>LR989956.1:14904424-16130530 GCA_905147015.1 Laspeyria flexula
GGCACAATTCTCCTCCATACATTTTGAAGGGAATTTAGTCACGCATACCACGCTGGCTAGTCTCGCAGTGCTCTTGTTTCTTAAGGTTATACTCCCTTAGTCACCTTGTACGTCACCCACGGGTTGTGAGATTATGTATTCTTAATTTCGCAAGGGGTCCCTCTACTGTAGATGCAGGTGTTACTCTATTAAAATATATTTTTAACGCCTGGGAAAATTCAATGGATGCTATTGGTGTCTTCTGCATTCTTTCGAAAGCATTCGACTGTGTTCAGCATAATACACTTTTGTGAAAACTCAGTCACTATGGAAGTAGGAACGCTGCACTTGGTCTTGTTGCCTCTTACCTAAGAGATAGGGTACAATGCGTTGATATTAAAGGAAATAGGTCTTCAGGACTACCTGTAGCAATGGGCGTCCCGCAGGGCTCAATTATTGGTCCTTTTCTATTTTTGATTTATATTAATGACTTGCCATTCTACGTACAGGATTTTTGCGACATAGACTATTTGCAGATGATACGACTCTTATTTTCAAAGTTGATCGTAAAGAAACAAATTTTGACGGTGTAAATGGTTTACGATAAACAGTCTACTTATTGCTAAACTCCAAAAAAAAAATGTGTCAGAGACAATGCAAATCTTAAAAGTACTAGTATTAATCTTAATTTAAACAATGAAACTCTCACCCTTGTTGACAAAACAGTTTTTTTGGGTATAACTTTTATTGTAAACTTCAGTGGGGAGCACATATATCGTGTCTGACAGGTAAACATAGCTCTGCAGCTATTGCAGTCAGAAAAGTACGACAACTTACTGATGTGGAAACCGCGAGATTAGTTTATTTTAGTTATTTTCACAGCGTCATGACTTATGGTATTTTGCTTTGGGCAGGGCTGCTGATATTGAATTAATATTCATTCTTCAAAAACGAGCCATACGCTCTATTTATAACTTAGGTTCACGAGTTTCCCTGAGAGATCGATTCGAATAAATAGGTATTCTGACAACTGCGTCCCAATATATATTTGCAAATATTATGTTAGTCAAACAAAATATTCATCTACATAACAAGAATAGTGACATTCATTGCGTTAACACTAGAAGTAAACATAAGTTAGTAGCTACGCTCGTAGCTTAGGTTAAGTGCTCGTAGGTTAGTAGGCACATACATCGTTTACATAAAGTTCATAATTCTTTTGAGGGACTCGGCGTACGATTTTATAACAAGATTCCCGAAGACATTATGAATTTACCCTTACTTACTTAAATTCAAAACCATTGTTAAAGATCATCTTATTCGTAAGGGGTATTTTTTTAAGATGATAAAATGTCTTGGGAATAATGCTATTATTGATTTGATCTTGTGACGTGGGGGCAAGTTGTGAATATTTATGTCAGTTTTCTCGTGCATTGCCTTTATTTTTTTTAGTAACAGTTTTTTTTATTTTTTTACAAAATTAAAACTATATTTATTCACAGACTGCCCCTAACGGCTGCATAGCAATGTGTAAAGTGATGCAATCACAGAGCCTGACTTTTTATTTTTATTATTATTTTATTTTATTTAACACTTCATACATAATATGTACAGGCGGACTTAATGCCATTAGGCATTCTCTACCAGTCAACCATTTGGGTGATGCAGAGAGTTAGTTGAAGTAGGCGCATAAATAAACGTAACGAGGAAATTAAGCAAAAAATCATAGATTGATAAATAATTAAATTTATAATATATAAATATATATAAGTAAATAATATAATTAAGTGTAAATACAATAATAATAATAATAAAATATATATGTATATATATATATCTATATTATAATACGGTAGAGGTGAATAAACTAGTTACAGAGATGAAACTGCCAGACTATTCACAACGAAGGAGTTCATGAATCCTCTTCTTAAACGCATAACGGTTAGTGGACATCCTGATTTCAAGAGGAAGGGCGTTCCATAGAAGGATGGATTGTATAGAAAAAGAAGAGTGAATAAAATCATTAAAATCATTTTTACTTTTTGTTTATTATTTAGTTTGTAAACATTCATTATAACTCGTTAATCTAACGCTGTGGTGCTCTGCTGCATCACTTTACACGCTACCCAATTGTACCATTTCATTTCATTCCGTCACTACACAGACAAAAAAGACAATTGTTAGTAAAATAGTTATAAAATGGCATTAAATAAGATTTCAACACACACGGCTCGACTTATTTACTTGCTATATTCCGTTTAAGACAGCAGAAAATCGGTTTACATATACAATCGAGCCTGTCTGCAACCATGCTTTGGATGTTGATGGAGCTGACCCGCACCTTACAAACAAGGGATCCACCTCGCTTTCACATGGTTACATAAAAGAGAATTTAAGAAAAAAATTAAGAGAACAGTTACATAATTATGGATATTATTTACAGAACAGCCGAGACACGATGCTGTATATATTGGACTGCATATTCTCGGTGACCGTGGTGGGGTCGCTAGTCGTGTTCGTGTGGCGAGGCTCTTGGGCTTTGCTCGACATATTCCTGTTCCCTGAAGATCAGGTCAAGTCGTGTTGGACATCTATGGTGAGTTAAATTAAATACTTTTATGACATGTACTGTGCTGATAACAGGTTGGAAATACAGAAACTTCTTGTTAAGCAGACCAACTGACAAAGTAATCAACAAAATCAACCAAAACCGTAGTGACCGGTAACATATATACAGTTGAAAAAATGCACTTTATAAGTAAAATATTGCACGCTGGAGTCAGTTAAGTATATTGAGGGTTCCGTACCTCAATAGGGAAAAAACTCTAAATAATATCAAATACTCGAGTCTGCAATCCCTTGGCACAATAAAAAATCTGAGTTTTAAGTGAACGCAATCAAAAGACACTTGAACTATAAAAAAAGTTTATGAATAGAAAGAGAATATATTATATTATCTCAACTATCCAAGGTTTAACAACTATCTAAGATTATAACAAACGCTAAGAATACATAGTATTTAGATAGTGTCAAGTAAAATTTAAAAATAATATTTGCTCTCTGTAATATTGTTTATTCGCAAATTTTCTTAAAGAGTTGTCTTTAAGCTTTTGATTAAAATAACTCTTTCCTGTGTAACTACAGTTGTGTGTTAAAATAAAGAACTGACAAAAAGCTCACCATTTCAACCCATAAACGTCCCACTGCTGGGCACGGGTCTCCTCCAAATATTGGGGAGGGAATTTAGCCTACTACGAGTACAGCACGCTGGCTAGACGAGTTGGTATAGGGTTATTATATTATATATTCAGACAAAAAGCTCACTCCAGTATTTTTAATCGTTAATCGCCAAGTTACAATCTCTCGTTATTTACAATTTGGGTAGCGTGCAAAGTGGCGCAGCAGAATAGCACATCGTATTAATTAAAATTAATTTTCATCTTAAAACTCTTACTCTGCTAATTATACGATAGTAAAACAAAAAGCGCAATGCAAATATCTTGATAGCACAGATAATCTGATATAAAAACGAGTACATTTTCCGCATATGGGTCATTACGTGGTACTGAGTCAGTGACCACTTACACGCTCGCAATTGGGGCCTTCCTCTCTCGTTCGTCTTGCGTCCCCCAACTACATGTACTATAGTTATTATTGGATTTTAACTCACATAGAATTAGGACGTACGGATTATAAACTGTATTTTAAATTAACTTTAGAATTTTTGCGTCGCGCGATATTGACGAATGAATTAAATAATAAAAAAAAAATATTGGACCAGGCAGGTGAAATCCACTCTAACACACAATTTATTTCCTGAAAATACCTGTTATTGAAGTGGATATCAGAGACAGACATAATTTAAACATTGATAAGTTATAAACTGCTCCTAAAGATTAAGTTGACATTTTTATGGCTGGAAGTCTTAATTAGTTTCTACCCAACTTGAACCAATTCCAAATTGATTATTATACGATATAGACCTCTACTTTTCTCTAAAAGACAAAGCCCGTACTAGGGAAGTAGCTCTGTGTCATAGTTCTACAAAATAAAGTTAACGGACACAAAGTATTCCCATATTTAGAATAATTATTGTAGATCGCACAAATTTGTAGTAAAATCCGGAAGCATTTAGCTCCATTACAGCGTGAAAAAAGGGCTACCATAAACACTTTGATGATCATCATCATCTCAACCCATAAACGTCCCACTGCTGGGCACGGTTCTCCTCCAAAGAATGATGATCCCGTTTACACAATAATATGTCGTAGGATGTTTTGATAATTCGAATTTTCATGTAATTTCTAGGAATTTTGCGAAAACACGATTAATTGTGGTGAAAAATGTCACAATCCTTTGGAACAAATCAAAATGGCGGTTAGATTAGTTTGGCGGATTTTTATGGCGGTTAGAAGTCAGACATGGTTAAGTTTTATGAGACGTTTTTACCTTTGCCTAACCATGTTTTTGCAAAATCCATTGGAATTTCGCGAAAATTAGAACTATCAAATCATCCTAGGACATACAGATAATTCAAACAAGAACATCAATCGGCCTTCTTCGATCTTGAACTATTAAGTCTGAGGCACGTGTTTGATCCAACAAAGACGTACATCGCATCATTATCGCATGAACTTCATTGCTAAGAATAGCATGTGCAAGGGTTAATTAGGAACCACTTTACCATTTATCTTTCCTGAATAGGAAACCTCCTAGCAACCGCTATGCGGACATTCGGTATGGTTTTAACCTTTGACTGCCTTATTAGTGTAATGATCGTAGTATGAGACTGCTGTACACAAGATTATTGGTTCGATACTCACATCTAACTTCTTACTAATATTATGAATGTGTAAGTTAGGATCGATGGCCAGCCATCCACCCATGTATAGATGTGTGTTTGTAGCTCAATCACGCCAGAATGGCTGACTGGACCTTTATGAAATTTAGCACATAGATAAATTATAGTCTCGAATTGCATAGGTTATTTTTACCGACAGACTACACAGACCGAGCCGCTGGCAAAAGCTAGTAGGACTAATATTTATTTTGTGCATTCCATAGTTTTATTTTGTTTTGAGTGTGCAAATCGAGCGTTGCAGGTAACAATATAATAGACACTTCCAAGGTGGTAAAGAGGCTTAAAAGAGACCATCTCATTTGAGTGGTAGGGTTGGCGTTGGTCATCCTACCAGAATTGCTATTTAGTCTTACAACTTATTTCTAGCGACCCATTGTAAATATAGACAAAATAAAAATTTAAAATAAAATTGTAAGTTATATAAAGTCCCCAACAACAAAATCTGTTACTAAAAGCTTGCGTTGATGATAAAAATAGTAAAAAAAAATCACATTCACTCATGACTTTCACGTTATCTAATGTAGATAACTTTTATATACAACAACTGAGCGTAACTTGAAGTAACATTTAGTTTTTGTTTCATTGCAATCGGTTCATAAATAAAAAAGTTACAACAATTATAAGAAGTACGCGAACGAAGTTGCGGGCATAAGCTAGTATTTGATAATCGTATAAGTTATAATCAACAGTGAATCTAATTATAATTGTCATCACTTTTAATTCTTTAAACCAATACATTGTGAATTTGGACAAAGTATCCTCACTTAACAAACATATCCGACTACGTATTAACTTTATTACCTTACTCTGGAAGAGGTTACCGACACTCCAAACGAATAAAGTCGTAAGTAAGAATCAAGTTTATTTTTAGTTTAATTTTCGTACAAAGTTAAAAAACATCAAAAATAATTTCTCATGGTAAAGTGCTAGTAAGTCGTCGCAGAATGTGCGTTTCGTAGCACGAACGTTTTTTTTTTAGAGGGGAAATGCGTTACTCATTCCACCCCATGCGGGGACACGAGACGGTTCTGTGGAACTCGCCGGCCCATAAAGACCCAAGGGTACCCAAAGAATCCCAACGTACCGGAATACCCACTAATGTGCACCGTAGCTTCCCCTTGTTGGGTGAGCCCTGGAACTTGATATGCCGTCAGCAGCCCACCCAGCGGTGTGCACGGACGACCTACCACATTCTCAACATTAATTAATTGGTCGACTTCAAAATTGCTTTCAATTTTTATTATGCTTGCTGTCAATTTGTAAGATTTTTATGTCGTGACAAAACACGCATTCATAGTTTCAAAACATTGAATATTTAAACGCCCGGTGGACCGTCATCTAATGCTACAACAATATCAAGCATGCACGGTACATCTGTATTCCTTTAGAGCGACAATTTTGCACGCAAATTACGTATTTACATGCTCTTTATCATGAGCTATTTACGTCTCACAATGTCACGGTTTTCCTTATTAAATAATAGCTAGAGATGACTTGATATAATACTTTAATATGGTTAAGACATCATTGCTTAAGAGGTGATTTCCTCGACAACGTTAAGGATGATTTATGTTAGATAGGCTATTTAGATTCTACGTACGGCAAATATAATGTGTTACTCATAGCTAGATTATGATGTGTTCCTCCTAGTGAGTATAGGTGTCCAGAGTTTGTCAGAGGTTTTAAAGGGTTTTTAGGTTATCAACGCGCTGTGAACCTACTAATGTTGCAGGCGTCTATTGGCTATGGTGATTGCTTACGTACAGTCATGAACATAACCTCCTCCTTTTTTGAAGTCGTTTAAAAAGTAGGTGAACATATTCATAATTTTAAAACGCATGTATACTGAAGCATACATTTGACTGGCCTGTTGGTCTAGTGGTTAGTGACCCTGACTGCTAAGCCGGAGGTCGTGGGTTCGATCCCCACCCAGGACAAATCTTTGTGTGATGAGCATAAAGGTTTGTTCTGTGTCTGGGTGTAATTTATCTATAATATGTATGCATTTACAAAAAAAAATGTATTTAAGTAGTATATCAGTTGTTTAGTACCCATAAGACAAGCAAATATAATTGCTTACTTTGGGACTAGATGGCGCTGTGTGAATGTGGTAGAATATTATTATTATTATTATTATTATACATAAACTACTTACAAGACTCGTGCCAGAATTGAATTAACGATAATATTTCTATACTGCTCTAAGGGATTGCAAACTATTTGATATTATTTTAGCTCAATTGATACCTCTACGCTTTCTGATAATATTATTTTTGAGGCAGACGGAAAACGGAGTGATCCAATAAAAGTGCCGCTTTTTTTTGAGATGCGGAACCCTAAAAAACATCCCAAATTTATGGCCATAAATAGCAGATACATTGTATTAGGAAGTGAATAAAATAGAAAACGTAGTTACTATAAATAAACAAATAAACTGTTATCTCTATTATCTCTGGGGGTTTCTAGCGCGCGTCACATGTCTATATAAAGATTTATTTACTAACTATAAACTAAGTTATACACAATAAAAGTTATGGTTTTATTGTTATGTACTTGTTGATAAGCAACCAGTTATTGTATATGGATTGTGTTGGATTAGGCGCCGTTGAATGGCGCCTAATGTAAAATACGTTACGTCTGTTTATTATATAATTTTCTTTTGGAAATTAATATAATTATATTTTAATTAGATTTTACATTAGGTAGCGGAGTTTTCCACGTTATACTTTTTTTGCCATGAAACTGCAAACAAATTGTTGAAAATATTTTTTTTTTTCAACAATTTGTTTGCAGTTTCATGGCAAAAAAAATATAACGTGGAAAACTACGCTACCTAATGTAATTAATAATGATTTTACATTAGGTAGCGTAGTTTTCCACGTTATACTTTTTTTGCCATGAAACTGCAAACAAATTGTTGAAAAAATTTTTTTTTTCACACTCGCTGTCAATCGATGATGATTTTTTATAATGTTTCATCATCATCATCATCATATCAGCCTAACGACGTTCACTGCTGAACATAGGCCTCACATAATTCACGCCACCGCGAGCAATTCTGTGCCGCCCACAACCAACGCCATTAAAAAATTTGTACCAAAATTTCTATTATAATAATAAAGTAAAATAATAATTATTTCTTTTTATACAATATGACTGTTAAATTACATAAATATTAACTAAGTAAAAATAAAAAATCAGCTGGTTAGTAATCATTTATGATGACCTCGTTATCGATGCAAGTTGGAAGATCAAACCATTGATTTTGTAGGACCATATTTTTTTTTACTTACTTATAATAATAATAATCCATTTATTTCGGGATTGCATAGATCCCATAGATAAATACCTTAAAGAATAACATACATATATTTATTATAGATGCGTACACAATTTATTTCGGCGTCGTGTTTCGCTGAGCGGTGTTGTGCAATCTTCCACGAAAACGTCTGCCACACAACACCCATCGGCCAGAATTCTTCCTTGAGGAACTTCTCGAGATACTGAGTCGGCACTCGCACCACGAACGATTGGAAACTCAAGTTATGCCGGCTTTCCAACTTCTCGACTCTCAAAGTCCAGTTGGTCTTGACTCGGATATACTCCACGATCTCCTCTACCTTCGTGGAGTGATGTAATCGAGAGACGTACAGCTGCGTCGTACGTGTTTCAGCTCGCAACAGCATGTTGGGTCCTGACGGTGCGTTGCCGCACTGGTTTTTGGTAGGTGGCTTCTTTTTCTTCCTTTGGACCTTAATGAAGCCATCCTTGTCTATATCCTGAGCTGGAACTAGTCGTATCATATCCTTGTGAACGGATCTACAAAGGCTCTGTTTCTCTCCAGTCCGTTTTGATGATATCGCCACAGTCTTATTAAGCGCGGCGATAGCAGCGTAAGCACGTTTAGGACAAGACGTACTCGCGCTATTCGATATCCCTACAATTTTCGAGGCATTCTCCAAGGCAACACTGTTTGCAACGCTTGCAGTATTCGTAGCCGGTGACGCAACTACACTCGCCGGCTTGATACTGCTGACAGAACAGTTTTGTGCCGCGCGACGACTACTGACGTTAGAGGTGTCATGTGTCGTACTTACCGAAGTAGAGTTTCGCAACAGCGTTACTTCGGCACGCAATTCACTTATGGTGTTTTCCGACACCTCTAACCTGGTTTTCACCTCTGCCAAGCTGGTCTTCAGGGTAGTGATGTCCTTCAGCAGCCTGGTGACGTCGACGTGATCGAACGTGACAGGGGGCAACTTATGCAGCTCCTTCGCCACGAAAGCAGGCACGTCGTCAGGATCAGTCACCTTCAGCAAGGTGATGATGTCTTGTATGCTCTTAGCAGTGCCGTCCCTCCGGTACGATGGCATCTGGTCGAGCTTACCCAACGTGTGGTACAGCAGTTTCTTTCCACTGCTAATCTCATCCTCTTTAAAGTTGGACTTGCAGATCTGCAGAATGCTGACCTCGTCCATGGTGTCGATGGCATGTTGTACGAATGCCAACAGTTCATTGGCTATAAGTTGTTGCGAACTCATAGCAGCGATAACGAGTAGCGGCTATAGCCGCACAAAACGTGAATTCAGCAATTACGTTCAGTGCAAGGTAGCAAGTCCGTCCACTAGCGCGCATCGCTAATGTATGCTAATGTACTTATTATTTATGTAATTGAACAGTCATATTGTCGTACAAATTGCGTGTTACGTTATCCCGGTATTTCCTTCCCGGTCCGGTATACCCTTGCTACGTCTGTTAGCTACCACAATCAAACTTTTGGAATACGAAATTGTTGCGCGTCTCATCGAAATGAAGCTACTCACAAAAAAAATTGTTATTTTATGTGTATAAAAATCTTTAATAAGGTACCAACTGATATACAGGAACTCCCATTGTCAATATTTAAAAGAAAACTTAAAATGCTGCTTTTAGACAGAATGATTTATTCTGTCGCCGAATGGTTAATTAAATAATTTAGGTATTATCTCAACATATTGACATACGCAATTATAATTTAAGTTGGACATATATGTATACAAATGACATTTTAAACATTGACATAAGGATTATTATTATTTAGATTTTATTATAGGTACACGGACATGAATTATAATGGCACTATGACAAATTGTAGTAATGATAAATATTAATTAATTATTATTAGGAAGTAAATTCAAATTTAAATAATGTTAATGTTGCATGTTAATTTATAACAAAATGTGTATAGAACTTTTATTTATATATCATCTATTTTGTACCACATTTTCTGCAATAAATGATTTATGACTTTATGACACAAAAAATTAGCTTGATAGAAATAAAAAAAAATTTGGACCAGGGATCCCGTACTAATAAGATTACTACCCCTGTCAAAGTACTGCGAGAAAAGGAAAATTCGATACAAAATCCCATATCAACCCGTCAGGCCAGCGTAGTCTAGTAGGCTAAATTCCCTCCGTTGGAGAAGATCCGTGTCCAGCAGTGCATTGCATTGCAGCATTTATGGGTTGTGATGATGAATACCAACATAATAAACAAAAAAATAAAAAAAAACCAATGTAAGCCACATAATATTCGACATCTTTAAACGTTTGTACTACTGTTCATAGGAAACTTATGGCGCTGTGGACACCGTGTCTAACCGGCCTATAGATCCTCTCTCTCTATACTTTTCGAATATTTGTTTTATCTTTAGAAGTTTTGTACCAGATATTGAAAGAGATTGTGATTGATAATTCTAATGGCATGTATATAAGGTTCATTTTGAATTACTTCAACATAAAAGCAAATACGAAAATTTGGCATGACTAGTATTATTTTAAACAAATTGTAAAATTAACATCAAAATTAAAATTTAATGTTTAGCTTTCGTAGAGTCTGCGTAGCACAACTTAATTACGTAGGCAGCTACGCCGTAGCCCTCTACGACTGTATCAATATGAAACTTGAACTTCCTTATTAGTGTTATAAAAAATTAACTTTACTGGGTCCAATCATCAATGGGGTTAATCAATGAAGAATAAACAATAACAACATTTGACTATCTTTTAATGTCTGTTTTTGTTTATTAAATAGAAAAACAACTTTAGTATTATTTTGAAAAATTTAATAAAAACTTACACCTTCACCGTCACTGATACTCGTATCTTCAAGAAAATATAATTTAAATTGAATCATAATAGCCTATTTAATAGTGATGTATTTACAAAAATTCTAAATAGTTTTTTTTTGTGTCCAGCAGTGTGACGTTTATGGGTTGAAATGATGATAATGATGAGATGTATTGTATCTCTTCGATTAATATGATCTAGACAATATTTATAAGACGACTACAAGGGCACAGTGTACGAATTCGATAAAGTTATTAACAAGTTTCCCTTTACCAACAGATAGTAGGCTACGCCCTGGTGATAGTGACCTTCGCGCTCCAAGCCCCAGTGCGCTGGTCAGCAGCGAGGCTGCACGGCGCACCGCGGCTGCTGCTGGCAGATGTCTACCACCTGGTCTCCTTCGTCGCCACCGTCAACGTGTGGCGAGGCGTGTGGGGACTGTTGGATATTTATTTCTTTCCTGGTGAGTACACCTGTAGCGATCCTTCTGGAAATTTCTTACGGAGGCCTATGTATATCCATCAATGGACGGCTTAATACTGATATGATGATGAGTATACTTACTTATAAGTTACTAGAAGTCGCGTGGGGCTTCGCTCCCTTCGTTTTTTTTTGGCCACTGCTCAGCTCCTATTGGCCTTAGCGTGATGTTATATAACATATAACCTTCCTCAAAGATTGGGCTATCTAACACTAAAATAATTATCTACAACACGTCACAAACTTTACCTTTTTATAATATTAGTATAGGTGAAGAAAAACAACCAGATACATTTATTTACCAGAATAACGTATTCGGTAGCACGACATAGCTCATCCAAAAGCGTAGTCGAATTGACAGCGCATATAGCTCGATCGATCTCTCTCGACCGATGGTGAAAAGGTTCTCGAATGGCGTCTACGTACCGGATAGCTCAGCGTAGCCGTACACTGCCTAAAAATGTAGCCAGCAGTACAATAGACTACAAACTGAAATGATTATAATGAAAGGAATCATTCATAATGTCAAATGCGCACTGAAATTGTAAATAAGAGCGATTTTAATGCCAGTCAAAAAGGTCTTAGACATATTCAATCATTACAATTACCAACTAGCAGGATGACTTTCCACAATATAATCTTATCAGCATGCCTCATTCCAAAAATTAATCATGAGAAAATTTGGTCTGTTGTGGTTAAGCATTGGATAAACATAACCCTGTTATATACATAAACACGTACATTGACAGCGATGTGTTACATACAATGTTAAGTGGATTTGTACCAGTTAAGAGAAAAAGAAAAACACTAAGAGAATGGACTACAGTAGGTAACAGCTAGGGCACAAAAATTTTTATACTGATAGATTTTTTTTAATGAGAAGTAGTTGAAGCAAACATGTCAAGATCGAGTTTCCGACACTCGCCGTTAAATGTATTCTGTCTTTCAATTTTGTGCTGTCCCATATTTATTGACGAAATAATATTTCCTTGCAATATAGTAACCAACTTATATGACTTTCCAGAAACACCAAAGCTCAGTAACTGGAGCTCCCACATCATCAGCCTCACGCTTCTAATACTTCTGAACTGCTCGAACTCAGTTATAGTTCGAGGAGTATACATCGATGCAGAGGAACCGGCGGGAGAATGTGTCGTCTTCCCCTGCCATTACCTCCGACTGTTCTTCCACAAAGAAAGAACTAAAAAGAGGCATAGAAGAGCACTTCAAGCAGCCGCTGCGGCTGCCAGAAAACCAGAAGATGCTAGTATGCCTCTACAAATGCCAGAAGAGAAAGTTTAGCCAAGAAGTGGTGGACAAAAGTCCAAGATAACATAAGTGTGGACTTCTGTTTTATTCACCCCCAGTGAAGGTAGTGATTTCTGTGCTTCGAGTGGGGACTTCTTCTCAATATAGTTCGTTGTAAAGCTATAGTTATATATAGTTTTAGGACATAAATCCATTATCAGTCTTCCATGAGTATAATGTAAAAATCGATATGTAATGTCGAGTGTGTTGTGATTTTAAACATTCCAATTATGTAGGTTTTTGAAATGTATCAATCAATTGATACTATGTGGTAAATCATGGAATAATATTATTATAATTGAAAAGCATTGAATTAGACGTTATAAGTCTACCTACCTCCCTGACATTTTTATTTTGTTATCATATTATAAATTTGACCTCAATAATTAAATAAATACATCGCTATGACTTTTTAATCTGTGACAATTATTTGCGATAACCATAGACAAAAATATTTATTAGGCACTCTGTTTTTAGAAAAAGAGTTCGGATTAACTTTTAACTTTGTAGCTTAAATTAAAATTAAGTATTCGTTCTAAGTCAATCTATTAAAGTCTTTACTAGTAAGTAGTAAGATGAATATGTAAATACAAATTAATAAATATGTAAGCACTAAGTTATATTAAGTTTTATTGTTGAAAGATAAATAAATACATAGATATCGTATCTGTTGTTTTATTATTAACTTTAGTTTATTGAATTAAAGTGATTGTTACAATTTACGATGTCAAATGACCGCATTACATGTACCGCGTTACTTGTGAGAGATAATGTTCGTATGTGTGTGTATGATCTATTATTGGTTATAGGTTCGGTTCCGATAAACTGCATTCTGATAATAACTTATTCATAACTTTGTTGTTAAAAAAAAAAATTAAGTAAAGAAAAAATTATGATATTTGTTTTGAAAATTAAATTAGAATTAGACGATTGACGTGACGTATGTCTCAAAACAGAGATATTTACTTCAGATTTCTGGACGAGTAGTAATAAAAATTTAATGTACTTAGTAGTACAAATTTACAGAAAATTCTTTATTATATTATATCTACACAATTGTAAGTTTTAATATTACTTATAAAGATAACAAATAAAGTTAAAGATTCTTTATTTGCCAAAGACATGGTAGAACAAAGTTTATAAAAAAAAAATTGTTTGTGGTGCGTACATATCTACCCGTAGAGGGCATGCAAATATAAATAATGTATTTTCAATAGTACATTAAAACTATTAAATTTATAACTTACAGAAAACAAACTTACAAAATAATGTAAATATCTTACTTTTGGTTACCTATATGAAATATAGTAACTAACATATTTGTATCAAAATATTATAACTAATGAATTCCTCTATAACAATAATAACAACCCTTAACTACTACGAAATCCCATTGAAAAACTTGCATTCAATTAAAAACAAACAATCAATGAACTTTATTGAATTAAACGTCAAATCATACGAACTATTGTCGCAATTATTCATTATTATAATGAATTACTTGACTACGACTGAAGAAAATATAAATACTTACCCGATACGCAAACCTATATATAGTCTTTGGAAGAACACCAGAGTTCCTTGCCCTGTTACTACTTAAACACAAAGTTACTGAGCTAAACCATCCCTTATTTTGATAACAATAAAGTTCAAAATGAAGGTAAGTAATGGTAAATCAGCAAATCCATTCAGACGACAATGCAGATGATAAGCTATCGGATGAGTTACGTGTATTATTACAGAATCTTGTGAACTCTTTAGTTTTGCAGCTGGCTTTACTTCATCTCATTTTTATTTCAACCCATAAACGTCGTTTTGTTCGACCAAAGAATGAATGAAAACCACGCTGGTCAGACGTGTTGGTATAGGGTGCTTCGAATTTTCTTTTTCTTTCAGTCTCCTCTTAGTCGCCTTTTATGACACCTACGGGTTGAGATGGGGCATTGGCATGTTTTTCTTTCCCGTTAGCAGATAGTAAGTCATATGTGCTTACTGTACAAAAAAAATCCGCAAATGCAATTAAAAGAAATACACACTGGTGCCGGTTGGAATCGAACTCGAAGCGCATGTTTTGCATGCCAGTCACTTTCATATGCAAGTAACATAGTATAAAATAGTATATACGCACCCAAAATAGCACTTGATAAGTCACAACAACCATATACATGTGCAGAGATACCCTACTATGTATCTCAATATCGATTTATCCGGAGCCGATATCGCCAAATGATTGCAAATGACAGCGACCATATTAAATTTTCAAACATCTGACAGTCATATCAACTCTACTTATAAGTCGATGTTGAAATTCATAGTAAGGTCCCAGAACACCAGTGTATTACCTACATATAAATTATTTTACAGAGTAATAATAGGTGTTCTACACGATTATAATATTATAAACTTGCGTTCCAACAGAGTGACCTTGGTGGGACCTTGCTTGCCATCCGCGTAGTTTGTATGAAATTTGGTTTACAACAGCCGGCTACACGGTTGGAATCCACCAAGGGTACCTCTGTGGGAGGCAAGTTTATAACCATGTAGCACAGCTATAAGGGAACAGAGTACCTAATCCTTTATTACTTGAAATGACACTACGTCTGGTTTTTTCCTTCAATAACATAATATTCCACGGAAATATATAAGTTCTAGTACCAGCTAGTACAAGAATGCAAATAAAACAATCGAGTTCCCAATTCTCGGTGTTTTTCCGTACAAACATCCAGTTCTATCAAAGCACTATACAACAATACCTACCACGTTGAGTTTTAAGTTGTAAATATATTATATTATTTACGATACTCTCTCATTATCTGTAGACAAATGCTAAGGGTATTTACAGATAAGAGCAGAAATTCGTAACTGAACATCACCCAGTTGTTAAGCCCAACGAGTGCTGTGGGTAGGACAAAAACGCTGTTGGGTTTTATGTCATGAAACTAGCCCAGCGTTTGAAATGTGCCTGGTTAATATCAATAGCTAGTCTCCCCCTAACATATGCCATCCAAACATAACCAAACATTCAGTAGCACTAGTGCCTCTGGCATACCAGCATGAATGGGCCAGCACTTCTGGTATAATAATACCCTCCCACAGAATATCATCTTCAAGTAGCAATATTCGTCTTCTTCCGTGGTATCCCTGGATTTCGTGCAATTCCTGGTATCCTCATTTCCCTACGACATATTTACTGTTTCGTCTGGTGAGTGGGAGCGCTAGAGGCCCAATTCTTCCCCGCAGTCGCCTTTCTCTCCCTATTTCACTTTTCCACAGCGGCAGCAGTTGCTTGGTTCTGTTTTCTTTGCAAATAATTTACTAGTATAGTAGCATAGTCTTAAGTATTACTAACCTAAAGAGTCTTGGTCACTTGAATAAATAAATATTCTATTCTATTCTAAAAGAAAACAGCCTGAACTGCCATGTACTTGTGCGGCGGTTACCACTGGTCGTCCACTTACCACGTCAAGCAATAAAAAACAATATCTAAGGGCTTAATACAAACTGGGAATTACAATGTGAATTTCCAACACAGAAAACTGTGATGCGAATTGTGATTTCTTGCAAAAAAATTAATAAATACTTTAAAAAAATGCGCGTGAGTACGCAGTGTGAAAACGATCTTAAGAGGTACATACACTGTCGTCAGACAATGTTTGTGTCTACTCTTATTATGATATAAATTACGTATTAATGAACTACACCCAGTCCTGTTACGTACTTACTTACCGAGTTAAATCATAAAAACAACATTAAAACTAGAATTTGCCGGTTTTATATGAACGTATAGGTATAGGTACGTATTATTTACAAGCGACACGTCCCAGCTAGCATCCATCGAATTTTCATATAGAAAAACTAATTGATTTACTGATTTTTACCGCAATCTTCCAAATCCATCGAAAAATAAAATTATCTTTCATCGAAAACAATAGAAAATAGTCAAATCGGTAGAATCTTTCTGGAGTGATGCGCGTGCCTATATTTTTTCGGTAAAAATATACTAAAACACAATGATTGCCTAGTATTTAGTTATTGCCCATAGTAAAACTAAGTATACGGTATATGATGTCGTACTAGTGTTGCTAACGGCTCTAACCATTTAGATAAATAAGTATACAAATACCTCTTCAATGTACAAACATTGATAAAGTATTTATATTAACTTTAAATTCACCCGTTGCCTGGAAAAATGTAATGTTTAGCCAAAGAATATAAAATCTGCTGTGCCGAACAAACTCGGTCCTCAATCCAAATTGTAAAGACAACAAACAACTCAACAATCACAAACTTACATTTATTATACAAAACAACATTTAGAAATAAAAAATAACATTACGATATAATGCCAGTATCGGTATCAACTAGAAGCGAACTGTGAAGTCGGTATAAGCGATCCTTGCGACGTACTCCCAGTTCGTTAGGTCACACTTCTCGATCTTACAGCCTGGGGAGCCCGTGGTACTCAGCCAGTCGATCCTGAAATGTTAAAAAAACATCTATTTAATGTTTTATTTTTATTAATAACTGCCGCCCAAACAAGCCCTTTGTCGCGGTAGGAGTTTCATAATCATCAGCAACCCATTAATGTCCCACTGTTGGGTATACTATACATAGGGTTTTGTTTCGAATTTTCCTTATCTCACTGTGCTCTAGTCGCCTTGTACGACACCCACGGGTTAAAATAGGTTAGTGACATTATGTATTCTTAATCCGTCTCTACACGGACCAAGGTATGTAGATTTTCACAAAATTTTATCGAAACCTCATTTTATTTAATCAACGGCGGAAACGATAGAAAATAATTATATTTACGTATTAAAAAAATAAACATTTGGGCCAATAATAAACATTGACTGTCACCGTGGCGCAGTGGTTAAAGTGGTCGCCTCGCCACTACATCGCCGTGTTGGGTGACGTGGGTTCGATTCCCACACGAGACAAATATTTGTGTGATTCATAGATATTTGTTTCTAGTCTGGGTGTACTTTGTGTCCGTTAGTTTCATGTTTGTAAAGCTCCCCGCGACACAGGGCTTGTTCCCTAGTGCGGGCGGTGCGGGTAGTCTTTATATTAAAAAAAAAAAAATAAATAATGTGGTTCCTAATTTATTCAAACCGTGAACCTGTAAACATAAACACGCGAAGACAATCACGATCACGAATACCAAACAGAAGGCCTACCTCAATAAGAGAAAGATTAAAATTTAAAGAAAGTCATAAGCAAAATTCATATCATAAATATTCAGCCTCCTAATGAAAACAACTTCTAAGGTAATTATTTTACTGCCTCCTGTTATAATTATCTAAATACATATATATCTCTACAGCACATGATAGTTAAGGTGTTCTGTTGCTAACTACAAAAATGATCACTTTATTGCAGTCATAAGTCTTCCAAAGCCTAAAATAATAAAACCAGAATAAACCGCGTAAATACTAAATTTTCTTATCAATTTTCTTTTAAGGCGAACGTACATGTCACTACTTAGTATAAAACAAAGTCGCCTTCTCTGTCCCTGTATCCCTATGTATGCTTAAATCTTTAAAACTACACAACGGATTTTGAGGCGGTTTTTTTAATAGATAGACTGATTCAACAGGAAGTTTTATAGGTATAAACTACATACCACGCGGGCGGAGCAGCGGGGGGAAGCTAGTACGCTTATAAATACAAGATATTAGCACAGATAAAACGTTACTTAACACCCTTACTGTCTTTTTATAGTTATATTATCGATTGGGTCATCATATCGGCCCAACAACTTCCACTGCTGGACTTGTGTCTTACCAAATTAGTGCCGCAACGAGTGATTTTGTGTCGCCTGCAATTAACACGCATTCTACTTAATACTAGCAAAGAAAAAACGTAAACGAAAGTATAGATAGGTAAATAACTGAGATTGAAATACTAACACTTCATCACTTCAGTCTAATCAGATGACCAATAACGACTACAACGATGCAATATTGCCAAGCATACATAATCACCGATGGTGAAGTTTTCTTGCACGAATATTATTTTACCATCACGCCTTATTCACCGAAGGGGTAGACAGAGGTCCATTACACTCACATGTCCTCAACAATGTTTCATGTAATAGTGAGTGAGTCGATTTCAAGACTTGCCCAAAAGCCCAATATTGGTTTTGCACTTCCGTTACGTCACCGTGGCATTCAGGGATTTTATCACGATGCCGATGTATTAATGCCCTAGCAAAAGAATAGATCTAGAATCTGGACAATTTCTCTTATCATTACATCATCTTGGCAGAGCCATATCTAATTATAATATTTATATTTGACATTGACATTACTAATTAGAATTATCCGGAACACTATCACCATTTGGACGATATCCAAATTGATACAACAATAACAACTGCTTTTACTAATGATAATATGTTATTGAACATTCATGCGTTAGGTACGGACTACACCAAATTGAAGAGAGTACGTGGGTACGTGCGTCGCCACCTAATTTCAGACGATATAGCGAAGATGTTTTTATATAAGAGAGAGTATGAATATAAAGTTGTATCTCGTAAAGCACCTTCAAACTCTTCTTCATAAGATAGAGAAGAGACGAAATGTGCTTCAAGTCTTCAACTAATAGACGTGCGGTAAGCGGCGTGTGCATTGAATTATAAATATTGTCAACATCTATTAAAATGTTTGCCTCGAAGGCGCAGTGGTAGTGTGTAGGATTGCTGCGCTGATGGTCGTGGCTTCGAGTCTCACTGGCGTACTCAGTGACGTTACTTAACTTTAAAGTTTATTTAGTAAAAACGTGTAATACTTAAGTCTATACGCCTAAAGACGATTATTCAATGAAAAAATTGTGTTAATGACAGATTACTCTGAGTGCGGCAGTCAGTATGAGCCCGGCGGGCGGCGTTTGGCTATAGACTCGCCCCTATTAAATGAGAAATAATATTTCGAAATGCCGTTATAACACAGTCTGCCTACGCCATCAAGAAAAATACTTGAAGCTATGTTTATGTACCTATGTTTCCCAAAAATCTATTAGTTTTTAAAACACATCTATTTTCGTAATCGCTTTAATGAAGTCCATGGCTTAAATAGATTTTACGAGTACACATTATAAAGTAATTAAGATAGTCACTGATGTTTAGGGAACAATAAAGATAGTATAGACAACCTCACTGTTAGATTTAGCGTCCGGCAGCGTCATGGAAGTAATGGTTTTTTATTTTAATTGTTAGTTTAGTTAATACTTAGTTAAACGATGTCAGTAAGTGCAAATATAATAAACTAATTATAGGTATCGCGTTGTTTTTCTCGTGTGGTAGTTCATGTGATGAAATGTTTCAAAAGATTTAGTGTTTAGAAATAAATGGAAGAGTTTGGTAGAAGGGAGACACATTGCCAAATAATAAGAGATAATTTTTGAACAATACATTGTTCAAAGGGTAACTTACATGTGATCCAACTGTGCCTTAGTCCCCTGTATTTTGCCGACTATGGTGCCTTTCTTTGAGTTCTTCACCCATCCTCCAACACCCAATTGTTCTGCCAACTCCTTACAGTACTTCGTGAAATAGCACCCTGGGGAAATTAACGTTATGTATTTTATTTCATTGGCACTTATTTGGTCGTAATATGTATATGACTACTGAACATTTGGTACATATAAAGTACAAATATTCTGTCTCCCAAGATGCCTCTGATCTTGTTTCAAATCGATCGATCGAGTTTCGGCTAATTAAGTATATTGTAAAAAATGTTTAATAACTGTGGCTCTATATTCTTAAAAGAACAATGTATGTATCAACTTTTTTTTTATAAGCGGTCCACAAATAGTTCTTTATCTAGGTGTACTTTGAGTCCATTAAATGCCATTAATTGTGTTTGTTTAGTCTTCTACGTACAGAACTTGTTGCCCAGTGCGGGATTTGTCTTAAATAAAAAATAGTGATAAATCATGAGTTTTTGAAGCCATAAAACTTGTAAGCCTGACTAACTGATCATTGATCAGACTATATAATTTCATCAGTTGAAATGATGATGATAATCATCATCATTCCAACCCATAAACGTCCCACTGCAGGGCATTGATCTCTACCAAAGAATGTGGAGGAAATTTAGCCTACTATACCACGCTGGCCAGACGGGTTGGTATGAGATTTGTTTCAAATTTTCATTTTCTTGCAGTGCTCTTGTCTGCATATGGTTAACTCCTTCAGTCGCCTTTTACGACATCCACGGGTTGAGATGGAGTAGTGACATTATGTATAATTTATCCGTCACTACACGGATCAATATAATTTATTTTATTATAATTAAGCATCAACAAACCATTAATAATTAATTTAATGAATCGTAAACATTTTAAATAAGACTAATTTATTGAACAATATTTATGAGCTTAAGAGTGCAGTTGCCAATGTTTCTTTGACGTAATGAATAACAATAAAGGACTGAATTGGGTAACGTTAATGTTTATTAAAGAGGTTGATAACCTTAAAGATTTTACAATATCTGGACAAGGTTTTTTCAAAAAATAAATTTAATAGTGTTTAACCAATCAGCATGGGAATGAGTTAGAGTTGTATATATCCCAAGCTTGTAAGTTGTTACATGGTAGACAACGTTTTAGTGACGATAATCATAGATAGGGCATTACGTGAAGACGTGTTAAGAAAGCCAAGGAGTAGTCTTTTCTACTTTATCAAGCTATGGAGAATTTAGGTACATAAATTTGGAAAAATACAGTATTATCGCCTCATCTGCTAAGAGGCGTGACCATTACCTGTCATCGTGAGTTTATTATCAGCGATTGAACGATCAAACACATTGACATCGACCTACATGCAATACCTCTAATTATAGCCTGTTGACGATAGATCGGCTGTACCTACTATCAACATTTTTAATTTAATTAGACTAACATATAATAATTAATTAGCTAATAAAAAGATGTCAGTATTGCCAATATTGTCCAATATTGCAAGTCGCATTTCATCTATACTAATTTATAATAAAGTACCTAATTAATGTTAACCCTCTCAGCTCTCTAGTTAGAGGAGAGGAGACCCGAGCCCAGCAGTGGGACCTAATGGGTTGCTGATGATGATGCTAATGGGGTTATATTCTAAACAATCTTTCACACTATAATTGAGTGACTTATGCTATATTTTACACATGTTATATTGATATAAGCAATGATATTGTATGCATACAATATCATTGGATATAAGGCTCGAACCCCCTAATAAGCCAGTCAAAGTTGTCAATTTAAAACTGGTTTAATGCTTAGTCCATAGTTTGTAATAACGGGGGATAAGTCGTGGAGGGAAGCTAGTTTTATATGCATATCTATTAAATAACTTAGTATAATGGATCTTCAAAACAATATCATTAAAACCTAAAATAATGAACTTTATCAATAGATAATGCTTATTACGAAGGAAATAAAAAAAATCTTGTATTGACATAGAGAGTCTAGGGGTAAACAGAGATGCGGGTATGTCCTTTTCATACGGGGTATTTATAAGATATAATAACTTTGAACCATAATTTAGGTTCTATACTTGTCACTATAATTATAGAAAACTTTGATTTTAATAAAAACCAAAAGTTATTTATATATAATTAAATTTATCTATAGCAAGCCAAATAATAATATGCAGACACCTAAGTGAACTGCATTAAACATCACTAATAAACATACACACCTTGGACTTGTCCATAGACCTCAAATTCCACAGCAGCCAATGAATTGGGATCATCAGAACCCATCACAAATTATTTGATTTTCTTTTTTATATTATTTAAAACACCAATTCTCTTTTTCGTAAATATGAATTTATTTTATTTTAATCCGGACTCTTTAAACTAAATTTTATATTTTTTTTTAATCACTAACACTGGACACTTTAAAATTTATTTTCTTATGTACGATCGTGGCCAAACTATCGAAGCGCGCCGCCCGCCCAAGTGCCAATGCTACGCGCCCGCCCTACTTTATCTAAATTTATTTACTCACAGATTCAAGTGTACTATTATTTACGTTCATCGTAAAATATATTACTTTTAAATTATATTCGTATGCATTATACATTAAGGTCAAGATTATAGGAAGTTGTGCAATAATTCTCGTTTTGACGCATTCGTTTAGAATTTTGAAACTGAACCCAGTTTTCTGACGTTTCTGATTAGTCTTCATAAGCGAAAATCTGTATGTGCGATAGCTAGCCTAATTACTGGCACGTCTGGGCACGCTTCAAATAATACCAATTTAGAAGAATTTTGTTTTAAATATTGTGTCAGTAAAATGCAGTTGAAGCTATTACTTTACGTGCCGTGACTTTTTTCTTCGATATAATTGGAGCTGATACGATATTTGTTAATTAGTATCGCTATATGCGTATGTTCTTACTTAAAGTAATGCCGAATTTCGAAGTCGCCTTTTACGACACCCACGGGTTGAAATGGTGTAGTGATATGTATTCTTAATCTGTCACTACACGGACAAAATAGTTATATTTACCTACTTAAACTTACTTAGAATATGCAAACAAATTAATCTTCAGAATAACTTTATACAACGTTTGTGAGTATCTATTAGGATTAGATCGCTAGCACAATATTTGTGTGTAATAAAATTTCTAACGTTCAAACTTCTACACCAATTGCTGTCTTCTAATTTTATTTAATATGTAATCCTTTAATCTAAAGATTTATACTACTCATTTAGTTAAACTAGTTACATCTACCTTATAAACTATGATTGCAAAAGTTATGAACAAATTAATAGTCGTACAAAAACGGACGACCAAGAAGGAAGCCTGCCCCCTCGACGATGGAGTGGCCAGTTCCGCTGGCAATTACAATTATATGATTGTACACTGATTGTACAAACTGTTTCCTAATAAACAACGGCCTCTGTTGCGTTACCGATGTGGGTGAAGGATACAGTTCTCGTTTTGTTAGGTACGTATATACCTACTCACTGAATACGAGACGTAATAAAAAGGGTCGAAATTAAAGCAGTTAAATATATGATATCAGGTCCTGATTCTAAACTGACGGGGAGTTTCTGTCCGGAAACATGAGTTTATCAAGATAAATTATGTAGTGTGCAGTGGAACTAATCAAAACTTTCAATACCATAACTTGATTCTGAACTTTCAACTGTTGAAAAGTTATGATATTGAAAGCTTTCCATTTATATTCGCGGTTGATAGTGATTAGTTCTACTGCACGAATAGCTATACATTATACCTATATATGTAATTATATATTTTTGACTCTTTAACACGCAATAAAATAACACGAAACTTCTGGTAATAATCAATTTATAAAAGAAAACTAAGATATTCACAGCGGCCTTTTTTAAAATTTAGCGGGGCTGTTATATCAGCTTTACAATAAAAACATTTCTTTTGCAAATAATATTCTTGAGGTTTTATTATAATTTTAATACTTTCTTAATTAAAATATAAAGAGAGAAAAATAAAAAAACCAGAGCATTTATAGGTGGAAAATTGAAACTGCCAGATGATTGAGAAAATTAGGTAGGTAGGTATGCGTGTGAGTGTGTAAGGCCTGGGGTTATACACTACACGATATTCAGGATCAATAGTAGGTATATTACACTACAGTCATGGTGTTCATGAGGTGCCTTATAATAAGGACCCTGAATATCGTGTAGTCTAATAAGCTCATTAGGATAACTGCTGCTTCATTCTAAAAAATATTAAATTTAAAGGCATTAAAATTTATGAGTATGAAAGAACTTTAAATTTTTGGGGATAATATTGTGGAATACCTACCCACTATTTATTCTATTTATTACATTTGATAGGTACTTTCTTATTAGTGAAAGAGTTTTTGTTTAAGTTCAAATCTATAATATAATGTCCACGGGCTCCCTTACAATTTCATTTTATTGAAAACGCCTTACATTCTTGTTATATTTTGTTAAGTCACCCTTTGCTATTAAATATCTCAAAGGCGTCTTTTGGGGTAAGGTTTTATTTTATATGATTATTACTATATCAGTCTTTTTATAACGGGTATTATAGAGGTATATTTTTCAGAATTAAAAATAGGTGAAAAATGAATATTTTTGCTTAAATTGAAAATTGATGAAAGAAAAAGATAAAGTACGTATTGTGTATCCGAACGCCACAAATGTCAAGAATGGAACTTTGACAATTTTGACAAGTAAAAATTTGTTTGCCATTGTTCTTGAAGTTAGAATTATTCGTAATAAACTTTATGCCATTGTAATAAAGTCTTTTTTATTTTTACAAATGCTTCATTTTAAATTTGTAAATGAAATTCACGATTATTGATTATTTTGCTCTTTCCGGTCTATAAGTGAAGTTCATGAGTTCGTAAAATCAGATGCATGCACTGAAACGCATTACATAAATGTATTATTTTCATGTGAAGTACTAAATAATTCGGCAATATTAACTCTAAGATAATCCTACGAACCAAATTTTTTTAATATTACGTGCTGGTATTTCATAATTATTTCATTGTCTATAAAGAAAATAAACTTTTCTTATAAACTTGAATAAAATGTCTGTTTGTAATAGTGGAGATGTGAATTTGGATGCAGCAATAACTGGTTGGCTCAAACTTGACAAGGTTTGTACACTAAATAAAATAATTAATTACTCATAACTTGATCTATGTGCCCTTGAGTTTTTATAAAGTTAAATTAAGCAGAACAAAATAGTTGTTAACATTTTATTGCATGATTAATAAAACTAGTTGTTCTCCTTTTTGTTTCCTAGAACAAGTTTTTTTAGTGTCATTAATAAATAGTTACACTTCTAAATTGATCTCTAAATAATAATACCTCTCATATTATAATCGTATTTTGCTATCCATAAAAATACATCACGCCACATAGATTAAAACACATATTTAACAATTTCTGTAATCTAATCCATATAAATCCATATGATACATAAATTGTAGTGTTACTTGTATCTAAATAATAAAAAAAAAATTTTCCACCACTATTATTATGTAACAAAAATTTTTTTTATTATGATTTAGTATCCAAAATAACTTAAAACTACACTTACCAAATATTTTGCCCGGGTCAAAACCTCTAGGGTTTATCTTACCATGGCGAGCAACTTTAAGTATACTATTTACGTAAATACAATATTAACTATTTATTATTATTATTTTTCCTCGGACATGTGGTACGGTCGCTCTTATGAATTACAGTCTAATTTAAATAAGGATCTAAATGATGTTTTTACTTGTAATATCTATACTACATGCAAAGACATAAAATTGACATTTTTGTTCTCTATTTTTCAACCAATTGTTTTTTATTTATCTGTTAACGTCTAGCATTAAACAACATCATTCATGATTAGCTTGTGTGTTGTCAATGTAAAAATTTTGATAGTTGCCAAAGTTTTTTTAAATACTGACAGTAATTACTTCTACGGTAATAATTTGACAGGTTGAATAGATGTGGATTGATCCAGAAATTTGTTTCAGGCATAATGATCATGACAATAATGATGTTATTTTCTATTTACCCACCTCACATTAAATAAAACCTTGGTACATAAGCACTAGCAAAAATTTTTAATATATTTTTAAGTGCAATTATTTTTATTATTACACTTATTTTAGCACAATGGGAGATCATAGAGTAGGTAATTATTATTTAAGTACCTACATTAGTAAAGAATTTGTTTTACATAGAAACAACAATACCCTCACTCATATTGTGGTACTGAGATGTGGGTTTCAGTCATCAAGGTTAAGAAAAATTCGTCTATGTCAGTAAATGGGTATTCATTTGTGGCAATTTTATATAATTTTATACGAAGCCCATGAACCGCCTAACGCTGGAATACAGTCTACGGTTTACCGGAGAGGAAAACTGGTGTCTGCGTAGTCGAACTGGAGCATGTATGGACAAACCTGTGCAGGCTTTTTAAGGTTTTAGGCAACCGGAGCAAAATAATTGATAATCAATATTCTCTAGTGACTCCATACAGCAAAGTGAATCGTCCCATACACACTACGATACGCAGTTAACCAAGACAGGAAGATCTGACCTATTAACTGGAGCATCGATGGCCTAGTTAAGCCACGTAGTATCTGTTATAATTACAGTCGTCATTATGCGCATACACATGACAAAGTTAGCTCTATAACAAGAGCTAATAAGGTAGCTTTGAGGCTGCTAACTAACAATGTTTGCAGATTCGTATGCAGCTCTATGCTTTGTTATTGGGCTGCAATGTATGCTAATAATATAATCTTATTGGGCTTGCTTGTAGGTGGTGCATACCTAATGTCTACAAGCACAGAAAGTACAGGTTGTTGACTCTTTAACTCAACTATGTACCCTCTGATTTTCGCAATTATTATTATTAGTTTGAGGCAGACCCTAGTGTTGAAATTTATCAAGTCGCCAAGAAGGTCAGGTCAACTTGACTTAAGGTGGATGTTCCGATACGCGTCTTCCATATATTTCATTTTATCACTTTTCTACAATAACTAGATCTAATTATGCCTATAAATAATCTATTGAGATATTGTTTAAACATATGATAGTTTAGTTTAGTGGCCGGTGAGTCAGTCCGTTGTCACTGCCGAGGAAGCACCTACTGAGATGGACAGTTTTTTGGTACGTTTATTGTCATGACCTTTAATAAGTGCTTTGGAGTGGCTCTGTCCTGGAGCAAATTGCCACGCTCTTTGTCTTTTTTTTTCGTTCTTTTTTTTTATAAGGGAGTCCACAGTATGGTTCCGGTCCTCTCATTAGGTTGTTAGCGCCCTTTCTGGCCAGTCTCTATTCCTGAGAGACAATAGTACAGCGCCAGTGAAATGTATGGAGGAGTCGTATCGGAACAGCCACCTTACAGACCACATTAAATGGTAACCGGGATCACCGTGCGTTTAATTTACGTGCGTTAATGAAAGAAAATACCATGGACGGTCATTCGTCTATGGACTGACCTTGCTTAAACCTCGATGACTGTAAAGAACATCTCAGACTCACTCCACAATGCTACGAACGCATGATGACTTCCAATTATCCTTGTACTGACAAATTATATTTTGTTTGTTTAGAACCCAAAAACCCGCAAAGAAGTATTGGATGACATTGCACATTCGCGATGGGACAAACTAAAGAGTACTATGCTGCAACGGCTCAAATTCGGCACAGCTGGTCTGCGAGGTCCCATGACTGCTGGTTACAAGGCCATGAATGATGTCGTCGTACTTCAGACTGCACAGGTTTGTATTTTCTTTTATAGTTGAAGACACTGTCCATATTTTAGGGATCCTTACCAAAAAGATACAAAAGGAACCCTTATGGTCTCACTCTGTCCGTCTGTCACAGTGTTATATCTAGGAAACTACAAATGCTCATAACCTAAACCCATAAACGTCCCACTATCTTATTATGTAACTAATGCTATCTAGTTTAAATTTGGAATAGTTTTAAACACTGCTGATCCCTGCAGTTTTTGAGTTAGGACTAAAAATATCAAAAAATTACCATTCCCCCAATTGGTGAGAAAAATGTTAAATAATTCCAGTTGATACGTAAATTTACGAAACCATACTCAAATTTAACTGAGCCGCTTCTATGCAATTTCAAATTATAATTATTTTGAATACGAGTATAATTATATACTTATTACAGGAAAAACATGTTTGGATGTTTCTACCTAGAGCACACTTTTGTAATCCCCAAAAAAGCCCGACCGCTTTAACTAAATTTGTTGGGTAAACATTATTGCGAAAAAAATGGCATCTCGGTTGTACTTAGTAATCTTTCACATTCGCTTATTTCAAAATAATGATCCAAAAGGCTATAAATAACTTAAGAGGGTTTATACAGAAGAATCGTAACGTCGCAATTAAGTGCCATAATTTAGTGGTTTTCGATTTTTATAATTTAATTGAAGCTATTTTTTTTACTGTTTTCAATAGGTACATTGTTTAGGATTACGTGAACTTGTATTAAAAAGTAAGTATCCGAAATGCTTACAGTTATTTTACTATGAAAAAAAAAACGCCCTGCAAGTTCCAATGTGTTATTTGCATATAAATAGAACTGTTAACGCAATGATTTCGTACCTTTTACACACCTTTCACCTAATTCTAAAAATTTTATTGAAAACATTTAAAACAAATAATAAAAATCGAAATCGTTGCCATTCCTCTGTGTGAACCCTCTTAAATGTTACGTGTTTACGTGTTTTGGTCACTCTTCTTATCTAATCACTCCATATTTGGTCTAACCCAGCTCTTATTCAAAAATTAAGTATACCTACTCAATACTCAATCATTTATTGCTTCTATAATGTACAAATAGGTGGTAGGTATAATGTAGGTTGGGTACAATTATGGACCCTGTCGGGCACAGCACAATAATTAGGTGAGGTGAAGAGGGCTAAAATTAAAAGTAAAAGTAGCTATTTTCATAACAATAATGTACTAGCTATTAATAAAATTATATAAGTAGTAATATTGCAAAGTATTTAGTTTTATGATAGAAATATACTTATATTATTAAACTTGGTTCTGTTGTACTGTTAAAGTATTATTTAGCATACTTTTTCTTCAAAGATTCGATGTTAAAAACTTTACCAAATAATATCCCATCCACATGTTAAATAAATTATCTTCAATACTATTAGGTCATAGAACTTCGTTTAAATTACATAAAGCTCACATTTTAAATGCAAAACAGTCTACATTGGCAAATAATGAGGGTCAAAGTCCTCCAAAAATGACATCTAATTTATCGACAACCACATGCGACAGTCCCGACAAACGGCTAAGACGATATTAAATTAAGAATCTGAAATAATTGTGGAAAGTCCCAACATACAGGGCCAGGGTGAGAAATCGGGAGTGGGAGGATATACACGACGTTAGGTACAAACGGCCCAGACAGATCGATTTTGCGAGTACAAAGGGCCCACCCCTAACGAACGGGATGGGGATCATACTTAGAGGGGTGACGCAGACGAGGGACGACCGCAGAAAGAAGCGGACACACATAGACAACCGCGTTCATTCAATGTTTCTAGAGAATTCTATTCTGTTTTGCATTTGTTTTTTTATTACCTCGAATAAAAGTCACTGTCTATCGATGTCTCGTCGATGCTGAATAAGTGGACTTGAACAAATAGGTAAGTTTTAGTCCGTATCGATTGACGAATCGCACGGGGGCGTTTGCAACGTTAATGTAGATTTATCGGTCTGGAAATTTTCCATTTGATTGTGTCGATACTAAAGTCTTTGATTTTAATTTATAGATTTTGTTGTTTTTAATTGTAATATGTTATAAACTAGGTACAGATATGGCGTGTGCATTCTTTTCAAAATTTCTCCTCAAGTTTATAATGAAATATGTAATAGGTAACGTGCGGCGTTAATACGATGGCATTGTTTTAGGTTTCAAATAGCTATTGTAGTTTAATTTTGATACGTTTCTTCTTTACAGTAAAACTTCATTATAACAGTATCGTGGACTCGCTTGAATCGAAATAGATTTATAATTAAAATTGCCATACAGGCATTTAGACTGTATTCACTAAAGACATTGCATTATGAGATGATTTAAGTTTTTAAGTGAAATTTTGACTTAGCAATGAGAAGTTAATAGTAATTTTGCATACGAGAATATTTTAATGGAACTAAAAGATTAAGTATTATACTTTAATATTTGTTTCACAATATTAGATCGGTTCAGATAAATATAAAAGACTAAAACTCCTCTTTGGTCTTGCTTGAGAAACGAGCTTTTGGTGTGTTCCCAGAAAGCTGACGTCATCAATCTTGACTGGAAAACAATGTAGGCTTACTATATTTGTGTGTGTCCATTTGGTAGATAACACGATTATGAAGTCTGTAAACATATAAGCAGACTATCAAGCAAAATAGATCGAAAAAATCTACTATTGAACTCTCGTATCAAGTCGACCGCTTATTGGACTTGACATGTGTTTTTTTTTAACCTTTTTTTTTATCATTCATAATTTTTTAAAAAAAACATTAATGTTTTTAGAGAAGATCCATGTCCAACAGTTTAACATACTTGATGGTGCAGTACTTCGCCTGACCTCCTACTGCAAACGACTTATATGCATCTTGTTCACCTGATACCTAATCTGGTTAAATGTATGTCCGGTTCTGTACCACTCTGTGTTTCAAACTGTTAACCAATTGAAATTTCAACTACCACGGCGATTAAAATGAGTCGCCTGAGTTTCTTGCTAAGTTCTTCTCAGAGCTTTTCAGCGAACTAGCCAAATTTGCTGACACCTTTTTTGGCTTTGTATGACCCTGACCTCCTACTGCAGACGACCAATATCCACCTTGTTCACCAGATAATTTGGTTGAGTGTATATCTAATTGAAGAATTTATTTTGTTCATAGGGTATTTTGGCTTACATAACAAAAGTCTGTAACCAGGGTCAGCTGCACAATGGCGTGGTTATTGGCTATGACGGCAGATATAACAGCAAACGGTAAGTTTAAGTTCTAAGCCTTTCCTAACATAATTTTGCTGCCAACAGTAGGTGCCTATCAAATCTGGTGTAACCACGAGTCTGCAGGGTATAAAACAAAGTCTTCCGACGCGTCTATCTGTTTCTCCGCGATTAACTTAAAAACTACTGATCGGAATTTCAAGCAGTTTTCATCAATAGATAGAGTGATCCATGAGAAAGTTTATAATAGGTACATGCCTATTATAATAGACAGAAGAAAACCGAGAATTTCAAAGTATGGTAACACCCGTGAAAGAGGTCGCTAGAATTATATAGAGTTTAATTTAATTTTACAATATTTTTAATATCATTATGCTGAGCAATGAATTCTCTAGTTGACGAGAGATATTTCGCCTGGTGTTAAACTGGATGTCCCCAGATATCCCCGGGGATGTTGCAGGACACATAAAAAAGTTTCAGGCGACAATATCCTTTAATTAAAACGGGTCCATCTCATCGATTACAGTAAATATTGAGTGTGAGACTCGTGAGTACTTAATATAGTGATTTCTCAGTTTTCTAGTAGCAGATATGCACAAATAAACTGTTTGGTTGATAGTTTTTTCAAAACCAAATTATGTATTATACCTGTTACCATAATAATAATAATGATATCTTCCGGCCGTGACCTATGTGAACGCTCTTTTAGGATAAACATAAATTCTTTTTATGTTAAAATAAACGAATGTTAGTGCTAAATTCATTGTACTATGGTCGAAAATCATTTGTCCGAAAAAAAATCTTTGCCATTCAATGACGGCCCTGGGTTTTTGACATACATGTATTTTACATGTAAAATTTGTTACGTAACTTTCAGATAGGTTATCAGGAAGCAAGATTTCTAAAATACAGTTCTGATTCACAATCTAAAAGTTACATTAATTATCTCCTAAGTATTTTACACTAACTACAATACGATTACGCTATCAGTAGAGCCTCCAAACAATATTGCGTCATACATAGATAGTGGTAATCGTGGATCATTATCAGTTAATGTTATCAATATGTCATAGTCCATGGGTCACTGATCGCTAATATAATAGAATAGAAATATTATTAATTTCTATTGTATGTTGTTTTTTCTGTCCTTGTCGCGATGGATTTAAGAATACATATTGTTTTGTAACAATATGTATTTTTAATTCGTCACTACGTCTCAGTACCATATACTGAATCGTGGCCGCTAACTTTAGGGCTCATTAGAAAGCTCACCGTTGCTCAGCAAGCCATGGAAAGGGCTATGCTCGGAGTTTTCCTGCACGATCGAATCAGAAATGAGGTCATTTGCAGGAGAACTAAAGTTTCCGACATAGCTCACCGAATCGTATCGCTAAAGTCGCAATGGGCAGGCCACATAGTTCGCAGAACTGATGACCGATGGGACAAAAAAGATCTCGAGTGACGGCCAAGTATTTGAAAGCGAAGCGTGGGACGGCCCCCGGCCAGATGGACCGACGACCTAGTAAAGGATGCGGGTGGCCGTTGGTTGCGGACGGCACAAAATCGCTCCCTGTGGCGGTAATTAGGTGAGGCCTACGTCCAGCAGTGGACGTTATTGGGCTGATATGATGATGAGTCATAAGTCTTCAAAAGATTTCGAATCAAAGTGCAATATAATTCTGCAGATTTAAATTATCATGAGACAAGTTTAATATAAATGCTTTTTATATTTCGTGCATGAACCGAACAAACAGTGACATTATGCTATTTACTTAGGCTCAAATATGATACATAAAGATAAGCTAATACATGCGTGAACATTACGTTCTCATATTGAAAACAAAATGCAAATGTCTGATCGACTTTTTCAAGGACATATATATTGAATAAAGAACGAACGGTCATTCTAATGATTACAATTTATGCTCGTAAAGTAATAGCGTTCATTTAGATGTATCTGGTGAAGAATTCATTAAATCATCTTTTTATGAAAGGAGGACCATCCTCCATAAAAAGAGGATGTAATTCATGTAATGAAAAAAAAAACCCATCCTCCGAGGATGGGTAATGCATTTTGTCGTCTATTTTATGGTATGTGAAAAAAAAAACGTTTTTTTATGATGTTCGATATGTTTTCTTCGTATAATAATTAAATAGCATATACCTAATTCACGATTTACTCATGTGTATGCAGAAATGCCAACAATATGAACACAAGTGGTCATGAATGGCAGGAATGTTAACATCATTTTTGTCGGCTGATTGCCATAAAAATACACTTCTGGACACATCTATTGGCCCACCTAAGAGTTTAGGTTTCGATGGCCCCTACCGAAATATGATTGCTAGATTGAACAAAAACTGTTGATGCAGTTTTAAACCTGATACATTTTACCATCTTTTTCGATCGTATTGTTTTAAATTTGAATTCAGAATACCATACGACATGGAGCTACGCCTAACAAGTCGGATATGCGCCTTGTTAAAGGCAATTGATTTTTGAATAAAAAACATGTTTTATCAAATAAAGGTTTAATTTAATAACGCGTGTTGCCTCCATGGGCATCTACCACAGCTCTCATACGATTAGGCATAGAGTTTATCAACCGCTCTATGAAATTTTGAGGGATCATCTCCCATTCCTCTTCTATGGCAGTTTTCAACTCCTGCATCGTCTGGGCAACTGGCTGACGAGCCCTAACACGTCTTTTTAGCTCGTTCCACTATGTGCTCAATGGGGTTCATGTCTGGGCTTCTGGCTGGCCAGTCCATAACTGTGATGTTCACATCCCGAAGATATTCCCTGACGATGCCGGCCGCATGGACTCTTGCATTATCATGCATAAAAAGGAAATTTGGGCCCACATAGTCCGCGTATGGTATCACGTGAGGTTCTAAGCACTCACGAATGTACCTTTCAGCATTTAATGTTGGCAGCCGTGGTCCTGTAACAACCTCAAGTTGAGTTTTGCCGCTCGCGGATATACCGCCCCAGACAGTCCATGAGCCACCGCCATAAGCAACCCTCTCTTCAAAGCAGCATTGTGCGAAACGCTCTCCCTTACGTCGGTAGACCTTCTTCCTTCCATCATTGCCATGTAACACAATTTTAGACTCATCAGAAAAGAGTACACGGCTCCAATCTTGCTGTGTCCAATTGAAATGACTGCGTGCGAAATGAAGGCGCGCTGTTCGGTGGGCTCGCGTTAGTTTGGGCCCATTAGCTGGCTTGTGTGGTACCATATCGCGTTCTTTTAACCTTCTCCGAACAGTTCGAGAGCTCACAGATACTCCGTGGAAGTCGCGAAGTTGGTTTTGTATCTCAATGGAGGTAAGGTGACGATTTCTCAAGCTGGTCGTCACGATGAATCGATCCTGCCTTTCAGTTGTGACCCGAGATCGTGGCCTTCCTTGGCGACGAACAAAGCCGCCAGTCTCTAGGTACCTCCGATAAACATTTCGGACCGCAGATCGACTTAAATTAAGTTGAGCACTTACGTTTCTTTGGCTGTGTCCGGCCTGAATAAGCGCCACAGCTTGGGCGGCGACTTCAGGTGAAGTATCCATAGATTATTGATAGAACCTCACCTTAATGTTAAGAATAAGTAATGTTTGTTGCAAAACCAAAAATATCAATCACTTTTTCAAGAATTAAATCCAAGTAAACCAATAAAACCAAGTTTTCTTAGTATTCGATTGTTTGATATCAACAAACAGGCTCCAAATTGTCTTTTGTTTCTTTAAATTCTGTGTTCGAAATTCAAAAAAAGACTATTGAATGAAATTGTGAATGTGCCAGGTTCAAAAATGCATAAAAACTTTTTGCTCGACCTAATATAAAATTTTAGCTAGGACTAAACGAAACTGAAAATACAAGGTGGCCCACCTTGTATTTTCAGTTTTTTCAATAGATGTGTCCAGAAGTGTAATATAATCGTGTATCTTTGATTGGTACATAGAGTTGGACATTTTATCTTATGGTTTTATTTTTATTTTCGAACGTTCTAACAAAGATTGGGTTAGGTATGTGTCGCCATCTTTGACGTAACATACTCATGACATGATGAATTACATAATAAATATTCTATAGTTAATTACATTTTGTTATAACTAACACCAACAACTACTTTATAATATCTTGCGTATATTATAAAACTCCATCAGAAATCAATTTCTAGAATTACAAACATTCGTATCATAGCGTCCAGTGCTCTAAACATAGGCGTTACCTAACTTCTACCACAGCGAGTGACTTTGTACCGCCTGCCGCCTTAGTGGTTGTCATTGAGCTGATATGATGATGATCATGATACGAGTATCATAGGGTCAAGCCTATTTCCCTTAGGGAAGACGTATAGCGATGTTAGGTCCTGTTTAAAATAGAGGGCGAGCCTCCATTGACCAGCACTTTCCTAAACTCGATCCTAAGCTGAAATCATAACAAAAAAAAAATACAGTTTTTACCTAACCTGACAATTCAATATGATCCATCTTCATTTCGGAACATTCATTCTTTGAATGTGTATAATAACTGTGTAGAATAGAAGGTAATGTATAGCAATCTAATATTCAACTAACAATATTATCACGATCCGTATATTATGCTAGCTACGAGTATGTAGTTTGTTATGTAATGCGCAACTGCAATATATGAGGCGTGAATATGGTCGTCATACTCATCTTTATTAATAATAGATACTTTGTGATGTTGGCCTCTCATTTAAATTAATTTATGATGTACTTGCTTGTGGGAAAGTACCTACAATTATTATTGTTTGTACTGTTTGGATGTTCGATATTCAAAACATATCATTTGATTTAAGAAAATATATATCACCAATATTATAGCCAGAGGCGGAAGCTAGTACAGAATAAAACTACTTGTACTTATAAATTAGCTACTTTTTTGTCCCCAGATTCGCGGAGCTCACAGCCAAAGTCTTCATATCATCTTCGATACCAGTTCACATATTCTCTGAAGTATGTCCCACACCTCTGGTCTCTTTCGGTACCATACTCTACGGGGCAGCCGCCGGCGTCATGGTCACAGCCTCCCACAACCGTCGGGAAGACAACGGGTACAAGGTGTACTGGGGAAATGGATGCCAGATCATAACACCACACGATGATAACATACTGGAAGAAATTCATCAGTGCTTGGAGTAAGTACAGCTTAAGTAATGTTTTTCGCGCGTATGTATGTATGCATGTAGGCATGTCTGTTCCATTGTGACCTTCTGTAGCCTAAACGGCTTGGCTGATTTTAAGTGTGACGTTTCATTAGATTTGTATTTTTCCCCCGAGTGTCATAGGCGATATGTGACGTCAACAAAAAAAACAGTATGGTGGACGTAAACTGACAAAACAGACGATTTTTTAGTGATATCAGATGAAAGCTAATTAATAGCCTAATTCCATTATATATGCACTAACTATTGCCCGCGGCTACACTTGTCTCTTGTGACCTAAATTGCTTGACCGATTTTGAAGTGCAAGGTGTATCAAGGTGTGTATGTTAGCGTATTCATCACCGAATCTCTAAATATAAGCCTATAGACCATTTACCAGTTCATTGCTTTAAATTGACTGTCGAAGGCTACTTTTACACAGTCGGGTTTTTTGTTTTTTTTTAATTAATACTTGTTTCTGATTTAGTCTTCATATCTTTTTGTTAAGTTCATTTTAAATTAAACGGCAATCAAGTTAAAATGGATGGCTACAGTAGGGGCTGTCTTAGATGACAATACACCAAAGAAATATGTGTTTTGGAAAGTTTTCGCAATCAGGTCATGCATCATGAAGCGATGGATGTATATGTACAGGGAACAAAAGATACATTTTTGGATCGTAGCTATAAGCGCACTATATTTATCTAACTACCTCTATCTCTCTCGCAAGCGTGTTTATATGTAAATTCAGAATTTTTGATCCATTTAGTGTTCCAATTTAGCTCAAAAGTCAAACAAAGTCTATCTTAATCTTCGATAATATCTAAACCATGGTCGGCCAACATGCGGCTCGCATGGTGCACGAGCGTCCATTCCAATCGTACTCTTCTTAATAATAATATATACCTATAAGTACATAAAACCACCAGAATAATTTATGTAACTAATCAGTCATATTGTCCTACAAATTGCGTGGTAAATTATCCTGGTATTTCCTTCCCGGTCCAGTATACCCTTGCTACGTCTGGTAGTACCACAATCAAATTTTGGACTACGAAATTATTTGGCGTCTCATCGAAATGAAGCTACTCACGAAAAATTAGTTTGATAGTAATAAAAAAAAAAATTGGACCAGGGATCCCGGAATAAATCAATATTTTTTTTTAATTCGTGGGTGCTTTTTTTTTTCTATAAACATTCTAAATCACTAAATTAATATATATTTCCATTCAAATACACCTTTTCAACTAATTAAAGCAAATAAATATTTTTGGGCATCTTTTTACGATATTAGACCATAGTGCGGCGGCACGATGCAAAACCGCTTGCTAAATTATCCCTCCTGCCGGTTGGCCAACCTTGATCTAACTATCCTTATCTCTCAGCATCCCTGATGAACACTGGGACATAGCCGAGATCCGGGCTCACGAACTGGTAAAGAACTGTCAGGAGGAGGTAACCACCAAGTATATGGAGTCAATCATTAAGCTGAGTCCTGAGGTATTGCAAGAGAATAAGAGAGCTGCTATTGATATAGTGTACAGCGCTATGCATGGCGTTGGATATGAGTATATACTGAAGGCTTTTGAAACAGCCAATCTGAAGGTAAGGTATCGTAATTTTATTTAAGATAATATAGGGTTATTCACGAGATTGTCGACATGTGGGATGTGGATTCGGCGATCGTTGTTCCGATAGTCATCTCAGTCAATGGACTGATATCCAAAAGCCTATATCGACGCATGAAGAGGCTCGCGTTTGGTGGATGTATCATGGACCAGATGCAGAAGGTAGTACTTCTTCTGTCTCTGGAGCCCTAACCACCGGTTCCTGTAACCGATACCGGTGGGTCTATATAGTAATTTTTTTAAAGTTTGTTGCAATAAAGAGGAGTATAGGGTCAAAGAAATATGGCGAAGCTTTATCCACAATTAAAACGTTAAGCTCACAAACTCTGCTGGTTACCCATTGGTAAATTCCTTAATGTTTAATTAAAAATGAACGACTCTTAGCACGAATGTTTGCACAGCAGTTCTTTATTGTTTAATCGAAGAACCTTAAAGCTTTAAAACACGTAATTTATGGTCGTTTTTTTTTAGTTGCATTATAATAAACGACAATGGCACTAATCAATATAATTGCTTAATTTTTTTTTAAATTAAAACATCCCTATTTTATTTTTCAAACAAATTAATAACAATTATTAAAAAGCATTTCTTTGCAGGCACCAATAAGCGTAAAGGAACAACAGGATCCGAACCCTGACTTCCCAACAGTGAAGTTTCCCAACCCTGAGGAGTTACAGTGCTTGGAGCTTAGCACGAGACTGGCTGAAGAACGGAAGGTCAAGTTGGTGCTCGTCAACGATCCTGATGCTGACAGGCTAGCAGTGGCTGAGTATGATGACAGGTGAGAGATTAAGAAACAAAGAGCCACTGGGAAAATCCCTATGTAATTTAAATAGTAGACTGACGAAATATTACTTACTTTTTACTTCTTTAACTCGCAGTACAAAAAGCTGGCATATATTCACCGGTAACGAGATGGGTGCTCTGCTCGGCTGGTGGCTACTCAAACAGTTCTGTAAGGAGAACCCCGGGGACCACGAGGTGTACGTCATGGCCAGTATTGTTAGCTCCAAGATGCTCAGGAGGATTGCCAAGGGGAAAGGAGTGTTTGTGGAAACGCTTACTGGATTCAAGTGGATGGGTAAGTACTGTCTTTATGTCTAGAAACTAGATTCCCACTCATCTAATACATACTTATTTGGTACATAACATACATGTTTTTGGTTTATGTATAGAAATGAAATGTAATCTCGTTTATTCATCTAGATTACAAAGTAACACTTATGAAAGTCACAAGTTAAGAATGTAACAGATTATCAAGGAGGAAAAGTAGTGTCAGCAAATTTGCCTACGACCAGTTCGCTGACGGGGTGGAGCTATGAGAAGAAATAGCAAGAAAGACACGCCACTCTTTTAAAAAAATGGATAGTTAGCTTATTCTATATGGATATATATTCTGTAATAACTGCTTGTTTTCCAAATGAAACATACACAAACATATCCGTACATCGAAAGGCATGTAAAGCCGCTGTCAAGTTGGAAGCCTTCTTTCAGAAGACGATTTCAAACGATCAAATTATTTGATCAGAAACAATATTGAGAACAGACATGTTTTGCCAATACCTTATTAAATCTTTAGTAGGTAATCATCCTAACTGCCGTAGTCAGAGACGTTACTTAACTTTACAGCTAAATTAAGTAAAAACGTGTAATACTTAAGTCGATACGCCTAAAGACGATTATTCAATGAAACAATTGTGTTAATGGCAGATTACTGCAAATTGGCCTCTCTGAGTGCGGCAGTAAGATATCACAAAATAATATCTAATAGTTCTTGGAAAAAATATCTTTTATTTTATGTTTATTTATTTATATCTGTAAATGGTAACACTGTGCTCCGCGTTTCGATTCAGCGGTGTCCAATTAAAAACGTACGGTCGGTTTTCACGATGTTTCAATTTCGCTTGCAAGCAGATAACTTTTGTCTGAATGATTCTTCTGTATGTTATTACTTTTAGTTATTTCATGGCATAGATTGTGACTCACAAATTAATTAATCAATTTAAAAATCGATGAATGTCTTAAATATCTATTATATTACAATTATAATGACTAGATAGAGGAGAGGAGATCCGAGCCCAGCAGTGGGGCTTAATGGGTTGCTGATGATGATGATGATAATGACTAATCCAATATTGCATGTGATACTAATCTTGGATCGCAGGCAGTGTAATTAGTTAATATGATGAACAGACAACCAGGAAGCCTTGTAAATACTGAATTAATACACTCGGAAGTTACAGGGAAAGCCTTCTCGTACTGTTTTAAAACTCGCAATTAATTTAATCAAAAGAAAGATGGAGAAGTTAGAAAGAAATTTAATAATCAAGTATGTTATTGCTAAAAGTTTTATTATTAACTGGCTTCTTCGTGTCCCACAGAAATGAATTATTAGAATTAAAAGCTTGAACTATTCCTTAAAAAAATCCACGAAAAAACAATTCTATTACAAAGGAAATTTTAAATATCCAAAAATCTGCCATCTCTTCCTACAGATATCCAAAAATCCTCCTTAATATATCATCATTTCATCCTCTAAATAATCCGAAAATATAACGAATTTCAATCTGGAGTTTCTGCAATATTCGTAAAAAAGGCAACTTAGGGAACTTTAGTAATAATTATTTTATTTTATATTAAATTTATCCAATATATTATTTTTTTTATAAATATTAAACCTTTTCAAATGAAATTAAAACTTTACTTATATGTCTTATGTCTCATTTTCACACAAACTCTCCGCATATATTCTAGGTAACACGACATTGTTGTTGGCACAAGAAGGCAAAACACCGTTGTTCGCCTTCGAGGAAGCCATCGGATACATGTGCGATCACCGAGTGCCTGAGAAAGATGGCATTTCAGCTGCCGTACAGGTCAGTTCTTAGAAACGTACGCAACATAGCTTCATGCCTTTACTGTCCGAAGGGATAAGCAGAGATACTCCTCGAAATATATGACTTTATATTCGGTTCAAATTGGATGTCGAATAAACAATAAAAACATTTGAAATTCTTTTAATGTCTGTTTCTTTATGTTATAATTTAATTAATAAAACAACTTAGGGAGTATTTAGAAACGTTTAGCATTTTGACAGTGATTTGTTTACATAAAGACATGCTATTATTGAAATTGCTGGTTTTTGAAATTAATGTATTAACTGAAGGCCATCATCCAAATGGATACTTATCCATTTGGATGATGATGATGATGTTTTGCACGCCGATTACTTAATCGGCGTGCAAAACACGCGGTGCGAGTTCGACTCCAAGCGACGTAACAATGTGGATTTCACTTTGTGGAATTTATATGTACTACTCATAGGACTTACCATCTGCTGACGGTGAAGGAAAACATCGTGTGGAAACTCTCATACCCCAGAATTAATTCAAAGGGTATATCTGATCCACCAATCTTCAGCGTGTGTGGATTATGGCCCAAAATCTCAGCTCTCTAGACAGGTGGTCTCTCTAGGTGGAAAATAATAGGTTGCTATTAAAACTGTTTTAGTATCATAAATATAATTAGAAATCCGAAGTGAAAGTATTTAAAAAAAAGAAAATTAGTGATTTACTAAACTGACTTTAATCAAAATAAACTTAAGCATAATAATATTCTAAGAACACGTCTGTCTCGTCCGAATGCCAACGCAAGAGTGAAGTCCCGCGTTTGTTCCGGGTTGATTATTCTAACAGTATCACATTTTTTTCTCTTCAGGTGGCCTCCCTAGCCTCGCACCTGTACACGACTGGTTCGTCAGTACTCAAACAACTGTACGCTCTTTACGCAGAGTATGGCTACCACGTGACACACAATAGTTACTACATATGTCACGAACAGGCCACCATACAGAAGATATTCAGACGCATCAGGAACTATTACGGCCCAGGCGAGGTAAACCATTTTGAATTTTATTATTATGTCTTAAAGGTGATTATGTATTTGGGTTGTTTTGGGCTCTTATGTCTTTATAGAAATTTGGTATATGGAATTTGTTTATAGTCCGTTCAAGTTAAGAATATAGTAACTCACTAGAAACTCATTGTTGTCATTCAGCTTAGCCACGCCCCTTGACCAATTAGATCTTAGTAAATTAGAAAGCCGTGTTCACTTTGACTATTTGAACTTAGCCCTTCGAATATAAATCATACCTTAACCAAATAATAGGCCTTTACTTTGCTGTCGCACTGGGAATGTACTATTTTCTTAATGCGAGCGGACTATAGTTAAAAGTTGAAGTAATTCGCGAGTTTAGTAGTATAGTTGTTACTTGTGACGTTACATTTAAAAATATATATGTAAAATGATCTTAAATGAAGTTGTCATTGGTTGATCAGGCCGTTCTGAAACTTATTTTAATTGATAAACAACGTTCGATAAATTTATCTGATTACTTAAAAACTTGTGAGTTATGAGAACTTTTTCGAGCATGCTGTTTTAACTCTTAATCATTTTAAGTTATATTTTTTGGAATTGAGAATTGTTTGTGATGGAGAATTTCTATGGTACTAATATAAAGCTGAAAAGTTTGTTTGTTTCAATACGTTAATGCTAATAACTACTAGGTCTAAACAATTTTTGTGACAGTACACGAGAGAAGCAATAACGATTGTAAACAAACAAACTACGAGAGACACATCACTCTCACAATTGAAAATAGTTATAAGATGAGAAACGCTTGGGATTTGGAACCCTAACTTTATAAGAATAAGATAAAAATTGCCAAATCGCTACACTCACAGCGAAAAAAGTTTTGAATTAAGACGATATTCAACCTTAACTTAAGAGACTTAATGGTAAAAATTGCTAGACAAATCTCACCTTATATCTGTTTTGCGGTACTTTACTTTTATAATACTTTAATATGACTAAACTGTGTGTGTATAATGTATGTATGTGTGTATGTGATGATCTCTGGTCTACACGATGCTACCCCGGTCTTTTCTTTTACGCGATACAGATAAGCTCGGGGTATTGTATTGTGTAGAACTATCATTTCACGCCCTTCGTCGTCCAATCGTCTAACTATTGTTACTAATTACTGCTTGTGTTTATTAACTATTTGTGATCTGTGAGGATTATCTTCGTTACGAGTGTCAACAAGTGGCAAATGTGCCGCTTCTATTTAAATATCTACCTACTTTAAAAATGGTTGTACTTTACGTACGTCATACATATCCATAAAAATATTTTTTGACATTTTACTTGATTTAAAAAAAATTTCATTTCAATAAATTTGAACACTTACTTGTACACTTGAGCTAGGTATCGACATTTCACGTGATCAATGTACTAATCTGTAATGACAATAGATAGATACCCATTGTCTAGCCCCTCAAGTTCAAAATATGCAGAGAGTAACGTTTTGTTCGCGAGTAACTGAAAGGCAGCTAATCGATTTATTCAGAGCACTTTTTAATATAAAATAATCGGACTGGCTGATTGATAGATACATAACTATGACCACTGGGTTTTATGTAGTATTTTTAAAAATTAATCCATTTAGCCAAAGTTGATGTGATACTTCGACTTAAGAAATACGAAAAAATACATTGACATTCAGACTACAGTAACCGGAATGAACTCTTTTTATTAATAAATATATTAAAACTCCACAATTTTGATGAAAAATATATAACAAAATGTTGGACAAAATGACTATTAAATTATCTACATAACCATATTTAAAGCCGAAATTCCACGAACGCTGGCACAGAAGACAATTCTCACAAATAAATCTAAAAAAGCTTTCGCAACTAACTCTCATCAAGATTTGAAGACTTCGTCGTTAGTCCAGTTCATTGGCCATGCTTCTTTGCACTTTGGTTTAATCATGCAAAAGTTGAAGAAGCAAGGATAATGCGCTGGGCAGACTCAACGGCTTCCGTCTCAACGGCTCTCGTCTCAACGGCTTCCGTCTGAGAGGCTTCCCTCGGACACGATCCATACAATCAATGATAAGAAGAAAAGAACAGAGTAATTGTGTTACTCTCTTCTTTTCTTACTCTTATCGCTTATTGTAGTATCAACTACGTGGGATTTTAACAGCAATCAACAATGTGGTTTTCTAAATTCTTTTTTTTTTTTGAAAATTAAGAACTTTTCAAAGACGTGTGTTTACAATCACACAGTTTATTTACATTCCCTTTAAAAAGTTGTAAAGTCGTTCTTGAAAGAAAGTGAATTGAACCCATTGATATTAGCATACTAATGGTAGCTAAGAGAGCGATGCACATAAAGTCAGTGAAAATAATAATAATATAATAATAATATTCTACCACATTCACACAGCGCCATCTAGTCCCACAGTAAGCAATTATATTTGCTTGTGTTATGGGTACTAAACAACTGATATACTACTTAAATACATTTTTTTTTTGTAAATACATACATATTATAGATAAATTACACCCAGACACAGAACAAACCTTTATGTTCATCACACAAAGATTTGTCCTGGGTGGGGATCGACCCCACGACCTCCGGCTTAGCAGTCAGGGTCACTAACCACTAGACCAACAGGCCAGTCGCGAAAATATGTAATAATTTGACTTTTCGGAGATAAAAATAATATTTCTATATACATTAAATCCGTTTACGAATTACTACCTTATTTCCTTGGCTATTGCAAAATGTTTGGAATGGTATAACTCCATAACTAAATGAACACCATTCAATTCTCCTCAAAATAACTACGATGGTTATTCAGTCATCTAATTGTTATTAATAAACTAACACAAATGTTGCTCTTATATTATTCACATACTAGAAAAATTTAACATTTCATTCTTATTAATATATTTTAATATCATTTGACTTGCAAATAAAATAATTGACTGTAACAAAATTAAATATTGATCCAAAAATAATTCAAATTTAAGCCATTACTCCTAATTATGTAATGCAATTAAATAATATTCTTCAAATATTTCAGTATCCGAAAAAGGTTGGATCGTGTGAGGTGGTGTACATAAACGACTTTACAGCTGGTGTCAAAATACCAGAGGAGATCAATGGAGAAGAACATCATCTAAGTAAGTTCTTATAATATTATGAAAATTACAGCATTAATTTAAAGATCACCTCGATAAGGACTTCCTAACCAGGACGTAGAAAAATGTCAGGGTGGGCGTAATAGGTACGTTTACATTTTTGAAAACGTTTTAGATCGTATCTGTAGACATTGTTTAAAATTAAAATTCAAATAAAAAATTAAGTTGATAAGAAAAAAAATATGTAAAACTTGAGGGGGGCATGAAAATATTATTTTGGGTTCGAGGAGGCACAGCGAAGTTAAAGTTAGAAAACCCATACACACACACACACACACACCATGATAATCAAACAGATATAACATAACTGGGGCCCGAGTCTACTAACACAATCGTAACACAATGTGTAAGTCGATGATCTCATTCGACAGCTGTGATTGGCTAACTAAGTCAATCGCGCCATATTGTCGGCCTGTGATTAGTCGATATTAGTCCATCGGTCTGCTATCGACGCGACGTGTGTAATTTAGCAGAATCGGGCCCTATATTATTAACTACTAGCTGTGCCCGCGACTTCGTTCGCGTGGACAACTTATCCCGCATTCATGGAGTTTTAATTTATTTTTCCGAAACCCTGATATTTTTTCAAAACTAACGTAGCCTAATATACTCCTTGTGACATTAGCTATCCGCCAGTGAAAGTCCCCTCGAAATCGGTCTAGCCGTTCCAAAGATTAGCTGGAACAAACAGACAGACAGATAAAAATTGAAAAAAAAATTATTTTGGTATATGTACCGTATACACATTATTACAAACAGACACACCAATTTTATTTATTTATATAGATAGCTTCTCATTATCATTTTGTTGAGTATAGCTAGATGTTATAATGTAAATACGGCATTATACTTTATTATTTACAGAAGTGCTTGGTACGGGATTTGACCAAGACTACACGTCGGGGGAGATGGTACTATTCAAGTGTCACAACGGATTAAGTGTCACCATCAGGACGAGCGGCACTGAACCTAAACTGAAGTACTACTCGGAGCTTGTGTGTGATGCACCTACCAAGAGGTAAGGCTAGAAACGGGGCTACTGAGATTTTTTTAACATAAATAAAGTTTAAACAGGACTCCGTCCGGGATCCCTGGTCCAAATTTTTTTTTTTATTACTATCAAGCAAATTTTTTGTGAGTAGCTCAATGATATTGTATGTTAAAAAAGGTGTAGATAGGTTACCTACATCCTACATAGCGTTCGATCTTTGGAAATGGCACACAAACGCACACATAGATATCGTAATAATGCAATGTCAAAATACCTTCGCCGTCAACGGGACATTGAGATGAAGTTTGCTAATAAGACTATTTTTAGTGTGCCACTTTTCGAGCGCTTATAACCTATCTACACCTTTTTTAACATACAATATTATTGGAGTAGCTTCATTTCGATGAGACGCCCAATAGTATCGTATTCCAAAAATTTGATTGTGGTAGCTAACAGACGTATCAAGATATACCGGACCGGGAAGGAAATACCGGGATAACGTACCACGCAATTTGTAGGACAATATGACTGTTCAATTACATAAATATTAAGTTGCTACGTCTGTTAGCTACCACAATCAAACTTTTGGAATACGAAATTGTTGGGCGTCTCATCGAAATGAAGCTTCTCACGAAAAATTAGCTTAATAGTAATCAAAAAAAAATTTGGACCAGCAATCCCGTACTATTAACCCTATTTCACTGACATTATGGACTCAGTATTAAACCAGGTTTAAATTGACATAAGCCATTGTTTTAATGTCAACGTTCCTTTTAAACCTGGTTTAATGCTTAGTCCGTATTTCGTAATAAGGTGGTTAGAATTACTTCTAGGGTATGTGGGTTACCACACTATGTTTTCCTTCACCGTCAGCAGATGGTAAGTCACTTGACAAATTCCATATTGGTACGGCCGATCGGAATCGAACCGGGACCGCATGATTTGCATGCCGGTCACTTATTCGGCTACCATCGCTTTATAAGTAACGGTAAATGATGGTACTGAATCTCTGGGAAAATGACTTGGGTCACTGTTTATTCATGAAATTTAATTGGTGACATTACTAGCCTTATTGTTTCTTTTCCTATTGTACTGTGTGTTTCTTATACCGCAATAAATAGGTAAATAAATAAAATAAATATTAATACTTTTTGTTACAGCGAACAAGAAGCAATGAATACCAAAATAAAGGTAATGGTGAAGGAATTCGTGGAGGAATTACTACAACCTGTCGAGAACGGCTTAATTGGTTAGCAAATTAAATAGGCAACTTAAATTATTAGTCAGATAATACGTCGAGAAGCAACATAGTTATATGTCATCATATCTGACTATTCCTAAAAGACTTAAGCCTAATAATATGTTACTTTATTATTCTATAAGTTATTGATTATCGTTAAGAAACTTTCAATTGTTTATTTTTCTAGTGTTTTACTCTTTAATGTTACCAATTATTAATTGTTTTTATATAATTATATTGAATAATGTTACCAACAAAACTTTAATTAAACCGTAATTGATTAATATTGTGTTACATGCCAATATTATGATGACAAAATATTTAGATGAAGTCAGTTTGAATATTATTAAACCAATTTGCAAATTTACTAGCCAATTTAAACATGATGACGGAGTAGGTAGCCAATTGATGCACAATGTAGTCAATTTTAAATGCAGTAGCAAATTTACTTAAATATAATGAAAGCAATTTACAAATACCATACCTATAGCCGAGCTCTGATATTTACTATAATAATATATTATACTACATACCATTGAAGTATGAGTAATTAGACTATAATATTAAACATGATAATATATATTCATTTTACTATTTTAAAATTATATACTTACGGATTTTGAGATGAAGATAATTGCACCAAAGTTACATATTGTGATTTATTCAAAATTCCTGCAGTAGACTTAATTCATTTGGGCTAATTCACCCAGGGTAATTAAGTATACTATTTAGTAGACTTAATTCACATGTTTCTTTTTTTTTTGCTTGGGTGATTTATTACACTGTTTAGTAAACGTAATTCACCTGAGCTAATTCACCTAGGATAATTAAGTATACTATTTAGTAGACTTAACTTATGCTTCATTTTGTAAATTACCCATAAAAAAAGAGTGATTTGAGTCCGCATTTGACGTTATTGGGGTCCGATCCCGCTAACAAAATCGTAACCCAATGGTAGGCCGATGGTCTCGTTCGACAGCTATGATTGGCTTATAAGTCTCATCAGCAACCCATTAATGTCCCACTGCTGGGCTCGGGTCTCCTTTCCTCTATCTAGAGAGCTAAGAAGGTTTAGACCATAATCCACTCACGCTGGCCTAGTGCGTGTTGGTGGATCAGACATACTCATAGAATTTCTTCTAGTGTATGTGGGTTTCCTCACGATGTTTTCCCTTCACCGTTAGCAGATGGTAAGTCACTTGACTAGTACATATAAATTCCACAAAGTGGAATCTACATTGGTACTGCCAGTCAGGATCGAACTCGGACCGCGTGATTTGCACGCCGGTCCCTTATCGATTTAGCCATCATCGCTTTTTAAGCTTATAAGTCAATCGCGCCATATTGCGGGCTGTGATTGGTCGATATTAGTCCATCGGTCTTCTATCGACGCGTGTAATTTAGCAGGATCGGGCCCCTGATGTTGTAGGCATCTCCGAGACCGGTTTGCCACCCTCGTGTTATAAAAAAAAAGATCAAAAACATTTCTTGCATTTTATTCTGAACGGTTAGATGTGGTTCAACTTAGTACGACAGTTTTTTGTAATTTTTTCATAATTATGGAATCTGCCACTTATGTCTTAGATAGTTTATCAGACACTTATCTATCAGATGTTGACTACTGTATGTATTCTATTTGTTTAAACATTCCAATGCGACGGTATTTTAACAAAATAAACTTTTTCGATATGAAGACATCAGAATTATTCGTACGTAAGTACCTAGAGGTTATAATTTGTTGGTTCGAGGTAAAAAAAAATTGATTATACTTAGATTTAGGTATAGATACCTAGAAATGTTGTAAACGGCCTTAGTTTGTTGAATATGGCCTATTTATTACATAATTAAATTTACAAAGCACAGAGAACTTAATCCTTTAACTACCATTCAAAATAACTTTCATGTATCACTCAGTGTTGTCAAATAAAAAAAACATTTCCATATTAGAATTATTTCTTGTTACTTAAACTTGCATTTATTTATAGCCAGTATATATTAAATGTTATACTAAGTTAAAAATAAAACAATAAAATGATTATCACAAAAAACTTTATTTATTTCAATAATTATTATAATAACCATAATTTATCAATAAGGCAAGACAATCTCTTTAAATTACAACAACATTCAAATACAAACCAAAAAACTTGCAAATTCAAATAAATGCAGGAGTCTGGAGTAATGTTATTTTTAGGGCTCCGTACCTCAAATAGAAAAAACGAAATCCTTATTTTTTAGGCCCGATGCCTAAAGTACCTATAACTTGCAGCTAACTAATAACCGGTCGACTTTTGTAACAAAGGAATAGGAGATTTCCCTGCGTAGCAAAATATTTAAATTGCAAAATGTTACACCACACAATTTTGTTTGCAATAGTCTATGGGATCCGAAAGCTGGGTATAACATATTTACAACCGATGAATTTCATTAGTTCTTAGATCTCATACGGGGAATCCCGCTTAATCTAGGTAGACAGACATTACCGCAGGACTTCAATGATTTATAGAACGTTAAAAAATATGCATTTTCTGATACCAAGTAATAGTAGTTTTTACTAACGATAGCCAGAAACTAACGGTAATAAATGATTCGGGGGGCATCGGTCATTATTTCAGTCAAACAATAGATTTTTCATTGTTTCTTCCCTCAAAATATAAACCCTACGTAAATATAACTACACTATGACTAGGTATACCCGAAAAAATTAGCTTTACCACCCTTAGAGTAAATGTCGTTTGCATACCACAAAACAATAATGTCAATTTTGCTTGCAAGTGACATCAGTACAGTTGCCATCAATGCGCGACGTCAACATTAATAATGAGTCTTATTGAATTTTATAGCAGTAGTAAAGCAAATTTATGGTCGACTATACATAAAATAACGATCTATAATATAACTCACTCTATATCATTCACACCAGCTCGTCTAGACAAGTGGTAAACGTTCTGTGTCCATTTCTCCTTTCTAATTGTTACACTCACAGCCAGGGAAATGCCTAGAGTAGACGCAAAATCACCGACAGGTACTGAAGATGGTACAGGTATACGCTGACCTTGACATACTGCAATGACGTAGTCGAAGCCATTGCAAAGGCACTTAATGATACCACGAAGGCGTAAATAACGTTGTTATGGGGGGTTTCAACGCTAAAGTGGGAGTACAAGAACGCGGCGAAACGAAAATGGAATCACATGGCGTGGGGCGCCGTAATTACAGGGGATAGATACTGATCAACTTTCTAGAGTCTCAGAGGTTCTTCATAATGACAACCAAGACGAGGTCGAATCGGCAATACCTGAAGACCTACCAGAACATACGGTGCCGAGACGTGGACACTCACCTTAGGACTAGCCCACAAACTTAAAGTCGCACAGCGAGCTGTGAAACGAGCTATCTATCTATCATCATCATATCAGCCTATCGACGTCCACTGCTGAACATAATATAGTACAGCAGTGGCGTAAATTAGGTGAGGCCTATGTTCAGCTATCTATATATACAGAGCGGTTTCCACTTGTCTACAAGAGTAGGTTTGACAAAGTAAGTAGACATTCAATTCTCAATCAGCCTATTTCTGCAGTCTATTTCTCTTCTTCTTGTTCTTCGGCAGCTAAGCGCGCGAGCTCTCTCTCCCTCTCTTCTTTCTCTTTTATATTTAAGTCTATCAGAGTGTCGAGTTCAGGGCTTAAGAGTACGGATATACCGGCACTTGCTGGTACCTACAAGAACAGAATGATTTATAAACATAAAAAGAAACCTATCATCATCATATCAGCCCAACGACGTCCACTGCTGAACATAGGCCTCACCTAATTTACGCCTAAAGAAACCTATATTCAGTTCCAATAATTATAATCAGTTTTTGCACCTATATTCGCAATAAACGATTTGATTTGATTTATTTTATTTTTTAATTAAACTATCCCTGCAATTTAAGTCAGTGTTATCGATTTAGTTTGTCGAGAAAACAATCAATCACACTCATTTATTATTACTAATTTATTATATACTAATTTATTTACTATATATGACTGGCCTGTTGGTCTAGTGGTTAGTGACCCTGACTGCTAAGCCGGAGGTCGTGGGTTCGATCCCCACCCAGGACAAATCTTTGTGTGATGAGCATCAAGGTTTGTTCTGTGTCTGGGTGTAATTTATCTATAATTTGTATGTATTTACAAAAAAAAATGTATTTAAGTAGTATATCAGTTGTTTAGTACCCATAACACAAGCAAATATAATTGCTTACTTTGGGACTAGATGACGTTGTGTGAATGTGGTAGAATATTATTATTTTAATACTTAGGTACTGGAAAAATTATTGGAGCCAAGCCAACCTTTTGGTGGTCCATGATAAGACAGTATAGTATTCAAGTAGTCCCTCTCTACTAAAAAGTTAAGAACCACTGCACTAACTGATGTGCTGTCCCACCACTGATGGTCGACATATCGTACTTATCGCCCTAACATTTCGTCGCGTAGGTATTCGTTTGTCGCGATACGGAGTCTGTCTTGACTCTTGATATATATCACTTACGTCTGGGCATTCTGAATACACTCTTATTTCTTATGTTTTAAGGGTGACATTGGTATAAAAGATAAGTGTTAAATTGATAATTACTTCGGCAAACACTGGTTTAGAACCATCCCATCTCTCAATGTGACTCTCTAATATTTTAAGACATGGCTCAGCTCTCGGCAATATATCAGATACGATCCTGGAAAAAATATCATACCAACATAGATAGAAAGAAGGAAGTTCATCATTCAGCTCCATCAATCTTTCCTAAGCTTCTACACCTATCTGTCACTTAGTGCTTGTACACAAAACTGCGAACCCGTGGGATGCGAATTCGCAACGCTAGAATCTGCGTCGTGTGAGCTCGCCAATTTTTACGATGCGTCAGCGCATCGTACCGTTCGTAGTTTTGTGTTAGAACCGTCACTTACTAGAGTGAGAAAGAGAGCGAATCTACGAGGCGCTCGGCTTTTAACTCTATCTTGCTATAGTAAATGACGTTTTTAAGTGATAGAAAAGGATAAAAGCATGGAAAGTGCGACGTGGTACAGCCAGATGCAGTACAATACTAATCAAAATATAAAGCAAAAATTAAAAGTAAAAATTAATCAGTAGTTAGGTACTGTTGCGGACCTGGACAGCTTTTTTTTTTCTGAATTTCCAGAAAAAGTTTGCAAATCCTGCAAAATTCCACCTCATAGGTACGCATTATTAATTTTAAAGTCAATCACTTAACTAAAGGACTCTACACACTAAAGCCGGTGGACATCGGTATGTGTTATAGAGTCACTGTTGGAGTTAGTCAATTCCCACTTCCATTTGTAATGCTGCAGTAAGCTGAGGATACTATAAGGACAAAACTATCTGATTATAAGAACTCACGTAAAAAGCGGTATGCAGACGAAGTTAATGAACTGTATCTCCAGCTCAGGTATTAAGCACTTGTTCTTGTCTATCATGAATAAGGGGATCTCCCCTTGATTCCTTTCCTCGTCACTTTGCTTAAAGAACTCTGCTAGTACAAGCGCCTGTGTTAGAAAAAGTTATTTTATTCTTATTATTTTTGAAGCCCATATTTTGAAACATAATATTATCCAGTCACAACCGTACGCGACAAAGGCTGAAAATCTGGAAAGTCTTTGTTAAGTGTGTGCAAGCTTCAAGACAATATTTCAAAGGAAATAAGCAAGTTGTGGAGAGAGCGCGTTTAACTCCCAAAGTTTTTTGTCGAGCCCTCGGAGACCCTTCTTCTTGGCTACAATTCACCGTGGCTTACCTAGAAGTCTTTAAATAGACTTCGGACTCAGGTCGGCCAAACCAAAGTTAATGTGGCCAGGTGGGGATTTTCTGATGGCTCCGACTTGAAGTGCCAGTGTGGTGCTATTTCACAGACGATGCCCCACCTAATATCGTGCCCTGCGTGCCCGAACAAGTGCACGCAGGAAGACATAATCAGCGCTACTGACAATGCAGTAGTAATGCATAAGTTATGGGCCTACACAGTTCTATTTGCTGTCGAAACGATAAGAAGATAATATTATCTTGAATCTGGATCAGTACCTAGTAGGTTTTTAAAGGGTCAGCAAAGCGCAAGTGATGCTCCTGGTGTACACCATCATAGTGTAAAAACCATGCCAACCACCTACCATGTACTTGTATACTTGAGACAGTGAGGCAGGTAATTGTATAGCGTAGAAAAAATACAGAAACATGAAACACTAACAGCAGTCTTCTTAACGTTGCCCCAGTCCTTGAGCTGATCGCTGAGATCCGCACAGTTCATGAGGAGGTTACTTAACACGCGTATGTGGAGCTGATTACCTTTCTTGAAGTCGATGGCTATCGCTGTATAGTCGTTTTTATTCCTGAAGTCGAAAAATATTCGCGTCAAAGAATGTCGTACTACTTTACTAAGAAGACAAGGAAAAATAGATTGTCAGGAAAAAATCCAGAAAAATGGCAAAGTAATGAAGAAGAAGCCACTTAATCGGAAGATAAGTTAAATTTTTGTTTTTAAGAATAATGAGCCACTCTACTCTCCACTCTACCTCTTTCTCAACTTTATCGATAGAGAAGAAAAACGTGTGGAAAAATATTAGTAAGCAAATTTTCAACCTTACAATAATAACTAGCACATAAAAATTGCTAGAGAGACATAGTGACGACTTACTTGAAGAAGTTGCCAAGGTCAGTAGCCAATATAAAGTCTTTAAGTAACAGTAGTGCTTTGTCGTAGTCCCTTCTTGAGAAACTCTCTAGTATATCACAACCTTCCGTGTTGAGGATGCACATAGCTTGGATAAGGTGGTGTCTCTCCATCACGCTACCCTCTGAAGAGTACAGGGCAGCTAGTGTGGTTTCTGTGTAAAATGACTAGTATTTTAAAGAGAGCCGAAGTGATAAATGCATTTCGTTTATGACCAAAGTTTGACATTTTATTGAGCCGACCAATAATTTTCTTTGCATTTCCTTTTATAGGACCGATCAAATTTCGTAAAACTAACTAAACACGTTTTAGGTAGGTACTTCTATTTACCTAGGTATTTGATAGTATAAATATAATTTTCTAATACCTACCTAATTATTAGGTTCCTATTAATTGTTTAAATACTTTCCTAATCATTATTAGGTAGGTACCTATTGTTTAAATACTTTCATACTCGCAGTTTAGCACTTATATTATTTGGTGGCTCTTACCTCCTTGTATCTGATAGCAACTCGTAGTTCCACGGTGATCCAAATCATGCATCAAGGCTGCCACAAAAAACATTAGCCCTTGCAAATCACTGGAAATAAAATTCTTGAATGTAATATTTGGATAAAGTGCGTGGAGCGGCCCTTCACCAGATGAACCTTGAACCTTATAGGTTGCCGGAAGCCGTTGCATTGGCTGCAGATGACGAACGAAGTCGCTCGCTGGGTCAAAAATTAGAGAGCCTATGTTCGGCATTGGACGTCATGAGGCTGATGATCCAGAAAAGGACCCGGTACCCAGTGTTGCTATAATCAGGTTGTAAAAACTGCAGAACGATGTTTGTCGGACACCCTAGTAGATAGTACCTATTTAACCAAACCTTAAAAAAATCTGCTATTTTCAACTAGTAAAATAAAAATAAATCATACTTAAAGTATGTGTACAAAAGCTTGTAATTAATAGTAGCAGCATAGGCCCACTGAAGCACGTTGAAAGCATGGAGCCAGTTGTGGTAGGGCACATCACGGTAACCTTTCTTGGCCTGCAGTATCATTGATATTAACTTCGTTTTCTTTATATTGAACCTGATAAGCAACAAATACAATTATTGTAAGGCGGGTTGAATAGATTTAGACCAGTTATCGTATCATCATCAGCAACCCATTAAGTCCCACTGCTGGGCTCGGGTCTCCTCTCCTCTAACTAGAGAGCTGAGAGAGTTATCGTATGCGATTTCAAAATACGGAGAGCATAATATTTAGTGCGAGATTTTGCGAGAGGCTAAAAGCGTACAATAGTGATATTAACTTTGCTAATCGCTAAACTAGTGATAAATATTATAAAACGTCATTCTTATTTCATAGAAATTGACGATAAAGTTCGATCGAAGTAAGTCGCGATCGAACAAATTTGGCCACTATAGGTACTAGGTAGGTAGGTACCTACTAGGAAACCTACTTGAAAAGGTTTTCAGCCATATATATCTGTGGTTTCCAGGTTAACTGAAATAATTTTTATTGTAGTTTCTAACTAAGTATTGATAATTTCATTTGTGTAGATATGTCATATAGAAAGAAGAAAGAAAACGTATTTATTTCTGGGCATTACATTTTTACAAGAATAAGTAAGTACATAATTTAAACTAGATTACATATTTACAAAACAAACAATTTTTTAACTACTAGGCCAACAGGCCAGTCTGTTTAGAATTTATGAAACCAAAATCTAACTATTTATAAAGATGAAATATTCAGGTACCTTCTGTCAAACCCAATATCGCAAAACATTTTGACCGCGTAACAAGGCAATTCCCTTAGCGGTAAAGCTCGATGGTTGAAAAATAAACTTGTTAAATGAGGGTGATTATGGAAGCCTGTGCACTCCAATATACGTGTTACTTCATTTTCGGGCACCTAAACGGAACGAAAGTGTTTGTTAACAATGAGAGAGATCCAAAGCATATTTAAAAATTGTTTAACCTTCGAACGCCAACGGCGTGCCCTGTACGCCAAACCAGGAAATTGGGTTTTATGATGATGATTTATGGAATAAAATAGCTACAAAAAAAAAAGTATCTAATGATTTAATAAATAAGTAGGTATATCTTTCTCTTGTATTTTTAAAAACCTGTTTTCTGTCTGCTTCCGTTATCGGAGCATAGGGCACACTTGGACTTGTCACTTTAAAAGGAAGAGGAAGTGACGCGATAAATCTGAGCCACCCGCTTGGGGAAGTACGCTCAGCAACAAAAGTAGGTAGCTGACATATCCAAAATTTCAAAACGAATGTGAACCGTAGCATACACAAACTATTTTAACAAGACTAGTACTACCCCCTGATTCTGACTCGTCGGATTGCTCCCGTATCGTAAACTTTTTCGAATCGTAGTACGACGTATTTAAGGCTTAAGTTATTTATTGTTAGAAAATAGTCTATCATATAGAAAATTAAAAACTGATTTTTTCCTACAAACTTTTTTAACTTTAATTAAACTGACATTTCCTTCCATAGGCCGAAAATTTTCCGACAGCTCAGAATGCCTCCTGGGCTGAATTGAATTTACGATGATAATTCAACTCTGGTACTAGTCATATAAATAACATGCGTTTTTAGATTATGAATATGTTCAGTTACTTTTGCTAACTGTACCTTAAAAAAGACCGCAGCCATAACAGCACTATAGTGTTCCTCCTGGTGAGTAGTGCTTTCTTAAGCTAATTTGAGAGGGAAGGGGTTTTAAGAGTTGAACTGCAATGCCTCTGGTGTTGCAAGTGTCCATGGCATCGATAACCGCTACCATCACACGGGTCTAAGCTTCTTTGTCACCATTGTGTTACAAAAACGATTAATATGATTTTTTTCTTTTTAATTACTTCTTATTAAACTGTTCCAGTAGTAACGGATTCAGAATACAAAATGTCCCTACCCCATTTAAACCACGTTCACACCATAACACAAGAGCACTGCGAGAAATGGAAAAATTGAAACAAAACCCTATACCAACCCGTCTGGCCATCCATTTTTCTTTTTATTTAATAAATAATTTAATAATTTGTAGATCTGTTGGACGTTTATGAGTTGTAATGAATATAAGGGATGATTTAATATTAGACCGGGCGGTGTCCGTGCTGTGCACAACCGTGGTGTAGACGAGCGGCGTACCTACTTTAGTAAACGGGCCCGGACGGGACACGGATCATGCACTGTCCAATATAAACAGCTTCATACAAAATGTATTTTAACGTTTCAAGTTCCCAGTCTAATATAAATCTTTCTTTAAACGATGATCTGACCTTCATATGATACAAAACCAGCTCATTCGTCAGCGCCATTCTAGTGTGAGCTTCTTGCATCTTCTGATAAATCAGAGAATGCATAATGGTCACTCCGCAATAGATACTGAACGCTAGAGCCATTTCTTCATCAGCAGTATCAAAGAATGGGTCTGCTCTCTTGTTTAATAATATCAACACGCCTATGATGCCTCCTTGCTCACGGATTGGCAAGCATATTAGATTTCTATTAAGAAAGTGGCAGTGTTAGTAAGATATTCAACAATAAGTTACTTATTTAAAATAATAATAATATCTGCCCATTTTATACGTGTTTAACAGCATTGTTACGGGCAGGCGCTATAGTACCGGTTTCGGAGTTCCCGGTGACCGGGAAGTGTACTTGTGTGAGTTTGTATAGCGCATACAAGTATACTCACCGGTCAGTCTCACATTACAACTTAGATTAAACTGTCTAAAGGGCCTCTTCATGTTGGCTTCGGCCCCATGTACGCCTTCCAAAAGTCCGAGTCACCATTGGCTCGAGATAAAGGAAAGACATACATAATAATAATAATAAAATTTCACCACATTCACACAAATGATGTAAAATCATTAGGTACCAAGAAGTATTGAGTAAAAGCTTTTCAAGTGACCTCTTTTCGTAGTATGAGATTAAAGGGTTTTAGACACAGGCTGCTAATAATACTTTTTTTATTTATTTATATAGATTATTTGGCCACTGCTCAGCTCCTATTGGCCGTAGCGAGGTGTTATATAGCCTATGTTACTCTGTGTAGCTTGCTAACGGCAAAATAATTTTTGAAATCAGTCCAGTAGTTTTTAAGTTTATTCGTTACATACAAAACTACAAGTCTTTCCTCTTTATAATACTTATTAGTGTACACGTAGACTAGCTATATGCCTCGCGGTTTTAAGAGGAGTTTAAAAAATGGGTCCAGCCGTTTTAGTGTGAAAGAGTAACATACATACACACTCACAAACTTTCGCCTTCATAATATTAGTGTAATGTTTGGCATGGTTTACCTTAATTCTACGTTCGCCAAGCTGTCGATGTTCGGATCGAATGATGGATGTTTTTTGCTCTCCTGCATATTGATCAGCTTGCCAGTCCTCACAACTTCCCCAGCTACACCAACGTTCAATGGGAATCGTCGTTCTGGTGCATTCGGCTATGATAAAAAGGTTTATATTAAAATTTACCCCACTGTTTAGATACTTTACCGCATAATTGAATATAAAAACCAAAAATAAAAGTCGTAGACAACGTCCTCATACTGAAATTTAAGCTCGTAGGTTTAACGGTGGAGAAAACTTAATAATAATTTTATTTTGTACCTATATATTTACTTTTTACCCGACTGCGCGACTCAGCGCGACGCTAAAGAGGGTAATGTGTTCATCAGCCTATTATGTATATATGTTTGTTCTTTTGGGCCCACTAGAGACTAAACGGACAGAATAGAACGCGTGGGCCGAATTTTTGATTTATACATCTGTCAATCGATTCGTCTTAGTGGCGCGAGTGTCACCATAGACAAGACAGAAATTACAATTCAATATGGCGCTAACCAGATGCCATATTGTGAAAACCAGGGTTGTTACGAATATTCGCATCCGCATCCGTAAATGCGGAATGTTCGCATTAATTCAGACATCTGCATCCGCATTCACATCCGCATCAAGCAATGCGGAGTTTTTACGGATGCAAATTCACAACAACAAGTAACTACATGTAAAGAAAGTGGGCGGAGCCAGAGTGCCACGTGCTTCGCGTTTGATTTTCAGTTTAATTATTAAAGATAAAAAAAAGGTGATAAGATGAATAAGATTGATTATGACACTCGAAGCTTAAAATTCTGTTGTGTCATAAGTAAAACTAAAAACTTGTGTAATTTTGTTCTAAAAATATGATTAAACAAATTGATTTTCAGTTATTTATGCACTTAAAATTTAAATAATTATCCTTTTAAAATCCCAAAATCCGCATCCGCATCTGCATGCAGGATGTCTACATTTTTGCATCCGTAACAACCCTGGTGAACACAAAAAACAAACTATGCCAAAAGGGGTAGGTATCGTTGAATAGTAATTTGAAAATCTTTATTAGGTCTCTTTCACTTTTTTTAATTTCGACTACTTAACTTTATAACGATTTATAAAACATCAGTTAATTAAGTAACTTAGTCCCGCCCCAATAAAAAGGTGATAAATAAAATAAATTAATAAATGAACCAAAAACCCGCCTAACGAGTCGCTATGTAGAAATATTTTAGACTTCTGGGCTTGTTTCTTACTTTTAAGTTTTATAATAAGGCAGGCAGGTTTTTGTTTTTTTTTTAATTTTAATAATGGCATTATCATAGTGAATAGTGAACATAGGCACATTAAAAAATAACAAGAATCAAACTAATGTCTACAGAAATGCAATTATCTTCTAAAATAAAGTAAAAAGTATTACGTTTTAATTTTTTTCAAAAATTTCAACATTTTGAAACCCATCACTGCCTAATTATTAGATAGCCACAGTGCACAATAATATTACAAACATACCTACCTTCTTGAGAGACTCATACAATTCCATTTTATCGACGTCTATCATAAGAATATTGCAAAATAGAGCATTAGTAAGTTCTTTAGCTAGACGCATCGACGTTTCCAATACCTTGTCTAAAGAAGCCACCTGCAAATCGTAAATCGAGTCAGGGTGGATATAAGTACACGACATCAAGACTTAGAACAATTATTTGAACTGTACAAAAATATTCGATGAGTCTCTAATCCACGACCTCGTGTAAGGTAAGGCTATATTATTATAAAAGCAAATTTTCAAGGTTAAATTAAATAGAACTAGGCTGTCCAACTGTTTAATTTTTTTTCCCCTGGCTATAGTTTGGCATCACCAGTTACTTCTAGAATTTGCCCTTTTTTATCTCTTCAGAAGGGCGCAACTTAGTCTAAATGGGCCTTATATATAATTTTGCCGGCGCCCCTTTTGAAGCCCAAATGGAGGGATACGATTATTCATAAAAAAAACAAACGTCGCTCACACGCCAGGGGCCCGAGTCTGCTAACACAATGGTAAGCCGATGATCTCATTCGACAGCTGTGATTGGCTTACTAAGTTAATCGCGCCATATTGCCGGCATGTGATTGGTCGATATCAGTCCATTGGTCGACGTATCTAATTTAGCAGAATCACCCCCCTGGGCCCTAGTAGCCAGGAGGTCCCGTACCACATTGATGATACTTCGCTAGCTACACCCCTACGTCAGTCATTATTATGTTCTAAAAAAAGAACTATTGTGGCTAACTGGATAAACATTGAGGTGTTGTGTGACTTCTAGTTAGATCATGAGCAGAGGTAGGTATCTTCAATTGTTAGCAGGATTACCACATACCTATATATGATTAGGTACAATAAGCGTTTCTTGCCAATGATAGCTAACGTAAAATTATTCCTTTAAACTTTGGGTCAAATTGCTTACCTGGCTAAAAAGGTTTTTGGCAGATCTTAATAAAGTTTGACACTTTTTTTTAGTTCTATATTCCATTTCTAGCATTATCGTTTTTTTTATAATAGGCCAGCTGAATCTAAAAAGTGCATTATGACATATTATATTTTAAGCTTTTTTTTTAAACTGTGTGCCAGTGTGCTATCACACAGATCCTTTCAACCGTTCTAGCATGATTGAGTAACAAACATCCATCCATACGTCGGAGCTTTCGTATTTTAAACTATCTGTGCCCGTGACTTCGTCCGCGTGGAATTTAACAAAAGCTTTTTTCAAAGTAGCCTAAGTTACTCCTTATTACATCAGCTATCTGCCAGTGAAAGTCCCGTCAAAATCTGTCCAGCCATTCCAGAGATAAGCCGGAACAAACAGACAGACAGATAGACAAAAATTGTAAAAAGAAATATTTTGGTATATGTACCGTATTTCATACATATACATATACATTCATATGCATGTAGTAAAAAGCGCAGACAGAAAGACACTCCAAATCTATTTATTTGTATAGATATGTTGGGAGATTACTATCTACATACTAGAAGTCGCGTGGAGCTTCGCTTAATTTGGCCACTGCTCAGTTTCTATTAGCGTAGCGTGTATTATATAGCCTTTACCCTTCCTGGATAAATAGCGTATCCAACACTAAAATAATTATTCAAATAGGACAAGTAGTTCCTGAGATCCTAGCGTTCAACTAAACAAACAAACTCTACAGCTTTATAATATGTATTAATGTACGTACAATAAACACTCATGTATAATGTAACCGACATGATTTTCATTACATTTCGGTGCGACAGCGCAAACTATTGCCTGGTATGACTTATCGAGTGACGGATACGTAGTTATACGCCGTTTGACTTCGTCTTTAGGTAGAACCTGAAAACAAACAATTTAATTTTTTTTATAAAAGGAACAAATACTTTTTTACCTGATTAAGGCGAAGCCAAAATAAGGAAGGGCTTAAAATATAAACAAAAAACTAAGAGATAAAAAAAAAACTGCTAAACTAAAAATTATAAAAATAAGTATTATTATTATTATGATTCGTTGGGCCGGAAGCCACTAGTGGCCTCCTTCCTACCTCGACCAGAGTATTTATTTATTTATTAATTAAAGTACTGCCACATGATTTGACATGATACATATTAAAAGTACAACAGTTAAATTATATGTAAATACGAGTAAGAGTAGATCTATTGTAGCGCCCCTTGTTGTTTTATAGTTCTCTGCTTAGTCCTATAGAGGCTAGGAACTTCCAGATTGTCTCAGCAGAGAGAGACTGTATCTCAGCTGGTAGCACCTGGTGCAGTCCTAAAAGGATGCTCCTTTTGTGCATGAGTGGCCCACATGAGCATAGGACATACATTGCTGTCTCATCTGACTCTTGGCAAAATCTGCACATTTTGGACTGGCTTAGGTTTAGTTTAAACATATGGTAGTTAAATTTACAGTGATAAAAATAAGTAATTGTGTAATATTGAAGTTAATGGAAATACCAATAAATCTATAAGTATTGTAAACTTCTTTTGCACGTAAAATTTTTTTTTTTTTTTGGATACTGTAAAACTAGCTATGCCTTTTACCCACGGCTTATACTTGATTATACCATAAACCTCATCCATAGCTAAGAGTAGATCTATCTATTATTATTTATAAATAATAATTTTTATAACTCTATATTTTCTTTTATATTCTCTATATTTCATTGTTAATCCCCGACGCAATTTAAAAGACGTGTTATAAATTTGACGTGTCTGTGTGTGATTTAAATGCGTTTTTTTTATGATCTTTATTCAATTTTGTTTTATTTAGCTTTAGTGGATTGCAGTGGCTTACTGTTTTCAAAATATTCTGGACCTCAGTATCAAACTGATGGAGTGGGGTCGTAAGTTCTGCAGAGCTCTTCAAAGCTTCAGCAAGTTGTTGAGATACCTGTCCATGGAAATGAGATATTATTATATACATGCGTACATATATTTAATTGTAGTTATTACACTTAATGACCTGAATAAGTAAGCTATAAATAAGATTGAATCTGAGCTGTCGGAAAACATTCGATCGGAAACGTCAGTTTAGTTAAAGTTAAAAAACATTGTTATAGAAATAAATGATTGTAGAAAAAAATCGAACAATAATCAGTTATTTAATTTTCTATACGGTAAACTCGTAAAAATACTTTGTTCTAAGATTCGAAAAAGTTTACGATCCGGGAGCAATCCGATGAGCCAGAATTAAGATCCTGATTTCTTAATGCTAATGACATCATCATCATCACATCAGCCCGTCCCGTCGTTCTTAATGATAGCAGTTTCAATAAAATCATTCGAATACATTTTCCATTATGAACATTTTCATCATTGGATCAGGGTGGCGATTCTATGACACATGTCGATAGCAGACCAATGGACTAATATTGACCAATCACAGGCCGGCAATATGGCACGATTGACTTGGTGAGCCAATCATAGCTGTTGAATGACAACATCGGCTTACCAGTTACCATTGTGTTAGCAGACTGTGCCCCAATACCAGTTTACGGTACAGAAAAGGATCTACTTCCACCCAGTCCAGTGGAGTGAATATGTATAATTTAGAATAGTAGGTACGTACGCAATTCGGGATTATGCAAAATGTACAGAACTAGGTTAGTAGGTATTATAATTTATAGGTGGAGTGAGAGAACATACTCTTAACTTGGCCTCCCTTGGGAGGACAGTGGTCCCAATTGCATTGATATATGCTTCTTCTTGGTTTGTATGGACAATGATGAAAAATATAAGTTCCGCTTCACATTCATTAGTTAACTGTAAAAAATTGGGATCAACAATAAGTACCTACTGTATCAACCTACTTAACTACAAACAAATGGTACCTAAATATATATTTTTTTTATAAATTACCTATACATTTTAGAGTTTTTTTTGCACTCTCGTACTACAGTACAATTCAAACTTAATAGCAGCTCTGAACATCGCGCGAGACGATGCGCAGAATACAAAATTGGGTATAAAACGAGACGTCAAAGGTGCGCGGCGGGGCACACTCCGTCCTGCTCTCCCTTTCTTTTACCAGCAAACGCTTCAGGTACAGGAAACGCATTACCGTGGCGTCGCGTGACGTGGCGCGCCAGAGGCACATCGGTTTCATAGATTTACTATGGTTAAAGACACATTAGTATCGCGTGGCGTGTCGCGGACTGCTCGGCCCCGATTCAGTGTTGCCGTTTTAGCGCATTTGGCGCTAGATCTAGTGCAATTCTAGGGTCTCTGGCGCTTTTTTTCTCATGACTACGCGCTAAAAAAAAATTTAGTGGAATCTGGTGCAAAATTTGATATTAGTTAACAACCCAAGTTAAAGTGCACAGTATCGAGACAGGACACGTAAAACCATAGAGAAAAAACAGCGAGTTGATATAGATTGTGTATAGGACGCCTAAAATGAGTTGATTTAGTTAGTTCGGGTATTTCCCGACCAAAATGTTACTGATGCCTTTATTGTTTTATCCTGAAAAAACAAGTGGAAGTGCTAAGTGGGCGGGCACGCGTGCCACAAGTAAGCGTAGTTCCGCTACCTTAAATCGTCTCCAATCGTATTTTACATCGCGTCAGTCAGTCTTCTTGTGCCCTGGGTTGTTTTACGTGATTTAACCGCGAATATGCCTTATTGTGCCATTTTGATGTGTAAAAATGATGCAAAAAAAAGGGACAGTAGCTAGTACAAGCTTATCATCGGCATCTGGGGGTGATGATGAAAATGACGATGTTGTGGAATTGCTTAATTTATTCGATTTTAGTACCTAACTAAGATAAATACTTATACGAAAATTTGATAGATTTTTATATACCTTATTTTCAATTTTAGATTCACCAATCGTTTAGCGGAATTTAGTGCATTTAGAAGGATTTATGCAAGATCTAGCGCAATTTTGATAAGGGTTTAGTGCATTTTATTTTCGTCAAACGGCAACACTGCCCCGATTGCGTCAGAGTGGTGGTGGGGGTTATGGCGCGCCACGAGTCACGACTCGACAGACTAGTAAATGTGTTTCTATACATGTTGCGTAGCTCATGGCGCACACACTTTTAAATTTATAATATTTGCAGTATATTTTGAAAAAAATATTGACGAGCTTATTGAACTTGTACGTCAACGAAAAGTTTTAAATGACACCAAATGTAAGAATTTATGAATCATTTATTTATAAATTCTGCTTGAGATTAAAAATAAGGAAGCAAAAGTCAATTTTTCTATTATTATGTATTTATTTTAATATCTGAAAAAAACTTTAAATACGTTTAGACGCTCCAAAGGTTCGATTAGTACTGTTCAGAAATAACGCCATAGCACCACAACACGACACAGTAGTGTGCACACTCACCGCCACGGCGCCACGCCACACCACGGTAATAATTATGTTTTCACATTAGTTACGTTTGTATTGCACACACGTGCACCGCGCACGACATGACTACCTCCGCTTTCACGCATTTGCAGTTGATATCCGAGCCATCATTAAGTTTACTACCTACAAAATATAATTATTGCATATATTTTATCAGTTTATAAGTCTAAAATTAATGAAACCAATTTAGTTCGATTGGAATTGGAAGTTCCTGACCGCACTATTTTCGAAATTGTTTCCGGTTTAGATTTTCTACAAATTAAATAGTGTAATAAGGGCTGTATTTCCGGAGAACTGATAAAACGATAGAGAAGGTAAGCAAACGATAGATACAGGTGAAGTAGCTCCACATACATAAGTATTAACGGCAATCTGTAAGTCGGCACTCTTTTCTGCTGTAAGACCCACGACTAAATCCAGAATTTTTCCTGGGTCACTGTATTTAATGGTTTTTCGTTTGCTCTTCATTTTTGATTTTTCAGTAGCAAGATTACACTTTAAAATAGTTCAAAAATTGAATAGAATTGTCAGTATTTTTCAAGACAGGCTACATGATTGTCATTGTCATCTAACAACGTCATATAAAGCTGGGAACAAGCTATCGGACGCACGTCCGTAAACCGCTGCTGAAAGCGCAGCTTGCTTTTTCAGCAACCCATTAATGTTCCACACTACTCTGGGCTCGGATCCGTCCCCTAGGCCATAATGCACACACGCTGGCCTAATGCGGGTTGGTGGATCAGACATACCTACTCTCAGAATATCTTCTAGGGTACATAAGTAGGTATGTGGGTTTTCTCACGATGTTTTCCTTCAGAAGCATGATGACTATGAGGTACATATTAAATTAATAATTACACAAAGTGAAATCCACATTAGTAGGTACTGCGTCGGAATCAAACTCGGACCGACTGAAGCACGTGGCTTCAGCCGAAGTTTACGGACGCGTCCGATAATTTGTGCCAAGCTTCAGCAATTTCAAAGACAATATTTATGAGAGTGTTTATGTGGGTAAAAATAATTTTATAAAATAATTTGGCCAGTGGTTATGAACCTATTTAGTCACGACACGCTGCCGCGCCTACTTTGCTTTGTGATGATGATTAAAATTTGATATATAGATTTACACAGCCGATTCATTTAACTCTGTGATATAAGTACCTATGTTTACTAGCTGCGCCACGCGGGGTTGCCCGCCGTTTATAAATCAACAGCTACCTCCATCATCATCATTATATCAGCCCAACGACGTCCACTGTTGAGCATAGGCCTCACCCAATTTCCGCTACAGCGAGCATATAGACCTCCATAACAAAGTTTATCATAGTTGCTCTCACGGTTTGTTTTGCTCTAGCCGTTTGAGCTTGAACCTTGACAGTTGACATTATGAAAGATTAGGTTGTTGCCTTCAGTTTACATAAACATTCACTTATTTACGCATTTTTAATTTTAGTGTGATTAATTATCAGTTCTTTTATTGATTTGCTCTTTGCACTAAAATAATATCTACAAATTAAGCAGCAAACAAAACGCAATTCAATTTACAATATTTTATCTGTGGTCTGTGGCTTGCGCTTTTAAAAAATACAGCTGATTGATAAAGTGATGACTGTGATGAGATATATTTTGGTGTTAGAAATTCGCTCGTAATTAGAAAATATTTCAATATAAATCGTAATAAATTTAATACATTATGGCAGAAATACAAACACTTATAGAAATGGGTTTTTCCAAAGAGAGAGCGTAAGTTTTCTAACTTTGTTCGTGCATATTATGAAATTTCGGTAACCTAAAATTAAGAATGGTTTTATATGTTTTAGTGAGAAAGCTTTGGCGGTAACTAACTATAAGGGGGTAGAGCCGGCTATGGAATGGCTGTTGGCACACGCTGACGACCCTGCGATCGACGCAGGGCAGACTATTGGGTCTTCATCGAGTGCCGAAGCAGCTCCGGCCTCAGTGCTTGAAGCTTCCACTACGTCGCAGGACCTGCCCGAGGACGCCGACGGTGTTGAAGTAAAATCATTCAAATGTGACGAGTGCGGTAAATTGCTCAAAGATCAGGATGAAATGGAATACCATGCTGCGAAGACTGATCACAGTAGCTTTTCCGAATCTACAGAAGAGAAAAAACCATTGACTGAAGAGGAAAAAAGGGCTCAATTAGCGCTTCTTGAGGAGAGAATGAAACAGAAACGAAAAGAAAGGGAGGAACGGGAAAAGGTTAGTTTGATTTTGTCGAGTAAGAAAATAGCAATTTATTTAAAATATTGTATAAAATAAATTATTGTAGATAAGAAAGTTATTTAATTTTGTACATGTATAGGTACTTATCTACTTTGAATTATCAATTTAGTCGTCAAAACATCCATCTGCAATAGAATGACAAAACACTTTACCTTGAACCGCTAGTGAAACTACAAAATAATGATTATCATTATTCATGGAATTGATAATAATAAACACTAACATCAACTAATGTATCTAAAAATTGACATCAGGGAATTCCCCTACAAACAAAGTTTCTTTTTTTCCACTTGTGATTGGTTGTTAGACCAACCTAGTTTGTTAAGTTTTTTTACAAATACCAACAAAGTAATTACTTATACAGACTATTTGAGGTTCCCAGTGTCCTCACAGTTATAAATTAGTTACTACCTTGGCGGTAACAAGTGATAGCAAGTGTGTGTACTGGTGCATAAGAGTTCCAGGGTTTGATTCCCAGGTCGGGCAAAAATGGTATTGAATTATTCAGTCTAGGAATTCTCCGTATGAGCTTGGTGTCTGGATATGTGTTATTTTAATTGCAATAGGCTTCCCTCAATTACTTGGTACCAAACATAGCAAAATGTGTGGGTGTGATTTCCTCAGATATCCAGGGATACTACTGTTACCATGCTGGCCAGACAGGTTGACACAGTTTCGAGTTTTAATTCTCTAGCACAGTTGTTATGGCGCGATTATGTGTACGTTACCCCAGCAGGAAAGTAGCCCCTAGGGTGATATCAGTAGAATAAGTAATTAGTTCTCAATCTGCTGTAAATGTGCGCCGAATAAAAAATTGGTGCAAATTGTTGTTTTGGAAAAAAACGGAAAAACCGTTTCCTGCTGGGGTAATGTTGTTGTAGCAGGAAAATTCTAAACGAGTGGTCAGAGAGAGAAATATTGTCTGTGAGCAGAGAGCTTATATTTGTTACCTTATGATAATAAAAAATGCACTACGCCTAAATGAGAAAACTTAGCATCACACAACACACAAGCTCACTGAAAACTATATTTGGTTGTTTTTGACTCTTAGAATAGCCATAAAAAGTTTCAAACGTTTATATATATATAGAGGAAACCCAGCAGGAAAAGGTTTTTCCGTTTTTTCTAAAACAACAATATGCACAAATTTTTTATTCGGCGCACGTTTCCAGCAGATTGAGAACTAATTACTTATTCTACTCATATCACCCTAGGGGCTACTTTCCTACTGGGGTAATGTACACCGCGATTATGACTTAATCGCCTTTTACGATATCCCGGGAATGAGGGAGTGGTGACACACATATTCTTTCATGTCCACTAAGGTATTGATGAAAAGGCTTATTTAACTACATTAGTACTATAGTTTACGGTGCATGTACTAGGATAAGAAATATTGTTTGACAGGCTGTATCATATCAGCCCAATAACGTCTAGTGCTGGACACACGCCTCACCTAATTTCTGCCACAGTGAGCTATAATATTATGGGTAAAAATGTATTCTATTTCATACTATATATTTTTGATAATATTTTGTTACAGTCTGAAGCCTTAGAACGCGAACGTGTTCGCATCAAGTCAGGCAAGGAGATGCAGGATGCCAAAATGCGGCTGCAAGAACAAGAGATGCAGAAGTTAGTGGAACAGCGACGCAGAGAGAAGGTCGAGGACCAGAAAGCGAGGGACAGGGTGCGGGCTCAAATTGAAGCTGATAAACAAGCTAGAAAGTTAGTATTATAAGCACATTTTAATTGCAATTAATGATTAATTGCTTGATAATTGGCACCAAAAACTTATTTTATATTTTTTGCAATTTTGCACTATTACAATTAATTAATTTATTAGTTGTTTGGTGGCTGTTCAGTGGGTCACTACTGGGACTACTCAATAAAAACTCGACTTTTTAACAAGTATAAAAATGTATAATAAATAGGTAGTTTACAGTAGTGCTTTAAACTTGTAAAATGAAGTTAAATATAATGTATAATAAAATGATGTTGCTACAATGCGAGTCGATGGGCAAGTGGACGAGTGGAGGGGCCGGCCGGCCCGCGCCGAGCCGACCGTAGAAACCGGTCCGTTACATTGCGGCGCGAACATCCTGGGGCCCCTTGAAGACTGCTGTCTTCAATGATGGTGGTGGCTCGTCCAATAGTGGGCATAGGTATTTGACACCTCGCCGATAGGTGCCACCAATTGTGGCGACGTCAACCACACGGGTAACGCCATCTGCGCCCGGGTATAGACGGACAATCCGTCCCAGGCGCCAGTGTAGAGGAGGAGCATTTTCCTCCTTCACGAGGACCAGGTCTCCCAGCTGTAAGGCCCGGTCAGGAACTCGCCATTTGGTCCGTTGCTGTAGTTCGCCGATGTATTCCAACTGCCAGCGCTTCCAAAAATGCTGTCTCATCAACTCGAGTCTCTGGAATCTGTCTAGAGTTGAAACATTAGCGCCCTCCAGTGGGGGCGATGGCAGAGACATTAAGGCACGGCCAATAAGGAAGTGACCTGGAGTTAGGGGTTGGAAGTCAGTGGGGGAAGAAGAAATGGGACATAAAGGACGACTGTTAAGGATGGCTTCTATTTGACTGAATAAAGTCGATAGCTCCTCAAAAGTTAAATGTGAATTCCCTAAAATTCTTTTCAGGTGGAACTTTGCTGACTTAATACCTGACTCAAACAAACCACCAAAGTGTGGAGCATAAGCCGGTTGAAATTTGAATTTAATTCCCTCATCTGCCGCGAAAGAACTTATAGAAGAAGAATTCGCTTCAATAAAATCGCTAATTTCCTTTGCTGCTGCCACAAAATTTCTGCCGTTATCAGAAAAAATCTCGCGAGGTTTCCCTCTCCTCGAGATGAAACGGCGCAGAGACGAGATAAAGGCATCTTTTGATAACTGACTTACGGCCTCTAAATGAACGCATTTATATCTAGCACATACAAAAATAGCTAAGTAACATTTTGTTATTTTACACCCCCTTCCCTTCCTATCAGTTATTAAGAATGGCCCAGCGAAGTCGACACCAACACTAATAAATGGATAATCGGGTGTAACACGCTCAGGAGGCAGCGCACCCATAAGTGGGGTTAGTGTGCGTGCAGCGAGGCGGCGACACCTCACACATTGCCGCGCGACAGTGCGCGCCAAGTCGCGCCCGCCAACTGTCCACACAAACTCCCTGATGGAGCCGAGCAGGAGCTGGGGGCCGGCATGGAGAAGACGTAGATGTTCCTGTTGGAAAAGTAATTTTGCAAGCCTATGTTTAGCTTGCATTAGCATGGGATGTCGTTTGTCAAAAGAATAAAATGAGGAATTCAAACGACCACCTACGCGTATAATGCCTTCATTATCGAGAAAAGGATTTAATGAAAGAAGGTGATTTTTAGAGTTGAAACTTTGTTTACTACGCAGAAGACTCAATTCCGAGGGAAAGCTATCAGCTTGAGATATTTTAATCAACTGCTTAAAAGAAGATTCTAGTTCTTCAGGCTGTAAACCTCCCATAATTTTATTGTCTACATTACGACAGTTATTTATGAACCTAAGTACATAAGCGAAACAACGCTGTATTGTTTTTAATTGAGAATATCTTTCAAAATCAATTAATGTATTACTTGAAGATTCCCGCTCATTTATTCGTGTAAGATTTATTTTTAATTCGGGAATGTCATCGTTTTTATTTAATTTACTAATATTTAACTGGGGCCAATTACATTCGGATTCACGCAAAAAAGAGGGACCGTTCCACCAAATATTTAAATTGTTTAATTTCCGCGCGTCGACACCGCGCGAAGCATGATCGGCAGGGTTTAAAGCAGTGGGAACGTGTCGCCACTCTGAGCCTTCAGTCAATTCTAAAATTGTAGCAACTCTGTTCGAAACGAATGTTTTTAATTTATCGTAACCGGTTTTAAGCCACGCTAATACGATAGTTGAATCAGTCCAGTAATAGATGCGCGTAATAGAACAACGCAGCGTCCCGATAACAGCGGCAGTCAGCTGAGCTCCGAGCACCGCAGCGCAGAGCTCCAGTCGCGGAATAGTAATCGGAGCGACAGGACTCACGCGTGCCTTCGCGCAAAGGAGCCGAACGGCAACGTCGCCTTGTTTATTAATCGATTTTAGATAAACACAAGCGGCGTATGCACTGTTACTACTGTCACAAAAACAATGTAGTTCTATACAAACCGGTGAATCACATAGCACGTGTCTAGGCATCTGTAATGACCTTAAAGAAATCAAACCGTTTACGAACTGTTGCCAGGCTTCTGTGATGGAGTCAGGCACGGACTCATCCCAATTAATTTTAGCAAGCCATAATTTTTGTATTAATATTTTAGGTATTATAGTTAAAGGACATAATAAACCTAAAGGATCGAAAATTTTACATGAATCAGACAAAATCGATCGCTTAGTGGGATTATTATCCCTTGGTGAATACTGAGTAGGAAAATGTATCATATCATTTGTAGAATCCCAGCCTACTCCTAGTATATGTAAAGAAGAACTAAGTATAAGGCTACCAGAAATATTATGATCCTGACCTTCGCCTAAGACTATTGACGAGTTGGAACGAAATTTACGTAAAGGAAAACAACCTGCCGATAAAGCACTTTCAACAGATTTTTTAATATGTAATAATTTATGTTCTGAGTCCGACCCTGTGATTAAATCGTCGACTAGAAAATCATTTTGAATAATTTGTTTTATATTTAAATCTACGCATTCTTCGCCCAACTGCCATAAGCAACGGGTACTGAGAAAACTAGCACTAGAAAAACCATATGTGACTGTGTTTAGTCTTAATGTTTTTAATCTTTCATTATCGTGATCTCGCCATAGAATAAGTTGCAAGTCACGATCACAGTCTTGAACAAGTATCTGTCTGTACATTTTTGTGACGTCACCTGTTAAAACATACTTGTACGTTCTAAACCTGAGCAATATATTGAAAAGGGTGTCTTGTATGGACGGGCCAACCATCTGAAGGTCATTGATTGAATATCCTGACGAAGTGGAGGCACTGCCATTGAAAACAACGCGTAATTTAGTTGACTCACTAGAAGGTTTGAGTACAGGGTGATGCGGCACAAAAAATGAAAGGTTAGGTATTTTAGTTTTAGACTCGGAAAGATGACCTAATTCAGCGTACTCGTCAATAAATGCCTTGTACATTTTTTTGAGATCTGGATTTCTATTAAATCGTTTCTCCAGCGCTAAAAAGCGTTTCTTGGCTAACTGATAAGAATTACCTAAGCAGTCGGGCTCGGTAATTAATGGAAGACGCACGCAAAATCGACCGTCCTTATCGCGGTATGTGTGTGTAATAAAATGAGTCTCACTTGCGGATTCTATTTCCGAGTGAGGTGTAGCGGGCTGGGGGATCTGTTCCAGGTGCCAGAACTTCGTCATTAATTCATCTAAATTATTATGAGTTGAAAAAATGATTACATTGAACGAATGAATTAAATGAAAATTGTTTGGGCGAAATATTCTGGTACATGGGACCTGCTAATATCCAGCCTAGCTTAGACTTGCGCATAATGGGTAAATTTGTACCTAATTTAATTTGTTCGGATCCGATTAAATGCCAAAAAATATCGGCACCGATTAAAACATTAACCGGCGCAGGCTTATTAAAATAGGGATCTGCGAGTTTGAGTTTACGAGGAATATTAAATTGTGAAACATCAATATATTTGTGTGGCATGTTGCCGGATATGTTCGGTAAAACTAAACATGACACGTTTAAATTGAGTTTGTCGTCATGTTTCGATTTAATTTGAATGACACAACGCTCGGGCGTACATCCTAAAGATACATTACCTACCCCAACCACGCTCGTATTACTAAGCAGGGGAGTCAACTGCAGCTGTTGTTTTACGCTAGAAGTGATTATGGTAGCTTGGCTACCGCTATCTAACAGACATCTTGCTGTAATACAAGCTCCGGTGTCCGGATTGCAAACGTTTATAACTGCAGTAGACAATAAAACATGGTTGGTATTAGAGGTCGCCATGCCGGCCGTGACCTGGCGGTCTGGCTGCGGTGGCTGTTCTACCGAAGGATTAACACTTGGAGGAGGACACTCCCTGTGTAACAGTGTGTTGTGGCGTTTCTTGCATTTAGAGCAAGGGCCCAGTCTACAGCGATGAGCGGAATGACCTTTGCGTAAACAATTTAAACAAAGCTTCAACCTTACCGCGTCGGTAATTCTATTTTCAATAGATCTGGATAGAAACGAGGAACAATCGTAGATGCGATGCTCGCCACTGCAGACCACGCACGAGGCAGGAGCGGCGGAGGAATTTTCGGGTGTGGCTGAAATTTGCAATAATTTCACAGGTGACTTTTGAGCATTAAAGAAGTCACGTTTTGGATTGACGGAGGATACCTTTTCCGATTTTTTCCTATGTACCGATTCTAAAATATCGGACCGACATTTTAAGAATTTATAGAAATCGGCCAGTGAAGGCATTTCGTCGAGTTTACCCTTGAACTCCTGCCAATGTATATCAGTGTTGTTGTCCAGCTTCGCTGAGACTAAATGAATGATAATTGTATCCCACTTGTCTGTGGGCTGCCCCAAACTATTTAAAGCCCGTAAGTGTTTGCAAAGATGATCTATTAAAGATCTTAAGCCCTTAGCGAGTTCTCGACCTGTTAGTGGAGGCAGATTAAGAAGAGAATCAAGGTGATTATTAATTAATCTTTTCTTATTGTCATATCTCTCGCATAAGAGATCCCAAGCTTGTACATAGTTAGATTCGGTAACATCTAAGTTACTGATAACTTCTGACGCCTCTCCCTCTAAAAAAGAATTTAAATACCGAAACTTGTGTATTGGCTTTATATTATCATCGCTGTGAATTAAGGAGGTGAATGTATCCTTAAATTCAAGCCACTTAAAGAAGTCACCACCAAACATTGGAATTTTCATCTGAGGCAATCTGAAGTTAATTTCGTGATGGTGATCGCAATTTGAATGCGAATCAGCTCTTATGGCGGCGGTACTCTTAGTGCTATATGAATCCAATAAAGTTTTACCAATCGAAATTAATGAAGCAAATTCCTGTTCTATCTCCTCACGTGCATCAATTTCACTAGCCAATGAGGTTGGATTAGAAGTTTCAATTTGCGTCTGCAAAGTATCAAATTGCTCTAAAAGACTCCGAAACCTATCCAGCCTCAACGAGAGCTCATTCGTTTGTTCGACTGAAAGACTAGCATAATTGTTTAATTTTTCTAAATAATTTTTAAATTTAGTTATTCGCCCTTTAACTGAGCTTCTAACTACCAAAAGTTGTGATGTTTTATCAGTCATTTTAAAGTAACAAAGTTTTAAATTACAAATGAAATAAAAACAAACGAATGAACAAAGGAATTCTAAAGATTAATTTAAAACAAAAGATATGTTACGTAACGGCTTATGCTCCCAACTGTAGCGATAACGCAGGATCAGCTGACAATGTGCCTGCGGCGCGGCGCTCGATCGAAAACCGGTTGGCGCTCGCGCGATCAGCTGTTGATTAGCAAACAAGAAAAATATGTATAAATTTATTGATGCACTTTTAATAATGTTTAGCGAGATTTCAGGGACAGAAAGATAAGGCGATGTGTGTATATAGCGAGAGTATGTGAAGTTTTACTAAATGTATTTATATTTACTGTAATTGAATTTGAAATAGTGTTATAAAATCAAGACAAGATATGAAGGATATTTTAATTTAAATTAAAATACTAAAGAATAAAATAAGATGCTAGCCTCAAAGCGGATAGATAGTTTACAAGGTGCTACCGCGTGGCAGTTGTAAAAGCTTTGAGTGCATAAATTGCTTAAAAATCCAACCCTTTACACAGTCAAATAGAAGGGGGCAATAAAGAAGAAAGGAATAAAGAAGAAGAAAGGAAAAGGTGCACTTCTCTGGCTAAGCCTTGTGGTGTCGCGAATCAGGCTGACAGCGTGGCTCGTAGCGAGGTTGGCTTGAAGCATGCGGTCCGGGTCCAAAGGTCACCTCGTGGTTGTCGCAATCCAATACTGCTTGGTGGATGCTTCAAGATCTTCAGGAAGTCCACAGCGGTCCTCGTGGATGCGTGACCTTTTGTCCTTTTACGTAGCTTGCGATGTGCGCCGTATAATTATCACGTCGGGGTCACCAGATGTTCAGTGGGTCACTACTGGGACTACTCAATAAAAACTCGACTTTTTAACAAGTATAAAAATGTATAATAAATAGGTAGTTTACAGTAGTGCTTTAAACTTGTAAAATGAAGTTAAATATAATGTATAATAAAATGATGTTGCTACAATGCGAGTCGATGGGCAAGTGGACGAGTGGAGGGGCCGGCCGGCCCGCGCCGAGCCGACCGTAGAAACCGGTCCGTTACATTGCGGCGCGAACAGTGGCAATTAACGGTAAATTGTTATTAACAATTTAAATTAAACAACACTGATAATAAGTTCACTAAATTACGCCCTCGTGGTATATAGATAATAGAATTATATATTTATTCTTTCCTCATGAATCTATTTTCAAGGGTCAACCTTGTCAGAGAACTGGATTTAGCAAAATTTTGCTGATGATGACACCTTTTGTGACTTTGTATGACATTCAAATTGTGGTTTATTCCAGGCTAGCAGCATCAGGCCAGCCTCCAGCGGCAGCTTCAGCGCCTGTCCCCCCGCCACCGGCTCCCGTGGCCTCTGGGCCCAAAGTCACGTACGAGCAAGCAAGGATCCAGTTGCGACTGCCCGACGGGAAGGCGCTCGCACATACCTTCGGTGCTAAGGAACAGCTTGCTGCTGTTAGGTTAGTGTAGCATTCACCATTTCATTGTGTAGTATTCATCATCATCATATCAGCCCAACGACGTTCACAACTGGCTATAGGCCTCACCTAATTTACGCCACCGCAAGTGGTCCTGTGAAGCCTGCAACCAACGGCCGCCAGCAACTTAGACCAGGCTGTTGGTCCATCTGGTGCGGGGTCGTCCTACGTTGCGCCTACCAATATAATTATATTAACGACTTGAATCTCGCATTCTATGATATCTGAACCCTAATCTTTTTTCCAAAATCAAAATAGCAGAGATACTCCATATGACATTAGGTATTCGCCAGGAAAAGTCTCGTCGAAATCATACGCTTGGCTTTCTTTCGTTTTGAAGAATGGCTTTGTAACGACTATGTTATTATTTAGTTGTAAATTGGAGTTTATTTGGTGGCCTTCTGGGGTTGAAAATCTTTGTCGAATTGACCGATGTTATTGTTCTATTTCAGATTGTACCTGCAGATGAACGCGCAAGAGTTTGCAGGCCAGGAGAGCTTCAAGTTAATGACCACATTCCCAAAGAAGATCTTCACCACAGAGGACTATGATAAACCGCTGGATTTTTTAGGTAAGCCTTTATTTTCCCACAGGAGGACCTTTGCCCAACAGTGGGAAATTGGGCAGATATTAATTATTGTTTTGATATTGTTCCAGGTCTGGTTCCGTCGGCAGTAATCATAGTATCGCGGGGCCAATAAGAGCCAAATTTATACTTATTATATATAATGTTCGGGTGTGGGCAGAGGCACAAAAATGTTCTATTCATAATTGTCAGTCAAGACTTGTGGAAATAAAGTCTGTGTTGTGAACAAATCCTTGTTTATTATATTTACTAACCTTTTACACTACGTTTATAATACAGTATGGTAATTGTTCTTTCTCACTCACTCTACACCCCCTTTTAGAGCCTTCGTTGATGGGACTATAGTTTTGTTCACTGTAACTAAATAAATGAAACAAAACATAGTTAAGTTTATAAAATCTTTATTTAAAAGTATAAGAAAACAAAACAATTTTTTTTTTTTACAAAATAAAACAGTTTTGTCTGCCAATAGTCCGTTACTTATAGCCATGAAGCATGGGCTTAGACAGAGGGGGTTTTGGGGCTTCAAACCTCCCCCGAAATGTTTAAATTAATACAAGATCAAATATATTATAATTTTGCAGTTTTATAAAATTTGGCAATAGTGAACGGCAAAGTAGGAACAACTAATTGGAAATATCAAGTCAACATTATGGTCTATTTTATCAATATATTAATTACGCTCGGTGCGGTGTTTAAAGAACCTCTATTAGAACTAGACAATAACCACAGAGTATTTTTTTATATAAGTATATAAAAAAATACTCTGTGGTGTGGTGACAATAACTAACTCTGTTGGCACGAGAAACCTATTATTCTAGAATTGTATAAGTACCTAATAAAAGATTATTTAAAAAAAAAGATAATAGTAAAATTAAGTACAGTGATATTGCAAACAAAACTACCAGTACATGAAAACACTAGAATATAATATTTAGAATTGCAAATATTTATAGTTGTTTTGTCGGCGCAAGGCCATGTTCGATTCACCTTCAATAGAAAGAAGGCATAAAAGACAGATGACTCATTTTGGCATTTTTTATTTGATGTCAAATAAAACAAAGTCCATATTGCTAAATGGCATTACATTGAGAATTCGAGACGCAATATTTATAAATAGACAGGTATAATTCAAAATCTATGTAGTGACGGATTAAGATTACAGTCATATTGTCACTACCCCATTTCAAACCGTGTGAAGTCGACTAAACAACGAAAAAAAAAACTAGTAGTAGTCGAAGGTAACAGGTAATTAGATAAAAATGCCACACTCAAAAACAATAAACATAATGCAGTTAATTTGGGTTCTTAGAAGAGTTTTAGTTGGACTAAGTTAAAAACATATTTACCAATATAGGAGTCATACAATAAAATCACACACAATAGATGGCAGGGTGAAAAAGATAGGATAAAGAAAGCGGAGTAACAAACATGGCCACCTATGTTAAGGCCTGCCACATAAATTTGTGTGCGGTAATTTATGGATGGCCTCTAATGTGCGAAGTATTTATAAGTACATTCTTTTAAACGGAGTTTATTAAAAACATTTTATTATGTTTAGTACAAAATATACAGATAGTAAATATAAGTAAAAATCTAAATAATTTAAATTATGCAGTCTCAAGGCAGCTAAAGATTTAATATTGCGAAAATAACTTATTATTATTTTAATAGTCATTGCGGAGAAGTGAAAATTTGTATACCTATATATTAAAGTCCTGTCACCACTGGCAAATAACTGTCTGATTAACATCTTAGACTTTTTTTTACACAAGTTTGGATAAGAATAAAGGACCGAGCACACCAGGTGTTTAAGCGTATACGTGCACGTACTACTGAGGGAATTATTATTAGAGAAGCTACCCATTACTTTTACGTTACGCAAGCGGTGTGTCATGTCTCATACAGTTCCATACATCACAACTCAATGGTACGTGTACGTCTACGCTTACGCATCTATTATGCCGGGGCCCCTACCTGTCACCGTGGAGTAGCGGTTAAGGTGGTCGCCCGCCATTAATATCGTACAGAATGCCAATTCGCTATTACACAGACAAGTAATTACGTCTGTAAAGTGCCTCACGACATGGGGCATGTTCCCTAGTGCGGTTTTGCTTTTTATAAGTGATGAAACAGAACCATTGGATTTAGGACTAAAAAGGCTATCCATATTAATTTTTATAAAAATATAAATCTTGTTATAATCTGAGTAAAAAATATCATCTCTCTGCTTAAAATCTAATTTAGTAATTTGTCACGTTAGCGATTACGACATTACTAAGTAAGCAAATTAATACTTTATGAATTTATTGCAATATTTACGAACAAGCTCACACAAATTCAAATTTAACAGTAAAAATTTAACTAATAGAAAAACAAAACTAAGCTAAACAAGATAATAACTTCATGAACATAAAAGATGGTGTTACTAATTATGAAGAATGAAACTTGTCACTCAGTGATAGAGTAGATAGTACAATTACTTAAAACCTTGAACATGACAGTATGAATACTTGTTTAAATTACACAGAAATAAAGACAATAAGCTTAGTTTTGACTGAGAAGGCTGGTTTAAAATAATAATTAAAAATTGTAGATGATGTAAAAATGAATACAGTAATATTTACATTCTGAAAGTTCATGGTTCCCGAGTAAGCACAAATTCAATAATTTTTTTTAGACCCATATTAAGGAACTCAAAGTATAAAATGGATGAGTTTACTAAATACTTTTTGTAGATTACGTATTATATTATTAAGTTTAAATTTTTTTAGTTACAAGATAGCCAATTGCACTATCTATTTCTATTACTGAAAATCACACAAAATTTTGACCAAATAATCATATTTTACAAAGTAAGCCATTGCAGCCAGTTAGTAAACTTATATAGCTGCACTAACATCCTTTTTGGAGGTTCGTGATCAGGGTATATAATGTCAGCTTTTACGTTACAATTTGTCAGTACACCTTGTACGTCGTCAATGTTACGGTACAACTTTAGTAATACATCACAATCAATAAGATTAAGCTCTTTATCGATACAGAGACGAATTTCAAATAAATACTGAATATGGTCTTCATACTTGCATTGGATTGACGGTCTCTTACCCAGTTTGGACATAACGGCTTCGTGTAATTGTGTAACTGTTATTGGTTTTGTGTCCGAGGGGAAAATCTTTGCTTCTCCAAGTATGTTGGTCATGGAGTATTGCTTGAGGAATTCCAAACCTTTGCTGAAGTATTTGAATTCATTGTTGTATGTCTCTACTTCGGCTGCACAAGTACCATGTTTGTTCCATTCATGAGCCCATAAATCATAAAGTCCTGTATCTGAGAATAATAATTATTTTATAAGTACTACATACAAGGTAGTTTTTACGATTTTGACCTTGAAGCTTGTAAAAAAATATTATGTTGTGTCTCAAATGTTGGTGGGTAACAAACATATTTATAATAAAATTAGCCAAGAGCATGAAACAACTTACAAGAGAAAAGTTGTCACGGTAACAACTGTGTTATACCTAATTAAAATTATAAATTAAATACAAATACCTTTTTCAATATTAATCCAGGACTGTTCTAACTCATCCTCAATAGATTTAACTTGTTCTGGGTCAAATAACCAAGTAGAATTACAATTCATAGGACCTTTGGTTCCCAGTTTTGTAGGCCAAGCTCCGTGTATCGTCCACAAATCTCGTTTTTTAGGATATATGCAACTGTGATTGGGTTTTTTATGAGTCCATATTTTACATACTGTCGCAGGCCAATGTTGGGTAAATATAATAAAATCCCAGTCATTATCGCCAGTGAGACTATGAGAGTTGATTCGTTTCATATCTACTAGATGCGCAAGATCTAAACTGCAAGTAAAAGTACTGTTAAAATAAGGACATACATTTTGGTACAAAATTTCGTATGTTGGGGGTACTCACCATAAATATAGTATTATAAGGGAAGTAGCACTCTTAATACACATGATTGATTTTTATATTGTAAACAGGTTTGTATAAATTCTATATGTGGTGGTTTTGATACTTAAATTGATTTACTTCGTATTTTACAACAATAATCAAAACACAGGCAGTTTACATGTCAAGCTGACAACGTTAATGTAAAATGTCAAGCAAGCCGTCAAGGTGACATCAACTGTGTTCGTTCGGAAATTGATGATTGGAAATAAATCTATACAGTAAATTATATTTTTTTTGTATTATATTTTGCGTTTCTGTTGGCTGATTATTATTTACACATTCAAACACATTTTTCAATGTTATTAAAACCTACAAAGTACCTTGATTTATTTTTTTAATATATTTTATTAGTTCTACAAGTGCCCAATAGATGTCAGTAGTATTAGAAAAGTAGAAAAACTCAGTATCTAGATATAATCGTGCCAAAATGGATGTAGAATAAATATTAAAAACAACATTTGAATATTATGTTTTAATGTCTGTAACAAATATGGAACTTAAATTTATTGCTAAGTAAGTGCCTAAAAGTAATTTCATTGAAATGTTTACGAAATTTATAAGAAAACCAGACAATTTATAAACTGTAAAGCTAGCGCAAAGACAACTTCCGTCTAATTGCTCTGAGGTATAATATTACTCGTATTATCTCTGGTTATCTTCCGTTGTTCATGGCCTATGAATTGCTCCTGTTGCGCAGAGAGAATATACCTACGACTGTTGGGTTGGAGCCGGTAGGCTTCGGTCCTCTGGCAAAAACGGTTTTTGTTATCTTGAAATTCTCAGTAGGTATAAGCTCGCAGTGGATAGTGACAATAGGCTCAGGCCCAAACATGATTAAGTACCTATTTATTAAGCAAACTGTGGTTGTAATATACCTCTGCCTACCCCTTCGGAGAAAGTCTTGATGCAACGTCAATGTTACATATTTAAGTGACTGATGAATCTTGCAAGCGCATCCTTGGACCGTCTAAGTGGAATGGTATACAGGGTCCTAAAATATCTTTTCCCATCCTAGAAAAACACGACAGTGTTTGGTTCATCAGCCCCCTGATTCTGGGCCGTCGGAATGTTCCCGCATCGTAAACTTTTTAGAATCATAGAACGAGGTTTATTTACATTTTAAGTTATTTATTGGTAGATTAGGTTATCGTATAGGCATTTAAACACTGATTGATACTATATTTGTTTCTACAACTACCTATATATTTCTACCATTATAATTATGTTTTTTTTTTTAAATAAACTGACGCTTCGGGCCCAAAACTTTCCGACACCTCAGAATCAAGGGCTTGGACGGGTATTCAACGTAGGATGAGCTATGAGTATGTATCCTTACTTACTATAAAATAAAGTCGCTTTTCTCTGTATGTTAACTATGCTTAGTATTTCTAAACTACACAACGAATTTTGTAGCGGTTTTTTTACCATAAAGTGATTCATAAGGAAGATTTTTAGGTAAGTATATAATTTTATTACCTACCTACATATCTACCACGTGGGCGACACGCCGCGAGTGGAAGCTAGTGTAGATATTTAAGAGAAGAAATCATCAGTTTTGGCTCCTCTGAGCAAGAGGACGCTGACCCAGGCTTTTTTCACAATACCGTTCACAACTAACCTCATTCCAAGTTTTTCTTTAGCCGTCATTCGCTCTGATGCACCAATGAAAAAAGACGATTGCGTGTTTCACGATACGATGGGCAAGTATCGCCACATAACAGATGCATTATGAAGCTTGCTATGATTGTAGCTTAGGGGAATAGCAGCTGGGCCATAGCTGTAGACTTATGAAGTTGATGGGTGTCTTCAAACGATGAGAAGATCTTAGATTAAAGCAAGTAATGATAAATTGAACAATAAAAAAGAAAGACTGCTGAAGATAGAAGCAAAAGTGAAAATACTTTCAATTTATCATTTATTATAATTGTTAAAATAAATAGCATCGGATTTACGAATTTTCTTTGACGTTGCGAGACTCGTCATTAAAATCGGCATGCCGAGGGTTGTAGGTTCGATTTCCACACGAGACAAATATTTGTGTGATTCGAAACAAAATTGAAAATCGCAGCAGGATATGACTATATAGGTAAATATTATATACCCAGATCACGAAATTGTGGACGGGAAATCTTAAATTTGCATTATACCAAGACGCTTTGCTTGTATATTTCTGTGAATCATAATGAGGTAGTACTTGGTAGCATTAACTCGGCTACCTATTTTATAATAAGGCTATATTATTTGAATTGGAATACCCAACTGGGAAATTACCTACCACAGAAAACCGCAACGAAATTACGGTCCGCCAATAATGTTGTTCCGGCTGTTAAGTAGGTTCATCAAAACTAATTGAGAAACTTTCATTTTAATAGGGTTAGAATGGTCGCTCCACATTCTTTGGAGGAGATCCGAGCCCGGTAGTGTTACGTTTATGGATTGAAATGATGAATGTGCAAAAATTCAGTATTCTGCAGACCTCTTCCACTAAAAAAATATTCTTGCTTTGGATTTTGTTCTGTAACAATTTTAATTTTTATGTATCAAAATTAAACGATTCGGAAGAAAGGGCTTAATTAAAAAAAAAGTCTTCCATGAGGATCGATCTCACAGAATCTGGTGGGACACACCTGGACGGCCCGTTTGAATGATGAATGTAATGTAACTACCATCAAGAGACCGCATGTTGGCAAAATGTAGTAGTCTATGCTCTGAGAGATATACATGTAAATATTACAGTTATAAACGGAAATTCAGGCGATCATACCTCAGATTTACACTACCTAGGTGTCTTATTTTTCTTGTCGTAGCTGTATTTTCCTTAAGCTATGTTGTGATTGCAATTAATAGCGCGCGAGCCGCCCGGCCAGCGAGCAGCGGGCGCGCGAACGCTAACTACCCTCGGATGCCAGGTGGTTCGAAAATGGATTTAAAGAAGCAATAAAATTTATCTTCAGCTCGTGTAATTGGGCTTTTTTAGTTGCTCTAGTTTTTTGTACTGGCTCATAGGTAAGTAGCCGCTGTAATATAAAACTATTAAACGGGCAGATTTATACACAGATAGATTGTAAATAGATAGAAGAATATTTTTTTTTATCTGAACTAAAAAATTTAGTTGGTTCTAACCTTTTGGATGATGATTTGAATTTTAATGAATAGAGACTCTCTTAATACTATTGTTAATAAAAAAAAATCGCTGGGTCTGACTAGATGCGGAAGGTGGAGGACAGAGTGTTATGGCGTACGTCGTGATATAAAAAAAAAATGTCGCGTGTTAGGAGAGGCCTATATCCAGTAGTGGACTGCAAACTGCAATGGGCTGAAATGATGATGATAAAAAAATTACATACCTTTCAGCGCACCTAATAGATATCTAAATCTATTAAACGAACTGATTTAAGTAAGTATACTTAATTGTCTAGAAGTCACAATCAAATTAGCAGGTAAGAACTCGATTAAACTTTCAGTCGAGCATCGAATTAAAGGAATTATTTAACAAAATCGCTTCGTTAACTCGTTCGGTAGCACGCACAGATAAATTAATGGTTAGGGCACCTTGCGTTCTCAATGTCAACAGTTCGATGACACGATCTCAGCGACCCTTGAGATAAATGCCTACAGAGCGATGCACCTACGCAGTACGCACTCCTCCAATGGACAACGTAGGTAGGTAATCTTTCAATAAACCCTGGCCAATTCTCTATTGTGATACATTTTTGAATACTTCGTACTAAAAATTCATTATTTAGACAGGTATTATCTTTACATAAAATTGGTTATACCTAATTTATTTTTCTGGAACTTTTCTGTAAGAAAATTTAATTTCCAAATATTAAATATTGTCTCTAGATAAAGTTTTTTATCCGATTAAGGAAAAAAAGTAAAGGTTAATTACGTTTTAAGTATATTTATCAGGTGATAATTACCCCAGATGAATTTCGGCTATACAGTATACACATTATATTATAAATGAAAGACATGGTCCCCTGATGATTCAATAGCGGCAATAATTTTCACTATTTTAAGGTGAACATATGACAGTTTTGTTTTCATTTTTGTTTGAAATTAGTATGTGTCTCTCTGAGCTGTCGTGTGTGAAATGTGTGGATTAACCTTTTGAAGGCCACCGAAGTGCCCTCTACGTCAAGTTTGCATATATTTATTGCAAAATCATTAATCTACTTTCGTTCATTGCTACTGTCGAAAGACCTGTGCCCGGCAAAGTGACAAAATGGGTTGTTGATAGACGACCTATACTGATAGAACATTAAAATGGTTCTGAATATGCTATTTAGAGCCATTGTAATGATTACTCTAAATTACTTCTTAGTATTGATTTAGCTTTTGAATTGTGGTCTACAATTCAAAAGCTAAATAGAATCACGCAGAATCCGCCTTTTTTCTCGAAGGAAGGCATCATACCCATCCATTTCGATAGCTATGTTTGGTCAAATAAAATAGGGAGTGAGCCTATTGCCATTTAAAAGGCCACATTCTCAAATTATGTGCTGATAACTACTAAGAATGAAAAAAAAACAATACCGTTTTGTGCAAATCTTTCTATTGCGAAACCCGAGCCAGTTCAAAAAAATATCCAGCCAAGTTATCTGCTAAAGTAACATATTAAACAAGTCCTCCGTCGCACAAAAGTCAGACTGTTATCGGTTCAACGTACCTGTCACCTCCCAGGTCAAACATCAAGTGAAAATACAGAGGGCAGGACAACGCACTTATTAATTGAACTTTAGCTTTATTTTGTACAGGTATATTAGTATTACGTTCATTTATTTGCCGTTTAGGCGTAACGTTCATATTTTAGGGCTATAAAGATAACTAGCATGACATGAAGGTTCTGTTTCATCACTGGCAAATAAGTGTTAGATAGCTTAAATGAAACTTAGTTGCCAGATTTGACGTATTTTTTATATAAAAAGTCACAAGTAGTTAGTTTATTTGACACTTATCTGACAGAAGTAAAACAGGACCTTAGTAGACACCTCCCTCCCTCAGTTGCTTAGATATTTTTATTAACATTTTATATGGATCTTTTTATACCATGAATAACTATTATTATACAGTAAAGGAAAGAAAAACAGATTTAAATGACAATTTGAGTTAATATATAAGGGCTAGGTAGGTTTTCAGAGAGGCAGACTTCAAATATTGTGTACGCAGATTTTGTTTTAGATATATATATGTCTCATATTTGTTTTAAAAACTATTTGCAATTTGTGGTGAAATAAACATTATTATTATTATAATTCGACCTTAGTCATATTATGACAATTTTCCAACAGACTAATTTCGACCCTTTTGTTTATGGTTTACTAATCCTATGGCGAAACAGGGCTTTATTGGTGTGGTTTAGGTAGTATATGAGTTGGAATTAATGATCTACCTAAGCAAAGATATTGTACATATTTCTGTAGTTTCTAGACTTTTTCTTCTATACGTTCCTACCCTTCCTTACAATACTAAGAACATGATTATTAACACGCACGTTTGTTTTGATGTATCGTAGAACAGCTGATGCGTAGTACTTAATCATCCAACACACGTTTTTGCTCTCAAGTCCCTTCTTGTCCAGTCATACGGTTGATCACTTTCCCGCTAGTTAAGAGAAAAACATAGTTATATTTATTATTATTAATTACGGGTTGGTGGATCAGACATTTACTTAGAATTTCTTCTAGTGTATGTGGGTTTCCTCACGATGTTTTCCTTCACCGTTAGCAGATGGTAAGTCACATGACTAGTACATATAAATTCCACAAAGTGAAATCCACATTGGTACTGCTGGTCGGAATCGAACTCGGACCGCGTGTTTAGCACGCCGGTCACTTATCCATTCAGCCACCATCGCTTTTCATGTCATTTATAACTAGGTATACTATACGGATCCTAATAAAGTTTAACATAGTGATATCAAAAATCGCTGGTGCTGATGCATTCTATACTAAAACTATACTGACAGTTACATAACAATTCCATTTAAAAGCTCCGACCAACGGTGAGCCTATTTTTGAAAATAATTTAATTAAATAAGAATAGGTCAGACTTGCACCAGAGCTTGATTGACCTAAATATCTCTAAAATAAATCGTTTTTAAAATACACTCATATTTTCGTAACGATTCTAACGACTTAGATCTAAACTTCTAACCTACATTGATAAATGTTGCTTTCTAAGAATATAAAGTGTCCTTCCTGGGAGAACGCTGCTGTTTTACTTACAAAATAATAAAAAATATCAAAATAGGGTTGATAAATTTTGAAAGTAAAAGTTCGGTGGGGCGTCAAAGTTTACGCCGATATCATTGTTCCGTGGGAAAGTGCCCAGAAGGCTAGCCAAAAGGACGGTTTATTACGTGCTTACCAAAGCACTCAACCAACTTCAAATTTTTGTGTTATTAAGATTTATAACCAGAAAATAAACATAGGATATGTAAATTTTTTATAAATTATAAATGTATTCTTATCAATTTCGTTTTCATCTGTAGATATATTTTAAAAAATATGATCAGATTGAGTATGGTCCACGAAGTCTTTGCTATACTTGCCGAATGATTAATCCGGCGCATAAAATCAAGCATAGTTCAATAGTCTATTACCTAAATGCCATTTATCTAAAAAAACTGTTTAACATTTATGAGGAAAATTGAACTGCAGCTAGGCTCTACAAAAAACGAACTCTGACGTTACGCCACCGAGGTATGAGACAGTTCAATGTATACTACCCTCAATCCCTAGCTCAATATCGAGCCGGATCATTTTACAAAACGGCCATTGCTCTCGATCGCATTAAAAATTAATGCAATATTGCAAAAACGGCGTTCGCGCGTGCGTTTCCGGACAGAGTATGCCATTGCAAAAAGTGCGCGCGCGCCGTCGGTACTCCGTGACGCGTTTTTCTAAGTAATTAATGTTGTAAAGTGTGCTGGGCACGCAAACAGCTATGTATTATAGGCAATTTACACTTGCAGGATCAGTTATTCTAGACAGGCGCCGGATTGGCATCGCTCTTGCTTTAATTATCCCTAGTACGTCTCCATACCTATTTATTACGTCTAGCTTGTTAATTGATAATCGTTTTGTGTGGGGGATAACGTTGTGCAGCTGGTTTTGAGAAGCAAAGTAGATGCTGCAAAATAACCTACTGTTTAGAACCCGAAAAAATATATTATGTAGAGTAGATATATCTGGCTATCTGGATATCTGGTAGAGGCTAGAATTTTGATCCCTGAATTGTAATTTTTGTAAAGAATCACAAAAGAAGATAGTATCACAATCAATAGCATCCACATAAATTAAAAAAAAAATTGACTGCATCTAACACATCAGCAGTTTCTAGATGGAATTGACAAAAACAAATCTGTCTCTGTTCAACATATATGTCTATTTCTGTCTAACTTGTACATTTTAGTTTTATACACGATCCCTCTACGAACACTTGACTGCATGTTTGCAGTTTACAAAAGTCCCAAAGCTCTGCTTAGATACACACGCGTCACAGTTCACAACTTCCTAAAATATAAGAGTCAATAATAAAATTATAATTGAGAGAATATAAAAACAGTTGTTTCCTTTTGGTGTCCCTATACCCTAACATCTTTATGGTTAGGTTCTATTTATAATAGCTGATTTACTAAACTATTTGTTATACTGATCGCTTTTACAGAGCGGGCTCTAGCACAGCGACATCCTAATATTCAAAATGCGTAAGCTTCGTAACCACACAACCGATCTTTATAAATTTCACAAGGAAAAGTCTAGAATTTGGAGAAGAACATTGCCTTTTTTACTGTCATATCATACATGCGAAGCCGCCGGCGGAAGCTGGTTCATTATAATTAATTCAGCAAATGTGCATGCCATTTAAAAGTGTTATTGTACACAACAGACAGACAAAAAGAAAGCTAAACTATTAACGTGTTAATTGATATTGTTTATATTGTATTCAACGTTGGCAAACTCCAATTAATTAGGACTCAGTTTTAGTTACCAACTAGAGAGACTAGAAAATCTTTTGTGGCATTGTATCACTAATCACCAGCAATTTATTAAATTAAACCAACGACATTAATTTTAAAGTACTGATGCATTATGCACTCACACTTAGCACTCACAACGTAATAATTAATACTTAGGTGTACCTTACACCTAAGTATTAAGTTAATAAAATATTGTTCTGTTTTGGATGAGATACATTTAAAAAAGTAAATCCATAAATTGGTCTTTAAAGGCTGTAGAGTAGGTATTTATACTCTGTTTTTGTAATATCCGTGTAGTGACGGATTAAGAATACATAATGTCACTACCCCAATTCCACCCGTGGGTGTCGTAAAAGACGACTAAGGGTATCAGAGCACTGGAGAGAAACATTCACAATCTTTGGACGACACCAGTGCTCAGCAGTGGGACGTTTATGGGTTGAATTAATAAACGCCTTTTTTTGCTTTGAAAGGGTAGACAGAGGTGTAATATTATACCCACATACACCAGCACACGCTCTTGGCAACACTATTCTATTCCACAAACTGTACATCTGCATCTGTTATACCCTTTACAAACATTTTAAAATGTACCTACATCTCTAGATTTGAAATTTAGCACGGTATTACAAAATCATATCAAGACATCTGCAGTTGAACCTAGTCCTCATTAAGAGATTTCCAATAAAACCGGTCCCGGCATGCATCCAACGCGATCCTGCAGTTCGGATCACATTATACTTATGTCCACCCTGTGGGTGGACGTCCTGCGCTGCGCTTGCCGGTGCCTGGTCTCCACTCGAAAACTTTTCAGCCCCATCCACTATTAGTTCTGCCTGATATCTGCCCTGCCCACCGCCATTTCAGCTTGCTAATCCGGTGAGCAATGTCTGTAACTTTCGTTTTTCTGAGGATCTCCTCATTCCTGATTCACCGTTAGATAAATGTTGTTTATTATTGAAATAAAATTCGAAACAAACTCTATACCAACCCGTCTGTCCACCGTGGTATAGTAGGCTAAATTCCCTCCACATTCTTTGGATAAACCACTGCTGGGCACGAGTAAGTTGAAATATTGTATAAGTTGAGAGGATGCCTACCTTTTAAGTTGAAATGATGATGATTATTGAAATATGATTTTGTTACTACATAAAACGAAAAATATACAGGATGTTATAATATGTCGAAAATTTTACAACTAATTAAAAAAAACTCGCGAGCCCTTACATCGCTGCGTTCTTTGCTAGTTTCATTCAATTACAATTTTAAATCCACTCTATCTTCACATACGATAGTGTACAAATAAGGAATGTAGTTTAAAATAGCGTTGTGTCGTTGTGCGCGCCCTGTGACGTCATTAGTCCACAGTACTCCACAGGCATCCAACTCGGAAATGAGTCAGATTGTGTCCTGACTCACTGCGCCGTTGGGGAATGTGGTTTGAGCCCTTGGTGCTTTTATATCTTGCGTTCTTACGTTATTAGTGGCTAACTTTTAAGTTAAGTATGCGTTTAATTTTACTTGCTTTTATTTTAGGTGTATTGAGTGTAATAAGCTTTGTAATTTTATTATAGACTAGTCTTTGTCATGACGAAACAAATCATACGAGCCTAAAATATAATCAATGGATACCAAAGTGTCATGATCAGCCAGTCCTGTCAGCTGGCCCGCAAGGTGTTTCTTATATTCCCAGACTCCGGGGTGATCATCATATCAGCCCAACGACGTCCACTGCTGGACGTAGGCCTCGCCTAATTTATGCCGTTGCGAGCGGTTTTGTGCTGCCTGCAACCAACGGGTGATCATCATTACGACCCATAAACGTCCCATTGCTGGGCATTTAGCCTACTATACCACAATTGCCAGGCGGGTTGGTATATCTGTTATTAATATTTATTGTGATAGTTGGTATTTCAAATTTTCCTTTTTTGCAGTTCCCTTGTTTGCTTAAGGTTACTCCCTTACCTAATCACCTTTTACGACACCCACGGGTTGTAATGCGGTAGTGAAGTTACGTATTCTTATCAGTCACTACACGGACGGGTGATACTGAGAATTTAATGACAAAATCCATTCAAGGATTCATTTATTCATTCTATTCAGGATCAAACCTGAGACTTCTTATGCAGCAGCCGTTTTACATTTCACTGCGTCCGCGTCGCCAAAAAAGTTGAAAATTTTAAGCCAACCCCGTTAAGAGCTGAAGACTTTGAAACGGCTGTATCAATTTTCATAAAATATGCCTAAAAACCATCACGAATAATTTAATATATAATAACTTTCAAAATAAAAACACTAACAAAATCAACACAATTGTTTAAGAGCTACGATGCCACAGACAGACACACTGTCATTTAAACCTTATAACACCCCTCCTCTAGCGTCGGGGGCTAATAAAATAATAGGTTGGTGAGAAAAAAATCGAGCTTCTATCAAATCATTTGGTTCATACATAACAATTCTACACATAGTTCTAACAGAGTACATACATACATATTATGATGTATGAGTATATCACGTTTAATTTAAATAAACAAACAATCAACTGCTATTATGGTGATTGTTCTTTGGGATCAACGACTTATTCAATGATGCGAGAACTATTGTACGGTATTTATGAAACAATATGTTTTTTATGTACTAGCCGCTACTGGCGTATTTACTTGCAAAATTATACAAAACATAATTTATTTATAGGAATTTTGACAGGAGTGAGAGAGAGGAGGGTTAACTTTTTTGGGTACATATTTGACATTTTGAATAATGATGATGATATTGCTTGTGAAAACTTTTAAATTTAATAGCGTGGTCAAGGCCTTGTTCGTGTAAAAACATATTTTAAGTAAGGATAAAGACTCCATGGACCCATGAAACAATAATACTCTACTATATAATTAATTCTGAAGTTTTATAGGTGACCGAGTTTCCAATCGATTTCATTCAAAAGTATAAAATATAGTACGAATAGAATGACAATTTTTCACTATTATATTCGTAGTACCTACTTGGTAGACAAGAAGTCCACCGGTACTACCAAGTAGGTCGGTACGGGTCCTAAATTTACCTAAACATTCAGAATTTGAATCATATTATCGAAGAAAAAGGTTTGGAAAAGTTCTGTTGTATTAAACCCATTGGAATGTTTCAGTTGTATTGGGCCCAGCTGCGAGTAGCATGGTTCGTTTTTGTGAATTTTCCTACCACAGTGTAAACCACCACATTATTTATTTCTCTAACAATGTTAATGTTAATCGCCTGTTCTACCAAGCATGTCAGCTATGCCGCTGCCGCTCAAACTGAAACCTTTCGTGGCTGACTGGTCTGTATAATAGATCTTAGCTATTCTTAGTATTGTCTAGGAAAAAAAATATAATAGCACTTGATAGTAAACAACAAATATAATTAGTTCTTGTTAAAAAGAGTGTTGCATACTTATAGCATTTAAAAAATATATGGCTATGTGGCCTGTTATAAATTAGAACTATAAAATAATATTTTTAGAATCTGACAATAAAAATCTAGAAAATTAAAGAATTTAGAAATTGCGGTAGGTTAATTAGGAATCCGATAAGTTAGAAATGTTATAAATTAGGACTCCAGTTCATTTGAGTGATACAATATAATAAAAGTAATTACAATATGTAACATGTGTTCGTGAATTAAGAATCTGGTAGATAAATTGATAACCAGGTGACCTAATCATGTAGAATAAATCAAAACCTTTGAATTAAGAATCTGATGATTAAGTAAGAATTTTATTAACAATTCTAAATATCCTTTAAGTTAAAACCATCTAAAGAAATCTCGAAACTTGTTAATTTTTTTGTATTCTAAAAATATAATTAATTTTTTAGTTGTTGAATGAAGTGTCATTATATAACGACATTATTGTTTATAATAATATGTATCGTGTATTGACCTTGACGGGCTATGAACCCGATATACGTATAGGAAGTCACTTGTGCACGTGCTCGCTTCCACAAATTAGCGATATGTGAATATGTAGTTTGTTTTGTTAGTAGCGTGTTAAATACTTGAGTACATATTAATAAGTACGTAATTTAGGAATATTGTTATACGTAATTTAGGAATATTGTTATATATAATACCCAGCGCACACAGATGCAGACGGAGCGCAATCAAAACAAGAATTTAATATAAATCTTAAACACCTTGACAGACGGTCAATTATTGTGTCTTCTTCTTCAGAAGCCACTCCATTACTGTAAGTTGGCTGTCAGCTCAGCGAATTTGTCTCTATCCGGTGCGATACGAAAAAGTTCCTGAACGGTTTGAATACTGGTCCATTTTAGATGTTCTTGTCTATCATCATCAATTCAACCCAACGTCGTCAACTGCTGAACATAGGCCTCACCTAACCTCCGCCACTGCGAGCAACTTTGTGCCACCTGCATCAAACATCAACATCTCTGTTATTGTATACCAAGAAGAAATAGACACGCCGCGCTCGTAGAGTCCCTAAGTTACCACCAGAGCATGGAGATGACTGCTTCGGTTACTGCGCCGCCTCGCTACCTTGTGTGCTTGTGCTCTTGGCGTCGCTCGTAGTCGACTGACACCGCGCGCACTACTCATGCTAATGCGCTCCGCCGCGTCTCCAGCGGTGTACGCTGGGCTTATGGAGGACGTAGTTCATAGACTAAGGGTATCTTTAGTCATTGCAAGACATTTGTGTTTGTGGAATTTTTAAGAAGAAAATTGAAAACTAAACAATTTAAAACATAAAGAAAATTGGGATAACATCACGGTTATATGACAAATATCCGACGAAAAAGGCACCTGATTTATTTGATCTGGTCAAACACCAAATACATTGCAAATATGCCGTTGTTTCGTTTATACATACGTGTTGTATTTATATTGAATAACGCAGTGGGTGTCATTGTTACTACACCCACACGACAGTGCGATCGGTCGTCTATTCTTAGGACTTAAGGTGATTCTACACCAGGCTAATTAATAAAGTCTGATGTTCGATGCACGTTGAGCAAAGCGCGTTTTATAGTCTCACTGAGCTAAAGAAATTTATAAACAAGTAGGTAAGCCGAAAAAATAGTGTCAATGAGTGTAGAGCAATGAGAAGAACTTGTAAGATAAGTTTTATTTGGTAGTAAGGCCTTATATTGGTCATCATCGTCAACGCAAGAACAATATATGTATCTTTTTTTGCATTTAAAATCCCACTGGCATATCGTTTATACACGCAAATTTTCGGATCCACCCAAATATTTTAAATTGACATTAAAAATGTATGTAGATTTTTGATAAAAATGGTCACATCGCTAAAATAAACTAGCATCAGGCATTTTTTTCCCCAAAGCAGCAGGTAGAGATGCATCATATCCAATTTCCGCAGCTTTGTTTGGTCTATATAATATAATAGGGTGTGAGCCTTCTGTCACTAACTGGGACATTTCCAGATCCTTCGCTGATACTGACAATGTCAAGACAGAAAAGCCGGGTACATACTCTTGTTCAACAGTCGTACCTATTCCAGCTACGCTACCGAAGTAGTCACACGTTGCTAAAATGTATTATAAAAATAATATTTCAATATGTAGTTACAACAATATTGTATGGAGTGTTCATGACCGATTATCTCACCTCCCAGCACGCTGATAGCAACAGTTAGTTATTTTGAGTCATTTAGGCTATCTCTTTGGCCGACTATAATCTAGGTTACACGCGTACTCGTGACGTCACAGATTCAGCTAACTATGTATGGTAACCATGATATATGGATGGATATGACACAGCTACGTGATATTTTAGAGATTTTTTTTTTAAGACAAGCCCCATATTGCGTTGCTTTACAAACATACTTACAATATTAAGGGGCAAAAAAAACACCCAGACTCAGAACAAATATCTATGAATTATATAAAAATCAAATATTTTATAATCGAATCCAAGTCACTCCGCGCGGCGATTTTAGAGGTGGCCACCTTAACCGCTATGCCATGGTGAAAATCAGAACGTTTCATCGTTCGAGTATAAATAAAACTATTAATTTACGAGTCGTATGTGGAATTCGGCTCCAGTGCCTACAGATATTTTTCCCTGGATATTTTATTTTCAATTTTTTCTCCCCCAAAGAACCAGCCAGCTCAGACTTCAACGAATGTTAAAAAGACCAAATCAAATTGAACCAGCCTTCTCGAGCGCGCTTTAGCAACACATTTATTCATTAATCTTTATTTATATAGGTACTCATCATTTTGAGTTATCTACGTATAATCGATTCTGATAAAGTTATCTAATATATCTGAATATGACAGCGACCATAATATTCGAATTTTCAATTATCGAAATTGCGAGTTATGAAATGAGAGAAGAGAGTATGTATATAAACACGCATGTACGTTTTCACAATTATAAAACAATAAAAGGAAACAATAATTAAGACCATAAATAATAAAGAAACTAGACTATTAGCGCACGCAATACTGCTATGTTTACATCGAGTTTGCGAACTGCGTGTGCGCACTTTTTATTCGCGAAGCCAACGGGATGATCGATGACGTGGATTCGGATTTATATTTAGAACTGGCCGTTGAACTTTATGAAGCATTTAGCATGATTTTATTTGAATATTATAGGCTGTATTTATTATTATAGAAGTTTAATTAGGTAAAGGGAAGCGGGTATTGTGTCCATGAAATGAAACGAATGTATTTTCGTCTCACTGTTGGGCAAGGGTCTCCTCTCCTCCATCAAGAGAGTTGAGAGGGTTTAGGCCACTATCTCAGATCTAAACAGTTTTACGATAGATGTTGAGATCGCTGTCGCTGTATTGGTAGACTAAAGGCCTTTACACAACACAGCCTTTAACCCGCCGACACAATCCTCCGACACAGCGAGTCTGCTCTGAATCTTGATATTAGTCGGAGTCTATCGCTGTCAATTGTATAATGTAACACCGACCATTTTCAATTTTTTTACCTTTTCGAACATTTGACAGTAAATCGTGTATCGAAACCGACTAAATCGATAATGAAATTCATAGTAGGTTCTCAGCTCTCAGACACATCCCGGCAGTCTTATAAGAGGCGTCAAACACTCGCTTATTTAGCTAATATCTATTACAAACAAATATTGATGTGTAAGACAGAACATTTTTATGACACCGTCTAAAAGCAAAGAGAAGTACGTCTCTTGGTTATAGTTACTTTAGAATCTCGTCTCTAGATCTTATTTATTCTTTTGAAGATCATATCTTCGTCGCTATAGAATAATTCTACTGCTTAAAATGGCTACTGTATAGGATACACTTTTTGTTTATTGCGAACAAAAATAACTACATAACAAAAATAGACTGAGATGCATATTTTCCTTATAGAGTGCACGTTTTATAACTAATTTTGTTACGTTAATCTATCCTTTCATTGAAATAGGTGATTCAACTTCAAATTCCTAGGTCCATAATCTTTATTTTGGCCTTGACAGCTGTTGATATGAGTCACTTACGTATATATATTCACAATAACGATATATATATTAGATGGATCGCAGCATTTTCAAACATTTGTAAATTTAATTTTGATATTGACGTTACGTGTGTGGATGGCTTAAACTCCCTCAGCTCTCTAGATAGAGAAGAAGAGACTCGTGACCAGCAGTGGGACAAAATGGGTGCCTATTCACTTTCATTTTCATTACGTCTGTTCACCTCCTAGAAAACATAAAGGTCGTATTATTACGGTGTATACACAACGATGGTAGTACATAGTTAAAACAACTACGATTATGATTTCTCGGAAGCAAGCCAACAAGGAATTCTAGAAAATAAACGCCTAAAGCTGACAGTTAAGCTTCCTGTCTTTACGATTTAGATAAAATCTAATGGGAGCTATCAAGTTTCAAACAATTAAAAGAACTAGACACCTTTCTACCTTGTAGACCCTAATAGATGTCTTGCTAATTGCCTTGTCTTTATTTTTCGCTATCTTGATTGTAACGTTTAGGTACATATCTCCGTTTTCCGTGTAGTGACGGATTAAGAATACATAATGTCACTACCCCATTTCTACCCGTGGGTGTCGTACAAGGCGACAAAGGCCTTAAGCAGACAAGACCGCTGCGAGAAAAGGAAAATTCGAAACAAACCCTATACCAACCCGTCTGGCTAGCGTGGTATAATAGGCGAAAAGTGCGACGTTTATGGGTTGAAATGAACGTGTATATCTAAACCGTTTAAGATGAACACGTATTTAATAATAAAGTGCATGCAAATCGCGAGTGTAGTGTCAACAGTCAGCGTGACATTCAGATACAGAAATAAATGTCTACCCTTTGTGCACAGGACGGTGTAGGATGGTAACAGACGATAGCAAGCTAAAGGATCAAACACAGAAGTTCAACTGAGCCTGGAAGGAAGCTGGAAAAGCATATTGTTGATTGTCGTTTTTGTTTTACCAAATTTGTTTTGATAAAGGTATCCCAACACATCGCTATTTTCGTGTCATATTCTCTTTGGTAGTTGTTTTTTTGGTTGGTTGGTTGATTCTCTTTGGTTACTCTTGTAAGTGTGAGTGATCTTCTTCCAAATCAACATGTGACTAGATCTTTCTAAAATTATAGCTTTAGTATTTCCCTTAGTATTTTTCTATCATGAAATTCCAGTATTGATATTTTCCCGGAGTTTGGTAAATAAATGTTCCCGGTTGATGACAATAGGCTCGCCCCCTATTTCATGCGACCAAAAACATAGCTGGCGAAATGTGGGTGTGAAACACCTCTGCCTACCCCTTCGGGGAAAAAGGCGAGATGCTATGTTATGTTATGTATTTTATTAAAATCAAGTAAATCCTTATGTGACTTGTATTTTTTTATAATTAGAGGTTTTATTCTTCAATTAGGTCTGACATGGCTTTCTGAGCAGTAATGACGTCACAAGGAAGGCGTTACTGTGCTTCAAATACTATCAAATATGACATTATAACAATAGGACAGCATTTAGTTCCACTTCACAGCAATTCGTGTAAATTATTATAAATACAAACAGACTTGATATGATTCAAAAATGTCGTCGTTAGTTCCATTTTCTACCACTTCGGCACTAGTTGTCTTTTAGACCTATTTTTCTGCATTGCCTGTCCAATGCCAGCATCATTTGACCTGTATAGTGATACCTACATATAGACAGTCCGGTTCTAAATATAGAAGTGAAGTGGCGAACGCAAACCGGCCGCCGCGTATCGCAGATTTTAACTTTTTTTTTTGAATGCGTTTTGAGAGAAAAATGCACTTGTGTTGGTAGGTAACTATCTATGTACAAATACAAATAATTTATTTTGTAAACATATGTACATACAAGCATTGTATTCTTACATAAATAAGTCTTTAACTATGTTTTGCCTTTCTAGTGGCGTACAAACATGAACACTTAAAATTAAATAATTACAGGTACAATAGAATATAAATTTAAAAAGAATATAATAATTTAAGAAAACATAAAATAATTATATTAGTATCTTCACTCGTGGTAACTATTCTTATCATTTAAAAACTCAGCGACTGAGTAGTAACATTTATTTACCAAGAAAATATAAAGGGAGCTTTTAAATTCGTGCAAACAATTTTTATTCCGAATGGCTGTTGGTACCTATATTATTATAAAAGGGCACTTTTGATGTCATACCGATAACACTTTTACTGAATAACGATGTATGATGGGATGTATGTAATAGTTATATAATAGTCGAATTGTATAATTAAAGGACTATTAGATAATCTGTATCTTTAGAAAATATTATATAATATACTAGCTTCCCCCCACTGCTACGCCCGCGTGGTATGTATTTTATACCTATAAAACTTCCTCTTGAATCAGTCTATCTATAAAAAAACCGCAGCAAAATTGCGTAGTTTTAAAGATTTAAGCATACTTAGGGATATAGGGACAGAGAAAGCGACTTTGTTTTATACTAAGTAGTGATACTCTCTATTTATAGAAAATAGATAATTTTGAAAATCGTAGGAAAACAAGATATCAGTAGGTCTACCTACTATGTAGTCAAGCCTATCAACCAATCATTTCCAGCCCACTGCTGGACATAAACACATCAAGTATGTAATGCATGGCCTGAAATATTTAGTTAGTAATTAAATGTTAATAAATGCACCGGAATATGCATTCTGTTTGTGACACTGTAGCTCTCAAACGGCTGAACCGATTTAAGTTAAAGGTACCTATGTGTAGGTCTCCTTCCAAATTTTAAAGGAGACCCGTGCCCAGGAGTGGGACATTAATTTATAAGTTGTAATGATGATGATGTGTAGGCTTCTTAATTTTTAATTTATATTTTAGACCTCTTTCACTATAGAATTTAGGAATGCTTGTATTCATAACTGCACACGTGCATTTTTTAACACCCGCACAAGGGCACAAAAAAGGCGCAGGAAACTTTATAAACATAACATCGAAACACATATTTATGAATTTTGAAACACAATTACTTGTCTCGTGTGGGAATCGAACTCATGTCACTGTGATGTTAGTGGCGATACAACCACCTTAAACCGCTACGTCACAGTGACAAACAAACTATACATATTTAGGTACGAATGCTCTCTTACCACCATAATTATGTTTATGTTAACGGAAATGTATGTCGTCATTGTATACAATTCCTAGGAAATGTATGTAATTCCTAAAACCGTACGGAAATGTGTGAAATAAATTATATTAGACACATTTCCTAGGAATCTATACATTTCCTAAAAAGCAATCGGAAATGTAAAACATTTGAGATATCGATGGTTAGCGATGGGATAGCGTGGTGAGGGGATGCTATTGAACTTAACACCCCCCGATTCGGACTGGTTAGGTTAGTTTATTTTGAAGACATTATATTTTACGGTATGTTTTTTTTTTTTTTCTTTTAAAAAACAACGCCCGCACTAGGGAACAAGCCATGTGTCGCGGGGAGCTTTACAAACATGAAACTAACGGACACAAAGTACACCCAGACTAGAAACAAATATCTATGAATCACACAAATATTTGTCTCGTGTGGGAATCGAACCCACGTCACCCAGCACGGCGATGTAGTGGCGAGGCGACCACCTTAACCACTGCGCCACGGTGACAGTCAAATTTTGTTACCTACCTGATTGTCTCAACGAGTGATTTAATAAAAATTATTATTCTCATTTTAACAACGTGTTTTATTTCAGAAAGCATTATATTTATACATTTCCTAATACGATATTGGAATTATTTACATTTCCTAGGAAATGTACACACTTCCCAGGATATGTATGTATGAAATAGTTTTTGAAACAATATTTTATACATTTCCTAAATAGCTTCGGAATTGTATACAATTCTTAGATTTCATACATTTCGGTATCGGACTCGGTAGAGTTGTAACGAGAGAATCTATGAGGGGAAGTTAGTAAGACCTTGTCAATAAACTTATGTTAATCTGTAGCATAAGGCGACTTACTCATTGCATTTCTTCGAAGAAGCTTCGTTTATGAGGTGAACGGCTTATTGCTCCCAGTTTTCCTTATTTGCCTTCCAATATGATTGTCTTTATGTCAGTGTTTGTATACATCTCTTTGAATTCATAGATGAGTTTTAAGGTAGGGAAGTGTATTTAGCATAGTATTACCTGCTTGCTTGCTAATAATGCCGCTTTCAAACTCGAATAAAACTTTATCGTCAAATTGATTATCATATTTTTTAGTCGGTTGAAAACTTGTTTCTTGGTGTATAAATATGAGTGCACGTGTGGCCTTGTGGGTTTTGTTTTGGTGGTAATGAACGCGTCCACCTGATTCTATTCTGTTCTGAATTGCCTGGCGCCCGCACTAAGAAACAAGCATTGTGTCGCGGTGGACCTTCCAAACATACAATTAACAGACACAAAGGGCACCCAGACTCGAAAAGAAATATCTATGAACCACGTAAATAATTGTATCGTGTGAGAATCGAACTTATGTCGCTCGGCACGGCTATATTAGTGGCGAAGTGGCCAACTTAACCGCTACGTCAAGCTTCGAGGCACGAAGAAAATAAAGCGAACTTCGAAATTTAGGCTGTTAAAAAATACTGTAGGTAGATAAGTTCATATCTAAAAATAAAATGTCAGATTTTTAACGTATATTTTCATTTAGGTATCTTATTTAATTTATACCTAATGAATAATATTTTCACCAGAATAAGTTCTGCTAATTAAAACATTCAATTTAACTAATTAGTTTTAAAACAAATGATTAAAATGTAACATTTCCTTTTCAAATTTTTATAAGGTGTAGCTTAAATTTTAAATGTTGAATAATAAATAATAAGTTCTGTTTATTTGTTAGGTGTTGTATGTAGATAGGTCTATTAAATATTAAAGATATTAAATTATGAAATAGCCTGCAAATAAGACACTTTATTTGCAGGTGGTGAAAAGGGCTTAAGGAACCACACCTAATTCGTGACGCATGTTTCCCAATCACACAACAAGGCCAATAGAGACAATCATACATTTTTAATATCAACTTAAAAGCATCAAGCAGTTTCTGCCAAGAGTCAGATGAGACTGCAATGCATGTCCTCTGTTCATGTGGGCCACTCATACACAAAAGAAGCATGCAGGACAGCACCAGGTGCAACCAGATGAGATACAGTCTCTCTTTAGTCAGATAATCTGGAAGTTCCCAGCCTCTATAGGACTAAGCAGAGAACTATATACAACAAGGGGCGCTACAATAGATCAATTTTGGTCGAGGTAGCAAGGAGGCTGCTAACAGCTTCTAGCCCAACAAATAATAATAATAACAGCATCAAAGTGTGGATAGTCAAAAACGACACTAAGTCCCGAACATTATCGGCTGTGAATAGAACCGCCTGTATCGTCGAACACACACTTTTTGATCAATCATTTCTGTGACGTAACTCAAGATCAATTACGAGATAAACGATTTATCGTTATAAAAAACATTAGGCATTGGGAATGAACCATAGAGCGCATATACGTATATCTATGAAACTGGACTAGACTCAAAAATTATCTATTATTAGTATAAATTATTTTAGGCTGAAGAGTTTGTTTGTTTGGTTGGTTGAACGCTAAGATCTCAGGAACTACTGGTCCGATTTGATAAATTCCTTTATTGTTGGATTGCGCATTTATCAAGGAATTTTATAGACTATATAAAATCACGCTAGGACAAGTAGGACAAGAGTAGTGGCCAAATAAAGAACGACGGGAGCGAAGCCCCGCGTGACTTATAGTGTAATATTTTTTTTGTATAAGTAATAGGTGTTATAAATATATTTTTATTGTCGAAAGTTGTGTAATTTAATAACAAAATTATGTAACAACTATTTATATAAGTCAGTATAAATATATAATATTAAAATCAAAGACTCAGATACATATAAATTAGTCTGTCAATTATGTTAATTAGCTAACAAGGAATGAATTATAATTTTACGTAACTGTAGATCATCTAGAAATAGTTACCGATGTGTATCATCACCTTTTTGTAATCTAACATTTGTGTAATATAATTATGCATAATTATAAGATAAATATCTCAAAACTATAAATAAAAATATTTGCATATTTCTTCTGATAAAAACATTTTTATTTGCGATCAACCTTTTTATTATTTAAGGAAGCTCATAATAATAAATAAATATGTCTGAGTAGTGATTCTAGTTGTTAATGTAGTAACACACACATTTTATCCAGGTTTGTAAAGATACATTTTGTTTTTTAAAATATATGTAGGTAAGTATATCACAATAAATATCAAATATAGACTCGGCCATTACTATCGAGACAATCGACTGTTACCGCTTTTCCATCTGTTTGGCTTGTAACCTCAAATTCTAGTCTAGTCTAGTTCTAAATAAAAATGATACTGATATTTAATGTTCTAACCCTTCTCACTCTGGTGTAAGTACTCAAATCTCATAAGTCATATAATTGAATCGTGTAATATATGCAGTTGCATTTCAACAAGGAGATCGTAAAACTGCGTATAAAAGTGTTCATCACAGGATGGTGTAATTTTCACATAAAGAACATTAATGCCAATTGAAGAACTGGGTCGCTACGGTGGTCATTTAGTTTTGCTCACTCACTAAACATTTATGGTGGTTTTATCTACTATTGTACTTACTTAACCTATATTTCTGGGTTTGTTTTAGGGGTAATTATATTTTTGGGCGACGCTTTTATATGTACCGTTTTAAAAATTCATTCATTACAATCAATACAATCCAAGAACTCTTTATATTAATGTCTTAAAGAACAGTCGTTGAATTGTCTACGTAATTAAGGTTATACTTACTTAATTTTAGTGAATAAAAAACGTAGGTTGGATAATTTCAATTTACTTAGTTCTGGTAGGTAATATTTTTATGCCGTCATCATCTTTGCAACTCTGCTCTGAGTAAAGGTTGGTTACAAACTTATTATTAGCCTCATCATCATCATCATTATCATTTGTCGACTGTTGAGTACAGTACTTCCCCAAGGATTTTCATCGCGACCGATCCGGGGAAGTCTTTGGGAATATTCTTCTTAGATTTGTACTATTCAGGAACCCTTCACAATCTCTACATTCGGTTTTTTGAAGCAAAAATGACAACGGCGGTCGATATAGTTTTTATTAACAATTGACCACTCGATATCAAGTCAGTGTCGCGTGTCAAGATAGCGCACCTTAAGTCAGTCCAGAAGAAACGTCATATACTTAAAATTTGAATGAGTTGACTGAGCAGTGTAGGTAACCTAGAAATGACGGATATACTCGTATTGAAATAGTTACAACAGAAAATTTATATGTATTGCATGTCGGAAAATGGTTCGATGTAGGTAACTAGTTTATATAAAACTTGGTCATTGTACGATTAATTATCATTTACTAAATAAGTAAGTACAATGAAATTAATGACACGTGCCACTGATTTGTAGATTTATTATGTTGTCATAAACTACTGTATAGACGGGTCGGGAAATTATTAAATTACTAGAAGTCTTCGTTGGCATCACCTTTTGTTTGGCCACTGCTCAGCTCCTATTGGCCGTAGCGTGATGTTATATAGCCTTTCTCGGTAAATGGACTAACAGCCACTAAAAAAAAATTTCAAATCAGATCAGTAGTTCCTGTGATCCTAGCGTTAAAAAGAAATAAACTCTTTAGCTTTTTAATATTAGTATAGATTCCCAAAGGCTCATACTGTGACACGAATTAGTTTGACTTATGGAATAATTGTATTGACACAATGGAGAGGGTAGTGGTTCTAAAGGGTCGGCAACTCGCTCGTGGTGTCCCTGGTGTTGCAGGCTGCAGGCTTCCACCGTAACCGCTTATCATCAGGTAGGCTGTACCCCATGTTTACAATCGATATAGCCTTGAAAATTATATAAAATTACAGTGAGTGTTTTGAATTGCTAATAATTTATATATTCATGTTTTTCAGTAACAAACTAATGTAATCATTGACACAAATAATTATTTATTTAGGCGCCAGAATAATCCGGACTTTTTCAGCACAATTAAAATTCTTCAACATCTATTAAAACTAATCGAAAAGTCGGTCAATGATTTGTTGATCTGAAATTCTGAATACGCTTACTTTCAATTTAATTTTCAATATAATAACTTTGTTTCATAGCATCACGACTTTTGCCACGAAGTGGTAGGCAGCGATGCATCACATACATATTTTGCCAGCTATGTTTGGTCCTATGTAGACTGCCAACATGTCTGACCAGCGTGGTATAGTAGGCTAAATTCCCTCCAAAATGCTTGGAGGAGACCCGTGCCCAGCAGTAGGACGTTTATGGGTGGTAATGATGATGAATAGGGGGCGAAGAATCCGGGCTTATACTACGAATATCATGATAGAATAAACTAATTTTTTTTTTTTTATACCACGATTATGGCACACATACGTACGGTCCGCCTGATGGTAAGCGGTTGCCGTAGCCTATGGGCGCCTGCAACACCAGGGGCATCACGAGCGCGTTGCCAACCCTTAAGAAACCTATTTACTCCATTTTTGAAGAACATTTTACCCAACCTAGGAATCGAACCGAGGACCTCTTACGCCACAGTCATTAACTCTTCCCGCTGCGCCACCGAGGCAGTTTTTCTCTTGCAAACTTATTGTATTGGAAAGCGCAGTGTGGGTTGGCCCCCAGCCAGATAGACTGACGGCCTAGTAAAAGTTGTAGGTTCTTGATGTTGCAGGCCGTTGGATGCGGGCAGCACAAAATCGCTCGCTGTGGCGGAAATAAGTGACGCCTACGTTAAGCGATGGTGGCTGAATGTATAAGGGACCGGCGTGTTAATTACGCGGTCCGAGTTTGATCCTGACCGCCAGTGTATTGGAAATCCATTCCATCCATTTTTTTAAAAAGAGTGGCGTGAGTTTCTTACCAGTTCTTCTCATAGCTCCACCCCGTCAGCGAACTGGTCGTAGGCAAATTTGCTGACACTACTTTTCAGGTAACCTGTTACATTCTTATCTTGTGACTTTCATAAGTGTTACCTTGTAACCTAGATAAATAAACGAGATTTCATTTCATTTCAGTGCCAATGTGAACTCCACTTTGTGGAATTTATATGTACTAGTCAAGTGACTTACCATCTACTAACGGTGAAGGAAAACATCGTGAGGAAAGCCACATACCCTAGAAGAAATTATATGAGTGTGTCTGATCCACCAACCCGGACTAGGCCAGTGTGAGTGGTTTATGGCCTAAACCCTCTCAGCTCTCTAGTTAGAGGAGAGGAGACCCGAGCCCAGCAGTGGGACTTAATGGGTTGCTGATGATGATGATGACGTTCAGCAGTAGATGTCATTGGGCTGATGATGATGAAGTGTATTGTGATTTGTTTTCTAATCATTTTTTACGAATATATTGGAAAAGAATATTACGTTCATCTTATTAAACGATGGCATACAAGCGTACTCCCGGCTGATGATGAGCGGTTACCGTAGCCTATGGGCGCCTGCAATATCAGGAGCATCCATGAAGCATCATAATGTGCGTTGCCGATACTTCAAACACTAAAAACACATGGATCGCTTTTGACGTGGCTGTATAACACTTGACTCTTTATTTATACTTAAATGCTGGCTGGTTTTTCATTATCTATGGCATAAAATTGATCTTTTGTCAGACAGAGGACAATTTAGACTAAAAAAACTAAAGACAGGTTTTTTCCAAAGCCATGGAGTTCAGAGCGGGCAGTGGCGAAATGGGAACGAATTCTGTTTTTATGTGTGTGTATGTATGTGTACAAGTGGACACACAATTGATTGCACGCGTGTGCGTGGCACTCCTTACGCAGAACGACAAATGTATTAATTAATCGTACACTTTGATGGATGCGGCATTTAATTAAATTGATTTTTATGCACCAGTGGTGTGATGTGTTTTTATGGAATCACAATACACCTGAACAAACTCCAGGTAAATAAAGCACGGTGGAAAATTCCCGCTCAAACTGCGCAGCTGAACTGGGGAAGTACCTCGTAGTCATAATGTATCTAGTGTTTTCATTCTGCTGGTGAATAGTGGTATCCTAAGCTCATTGGGGAGGTATTCTAAAGAATTGGCAACGCGCATGTTATCCTGGTGTTACAGGCACCCATAGCCTACTACGGTGCTCGCTTTCTATAAAGAGGGCCGCAAGCTAATTTGCCACCAACGTGGTATAATAAAACGTCTATGCTATCCCGTCGCGCTAGTGTGCTAATAGCCTAATTATATCTTTTATGAGGAAAATCCCGTGCCCAACAGTGGAGCTAATGGGTTGTTGGTGATTCACTGATTTATTTTAGTATCTTAGGTTAAAATTAGCTTTAGACGGTAGTCTAGTGTTTTTCAAAAAATTGTGCATGGGATAATTTAATATTCTTAGTCGTCGTCGTCTCGAAACCTTTTTGGAACAACCCTGTGCTGCCACTAAATTTTCTTTCCTAGGTTAGCAATACAAAGTTTGCCACGTAGTACGTAGTCAAGGATATACCTAAAAAGTAGATTTCTGATATTTTCTGATAATTTTCTTCTTTGGTCTTGACATTTAATCATCATCATCAGCATATCAGCCCAATACGTCCACTGAGTATTATAGGCCTCACCTAATATCCTCTACAGTGAGTGATTTTGTGCCAACTCAAGCATTAATTTTTAATATGATTTCTTCGTCCGTTTATGTATTTTGATTATAATATTTAGAGGAAACTGTAGTGACAAGAAATCGAGAAAATGACAAGATACCTGAAATTTGTTCCTTCTAAACATACGATGAATCGAAGTTTTGTTTTTGAAATATCATTATGAGTGATTTAGTGCCATGTCAAATGAATCATAATCCACATTTAAAACTTTTATAAATTTAATATCTCTAGACTTCAATGAATTAAACTTGGCACCGTCTCATCTGATAACACTATTAATAACTTAGAGGAAAAAAAAACAAAACATACACCAAAAATATTTTATTCACACCTATTTTAACACATTACTAAAATCATTAACACATCTAGAATTACTATTAGATGAAACAAATGCTTTTAGGAAACTGAATGAACAATGTTGGAAAATGTTAATTAAGGTCAGTGTTCCTTAGAACAATGTGGCAGTTCGTTCGGAACAAAGAGCGATGCCGTATCATTTTATTACCCTTGATTCATGCATCCTTGTCAAAAGTCGATGAACTTGTGCGCGAAATTGGCAAACGAGACTGGAGGCGCGCGTCCGACGCCCGTTCCCGTGCATCCTGCTAGTGTCGTGTATTTCGCCATACAAAATATACACTACCGCTTTCGAAAGTACAACTTTAAAAATTCTTGAACAAAAACGTCGATGGAATTTGACATTTGTGTTTATATGGTGCGTGTTCTATCGACTTGGTAACAGGATCGTCTCGGGCGCAAGGTCGACTCGCCCGTCGCCCACATCTAAAAATACACACAGACATGCAAATATGTGATACATAAACATTATGTGCCCTAATATGTGTGCCTATGTGGAAGTTTGATTCGTCTTGAATAGTTAGGATCTGATTGGGAATGATCACATCTTTTGATGACACTAAATTGGATATTGTAAATTGTTTCTTTGTGATTATTTTGACACGTGTTTAATGAAAAGCTCTTATAATACGTTCAGATGATCTATGCGATTACAACATTCGAACGGATCCCATTCTTTAAAGAATAAGTGGTATTCACTCGGCATTAAAAATGAATATGAATTGAAACGAATAAATAGCAGTGATAATTTATTGTGGTATTCGCATGGAATAGATCGTTCAGTTAAGACTCCAGAGCTATTTAAAATTATAATTTGAATAACATTTACTTTTATACTAATATTGAGTTTCGAAGCAAGCCTAAATTTTAATATGTCGCGGTCTGTAAACAGATGATAATGTATGTACACAACGCTGAGGGAATCACCTTTAAACTTCTTTGGATAAGCAAATGTTGTGGCCTCGATTTTGTATGAAATCTTGATCAGTACAAAGACATTTACTCGACTAAATAAGAGTAGCTATTGACAATCACAAAACGTAGATCACTGATTGTTAAACAGTTAAATAATGAGTTACAGTTTAAACTAACAATAACTAGGTACCTAGGCGAGTCGGTAATACGTACGACGTAAAAAGAGGTTCGAATAGTAAGTACTTACTTAAACCTTGAGTTGGTCAATTGGATAAGTTACTGATTGGATAGAATATAATCAATACTCTACAGGCAAAATGAGAGAAGGCTAGATACATATTGGCATATTGATCTATTCATTCCTAAATTCATATCATACCATATATCATTACGAAACATGGTATATGATTTAATTGTACATTTTGTACAGTAACATAAAATGTGCTCAAAAACTGCCTGCGACACAGAAATATTCCTAGTGCAGGCACCAAACATTATTGTACCTTATCTTTAATCTTAAGAATTATGTAATAGTGTACTATTTATGCTGAATAAACAATTTATTTATTTATTTATCAATAAAGTAATAGTAAAGTAAGAATATATCAATAATAATTATGCAAAAGTCTAGAATTCTATTAAGTTTTTCGAATTTATTTTGGAGATAGTCCGGGGTTTTAAGAGCACAAAAAAGTATCCATTTAGGACAGCATCAAGTGAAACCTGATGAGATACTCTAGTCATATTTTAGTAAATTACTGTTTTTCCAAAGAATCGAAGTAAGTAGGTATGACTAAAAGTGAACTCCTACAAAATGAGGCCCATAACTTGTTAATTGTTTAGCTAACAATGCCTGTTTCGTCGCCATTTTCCTGTTCCCATTAGAAGGAAACATTGTCCTAAATATAGACACAACTGCCTGAAATTGTTTGTATAAAATTAGGTAAATGCTACTAATGGGTTGTAACTTCTAAGATTTCTCAGCTAATTACCTGTTAGATCTTAATAATTAACAAGTATGAGGCCAAAGACCTTTAAGATTTTTCAGCCAACTGGTTTTGTTCATCAAAGCTGAGAATCTGAGATGAGATGAGAACGGAAATTTGGTGTAATAAACCACTAGAATTTTATTATTTAGTAACAATTTATCAAAATCTGACAAAAATATCCCAAATAGATACACAAAGAGAAATAAAAATTAACTACCTAATAAGTTTTATAAATGTAAACGTGTGTTTGTTTGTTAGGTTTTCGATAAGACTCTTAAGTCTTGACTTACCCGACTTAGGTTCCCCTCTAGAAAACCGAATGTTTATCGGTTTGAAACTCTTTATACTACTTACTTATTATTGTTGTTGTCAGTAAGTATTTCAATAGAAAAGAAAGATATTTTCCTGTTAGCAATATTATGCATCCATCATTTATGAATCAGTTTTAAATTATTTTTTCCCACGAATGATGCAAATCCATATTCACATACATTCGTTGGTTTATCATGCTTACAAGTCAAAATACGAGCAGTTACACAAACGACTGATAACTCGTGTAGCGATAACAATATAACCCTCAGTGCAAATTTAGTACGCACATTACAAAAACGTGAGTTAAGCGACAAACAAACTGGTGTGGTTCGGCTCTCAGGCCCTGTTCTATGACTAGCAGATTTATAAGTGTCTAATAAAATTGGCTGTAGTTGCCCAGGGCTTTGCTCCCGTGGATCTTCATTTGGCCACTGCTTAGATCCTATTGGTTGTAGCATGATGTTTAAAGCCTATATCCTTCTTCGATAAATGGGCTATCCAACACTAAAATTTATTTTTCAATTCGGTTCAGTAGTGCCAATAAGCGCGTTCAACCAAAAAAACAAACTATTTAGTGTTATAATATTAGTATATAATAGAAATGTCAAAAATATGTGGAGTAAGTTTCGATTAAGACACTTTTCTGCCAGTATTGAAACATAGCTAGCATGACTGGCCTGTTGGTCTAGTGGTTAGTGACCCTGACTGCTAAACCGGAGGTCGTGGGTTCGATCCCCACCCAGGACAAAACTTTGTGTGCTGAGCATAATGGTTTGTTCTGTGTCTGGGTGTAATTTATCTATAATATGTATGTATTTACAAAAAAAAAGTGTATTTAAGTAGTATATCAGTTGTTTAGTACCCATAACACAAGCAAATATAATTGCTTAATTTGGGATTAGATGGCGCTGTGTAAATGTGGTAGAAAATTATTATTATTATAATTATTATAGCCACAGCCACGCCAAGAAACATGATTTTGTTACAACAGCACGTTTTGCTCTTATGCTTTTCGTGTATCGTCTGAGAGAGATAGCGATAGCCCGTAACGAAATCGTTGACCAAAGTAAAATCAATGAAATGATCGCTTTCAACGCTTGTTTCTCCCACGCACGTGTTAACTTTGGAACGAATTGTTGGCCACGGCGTGTCCTTCTTTAAAGGTGATTTAAAGAGAGCAATTTTTCAAAGGTAGGCAGCAGTCTTGCTATGTCCTTGGCATTGCCGATGTTCAAAGAGGCAAGTTCCATTTTCCATAATGGGTGATCACTGGTTGCTTTGGTTATCTCAAGCCATAGGAAAAACTTTTGAGCCACAATCAGACCTTATTGTTAATCTTTTTTTTTTTTAATATTTGAATTCTCCTAAGAAATTCTAAATCCAAATTTTTCCATTTTTCTTCGTTTGAAACCCATAGATAGGGTTTCAAATAAAATTTATAATCTAAAGCATCGAATCGCAGGAACAATAGTTTTTCAAATCTGACCAATAGGTCAGATTTGAAAACTTCTTTTAGTGTTCGATAGCCCATTTATTGATGAAGGTTATAGGCTATATAACATCACGCTACGGCCAATAGGAGCTGAGCAGTAGCCAAATAAAGAACGACGGGAGCGAAGCCCCCCGCGCCTTCTAGTGTACTTATATTTTAATTTTTCTCTAGCTTTTATAAAAATTTAAAAATACAAGTACTTACTATTATTTGGCCACTGCTTAGTTCTATTTGGAATACTCGCGATTGCTTAAATTACGAATAATGATGTTTATATACATAATTTAATATTAAGATAAATAGTTACATAGCATCACGCCTTTTGCCCGAAAGGGTAGGCACAAGTGTATCACACCCATACTTCGCCAGCTATTTTGGGTCCTAGTTTATGGACAATTATTATTTTGTTTATGAATCGAAATATAGCCTACCTCAAAGTTTTTATATCTTCAAATCAATCTTCAACAACTTGGCAGGCGTAGTGTAGGACGCCCCTCTGCATAGTGAAGTGGTGATCTGTAAGTGGCTGAAGTCAGAAGCTGATGTTTCCAGCTGAGAACAGAGAGTTTATAAGGGGAAGCCTTTGCCCAGTAATAGTGGACTGTTATACGCGCACAATTACGATGAATCTTTATCCAGAAGAGCTTGATTTATTCTTCTACAAACCAGTCTTGGAGATACCCGTGATGTTGAGGGCTGTAATAGGCTGAGTTAGATGCCCTACATTTAAAGCATAATTATCCATAGAGCTACCTGTTTAAAAAAATACTTTGTCTGTTCAAGAAGTTAGGAAACAGTATTTCACAACGCCTTTTTATGCTGAGGGAGACTTCAGGAAATAAATTAATTTCTTCTTTCTCTTCTTCTGATGCATTTGTGCATGAGAAAGAAAACTCAATAGAACCAGTAATGGTCTCTTTTGGAGAGTTATTAATAGTTGAGTATTTCTTCATTACATTTTGTAGGCACACAAGAGCTTCATGCTGCCAGCAGTATTATTGCTCTCCAATTGTCTTTATGAGATTCACAGGAACTAACCTGGACACAGGAGCTGAACCTGGAACTTGTCCATGCAATTAAATCTGTAACAGTACATACAATTAAAAGTCACATTTTTTTTATCCCTATATCTATATCGACAAATTACTGCGTAAATGGCTTCCCATGCCCATAACCTTCCAATTTTAGCTTCCTCTAGCTTTATTGGCCAAGTAGCACATAAAAAGAATTGAATAAAAGATTTAAATTAGGTAAAGAGTCTGTAAAATCATACCTATGTAATTTTGAATTGAGAGCTGGAAAGAGAATCGGTGCCATATTTAAACTGCGTCCAAAGGGCTACTCTACTTTAATATGATTTTTATCTATAAAACACTATGTTGATATCCCTATCCTTTGTACTTTTTCAAGATTAGTGCGAGTGGGATAGTTATATTCCATCATATTAATATCGTGGACTACATAGTAGGCCTCTCAGGTTTTACAAAAGAGAGGTTAATCAACTTGTCGTGAAAAAAGTGCACGAAACAAAGAAAGGCAAATTAAATAAAAAACTGACGTTTAAAAATAACAAAACCAGTATTATGTCTATTAGACTGGCTTTTGTCTATAAGAAATGCCATTAAAGCACTAATTTTATGAATTAGAATTAAGTTCATAAATTAAATTTTATCGTTTTTTATTTATATAATAGAAATAGAAGGTCCTATTTATCCATTTAAAAAATTTATAATTGGCCAGTAATTGCGAGATGACATTGAATTATAACGTAAAAAAAAATTTAAATTATTTTTAAAAAGAAAAGGCTATTATCGTTTCTATTTTTAAACTTGGCCAGTTTAATGACAAGACATTGAAAAGCAAGGACAGTATGTAGCCATATTATGAAACGAATTCCAAGGATTCGGATGCTAAAGTACCGAGAAGGTATTCTAAAACCCGATACCTCTGCTAATAAGTATCTAATGCCCAGTACAAGAGTTCCTAGGCATTTTATTTCGTGCATGATAAGCCCAATTCGAGCCCCATTCTTCAAGCTTCGATCACCGTTCTTCAAACTGTCTATTCTATATAAATCACTCTGCAAATTATTTATGATATACAGTCTGTGAATTATAAATTACTAATACATGCAAACAAATTATTGTTAAAGAAATATATTATTATTAATTTTAATAAATTCCCACTTGCCGGTAACAAACTGTATTATTTCCAAATAAGTTTTCTTATAAAGAGTTTGAGACGCGATTGTAACGTGGCCGTTTGCTGAAAGCTGTCAAATTCTATAGAAAAAATACTATTAGTCTCACACGGATTGTTCCGTGTCTGTAGATATAACCGCAGCTTAATCCATAAAATAATCGTTAGGTTCTATGCGGAAATATAGAAAAATAATAGATTACTAAATACTTTAAATATTTGGTTTATCTACGCATAATGTCAACAGCTCACACACTTAAAGTTTTACCAATTCATCGATAACTTCCTAAGACGTCAGACGGTAAATCTTACCATATACTCAGAAATTACGATAATTAAATGCTACCGGCCACTAAGTAATCTACCTAAGTATATAAGATCAAAAAGAAACTAACATATTATGCAAAAATAAATTAAAAATAAATCTAAAAATAAAATGGCCAATAACACAACACAGAAGTCAAAAGTAAAGTCTAAGTCAAGCGTTACGTGTTTACATTTAAATATAAATGGACTCTTCAATGTCGACACATGCATATAAAAAACATCTAAACGGTAGATACAAGCTACAGTGACTTTAAATACTAATGTTTTATTACACAGCTTGTTTTCAGTTCAGTACAGTAGTTGAAATGCCGCGTGAATAGACGTGATACGATGATGACGTAGTCGGTGTGACGTCACCAGAATATCGTTGACATTAAGAACATGACCTCTATTTTGTTTGTGACGGCTCATAGTAAAGAGGTCTTATTTGAATTTATAAAACCGCTTCTGTACATCTATTCATCTGCAAACCCATGATAAATTATAATTTCGAACTGACAGTTTCAGAGCGTTTTCAATTGGGCTTTTTTTTGGGATTACCCATGCGCATGGTTGAAAAATAATTCGTAGGTAGGTATACATTTATTTGACAGACAGGTACTAGCGTATAGATACGAATATAATAAAAACACCAGTGTGTATAAACTGTATAAGAAAAAAATCCAATCCTTTTCCTGTGTACTAAATTTTAAATTTTATTCTTTTATCTGTCTGTGTAAAATGATACCTACTGGAATATTTACAACCTCAAAAAAAACAATAACATATTCAAATTAAATACAAGTTTTATTATGTGTGAATATTTAAAGGCAAGGGCTTATCAACATCCAGGACAAGTAATCTGTCTGCGCGGTAGGACGCACAAGGTCGCCGCTCGCTTTGAACGATCGAGGCACGAGCAACTGCCTACGAGCCGTGAGCCCAGGTAGACAGACTCGCTATTTTGTTACCATCCAACAGGAATGTCGTGCCAATGCCTAATTAAATCTTGCCATTTTACTGCTTTTTGATTTACCGTGTTCTTACTTTTAAATGACAGAGTTCGATACTGGCAATAAAGATTAGATGTTTATGAAAAACTAGAAGACGCGCGGGGCTTCGTTCCCGTCGTTCTTTATTTGGCCACTGCTCAGCTCCTATTGGCCATGACGTAATGTGATATAGCCTATTTTACTCAGAGATAATGTAGCTTTCTAACGAAAAAAAAATGGAATCGATCCAGTAGTTTTTAAATTTATTCGTTACATACAAATCTTTCCTCTTTATTTTTATCTATATTTTATTAGCATAGATAAAACAAGCGAACGTTTAGAATAAATATTTTATTAAATAAATTAGCGCTGTGTAAAATGGCATTGAGAAAACGTTAGTATGAAAAGAGACTTAAAATTGAGATTCAAAAGAGCATTTCAAATTTGGAGTAATTAGGCTATTGATTTCTTTTGCACCTAATTTATATGTACTTATAATTCATAAGTATGCACATAATGCATAATATTTGTTTATAACTTACTTAGTGCACTAGGCAAAGCTTTAAGAACTTAAGGTAATAAACTTTATTCAAAACAGATAGGTCATAGCTGTTGCTTCTTAGTCTAGAACTAAATGTAGCTCATTTCAAATGTCCTACAAGAAATAAGTCAACAACTTATAAATGTCAAAAAAACAACTCGGATAGTGTACGACATTACAAATATTCATTATTATTAATTTTATTAATTATTATTTATAAAAAGAAAATAGTTTTTCGGCATCATCATCATCGTCATTTCAACCCATAAAAGTCCCACTGCTGGGCACGGGTCTCCTCTAAAGATAGTGGAGAGTATTTAGCCACGCTGGCCAGATGGATTGGTAAAAGGTTTAGTTTCGAATTTTCCTTTTCTCGCAGTTTTTTCGCATATAACTTCATAACCTAAAACACTGAAAATGGGAGTCTAAGAAAATAAACCATTGCTAGCCTACAAATAAAAAAACAGTTCAAACGCAACTTCAAAACAACTAAATTCATCCATATAAAATGTGTGAAGAGAAGAGACCCGTGTATTTTATTTTATTTTAGAAAAGAACCTATAAATCTAAGTCCTTTTCTACAAAGGTATCATAAGGTAGGTACTTCTCCTGAACATAAGGCGATCCAAATAATTATAATCCGACCTTTACTTATTATATAAACAGAAAACTGCTATTTGAAGACAAAGAAATTTTTTAAATTAAAATAAATTAGTTTTTTTTGTCTATAAAATAAATAAACAAGGCATGCCATCTAAATTAAAACAAAAATGTAATATAAAAACTTCAAAATGTTAAATCTTAGCATATCTAGTTATTTCGAAAAGTTCTAGATTCATTCCGATATCACATAATCATAATTAAGCATGTATATTTTCTATAATTATGCAAAAGCAATGGCGCGCCATCCACCACCATAATATGCAACCCATAAATATTTATTGACTAGTTTTAAGCATAATTTAACTACTATTTTTTTAAATTCCACACAAATCAGTTAAATATTATAGATTTGGCTTCGGATTTAATAAAATATTAGGTAAGTACAGTCAGTCGCAAAAGTAGCTGAACATATTCATTATTTGAAAACGCATGTAAGTATACCGTAGCATACATAAATTAATTAAATTTTGGCATTAATTTTTTTAATTGTTGTACTAGTCGTCTTTGGTATTTTATGTATGCTACGGTATACAAGCGTTTTGAAATTATAGTTATGTTCAGCTACGTTTGAGGCTGACTGTACATATTTACAATTATTTTTTTTGCAATAAAAACAATTAAATTTTTAGCAAAGATGCATAGTTTTTTTAGGTGCAGACGCATCTTGCCTAACGACAATGTGAAATCTAGTAAAAATATTAAGTTTTTATAATCGTAAGATATTTTATTAATATTGATGTAGTTTTGCTAGAAAATTGTAAGGCTTATTTGAATGAACCCAAAAAAAATTACAGACACAATTTTATTGAGACGTTTTTTCTAGATAGACAGCAAGAAAATTCACATACTATCTGTCTAAACTCAAATCTATGAAATAGAGGTAATTTATTGCAATGAATGAACGTAAAACAACAGTATTGAACGAATAAACCAGAGATAAATTTCGTTTGTCTCGCGTCTACGTTATTGACCTAACCCTGGCAAGGACGTTGAGGAAGGTCGGCCTTCGGAGGGTGTCTCCTACAGAGGGTAACGCGCCGGTCGGAGGGGATTTTTCTATTATTTCTAACCTCGAGACGCCCTCGAATAACTCCAAACGTCGACGGCTTAAATCAAATCAAATGAACATTCTAGATATGTTTATAAATGTTCGTGAATTGTTGAATTTACTTTAAATAAGCAATTTGAATGTTTCTTTAAAGCATAAAGATCTTAGTATTAAATATATAAATTAGTGTAGATAGAATCTACATTAATCTATAAATTATATTTTATACTAAAAATGTTGAAGATTAGGGATCATATTATAGTAATTTAAGATTGTGAAATGTTTTAAGTTTATTTTTCCCATGTTTGTAACAAATTAGATCACGTTTCAATATCCATCATATATCGTTATACATCATACTTAAAATATGGCCTTTTTTAAATAACCCTTTAAAAAATATTAGTATATACTATCGTTTTATCGTATAAATTACATTGATCTATTTGTACGTAGGTATAAATGCACCCTTGCCACAAAATGTATACACGTTATTCAAAATATAAAGTTTTCAAACGCTGTTCTTTAATCTCAGTTTAAGTCATTGACTTGAAATGATCAATTTCTGTATTGGTATTGATTGTATCAAAAATACATACGGCGTGTAAGTACCTTTATATTTTTTGTTGATTAAAGGCCACACCTTTCTTCAAACAATGTAATAATACCTATGTTAGAAGCCTGCCAATCCAATTAATTTATTAGAGGCTTAATAAATTGCTGTTGTTATATGTCTCTCCAACACTTTAACATCGCTATAATGTAGATAACTAATATCCACAGACAATAATAGAAGACTATAGGCAATAATACTTTTCCAGACAGGTTGTTAATAGGCAAACTTTTTGCGTATATATTAAATTGTTACGTACATAAAGTAATAAATTGGTAGACTTGTTTTTTGTGTGTGACGTGTAATTTTAGATGAATATTTTATTTGGTATATAATTCGGGTGCTCTACCAAGTTTTATGGCATCTCTTGAGAAAATGGTCGCTGGTGGGTGATTACAAACGATAACGCATGTGTGGAGGGCTGTGATCGGCCATGATTGGTGATGATCATTTTTGCTATCATGGTCTATTGTGGGCGGAAGCAGACACTCGCAACATAGAGTTTATGTCAGTCCATGCGGGTGAAATTTAGGATGGGAGGATTTATATATGAATAGATGTTTGTAACTTAATCAAGCCAGAATGGCTGAAAGGATCTATATGAAATTTGGCATACAGATAGCTTATGATCTAGACTACCACATTATAAATAAATATATAGTTGTCTCCAAAAATTTTCAACTTAAAGTGCGTACGTATTTCTAATATATTGGTACTTAAAACACCCTATTCTCAAACCGCCCTCAGCTTGTGTACACATGAGCAGGGGTTCACGTATGTACATATACATAGGTATAAAAAATAAGCATACCTATATTACCTATGCGAATAACTATACGAACTCATTTTAGTTGCTTATTACACCATTAGGGGGCTGTCTCGTTTTGTAAGTCCCTTCACAATGCTCTTTTATTATGTCGTTAGATGCTAAGATGATGTCATTTTTTATCTGAATTACTGTATGTACTTTGTTTATTAAATAAAACAAATGATTTTTCTAGTTTACTACTACATATAACAACTTGGTTGTAGGCGGCAAAAAATCGCTCGCCGTGGCGGAAGTTAGGTAGAAATTTCCAGTAGTGGACGTCATTGGGCTGATATGATGATTTGATGAACAATCTAACTAATATTATATCCCTTGTGAGGGCTTGTATAATTTATAACAATATATTACCTAAACCTAAGCCTGCCTTATAAATCTAGCCGTAAGGTTCCAAAAAAAAAAAATTAATAAAATATGACATATAATACGGGATCTGGTCCAATTTTTTTTTTTATTACTATCAAGCAAATTTTTCTTGAGTAGAGACGCCCAACAATTTCGTATTCCAAAAGTTTGATTGTGGTAGCTAACAGACGTAGCAAGGGTATACCGGACCGGGATGGAATACTTAATATTTATGTAATTATTGTCCCACAAATTGCGTGGTACGTTATCCCGGTATTTCCTTCCCGGTCCGGTATACGCTTGCTACGTCTGTTAGCTAGCACAATCAAACTTTTGGAATACATAATTGTTGGGCGTCTCATCGAAATGAAGCTACTCACGAAAAATTAGCTTGATAGTAATAAAAAAAACTTAGACCAGGGATCTCGGACTAATAATGATAGTCTAAAATTGTAGATCCTGGAAAGGTTCATAAGCTACCTGATATAGGGCGCAGCCGCAGGACAGTTTATCATTATCTAACTGGTGGATCATACGGGTGTTGTCTTATGAGAGAAACTATGTTACCACGCCATCCAGACAATTTGATATAGAATTAAACATTCTGGTTATCAGGCTAAATTCTGAAAAAGGCAATAGACTCGGGCCCTATTATAGTTAGCGAAATCTTGGTGAGACGGGAAGTCCCTGTCAACCTTTTTGGAGAAAAAGTCGTGATGCTTAGTTATTTAGTGAAATATAATCCTGACATTGACATACCTATTTTCTGCTGTAGGGTCGAACCAATTAAGTGATTCGCAATCTTTTACTTAATGCTAATACTACGTGACTTGAAACACGTGCGACCCAACCTTCAAATATCGTTTTAAATAAAGAGATTAGCATACTATGGGGTCAGTTGTAGTCTCGTAAAAGGTATTCTCTAGTTTCTATTTGCATAATCAATGCAAACTTTTTGTTTCTGAAAGTGAAAAGTTTGTTAAGAACTCCCTGCCAGTTTAATGACAAAATATTTTTTTTAATTGCGGAAAGAAAAAATCACGACAAGCTTTTTCATATGGGTGTACGAGTATAGAATTATTTCAATGGATTTTTCTTACCAATACTCGAGTTTTCTTTTTTAGTTAAATAAATAGAAGTTTGTTTTTTTTAAAGGGGTACGTGTATGGAGTATGTGTACTTTTTTTAATAGGTATAAATTCTATTCTAATTTTAAAATCTTAGCAAATACTATTTAAACAGCTACACAATTATTTAATAACAATTCTGTACCATCACTCCAATTGTAAGCATATTACTTACTTAGCATAGCAAAGTTCTTCTCGTCACCTATTAAAAAATGATGAAATGAAAACAATTTACAAAAAAGAAAACAGTTAAAACGTAACAAAAACAAAAAGTACAAAACGGTCCAATGATTTCCACTCGCTAATCAGTGTTGTATTCTCAATTATCACAAGACTTGCTCAAGAGTGGCGAATGCCCTGGTTACGTCATCGTCTAGAACCAACCAAAGCTTGGGAAATACCTGCGTAGCCTTAATTTGGCCTTTTTATGTGTATTATCTAAGCTTTTTAGGTTCCTTTAAAACAAAAAACATTTTAAACGTATTATTATCATAGCAACAGGCGATTGTTAAAGACTCCTTTCAATGGAATAGAACATTCGTCATTACAGTCCACTTAAACTTAGGCCTCTTATAATTTATGTCACAATATAATTGTGAGTCAATAGAAGGAGCTAGTATTTGTCTCTTTTAAAAATTTAAAAATTATTTTGCAGCTAGTGTTAATAATAAAAGTTCTGACTTTTATTGAACAAATCAAAGAGAAGGTAAGGGTGGTGTCGTACCAGGAGGTAAATGAATTAGTACAAACAAGACAGAATTGGCGTTTACTCCACCGACAAGAGCGCAGCTCTTAAATTTGAGAGAGAGGGTGTTAAATCGATGGAAATGACAAGTCAAAAGATATTTAGAATGTGACAATTGACGATAATAGTACATTATGATACAAGTGCGGTAAGTTGATAATTACAGCCGAGGCGATATTGCTAGCCCGAGCCGTAGGCGAGGGCTACAAGAAAGCAGAGGCTGTAATTATCAAACCGCACGTGTGTCATACGACGTTTTATAACATATTTGCGAGGAAATAAATAAAATTCGGACTTTCTTAGAAAAAAACAAATACAGCGAAAAGAAATAGCGCGCGGAATTATTTTTACTTGTCACAAATTATCGATGCGCGCGCATCAGCGCTTTTTTTTAAGGCAAAAACACAAAAACAGCCAGTATTACTAATAAAGTAAATTAATATTTTTGTGTGTTTTAGTACAGATAAATGGTTGTAATTTATGGTCTAAATTAATAAAATTAAAGTTAGCTGTTTATTTTATATAATTATATCTTATTTTATCTCCCAAAATTTATTTTATTCATAAAAAGTTGACCACTTTTCTGACATAAAAACTCTTTGCTAAGATTTTAAAAAATAGGTACCGTTCGTTACGTACGGAGCCCCTTGATTATTAGTATGTGAGCATGAGAAGCCGTGCAATTTACTTTACATTACCGCACTAGTGCGTAATGAGATACATTACAACACTGAAATTGGTGAAATAAGAGACCCTTTACGAGCAAATATGTTATAAAAATAGTTTTGTACTAGGATAGTTTCCGCCTATTAAACGTCACGCAGTGGGTATAAATAAAGGGTGAAACTGCGGGCCATAGCTAGTTGGCTTTATAGCTTAGGTTTTACTATCTTGCTATTAGAAAGAGTGACCTGAGTTTCTTTCCAGTTCTTCTCATGGGTCCGTTTTGTTAGCGAGCTGGTTGGCCTTCGCTACTTTTACATTCTTAATTTATGATTATTGTTTTAACACCGAACTCCCATTAGCAACAAAAAAACTAATTTCCTAAAACGTAATGGCCCTCAAGATTAATCGCGAACCGCATCATCCGAAGGTCTTGAACTCACTCAGTGGTTGCTAGGCGCTCCTTACGTATCGGCTGGTTGCGCAATCGACATTGAGGAACAGCTGTCGAATTGGGGCCATTACTGCGAAATTGCGTAAATTAATATGGCCGACTTTGCGACGTGTGGTCGTTTATGGTCTAGAGTTATATTTTGTATTGTTAATTTTTTTAAATACCAGCTTTTGTTTTAGGTAGATGGCTTATGTATGTTTGTATTTATTTTTATATTTGCAGATTTGCTAAATCGGTGCTTAACAGAATTGTTGCTGACTTGACCTACTTTTTACGTTATATCTGTTTGATCGTAGTTAGCCTTGAATATTAGACACAGTATAAATTTAAGATATCTATAAATAGAAGCTGCTTAAACTAGCCAAACTTACCACATTTTAAACATTATAAAATTTGCTAACTTCTCATTCAATAAGTAAGAATCCAGTAAGGACTACTCTAAAATCAATAGCAGGACATTCACACACAGCGCCATCTAGTCTTAAACTAAGCTAATGCTTGTAATATGGTTACTAGACAACTGATATACCTAATACTGAGATAAGTTTTTTTTGTCAATACATACCTACATATTATAGATCAGATTCATTACATTACACCCAGAAACAGATAAAATAATTGTGTGATTTGTCCTGGGTGGGAATCGAACCATGACCCTGACTGCTGAGACAGAGGTCGTGCCTCTGCCTCAGTAGTCAGGGTCACTTACCACTGAGCCACGGAGGCTTCGAGTTATGCCAATAAAATAAACAATTTTTCATCATTAGTAAAATGCAACCGTATGAAGCCTAGATGAGTCGGTATTTTACTATAAAACAGTAATAAAATGCACAGACTTATAATTATTTATGCATCGTGCATACTCTATCCGTCGAGAAATCTGAATTATAATTAAAATAAATTCTTTATCGTATAAATAACATAAAGAAAATATGCCGAGTAATTAACAGTCTGTAGATAGCTGGTTTCACAACTTATATGATCTACACGTCAACTCCATAAGTGAAATGAGGTTTTATCATTACTATTTATGTATGTAAGTAAATTGTAAAAATGTTTATTTGACAAATAAACAAAACAAAAAATTTTATTGTTATGTTATTTTGATATTTAAAATATTTATTTTTGCTACACATAGAAAAAATAAAAACACAATTTAAAATATGTGCAACCAGCCCAGTATATGCTGTGCAAGCACAGCACTGATTTTCAGTTGGCTGCACTTTTCTACAATAAATAGGCCTGTGTTAACAGAGTCCAATTTTCTCGTATTTTTTACTCAAAAAATTAACCAAGTTATTACCAAAAAGTTTCTTATAAAGTGTCTATGTTTAGAGAAAATATCCTCAGTAAAATGTATGGAGGAAGAATATCGGAAAATCTACCTTAAACAAGCTACATTTAAAGTCCATTTACGACCTTGTAAGTTACAAGTTAGATCTTTAACTTTATTAGATCTTTAGCTTTACTTATAAAGCGGCAGACAATATCTAGTGACAATAAAAATAATAACAATGCTTGCATTATAAGAGTATATCAAACAAAAGTTCATTAATCAATCCGTAAGGGACATTACTTTCCGGTCACACATCACTCGTTGAATTTAAATTACACCTTTGTTTACTTTGTTTGATTGGAATGGACTAACTTCTGGGAGCTTTTCTATTCATAACTAACCTCCACCCGCGTCGTATATACTGGGTGTCCTAAAAGAGACACATTTTGAAAAGGGCACAAGTACCCAATGTTGCAAGACTACAGAAAAAAGATATATTTTGAATACCTACCACCTAAAGTCCAGGAATTTCACCATAATGTGACTTATTTTGCATTTTACACGTGTAAAAATAAAAGATTTTATATTAAAGTCGTTTATTTCCCATTTTATGTATTTTTTTTTATACCACAACGGTGGCAAACAGACGCAGGTACGGTCCGCCTGATGGTGAGCGGTTACCGTAGCCTATGCAACACCAGGGGCATCACGAGCGCGTTGCCGACCCTTAAAGAAACCTATTCACTCCTTTTTTGAAAAACCCCATACTGTAGTCCCTTGGGAAAACCTCGTAAGGGAGTTCATTCTACAACTTGATAGTTCTTGGGAGGAAATTCCTCTGGAACCGCGCGATACGAGACCATTTCGGTTCCAAGGTGCGGGGATGAACTCCCTGCCGATGGCGAGCGGTGCGATGGTAGAAGGTAGCCGTGGGCATCATCTCAAACAGTTCTTCAAAGCACAACCCATTATTCAATCATAGGCAAGTAAGTATATATCTGTCTCTCTTTAACAAGCACGTTGTTTGTTATTGTATTGATAAAATATAAGTATAGTGTGACTTTCTGTGTTTTAATTTTATCTTTTAACCTAAGACCATTGAACCTTTTGTTTTTAAATTTGAAGGCAGAATTTGCTGTATTTAGGTTAGCATGTAATTTTTTTATCTGTTGATCCAAGATTTCTGTATTTTTATAGTTTGATACTTTTTGTGTATGCATACATCAAATATGAGTTAAATTAAATTAGTTGACGATGTTTAATTGGAAAAAATAAAATATTTTTCTTTACGGTGGAGAATTAAAATATTCTGATCAAAATATTATAAATTAATTATAGGTAAGGTCATGTTTGCATACTGCATAATTGTCTGATTAATTAATTAGCAGTTTTATCATAAATTTGTTTATAAAATTACCTCATTATAGTTGCCGCATCGCGCCATGGCACCACTGGACCTCCTGTGGTGTATCTACTTAGTTTGCAATACTCTGTCTGTAATTCTGTATGTTACACTTTAACTGCTAAACTACACGACCGATTTAGATAAAATTTGGTTAGGACTATGCTTGTACCCCAAGAAGAAATATAATAGAATACTTTTTGTTGATCAATGTTTGCTTGAACTTACTTGCCTGCGTCCCACGAAAACGCACTTAGAAAGGTCAATGTTCAGAAATAAACTGGATTCTAAATATAAAACAAAACAATTCTTTCTCCAGCACAACTCTTTTTTGCTATAAACTAATAACTCTATATTATATCTATAGTAAATAATCATAGACAATACAAAAAAGTTTTTTTACTTCTATTTCCTTGAGTGTACAATGACTGTGAATTCTTTAAGACTCGTTTGGTTATTTTAGAACTTTGAAATAACTAATCACATTTTTAGAGCGTGCCATTGTGTGAATGTCTTACGAAAATAGCTGTAATTTATTGACAGGTATAACAAAAATATTTAGTAATCCTTTTGTTGCCAAACAAAAAAAATATACGACAAGAAATACCAGTAGTCCCGTCAGTCGTTGTTCTGCTAACAGCGCTACTTATTAGGTGCAAAACTATTCTATCTTTCCAGCTGGTACAGAACAGACTAAGCAGAGAACTATAAACAACAAGGGGCGCTACAATAGATTAATTTTGGTCTAGGTAGCAAGGAGGCAGCAACGGCTTCTAGCCCAATAAATAATAATAACCAAACAGATTTTACAAATTTCCACAAATCCGTTGTTTGGATTCAGACACAGAACAATGCTCTAAAAAAACCTATCTCCGTTCTGTGGATTCAGATATTAGCGTATAAACATCTTGACAGAACCCTTTTTAATTATTCTTGACTTTCATTGTGCGTAATGGTTAAGTTAGTCATCTCGCCACTAACATCACCATAACAAGCGACGTGGGTTCGATTCCCACACGCGATAATTTATGTGACACAAATTTAATAGGTTTTAATCTATCAGTCAAATACAATTAGCATCGTAGACATTGTGAGCCTAAAACGTACCTACTAGACTGTTTTCTTTGGAATATTCTAGACGAATATATTACCTAAATACCCACAAATTCGACTATCATAACAATAAAGCTAACTGATTTAATATAAGTTCTGTTCTACCTAACAATAAACTAAATTCAAAAAATTCAAGTACCTACTTCTTTTTTTTTAAAAGAAGGTTCTATTATAATTAAATTTGAGGTAGCGAATTCAGGTGTTTAGTTATGATAAATTATATTGACTTTTATTTCCAAAATAATAAATTAATTCCGATATCATTTGGTGGACGCTGGGCATCATGAGTCCAGTTTAAGATTATTTCGTTTAAAATAAATAAATAAAATAAAATTTGGACCGTCTAAAATCCATATTTATCGCGTAGGTACTGTCATGTAGTAACAATCCACTTAAAAAAAAGATTGTGCATTTAAAAATTTAAATAAAAAAAAGACAAAATAATGCAAAATAGTCAATAAATACAATTACTTAATGCTGCAAAATTAAAAATTAAGTTTGAGAAGTTAGATACTACTGTCAATTAAAAAAAAAGAATTTTTAATGTAGAGCTCTTTCAAAAAATTGTATATAAAAAACTATTATAATATTTATGTCATATTTATTATAACTATATTCGGGCCGAAATCAATTTTAATAATGAATTTCTATCATAAAATTATTTTCAGGGCAAATTTTATACGAAAGATTTTTATCTTTGAAAAACCGCAGCAAATATCAGAAATTTTGAGTGTCATATAAAATGGGACCTACGAACTATTTGTAGGGAATGGAGGAGGCCCGTAGCATATTTTATTTGATGTAAAATGAACAGCTATAATTAGTTTGCCGTAGCGCATAAACGTAGAGTCAATTAAATGTCAATGTCATCGTAAGTGACCCATTAATGCCACTGCTGGGCTAGGATCTCCTCTCCTCTATCTAGAGTGTTTATGTCCATGGAAATGGATTTAAAGCTTTTTTAATCAAAACGAGTTCATAAATTGTTATAAATTTTTACTTTATAATATTCCTTCGGGAAATTAAAAAAAAAAAACTTTCCATGAGAAAAATAATAGTTATTTTTCCTCAATGTTGTCGTAAAAAATGAAGTATTTCTTATAAGAAACCGATAAGTAGATAATCATAGCTACTTGTTTATAATGATATATCTTTGGACAAACATGGCCGACGGTAAATATTTAGCCACGGAAGACAGCCGGTAAAAAATCAACAAAACTTAACGTCGAGCTGTCTTTGTCTACTTTGTTAATGTTCACAAGAATAATATGAATTCTTTATTAATTTTTTTAGAGGCTAAAAATTGACATTAATTCAATTTTGTTCTGTTTCTTCAACGTTCTGCAACGTTCTGTTCTGCAACGTTAAACAAAAGTTTAACGTTGCAGTTTCTTTTTCAGTGAGAATTTTAAATAACTAAAAAAACTATAAAAATTTTTAAATATTTTCTGAACTGTTACAAGAAATATATTATGTTTTGCAAATTCCTCACAATACTGTACACAAATTCTGTGACCAAAAACGAAATAAAAAATCTATTATTAGTAGGAGGTAAATTAAGTAATTAACTAATTATAATATTTATTTTATTTTTGCTCTACTTTTGTTTACTAATCAAATACTGAGAAATCTATAATTAGAGCTACAATAACCTTAATAAATCAAGTAAGTACCTATTCGTATTTATATGAATCATTACAATTTCGAGTAAGTTCCTTTGCGGTTTTCTATTCATGTTATACTTATTTATTCTGAAGTAGAGACGAATTACCAATAACCTGTAGCTTGCTTAGATAGGAAATTTTGTCTGAAACTGAAGATGGTTTATGTGTTTTTTATACCAGGACGGTGATACGGCCCGCCTGATAGCCTACGGATGACCAGGGACACACGAGCGTTCAAAATGAAATAGTGAATAGGTTTTTTTTAAGGTGGATGTTCTGAAACGTGTCACCATACCTTCATTTTATTCAGCATATTTTCTCAGAACATAGACACTTTTTTACATTGAACAGTTCATTTTATCACTTTTATACCAGTTGTTTCTAGTGATTTTAGCTAATTGACAAATCTAATATGCTTTGAACATATTTGGTGCACCAAATAAAATTTAAGTTTTCAAAAATAATGCTTGCTGTATGGTATAAATTTTAAATTTAGTTGTATTCGACAATTTTAATAATATATTTTCCAAATTATTACACCCACCCAAATGAATTACTTGGAATCTAATTAAACATAGATATCAAGTTAAATATACACAGCAGCAAATGTATTTTATCCAACACAGAGATCAATTCTTTTTAGATCCTGTGCGTAGCAGAATTGACCTCTACGAAATCTTAAAAGACAATACGTCTGACCTCTAAGATTCTTATAAGTCAAAACACGCATAAATAACATATTGAAAGACACAACTGAAATACAGGAATACCAACAATAAATCTCTTAAAGATATGAACAAAATCATGTTTATAATACAGTTTTTGACACCGTTGAAGATAATAGGGCACATGAATGACAATAAACCAACTGACACGAAATAGGCGGTAAACGCAAAGAGGATGACGCATAAAATGATTGGGCCTTTGTCATTATGATAATCCTGGCCGTAACAAACATTGCCACTTCGAAAAGAATGATTTATCAGTGATCAGGACATTTAAATTTGTGTTAAAGGTATGTAGATTATGGAAAGAGTAAGGCCTTCAAATGTTCCTTTACAAATCTTTTAATTGTTTATTGATAAATCTTTTTTAATTGTTTATTGATAAATGGGCGGTTCTCAATCCAATAATTTGTTTTGTAAATTTAGTTGTTATAATAATGTAACATTTTTTAGAAATGTTTCATGTGTGGATTGCGTTAGTATTGTAATAAGCAGATTATTAACGAGCTGCAATACTAAAGCAACTCGATTGCGTTTCACTATAATTTGAAATCTAACACGATGAATTCTTTGTGTTCACTTCAACAATTAGACGCATTCCTGTGAGTCATCCACCCGAGACTCGTATTTTTATTGGTTGTTTGCATTATTATATCTCGGCAAAGATATATTTACTTGAATTTGCACGCAATTGTATCTCTATTAGGCGCTACATACAGTTGAATTTGGCACCAACATAATTTTCGCGAGGCTATCGCGTCGAAGCCGCCTCGCACTCGAAAGTAAAGCAATAAACGTTTCGAAATCACCTTAGTAAAGACGCTGGTGGCGATATCAGCGCGTCAGTGTGACGTCACGCGAATTTCGTCTAGCAAACATAAAGTGTAATTTTATTGTAATACGAAACAAGTGAGGCCGTTCATCACAGCCGACGACGCTTTGTGACCATGCGCCACCACGACGACCTCCTGCGACACACCGCTATTATACATTTTTTGCGACAAATCTCCTCAATTTGTTGCGAACATACTTTTTACGGCCGCTCCTCTGAAAAATATATTCGTCATAACACAACGTCGCCGGTGCCGGACAGGAAAACGGCGCCGGCGGCGGGCGGGTATCGAAAAACATGTGAAAACCAGTTTGAGCTGCTTTTGTTCATATCTTTATGGAGTTCGATGACCAATGCAAATGTTCGTATGCGATTTTAGGTGCGAGGGTGGTGCAGAGTCTCGGGGCGTGTGCGGGCGTGCGGAGGCGGCGGGGCGAGGGTGCGCCGGGCGGGGCGGTGCAGCCTGCAGCGGTCGACAACCGGCGCCGTGATTAACGCGTGACTCACCGCCACTCTCCACTCTTTGTCTCCGGCTACTCACCTGGACCACGTGCGAGCCGGCGTGCGCCACTCCTCCCCACGTGTTTGCGACCAGAACTATCTCCTGTGTGAACGCGATGACGACCGCCGACACGGTAAGTGTACTCCAACAAGCGCCTGGAACCATCATCACCAGAGCACCTGATGAAGTACAATGGGCGTGCGGCGGTGAGAGCGAACGCTGCGGTGGCTGGCGGTGCGGCTGGTGACGAGACGACGCGCGCTACTTCAGGTACCTGACTCTAGAGCACAGTCCCGGCGCCGGAGTAGCGCGCGCCGCCATCGCCTGCTCCTATTTATAGCGCGTGTGTCGGTGCCGAGCGCGGAGAGCGTGCGGCTCGATGGCCGGTTGGGAGTCGACTGCAGCTCTGAGCCGGTGTCGCGTCCCCCGCGCGTCCCCAGACGTCAGCTGACCGCGGCTGCACCGGCCCTGACATTGGCGGGCGCGCCGGCGCGCGGGGGGCGAGGTCGCTGACCCCGCCCGCGGAAGCCTCCTCGCGAATCTGACGCGGCGCCCCCCCTCCCCGCGCCACACCGCGCGACGCCACCCTCCCCGCGCGCCACCGACACAGCTCTCACATTCACCAAGTTTGGCTGTTGAATGATTTTAGACTTAGACTACTGGGAAGCCGAGATTCGTTGGACCCTTTTTGCAGGTTTCATTGTTTCATGAGAAGCTAAAAAGATCTGGGGGGTATAGCAAAAACATCAAAAATGAGTGTCGACCTTTACGTAGAGAACAGCTGGCGCATAGTCACAGTTAGCGTGCACATGACAGATAGTACGATATCGGATTACTCGCTGGAATCACGCAGTTCCAAAGATTCATGGTTGACGTCATATGTTTTGCTAAAATGCCTTTAGTCATCTGCTACTACGACCCTGAGTGACTAGAGTTAGTTCATTAGGTGAATCTATTAGAAAATTGCGAATCATATAGTTGAGTGAGAAGTACGGCCATCATGCATAGATAGTAGAGATAAAAGCAAAATATAAAAGTTTCAAGAACAAAGGATGAATCAGACACTTCGCACTAGGCGCTTATCATGGCCGAGGTCGTCAATGGCTCGTAGGAAAGTTATTGCAGAGGCCCGATACACATAGTGGACACTTGACGCAATGTCGCAATCGCAACATTGTCAACAGTGAGCTCGGCTTGTTTGTACCAAAGGTCATCCGCAGATCCTTTAACAGGTTGCTTAACAATGTTGGCTTTCACAAGCGGTATACAAAGTGTTGGGTAAAAAAAGACTTGTATCGGCGCCTTTTTGAGTCTGTTCGAGCGAAATCAATGTACCTACATTGACTTTAAACTATGCCATCACACCTATCTCTCAATATAATCAGCAGAGATTATAGGGCATCTAGGTCTAGGTTACAAAGTAACTTTTATGCAAATTATAAATTTTAATGTAACAGGTAAAGAAGCGATGGCGGCCAAATAGATAAAGTAACTGGCAGCGGCGGCATGCCAATATTGTTAAATCCGAGTTTGACTCTGACCGGCAGTACAAATGTGGATTTCACTTTGTAAAATTTATACGTACAGTCATGTGACTTATTTTCTTTTAACGGTGAAGGAAAAACATAGTGAGGAAACCCACAAACCCTAGTAAAAATACTACTGGTATGTCTGATTTAAGCCATCCATCCATTAGACCAGAATGTGTGGATTATGGCCTAGAGATGGACCCTCTCGACTCTCTACAAGTCCAGACAGAGAAACCCTTGCCCCCCTTGCTTACCATTAATATGTTGGTCCGTGTAGTGATGGATGAAGCATACATAATGTCACTATCCCATCTCAACCCGTGGGTGTCATAAGAGGCGACTACGGGAGTAACCTTATGCAAACAAAAGCACTGCGAGAAAAGGAAAATTTGAAACAAACCCTATACCAACCCGTCTGGCCAACGTGGTATCATCAGCGACCCATTAAGTCCCACTGCTGGGCTCGGGTCTCCTCTCCTCTAACTAGAGAGCTGAGAAGGTTTAGGCCATAATCCAATGTGGTATAGCAGGCTAATTCCCTGCATATTCTTTGGAGGAGACCTCTTTTGCCTGCCATTTCTCTCACCTTCTGATACGACACCACCCGTACCTTCTCCTGATCTGTTTAATATTTATTAAACAGATCAGGAGAAGGTACGGGTGGTGTCCTCCTTGGTCTACCTCTTCCTCTCTTGCCTTCTATCTTTCCTTCTATGATGTTTTTTATAAACGGATCGTGTCGTATCAGGTGTCCAATCATTTTTAGGTAGTTTTAGGTTTCTATCATAGATCTTCTCTCTTGTACTCGTTTTTTTTATTTAGTTATAAAAATAAATAAATATAACTTCATATCTTGAAAATTATACACAACTAACCTATTTAAAAAAAAGAACTGTATAATCTATTCACAGGAAATTCCTATAAATAGAATATTTGATAGAATAGAAAACTATATAGAAAAATTGATAATTAAATACGTACGAATTAGGATGTTCAATTTTGCTGGATATTTTTAATTAGCTCCCTCTTAAAGTTACTTAGTTTAGGGCAATTATTAATTTAATTAAAAACAATTTCAACACAATTTTACCACATCTAGAGTTAAAATTACAGAAAGAGAAGTTGTTTATGTAACTACTATTTTCCGCCTGCAGTTTTGCCCATGTGTGATCTCGATAAATAACTCTAAAGCCTGTGTATAACACACAGATTCTTTCAACCGTTCTGTCGTGAATAAGTAAGTAAAAATTCATCCTAACTTTTAGTAGGATTTCTTTTATTTTACGAAGCAAGACAAATTTTAGGTCGGGGTTTTTCGATAATTATTGAACAATAGACGAAGGAACGTTTACATCTGTCACCTCATTACAATTTTATAATGCGTCACGAGTCAATGACATCATTAGTTTTCTTCCTACAGTCACTAAAATGATTACACGATACTTATGATCTAGGTTGATGATAATAATATTATTATCTGTTGATTAGTACGTAGTAGAAATTACTGCATACATTTTTATGGGGTTTTATATGGTTAAACAAATAGGTACACCATATCCGTGTAGTGACGGATTAAGAATAAGTAATATCACTACCCCATTTCAACCCGTGGGTCTCGTACAAGGTGACGAGCACTGCAAGAAAAAGTAAATAGAGATAGCTATGCTCTCTCCTTTCCTAGATTGCTATTCTCAAATAAAGTTAAGAATCTGTACTTTAAGGATACCTACTTTGTCATATATTACATACAATATTTTAAACTAAATTTAAACAAAAATATAAAAAATACAAATAAAGACTAACTAAATGTATCAATAAAATAAAAAAGGGGGAAAAGGGGGCGAACATAAACATATAAAATTTGAATGTTTTCTCTTAGCATTTGTCGTTCTGATGATAGATCTAGAAGAATCTGTGCGCAAAATCCCGGGCTTATTTATTTTTCTGTCTTGAAATATTCAGTATCATTCCGTACTTAGTTTGAATAATTATTAATTTACGTCCCTCGTTAATGGCAATAAACTCACTCGCTATTACATGGGCTTAACATAGCTGTCGATGTGTGGGTGATATGTACACCTCTGCCGACCTTTTCGGGGTAACCAATGCTTTATTATAGGTATTAATGTCTTTAGAACATACGTACTTAGACTAGAGACTAGAGGTCTTTAGCTCATTAGTGCATAAATACTTAGACTTCTCTACTTTAGTAGAGAAGTCTAAGTATTTATAGAGAAGAGAGAATACTTTAGTAGAGAAGTCTCTACAAAGTATAAATTATTCATCGGGGTCTCATTTTCTCGTCTTACTCCATCGCGTTGTGGTGATCAAATCAATTGGGAGCGCCGATGTGAATTTAATAAATAGAATACACTGTATTGTACACAACAAATTTATGTAACGTACATTATTTATATTTTCTTTGAAAAAGATACAGTGAAGTGCACCGTTTAGCTGTTTTTATTATTATTAAAATGACAATGGATTCTTACAGACTACCTGTTAATTTAGCTTAGCCAAAATTCACCTTATGGTACAATTGTAATTAGCTAATCGTCATCAACTTTATCTGAAAGTATTGTATTCTTACTTATCTCGTTAGGTATCTAAATTGTCCAGATAACGTATTTCCTTCCTACGTACGCTTCCATATAAGTAGGATTTAAGATGGCCCAAGGTTTTTTTTAAAGTTGATAAAGATGTATTTAATTTCTGATAAATATATAGTTTGTTTGATAAATACTGACTGACTGTCACCGTGGCGCGTAATGGTTAAGGTGGTCGAGGGTTCGATTCCCAAATAAGATAAATATTTGCGTAGGTTTTAGGTAGGATTAGTGTAGGACTGCTGCTTTAGAGGTTTTGGCTTGGGTTAAAATGGTGTTGGAAAGAACTCAGAACCTTTGGTATATCACCACATTGACCTCTCGTTTTCCCCCAAGGCAGAGGTGCATCACACAAATATTTCGCCAGAATTATTAGGTCTCATATAATAGAGGGCGAGCCTATTGACATCAACCGGGCACATTTGCTTCCAAACACCGCTGATACTGGAAATTTCAGGATAGAAAAACAACATTTTTGCTTTCATAATAATGGGTAATGTGATATCTTCTTTGAGTAACCTCTTACCAAATGAAATTAAATGAAATCTTGTTTATTCATCTGGGTTGCAAATTCACACTTATGAAAGTCACATGTTAAGAATAAAATGAAAGAGATTTTATAAAAACAATACCCGTCCTGACAGTCGGGTAAAAATATAAGAAAATCCGCGGTACTTCATCTAGTTTATCTTGGCCTAACAACAAAGATTCAGTAGCCCACGTACCATATCACCTTCTGAGGTCGCGGGGTTGAACATTGAGGTTCACATTGACGAGACAGCAAGGGCGCGGGCGCTCCAATGACCTCCGCGTGTTTTTTCAACCCCAAGTCGAGTACGCAGACCTTTCTTGTAGGGCTATCACGACTTACGAAGATTTTATATTTCTAATTATTAAAAAGTAACTTCTTTTTAAGTGACGGCGCGGCGCGGCGTGACAAACACGCGGTCCGATTTCGATTTATATCGGCAGTCTCAATGTGGATTTCACTTTGTAGAATTTATATGTACTTACTAGTCATGTGACTTACCATCTGTTGACGGTGAAGGAAAACATAGTGAGGAAACAACATGCCCTAGAAGAAATTCAAAGTGTATGTCAGATATCTGATCCACCAAATGGCATAAGGCCAGCCTGTGTGGATTATAGTCTAAAACTCTCTCAGCTCTCTAGATAGAAGAAAGGAGACCAGCAGTGGGACATTAATGTGTTGCTGATGATGATTTTGATAAACAGTTTAAGTGGCGCAGCGGTTCTGAGTTTGATGGCGGTGGATGGTTGGTCAAAATTGGTATTGGGTTTTTTTCCTGAGTGTCTCAGTGTCAGCGCTGAGTTTTTCTAGGTCATAGTAATCATATAACAATACATATATGAAGTTACTTCAGTGATTCAGTGGTTTATTATGCGACTGCTATGCAAGAGATCCCGGGTTCACCCGACCCAGGTATCGACCCGGGTCGGGTGAATATGGTATTGGGTTTTCTATCATGAAATTCGAGTATTAAGATTTTCCCTTCATGACCATAGGCTCGCCCACTATTTTATGGGACCAAGCATAGATGGCGAAATGTGATGTGATACACCTCTGTCTATCCCTTCTGCATATCCTAGGTAGGTAAGTTATTATAGGCACTGTGGTGTAGCGGTTAAGGTGGTCGCCTTGCCATTAACATCGTGGCGAGTGACGTGGGTTCATTACCACATGAGACAAATAAGTATTTGTGTACATAGAAATTTGTATTGAGTCTGGATGTTCTTTGTGTCCATGAATTCTATGTTTGTAAATTCCCCCACGACACAGGGCTATATCCTAGTGCGGGCGCTGTCTTAAAAAAACTAATTAACTAATTGGTAACAGGATATTGATATAGTTTCCGATCCCCTGATGAGCTTGGTTACCAATACTTACTAGCAGAAGCATAGCACCCTTCAAGACGTGTCGTTAAGATCCAGTTGATTAAAGACCAAAAAATTTGGCGGGTTTCATGACTGGCCTGTTGGTCTAGTGGTTAGTGACCCTGACTGCTAAACCGGAGGTCGTGGGTTCGATCCCCACCCAGGACAAATCTTTGTGTGATGAGCATAATATAAAGGTTTGTTCTATGTCTGGGTGTAATTTATCTATAATATGTATGTATTTACAAAAAAAAAATGTATTTAAGTAGTTACCTATCAGTTGTTTAGTACCCATAACACAAGCAAATATAATTGCTTAATTTGGGACTAGATGGCGCCGTGTGAATGTGGTAGAATATTATATATATATTATATTATATTTCATAATTTTCGGACGAACACAGTAATTGAGGTGTTAAAATTCAACATAAGTACCAAATATTTTGACTAACACGAGTGTTATTTTAAGAACTTTCGTAATTAATGTGTAAGTATTATAACGACAAACATTAAGATTCTCATAATATCACCAAGATATCGATTTCACCAGACATGCGTTGAAATTATCAAAATATTTGAGGTGTTTCTTCTTCCGCAATTATTGAAAATATTAAGATAGTTATGAGATCATGTGAAATTTAAGACATGTTGTGTTATGTAAGTAGATTATTATCTTCATAACCAGTAGTTCTTAAGATTAGCGCGATTTACCAAACAAACACATTAGCTTTATAATTTAGTAAGTTATTGATTCTGTTGTGTCAACCCTATATTTATTTGATATTTTGTTTTATTGTGTTGAATAATGAACACAAGTCTTTTGTTTGTCGTGAATTATCGTCTCTTATTTGGCAGGATAACAATTTTGTTGAAAGGGTGTCCTACGACCTCCACATCCCTTCGGCTGGCTTGGCTATAGGTACCATAAATAAACAAATTCCCATGCCTCATTTTAATATTAGATGAAAAATATTTGCCCGTTAACTAATATTAGAATTAGATTACTTACGTTCACACTAATATTATAAAGAGCAAAAATATTTTATATTTTTATATTCTTGTAAGTAATGCGATTTCAAAAATTCGCCGTTAGAAAGCTACATTATCACTAAGTAACCTAGGCTATATAACATCATGCTACAGCTAATAGGAGCTGAGCAGTGGCCAAATAAAGAACGACGGGGGCGAATCCCCGCGCGACTTCTTTAACCGCCAAATAGTTACAATATTTTATGAGTTTGGGTGAATATTTCGTGATTGTTTCATCAATGACTGTTGTCTAGTTCCTACGTAATATCATTGCTCATTAACTATGAATGTAGGTACCTCATTCATATTATCACTTATCGGCGCAGGACCGTTCGCAGTGGCGTAAATTAGGTGAGGCCTATGTTCAGCAGAGGACGTCGTTGGGCTGATAATTATGATGATGATGATAGGGCAAAATAATATTTTAATGCCAATAATGAGTAGGTGATCAAATGGATCACCCATTACTGGATACCAACTCATTATTGGAAGTAAACCAAAACGAATGTTTGGACTGACAGATAAGCGCGCTAGAAAGTTCACAAACATCTACTTTCCAAGTTTTTTACGATCCAGAACATTTATTAGAATTAGAAATTTAGCTATTACACGAACCAGCTGTATTTGCGTGTAACTATTCATATTTTAATGTGTCTATTTAATCTCGAAAATTATTCTGCCGATTTTGATAAAATATGCACGATAACAAGTTTTTAAAGATAGGTAGTGTTTTGTTTTACTTCATTACTTTGTTGTTGTAATGACAAAGATAGTGGATACTACAATACAAAGTTTTGTAATTATATTGTTATCAAAAAATTCGCGAGTAACCGTGGCCTTACGACATTCACACACAGCGCCATCTAGTACCAGACTAAGCTTATCTTGTAATATAAATACTAGACAACAGATATAATACTTAAATAACTTTTTTTTTCGTACTTACATATTAAAGATATAGTTAAGTATTACACGCAGAAATAGAACAAATAATTGTGCTTATCACGCAAATATTTGTCCTGGATGGGAATGGAACCCACGACTTGTGTCTCAGCAGTCAGGCTCACTAATGACTGAGCCACGGAGGCGCCCAACACTAAAAGGATTGTTTGATTCGAACGAATAGATCCCGAGACTAGCGTGTTGCACCAAAGAAACAAACAAACAAACATTTCAGCTTTATATAATTAAATTAGTAAAGTAATTAGTAACTAAAGAAAGTATACAATTTAAGAGTTATATTATAGTATACAAGGTCGTAGAACATAGCTATTCATACTAACGTATATAAATTTAGGCGTATGTAAATAAAAAAGTGGTTCACAGCGAAAGACCTTGGGGCGCGCAGGTCGTTGCCATTCGACGTAAGCAATTAAAGTGATAATATGAGGTACCTACATTCATAGTTAATGAGCAATGATATTACGTAGGTACTAGACAACAGTCATTGATGAAACAATCACGAAATATTTACCCAAACTGTGACTATCTGGCAGTTTAATTTATAATGTCCTTCCTAAATCTATATGTCCAGAGTTTCTTGCCAGTTCTTCCCGTGACTCTATCTAGTATTGTCAGCGAACTGATCAGAAGCATATTGGCTGACACAATTTTTCCTCGGATTATTTGTTACAGATATTCATATTGAAAAAGAGTTCCTTTATAAACAAAATTTTTAGATTATAGCGATGGTGGCTGAATGGATAAGAGACCGGGCGGCGTGCAAATCACGCGGTCCGAGTTCGATCCCGACCGGCAGTACCAATGTGGATTCCACTTTGTGGAATTTATATGTAGGTAGGTACTAGTCAAATGAGTTACCATCTGCTAACGGTGAAGGAAAACATCGTAAGGAAACCCACATACCCTAGAAGCAATTCTATGAGCATGTCTGATCCACCAACGCGTATTAGGCCAGCGTGAGTGGATTATGGCCTAAAAACCCTCTCAGCTCTCTAGTTAGAGGAGAGGAGACTCGAGTGCTGTGGGTATTCTACAGACATGAAATTAACGGGCTCAAGTTACACCCAGACTCGAAACAAAAACAAAAGATGGCGATGTTAGTGTGGAGACGATCACCTTATCCACTACGTTACGGCGACATTAGTGTTTTAGGCTGTCAGAACGGGGATATAATTTGAGGTAGATAGAAGCTTGTTTGCAGTTCGTCTGGAGAAGTATCTACATAGGATGGACCTACATAAGACTGTATCCATAAGAAGAAATAAAAATCTCAAGGAGTTTAATTAAAGACTACAGTCATAGGTAGTCTTATTCTTTTTGACTGGATCATTGCCTGAAAGTCTACCATGAAATAAATCTTGAAGTTTCTCACTTACCCATCTTTTGCCTACTACATGGACTTAACAGTATTCCATGTTTCAGAATGTTATTTTCCTATAAACAAATAGGTGCCGAAAATGATTCGGAAAATGGTCATCAATGTATTTAACCGTCTGTAAACTCTCGGCGTCGCACCACAAAGCTTGACACTCACACTAAACTCACTTAATCTCTTTTTGCATCGCTCCGTCTCGTCTGCTCTCCTTCGGGTTTGTCACTCGATCACTCCGTGCCATAGGAAAGATATGGCATGAGTACTCGCATGAGAGTGTAGGCCACCGTAAGGATCTAAATCCGAAATTTTTATAGTAGATAGACAAACCTGATCTCCAAGTGCAGTGGTTATCACAAACTGATCAGTCACTTCTAATAACTATAATTATTATTATTAACTATAACTAAGGATATTAAAAAATTGCTCGCTGTGGCGGAAATTAGGTAAGGCCTATGTTCAGCAGTGGCCGTTATTGGGCTGATATGATCATAATGATATAGAAAAAATCTGCCAAACCCACAAAACTACTCAAATTTATATTCAAACATAAAAATAACGATGGCTAATGAATAATTGTCATTTTTGTATTATCTACTCTGGGCCATGGTTCGTTGCGCGTGGACGGATATGACGTATGCAACATGGCATGCTAATTAGGTTACGTAATTCCACCTAACTAGTAGGTACGTTTAATGATATATTACCTGTTATTAATGTCTAATAAGGGTAATTGTAGATGGCGCCACTGTAGTATAGGGTACAAAGATGGATGAGGCTATTAGCGACAATTCACACGGACTGTCACTAATATAGCTACTGTCATCATTGGCCATAACATGATGGGGATTCTATTTCGACTTAGGAAAATATCTGAGGGTTTTTGCCATGTAGGTATAGTCAGCAAAGGAGACAAGTATGCGGAACCGTCCATAAGGCTTGATTGTTTTTTAGAAAATACTATTTAGATTTTAATTAGATTTTCTATGGTTATTAAATTAGTGTAATTGTCCAACCATATAATATGTCATAAAAATTTGCTCACTCGCTTCATATCTACTTTGCTGACCGTAGAGAGACCGCAGAGATCCATGATATCCACATTTCGCCATCTATCTCAGGTTCCATGCAATAGAGGACGGGTCTATAGTATATGTAGATAATGATAGAAACCATGGAAATGGTCCATGATTTATCATCATACAATAGACCATGATAGCCGAATAAGGAATGCCTTATTCGGCTATCATGGTCTATTGTGGAGAGGGGGCGGGATCAATTTGTCTTTAAGGTCAATGAAAAAATCAAATCATACGAAATGAAAATAAATTATACTCGTCACCACTCATATTTTATTATTTCATTTATTACATTTACAATCATTTTTATTTCTTTATTTATCAATTCATTTATTCACACAATTTAATACAAAATAATTTCTGATTTCAATATGAAAAAACGAACAATACATTGGTCGTCGTAAAAGATCAAATTATATTTCAAATCTCCATTGATCAAACTCCATACTCTGCAAAACAATTCCAATTCCCATTTATTGTGATCGTTTTCTACCTACCCACGATGATGCTATGAGTGAGCGGGATATCAATATATCTATTGGATATAGGAATTAGGCGGCACAGGACCGTTCGCAGTGGCGTAAATTAGGTGAGGCCTATGTTCAGCAGTGGACGTCGTTGGGCTGATATGATGATGATGATGATGATAGGAATTATTTCGTAAAGGTGGCAGTTGATTAATGACTTACTGATTCGATTTTTACAGAAGTCAAAATAAAAAAGAATATTGCTGCAACCCACAGTTTCTGTCGAGTGGTATATCATTAATCGACATGCACAGTGTACCCATGTTCTTCTCTAGGTTCAAGTCTATATATGTCGGTTCAGTAGTTTAACCGTGAGTAGTAGTTTAGTTTATATAAACATACGAGGAAGAGGATAGAAAGATAACTTAGTCAATACTCAATAGGTATAAAATGTAGGTATAAATACATAATATTACAACTCGCCTTATTATGTACTCTGTCCAATCATTTATTTTAATTTTGACAGTTCCCGAGTATACAAATTAGTGATCATACGTTACCGATTCGATTTAATTATTTTAAATCGGATCAGTAAAGTAAACGATTTGATTTTAGAAGAACTTTTAATCGATTCGACACATCGAAATATTTTTTATTGCCACATAAACAAACATATTAACATTGACTGTCACCGTGGCGCAGTGGTTAAGGTGGTCGCCTCGCCACTACATCGCCGTGCTGGGTGACGTGGGTTCGATTCCCACACGAGACAAATATTTGTGTGATTCATAGATATTTGTTTCTAGTCTGGGTGTACTTTGTGTCCGTTAGTTTCATGTTTGTAAAGCTCCCCGCGACACAGGGCTAGTTCCCTAGTGCGGGCGTTGTCTTTTTTAAGAAAAAAAAAAAAAGAAATATATTACAATTTTTAAGTATTAAAAATTGGTTTGAACTTGAATTTCAACATTTTTTTACCTGTGGAAAAAGCACGTATTTGCCAACTGTACCCATTCCCGCTGCACCATAGAGGCATTTATGTTTTTATAGTACTATCTTAAACTATTAAGTTGGGTACTTAATTATATGTAAATTAAGCTACGTGTACACTATGATCGTAGACCATACGTTACGTCACAAAATATACCGGCTGAACAGAAATCGTAGTGCTGTCGATTGGGAAAATTTCGGTACTATAATATATTATAATGACTCGTATTTAGACTTCATACATCATACAATAGCTCTACACTTACCGTTGACAGATCATAGTTATGCTACAATATTGCAGCTGTGATGTAGCGGCGGTAAGTGTCTCACTCAATTTTAAATTAAATTTTTTTAAGGGCCTTTGCATGTTGGACTTGTATCCAAGCGTTAGCCTCGCAAAAGTACCGGGTATTCTTCTCACCTTATAGAGAAGTATACCCGTGAATAGAAGAAAGATACAGTCATAATAATAATAATTAACTGCCTCTGAGGCAATTGCTATCTTCTCATAAGATTAACGCAAACTTGGAGGGTAGAGTCATGTGGCTTTTCAAACATGTCATCTCCAAGAGCGACCACTGAACTCTCAACTCTGACTTGCCTTAACCGACTGATCAGAGAGAGGTCACCAGAGTTATATGCTCGGGAGTGGAAGTGTAATTTTTCGACGATATAACTACGAGCTAGTGTACTTCGAGCCTTACATTTATTTTAAATATATTACATATTATTTTAAAACGGGTCTAGGTCAGCTCTGATGATCAGTTCTGACCGATCGGTGCAATTCCGTCGAAACTGACAAATAATAAATAAGCTATTTGCAATTTACACTATTCCCTAACTTGCCTTTTGCATGTTTTATTCGATAGTTTTTATTTATAAAAACATTTTCATTTTTAAATTAATACCTGTAAACATTATTTCAACCTTCTAGTATTACTAATCTTATTTAAAAATAGCAAGAAGAAAAAAGCTACATGATAATTTCTATTTAAGCACTTGTAACAATATGATTTTATTTGCTAAGTAGCAAATTTTCTTACGACTTTTTTCTTCGGAATATATGCGTATATATTTAGTTATAATACGACTTCTAATAATTTTCTTGATTTGACAACTTTTGGGTGACATTTACATTTTTAGTAGATAGAGAAAGTACGATATTTTAAAACTAAAATAGGTACACCTTGATAATACTAATGTGCAATTATAAAGTCTCGCCATCTTGAAGCAAATTTTGAAAACCATTTATGTTTTACTGTTAAGATTTAAGCAACAGCCATCTACCGGCCGCATTAAAAATAACAGAATTGCTAGATCAAAAAAGAATCTCGATAAAAAAATTACGACGACTTTTCTGTTAGCCTAAAATGGAATAGGAGAATAGATTTTTTATATAGCTAGTGTATTTAAATACATATATTTTTAGATAATTTTGTACAATTCAGGACTATAATGACAATAAAACCAAAAAGAATAGACGAGATATAATTGGTCAATTCGAACACGTCTCCGCATTGAGAAACGCAGTCTTTCTTATTCATACTTAAACCTAATAGATACTTATAATTTGGAGGATTAAGTACATATTTTTTTAATTGTATATCTAGTGGCTCGCAAACATTGAATTGGATCAATTTTAAATTAAACATTGGCATTATTTTGTAGATAAAAGTTCAAATATCTACCGCTAGATGGAAGCACACCTTAACTGGTTATTAAATTTACTTTGCATTATATTAAATTTCTATATTTGTAACAGCAGTTCAAAGTATTACATTGTTACTCAGGAAACTATTTAATAAGCAACAGACCATTGTTTAATTCCATATTGTTTTCACAGTAACGTAAAGATTTTCTGTAGAGGTTTAGGAATAATATTCCTTTTAAATTAATTCCATTGTTAGTAATAACTCCGCTTAGACGTGCGCGGGCCTTAACATAGCCCAAAACAGCTTTTCTTATTTATTGGAAGTAAATCATAGAATTGATCATTTCGTGAAGGGTGCCATTACAATAATACTTTGTTTTATTGTTAATTAAACTAGGTAGTCTAGTGCACGCAACGTTGTCATGCGCTTGAGTAGGCTGACTTACTTACAATATATAACTTAGTGCTTGAACACAAAACTGCGAATTGGTGCGATGCGAATTCGCAACGCAGAAAACTGCGACGCACCTTTTTGCGATGCGAATGATGCGATTTGATTAACAACAATGAAACTTTATTCTTGTGTGAATAAATATATCATTGAACATTAGTCTGCACTAAAAAAAAAGTTTTGATAAACTGTATGCAAAATCAAAGACTTTTTCTTGTAAAGTGTGTGATATGGTCAACAAGTGTGACGTTATAACGCAGAAATGTGCGATGCGAAATCAATTCGCAAGTTCTTGTGATGTGTCGTGGGAGCTCGCAAATTTTTACGATGTGCAGTTTTGTGTACAAACTCTAAGTATTCCATATTCTTAAATTCATCTTATTAACTTTTCTTATTCTATACACATATCAAAAGAATAAAAAATCACACCATTACATTTAAAATTTTGAACTTTTCGAACCATACATTCAGAGCTATAAATTGGAAACACAAACGACGTTCTAAAAAAATAGCCAACATCATTATATTTTTAAATACCAAAAACACGAACCATTTATAAAAATACCGTCACTATACACGTCACTGTAAAATCGAAAGCACGAACCTTTGACAGTGAGTGAATGTCGGGTGTCACTTAGAGCAGAGCCCTTGCGGCGCTGCTGGATGGGCGCAGCTGGCGCCGCGGGGCGGGGGCGCGGCGTCAGCGCGCCGGCGCCAGGGAACCTCCGCCCCACCAGCGCAGGCACAGCGGGTCCACGCACCGGGCGCGCGCTGCGCGACGTGACACCTCCTCCAGCACCTCCTAGTGACAACACACAGGTCAGCGATGAAGCTCACCAAATTAGGCATAATAAATCAATTGGACCATGGTGTTAATGTTAAGAGGTGATAGTCCAACGAAATTCAGTGGCCCGTACTCCAACTACTTGGACTTAGTATTGAACTTGGATCACGCACGACCCTGTATTCGATATTTAGATACTTACTAAAAATCGGCGACAATCAGACGAGATATCGATTTCAAACTTTTAAGAAATTTTCAAATTTTATTGAATTGAATTTAGTATGGTGTTTTGGTTCTGTGCCATTCTGCGCTATTTCAAACTGTAACCATTGTTCTTCTCAAAGTTTACCCTTGTCAGTGAACTGGCATTAAGCAAATTTGGTGACACCTTTTTTGGTTTTGTATCACGTTCATAAGTATCATGTATTTGATCTAAATGAAATAAAGATTATGACTATGACTAACATCTGAAAAACCAATAACTGTCTGATGAAAGAAATAAAAGCACGTACCTGTTTCTTAAGTACAATATGTTTGCCTTTCCAATACTTCATCAGTCCCCTCTCTTGTAACGTAGACACTATATCTGATGATGCTATCGCCAGATCTTTGCTTAAATCTCGTATACATAAAGTAGGACCAGGAGCTGAACATAGCCTCTTAAGCAATGCTTCCTTCCAGTAGGAACGGTATGATATGAGACCGAGATCTGATAGGGGAGTTTCTGGAGAACCGACCTTGCCTTCTTCTTTGGTGAGAAGATAACCTGCAGAGATAAAAATGGGTTAATTGAACTTGATGATATATACATGTCTGAACATGGTGTTGACCGTTTTAAGTATCATCGACTGATAAAGCAACAGGAAGCTATTACAAGGATTGTTGAATCTTGATGAGATGACGGAATCACTAGATTTTTGTTACTGGTTTGAAATTTAATGTTATTTGTTATGGTAAATCTAAAAGAGCAAGTAAACCTAGGTTAGGGTAAACTAAGGATTACATACTGGGATAATCTTAAGTGAATCTGATAACAACGTTTTTGTCGTTTACACTAGTTAGCTACCCTACATTAATTTAAGTAAGAACAAACAATTCCGATAGACTTGCGTTAGTTGATAAAACTGGCGAAATAATAAATTAACAAGTAATTACTGATTTGTAACTAACTGATTAGTTGAAACTAAATTGGATTGAGTTAAAAATCAAAATTTGGTACGTCTTAGTCAATTAGGCAGCAATTTTATATTATAAAATACGGATGAAGTCAAAGGAATTTATTGTTTATACGACACGATAGAAAAAATCTGAGTGGAAAGTATTAATTAGTTTAGTAATGAGGAAAAACCGCAAGCAAGAAAGTGACGCAACGAAATTTAAAAAAAAACATAGTTTATGAGTAATTACTACAACTTTGGAATATGAAATCAACTTGATTACAAAAGGCAAAAAAAAAAAAGATTCCGTCAGATCTTGAAGTGTTTCGGTAGAAAACTAAATACGAAAAGCAGTTTTAAACTAATAAAGTTAATTTAGTTTTAATAAACAGAAGATGATAGATGATTAATGTAATACAGTTTGCATAGCATGTAAGTCTACATTTAAGCGAAATTTGTGAAAGGAAAATAAAGATTTATTTATTATTATTATTATTAAAAATTTGATTTTTTACAGTAACATCTAAGTACCAGTAAGAGATAGCAAATCAGACACACTACAAAAGTAATTTAGCCTCAAATTAGGCTGACTCTTAAAAACAAGACTCGACCCCCAACCTTTGAGAAATAAAATTATGCTGAATATTATATATAATTCTATTAATTTGGATTTAATAGATAATCCATTTCATTAAGGTGTAAAGTTAACAAGACAAAGGGCCCCAAATAGAACCTTGAAGTACACCATACTTAATTAACTTACAATATATACTCTAGGGAAGAGCTTTGGGACCCATTGTCACTGTAAATACAAACTATTATGTAAACTTTAATTAAAAAGTTTCAAACGCGTATTTGTCTCTTGAGGTTCAACAATTCAACAATGGACGTCCTACGGCTGCTATGATGATGATGATGAAACGCGTATTTAATTTCTATCTAAAATGTTGATTACACTAAATTGTAAAATGCTTTTTGCTAAGCCAAAAGTTAAATAGCAATACACAACGAGGGACCTATCATTAATATTCTCGTACTAATTTCTAGTTTCAAAATTCAAATTGAGATAAGCACATTTAAAGTTGAGGGACAAAATTCATGAATAAAATATCTACGAGATGAAATGTTCGACAAGGTTACAGCTGAAATAATAATATATATAATTCTTTTCTTTCGTCTATACTTATTTATTTAGTTGAAGTAAAAGGGCAGTGTTCGTTTTACAAAATATTAAACTGCGAAAAGGCCTCCGTAGGCCAGGATTCCATTTAGGAACAAGACATGACGCCAATTAACCATTTTGCAATCGATCAATCCGCGAAAATGGCATTAATTTTCATAATTTAATATGCGTAAATTACAATTTCGTATTGGTTGTTTATAACTTGAACCATTAACCATTGCAGGATTATAAAACCCCCACTTATTGTCCATTCACAGGTATTTACAATTACAATTATATATATTTTTTTGGTTTACATATGCGTGAAATCATCTATCATCTTCTGTTTACAACTACCAATGTCCTGAACAAATACTTATGTACTTTAATAACTTTATCAAATAAATATCTTCATCAAAACCACAAGAATCGAAACAACACTAAAACTTGCAGCATGTTCAATTACCAAAATCCATTTACGGCCCACCAATGATTCCCATCCCATTCGACGAACCCCACAAACAAATTGCACACACACACGCACCAGCTTATCCTAGGTTAGTTATATCGCAGCAGCCCTATTTACGTCTCACGGCGGGCCGTACCCCCACAGATGAGGGGGGAGTCTAGACGGCAGACCGATCTATACTGCACTGCATCGATCGAGGTCGGGTCGTCGGCCTCTGCGGCCCCGTCGCGACGACCCTCCCAGGGGGACAAAACAAACCGGCACGCGGAGGGTTAACGCGTTGACCGTACAGGTGTTATGGCCACCATTTGTATTGAAAAAGAATTGATCTTGTTGACGAGTAAATTAATCTTGTGCTAACTTATATAAAATCTACTAAACAAACAAATTGTAGGCCGTATAGGTAATAAGGTATTGCATACAATTTATAATATAGGCAATATTGACTAAGTAAGCTAAACTTCTACATAGTTAAATAAAAAAAAATTGCCGTATGTCACGTTTCCCGTTGAACTTTGATTGAATACTTCCCTTATAACCTCTACGAACTTAAATTAAAAATGCTAAATAAATTATTGTACACTATGTTTAAACAAATAAATGCTTACTTACGAAACATATTAGTACATTAACACGTCAAACATATGAATACGCCTGTCTCTTGATGGGTTAAGCAGGGAAGACAGTGGGCCATTTAATACGGTACTACATTTTTAATTAAATTTAAAACACAACCAATTATATCATTATTGTATTATTAAGTCCAATATTTCGAATAGCTTATTAATTTCAGCAGATTTATCCGATTATTAACGTGACTTCCATAGACCTAGAAAGTTTTTTCTCGTGTGACATTGCGAGCTCATTCATAATAAGGGCGTTGTCTCATTGCGATGACATTGGCATTCCCGCAACTATTGCTAAAGTTCGTTGTACACTTTTGTTAGAGGTTAAACTCTTCGCTATTTATGTCTATTAGGGTGCGGGCGATAATATAATATATTTTAGATTCGTATGTTATTTATAGGAATTTTTTGACAGCCAAATATTATTTTACATAATGAATTAATCAATAAAGGAACAATTGGCAGGCTATGAAGGAGACTTTTTAACTGCAGTGATGTTTTGATAAATAATAAGTATCCAAAATCGAAAAAGCTTATAAAGCTTATCACATACAATAATTTTAAAAATGCGTCATTCTAGACTGTTTAATTAATATCATTAAAAAAGTCGGTAACTAACTTAAATTTTTATTTCATTTTTAAAGCGACTGGGTCGACCCTCTAGGCAGCGTGTTAGCAGTTAGTGATCGAAGATCCGTTGTAGCATATCAATAATCACTATCAATACTACCAATATATAATAATACTTACTAATATTATAAATGCGAAAGTGAGTCCGTTTATTTGTTAAGATTTCACGCCCCAACCACTGAGTTTCATAAAATTACATAAATATTCTAAGAGCTGGAGGGAAACTTGTGGAACTTTTTACCAACAGGCGAAGCCGCACACAGATAGTAGAAAATATAAAAGAGTGTTACAACACTTACTGAAATCGATGAGCAACCTTCCGTACCCTTGTCTCTGGTAAGGCGGCAATGTGAGTATACAAGACACGTTGTAATTCAGGAACGAATTCTTTTCCTGTGGACAAATAACAATAATTAGAGTGAAGAACATAAACATTCCAATAACTCTGTGCCTAAAACATAAAACCGTTGGTCCTTATTTTACCGCCTGAAGTAGTAGAGGAGCATATAGCCTACCTCACGAATGTTGGTAATGTTAGCGGCTCAGCCAAGCCGCTGCCTACCTTGAAAGGCCAGCTCGCTTTAAAACGGTTTCTCGGTTGAAGAAGGATATGTCATAGCGCTCAGGAAACACTGCCAAATTTTATACCTGCCCCTCTAGACAAGTGGCAATCGATTCGATCTATCTATTCTATCGACATGTCAAATTAGTACATTGATCACGAAACATTTCAGGCATGTGTTCAAATGTATTGAAGTGACGTTCAAATATTTCGTATAGAATCAGCGATTTGTCACTTGTCTAGTGGGGCTGGTAGCCGAGCGATAGGGTTCTGTAAACTCCTGTATATAGCTCGGGTTATCAGATAAAAATTATATACTTAGGTTTTTTAAATGTAGCTATTTTGGACAAAGCAAATCTGTTACGACAGATATAATTTCAAAACAAACTTTATCCATCGTTACCGAGATAACAATGTATAAACTATTCTTATTACATAGGTCGGTTTAGCTTTAGATGGTGCTGTCAAGAATATAAAAAAAAACTGGTCAAGTGCTTGTCGGGCCATGCACAGTGTAGGGTTCCGTAGTAGCCGATCGCTGCCAAGTTAATCAATTCACAAAGTTCGTTTGTGACTTCTATAGGTACTCGAATGAAAACGTAACCCGTTTGTACAGCGCCATCTAGCGGCAGTATTGAAAAACTTATGATTTATTATATATTTGATATTTTGTTTTTAAATGCAAGTCTTATTAGAGGTCTTATTAGTCACTATAAAGGATTAATGCTAAGGATTTTGTATTTGGTACAAAATTATCCAACGTTCCCAAGTTCAACGACTATTACTGCTAAACTAATAAATTTATCTTAACCGCTATACTTTTCATTTAAAGTTCATGAAATGCACTATCATCATGAATTTTTCCAGATTTTTCAAGCAGTTTAGCTTTTAGAGGGGGGGGGGGGGAATATTTCGTAAATGGACCATTAAATCGAGAAATAATGTTAGTAACCCCCAAGTCATTTTAGAAGACCTATTCAACGATACCCCACACGATGGAGTAGACGACAAAAAAAAATATTCATCCCCACTTCACATGTATGGGAGCTACCCTAAAAAACAATATTTTCCAAAATTTTATTTTACCACTTTGTCGACATAATTGATATACACACTCCTACAAAATTACAGCTTTCTAGTACTAACGGTCTCTTAGCAAAACCTCGGACAGACAGACAGGCAGACAGACGGACATAACGAAACTATAAGGGTTTCTAGTCAGAACTACGGAACCCTAAAAAGACTTAGCGTACAGTTTTTACTGTACGCTAAGTCTTTATCTTTATTTTTAACTAATAATTAAATTAATCTATGCCCACGAGTTCTTTTCATACGTCATACAGCCTGTGTCTACGCGCAAGGCTCGAACGACGGTACAAAAATATTCACATGACGTATGCTTTGACGCACAAGAACGCGCATGGCGTTTTGTTTATTGTTCTACGTATGAAGTAATGTGTAACGGAAATTATAAAGTCTGGATAATGATTTCATATTTAGTTTTTGAATGGAATTTGTGTTACTTTACGATTATATTATGTCTGACTAGCTGTGCCCGCGACATCGTTCGGGTAGACAATGACTTCATAGTTTTTTATTTTTCACGGAATCCTGATATTTTTTCCAAAATCAAAGTAGGATAAGTTTTTTCTAGTGACATTAGCTATCTGTCAGTAAAAAATTCCGTCAAATCGGTTCAGGCGTTTCGGAGTTTACTTCAAATATACAGATAAATATAAAAAGGTGCTTTTGTTGTATGAACAATAACAAACTTTTTAATATTTGTACTTTCATAATGCCTACTCTAAAAATATAAAACGTATTTTGATATTACAAACAGACACTTTATTAATTATCGAAGCATTAAGAGGGCTGTGGGCTTTGCGTGTCAATATTGTATGGGATAAAGTATTCAAGTTTATCGCAAATCTGTTTGTCGGGAACTCCTTTGGAATAGCGTGAATTCAGAGTCTCTTTGATATAAGTACATAAAACAGTCAAGTGGTGTGTAATATATTTTCAAAAGCATTACATTTGCACAAAGATGAAATGAGTGCGCGCAAAGATTATGGAAATTTCATCCCCTAAGTGAGAAAAGTTGCCGCGGTCAAAGAAACCGAATACGTCGTGCAACGGACGAATTCTATAAATCAATTCAGAATCAAATCCCAGACAATTCTCTAAGTAATGCACATTTTAAAGTAAAACTTTAAAGTTAGCAACGCCTTTCACCAGACGAGCCGTCCTCCTGTCTGTCTGCAGCATCAGGTCGACGAACTTTAAGGGGGGAGGGTGGGGCGACGCGTCATCGGGGGTAGGAGGGAAGTTACCGAAACATTAAAAATAAAGCCTGACCCTTGTGTAAAACATTATAAGCTTCTTAGTTGTAAAAGATTCTGTCTAGCCAGCCATTTTGTTTGTCGTTTATATTTATGAGAATATAAGATTTGTGTAATGATAGTTTTATAGTTTTTTGTTATAGTAATATCCATACTATATTTTAAATACGAAAGTGACTCTTTTTGTTACGATTTCACGTTTTAAGCTGCGTTTATATACAGACATAGACACGTGTCAGAAAATAATAGTCTTCTATGGAATTTAGCCTACTATATACCACGGTAGCCAAACGGGTTGGTTTTGGTTTCGAATTTTCCTTTTCTAGCCGTGCTTATTCTTTCCTTAAGGATACTTCCTTAGTAGCCTGTAACGACACCCACGGGTGAAATGGGGTAGTGACATTATGTATTCTTAATCCGTCACTATACTATAAATATTTTAAATACCCTTTAATGAAGTAACATGAATCCCCATTACAAAACAAGCTAACAGAATCAGGTAGAAACTATATTTAAACATTAGTGTACGCCGCGTGGTATGTCAGTCAAAAATCGTCTCTGTGTAATTCCAGACTATTTATTATTATCAAATAGAATTAGCCAGCGAATCGCAAGCAAGGAGATGAAACAGCTAACAAAATTTGCCCTAACAAAAAGCCTCTGTTGCACGGCACACGGGCACACGTCTGTCGGGTAGGCAGGAGTGGTGGGTACGTTGAACGTAATGAATTCCCGCAATAACGTTAGATATAGTGGGAGCTCGACGTCTAGACGTCTACACTCGGGGCGTGTTTACGTCGGTAAATTGTCAACACGCAGGGTTGCCACGAGTATTTTACGCACTTTTCAATTTCATTGGAATGTATAATAAAAATAATAAGCTTTATTGTACACACCAAAATTGTTACAAATCTAAAATACATTAAAAGTTAATATTTAGTAGGTACAAAGGGCGGTCTTATCACTTACAGCGATCTCTTCCAGACAACCTTATGATATTTTTATATTTTGGTATTTTTATATTTTGGTAATGCAAAATTATTACTAGACTTGAAGTTAACTTTAGTATTTATGTTTGAACTGCAGTATCGCGGTAGACGTAAACCTCATACAAACGGTCCTATTGGAATCTATTTAGAGTGGTCTACGTTCAGCAGTGGACTGTAGACTGAGTGGCTGGTATGATGATAATATTTCAAAGGTAATAGTGCCATGTTTGAATATTTTTTTTTGTAAACAGTACAAGTAAAATATTAGTCATGTTTTAGATATAAAATGATGTAGATTAATTTATTATTACGAATTTTGAATAATATTTGGATTATTAAATAAGAAAATGTATGTGATAGGTATTATAATTTTTTACTATGTTTAGTAGTTAGTAATAGATACATAAGACGATTTTCTTTCTATCTTTTCTTTCTATTAATATTATACCCCTAATTTTTGCAATGACTGTCAATGGCACTAAGTTATGAACTAACTTATTATATGAGACCTTGTTGTAGTTGCAAATAAATGTTTGAAGTTTGAAACTAATATGCATCTTGGATGTAAACGCAATATAATTAAAAAGCAGGTTTAAGCCAAAATCTGTTCACCTTAGCCAAATCGGGTTGGTGGATAAGAATTTCTCTTCTCAAAGATTTTTTCTTGGGTAGGTATGTAGGTTTCCTCAAAATGTTGCAGATGGTAAGTCACATGACTAGTATAGTCGACAATAATATTGCTTTACCCACTGTATGTCGTTTGCATATCACAAAACAATAATGTCTATTTTCGCTTGCAAGTGAAATCAGTACAGTGACAGTTTTTTGTTTTGTTTTTTTTTGTTTTTTTTAAAGACAACGCCCGCACTAGGGTACAAGCCCTGTGTCGCGGGGAGCTTTACAAACATGAAACTAACGGACACAAAGTACACCCAGACTAGAAACAAATATCTATGAATCACACAAATATTTGTCTCGTGTGGGAATCGAACCCACGTCACCCAGCACGGCGATGTAGTGGCGAGGCGACCACCTTAACCACTGCGCCACGGTGACAGTCAAACAATGTGGCAACGTCAACATTAATAATGAATCCTATTGAATTTTAATTTTGATGGAAATTAAAAATTTCGAAAAAGCAAAGTGCTACTTGTATAAACTATGGTCGACTATACAAAGTGAAATCCACATTGGAACTGCTGGTCGGAAGCGCACGTATGTTTTGCATTCAGGTCACTTTCTCATCCAGCCACCATCGTACTATATTAGAATTTCTCAACTACCCTTATATTATATTGTCCTGAAGTGACAACCCTAACTCCCCGTGTGCGGCAACATCAGGGGACTGAAATACCATATCATTGGGCAATATTTAGCGGACCATAACCTTTACAATACATAACAGATATGACGCGATATAACACGTTTTTGGAGAGGGAAACACGCGAATTAGGTACTTTATTTGTATGTAGTCTTCATATGTAGATTTGTGACTGAAATGGGTTGTCTCTAAGTATTTGTTGTTAGAAAAAAATCATGAGAAATCAACAGTGTAAGGATAGACCTCTCGTTTCCGAAAATTGGGGATAGTTTTAGTGATTTTGAAAAATAATTTTCAAGGTTACCGACCCCAAAATTGCATCCACACCGAGCTACAAGCGTGGCAAGTTCGGGTCAATGACCATCCAACTCGCAAACCAGCTGATTTTTTTTCACATTTCTCTATACTAGTGTAAACCAGAATCTATACTAATATTATAAAGCTGAAAAGTTTGTTTTTTTATTTAGTTGAAGGCGCTTATTTCAGGAACTTGAGTAGTGTTGGATAGTACATTTATCGAGGAAGGCTAAAGGCTATACAACTTCACGCTACAAACAATAGGAGCTGAACAGTGACCAAACAAAGAACGACGGGAGCGAAGCTCCGGGCGACAGCTAGTATAAATATTAATCTGTTCAGTCGATTAAAAGTTATGGTGGAATAAAGAAACTCATTTCATACATGTAAACATAAATTATATAAAAAACCTTTTCTTTACGTGCTTTAAAAGAGATTCGAACGTGTTTGTATATAAACCCTTTACACGTTCATGGCACGGCTTGTCGTTCCATAGTTACCGGAGAGTCACTGTCAACTTTTTTTATTGGACAATTAAATACAATCACAATTGTTATCAGCATATACGGCGCCGAAAACCCGCCTTGTGTGCGTTTAAAATACGCAGTGTTCCTATGCTCTTACCGCTATTTTCGACATATTTACGCAAACAATAAACAACACACAAAGTACACAAAAAAAATCCAACCCTACGATAATAAACATACCCGAAAACACAAAACCAGTCTAGACAACAATACACAATAAATTGATACCCGGACGTGTCCGGGCGCGAGGTCAACGACCCTTCTCCTCCGGACAGACGTCTTATGTATATAAGATGCGAAATTTTACAGACGATGGGGGGGTGGGATGGAGGGGGTATTGATCAGTCTATGTAACGTCTGGAGCTTTTTGTGTAAGACGGGTTTATTAATTGCTAGGGTAAGTGCTTTATGAGTACTTATAGTGAAATTATATTTTGTTTTCTTTTGAATGCACATTTTTACTATGTTTTGTTTTTATTATGTACTTATATTGGTATTTGAAATTAGACCTCAAACTTGTGCAATAAAGTGCATTTTGTATACCTATATACTTATACCTATTCAATATTGTAATGCTTAAATAGAAAAAAGCTCTGTTCTGCAACTGACTTGTTATTTTCTTTTTCTTAAACCTTATTATACCTTCCCTATTAACCTTATTTTATTCTCTTTTTTATTAAACCTTATTATTTATTTTATTTAAAAAAAATCAGAGAGTAGTTAAATGACAGTACATATCCATAGTGTCGTTTTTGTGCAACGTCGCAATTTTATTTTAAAATATATAAAATTAATTGAATCTTGTCCCAGATTACTTATCTAAAATAAACTATTGCAAACTCTTTTTTAAACCCTAATGAAGTTGCATTTAAAATGAAACTCTTACTCAAACAAAAAAAAACTCGAAAACAAACCTTAAAAGCAACTTAAAACATTCATTTATTTCAATAAGCAATGCACGGCGCAACTCTACTACGCCGTAGACCGACTACGAGCTACGTCACGTAGTTTACGTCGGCTACGATGATGCTACAACTGCCGTAGACAGCTGGTACGTGAAGCATCCGACCGCTTCATTTGAATTCAAACTGTTTTTTTGTAACAAATAAGGTTGGAATTAATTTGTACGGTATATCTGTACTAGTTGTACTGCAGTTTGGTATTTGAAATTCGACCTCAAACTTGTGCAATAAAGTGCATTTTGTATTATCAGCTATCATAGTGTAGCACGGAAATAGATGTTGTTGGAAAATTAACCTCTCTGATATATAAATACGGTTGATATTACTTTAAAATGACATGTGTTGATCTAAATATTTACTCGCATACGGTATAATAGTGAGTTAATGAAAATATTTATGCGTTTTTATTGCATTGCGAAAATTGTGGTTTTGTACTTTATATTCGGTCTTTATTTTATGATTGGACTAGCTTTCGCCCGCAGCTTCGCCCTAGTGGTGTGGTAATCAAATGTACTATATAGTATGTATCATCATTATAGGTATATGACGTCCATTGCTGAACATGATGAACGCGCTCGTGATGCTCCTGGTGTTGCAGGCGCCCATAGGCAACGGTAACCGCTTACCATCAGGCGGACCGTACGTCTGTTTGCCACCGTCGTGGTATAAAAAAAAACATGGGTCTCACCTAATATCCGCCAATGCGAGCGATTAAGGGTTACCCGCAACCTTTACTAAAATGTTGGTCCATCTGACAGGGGGCTGCCCCAAGCTCCGCTTTCCAATACTTGACCGCCACTCGACAAGTTTATTGTATGTATATAGTAATAAAATTATCATCATCATCATCATTGCAACCCATAAAAATCCCACTACTGGGCACCTGTCTCCTCTAAACAATGTGAAGGGAATTGAGCCTACTATACCACGCTGGCCAGACGGGTTGGTATTGGTTGGTAGGTAAAAATTATATTTTTAAATATTTCTCATGAGTCACTCTAATTAGATTATTTGACTGGCCTGTTGGTCTAGTGGTTAGTGACCCTGACTGTTAAGCCGGAGGTCGTGGGTTCGATCCCCACCCAGGACAAATCTTTGTGTGATGAGCATAAAGGTTTGTTCTGTGTCTGGGTGTAATTTATCTATAATATGTATGTATTTACAAAAAAAAAATGTATTTAAGTAGTATATCAGTTGTTTAGTACCCATAACACAAACAAATATAATTGCTTAATTTGGGACTAGATGGCGCTGTGTGAATGTGGTAGAATATTATTATTATTATTATATTATTGAAAACTAAATGAAAATTCGTTCAGTAGTTTTTGAGTCGCAGATATACGCGGCGGAGGACTTTTAATTTTGTAATGATGGTATTTTTTTAGGATTTAAAACATCACTCAACTACCAATAAAAGTAGAAGTACTTTGTAAACAACAATATTATTAACAAATATACACTTACAATAGTTAACAGCTGTCTGGGTGTAATTTATCTATAATATGTATGTATTTACAAAAAAAAAAGTATTTTAGTAGTACCTATATCAGTTGTTTAGTACCCATAACACAAGCAAATATAATTGCTTAATTTGGGACGAGATGGCGCTGTGTGAATGTGGTGAAATATTATTATTATTATTAACAAGCAACAATCATAAATAAACACCAAAAGCTTACTAAAGTCACTTATCAAATCACGTTTGTCTATCACTGTAAAGCAATAAACTCTGGTAGAGTTATCCATTCTTTTAATATTCGCCCCTCAGACTACACTCTACATTGAGCTATGTAGAGCCGTCTGTCTGTCTGAAACGTTTGTTGAGAGCGAAATAAATTTTTGATTCCGCGCGGAATTTATCGAGTTTGAGCGTTGCAAAATGGTTGATTGGTTTTTTTTGGTATTTCTGTTATAAGTACGTTATATACTATTATATGATCTATACTAGGTATACTAATTATATAAAACTGAACAGTTTCTTTGGTTGAACGCGCTGCTTCTTCTTTTTTTTTCTTTACGTGTGGGCTCGGGTCTCCTCTCCTCTACCTAGAGAGCTGAGAAAGTTTAGGACACTTTAGGTCATAATCCTATTTCTTTCACCTTTAGCATATGGTAAGTCACATAAATTCCACAAAGTGAAATCCAAATTGGTACTGCTGGTCGGAATCGAACTCGGACCATGTGTTTAGCACACCAAACACTTATACATTCAGCCAACATCGCTTTATTACCTTAATAATTATAATTATTCACATTAAGATTATTTAAACAATCAAAAAACAAAATACCCCAAACCATAGACAGAACCCATAGGTAACCAAACATTAATAACTAAGTCTAATTTTCACGTATTGCAACTCACACTCTCGTAAAAGGGGTGCATTTTGGGGAGGCTCTCATCGCCGTGTCGCAACCCACCATCCGCCTATTTACACCCCTTTACACCCTCGGCAGTTCAACGACCTCACAGCTGACGCGACACCGCTGAATGGGGGGTATAGTACGCGAACACACCGTATAGTATTTATAGTACAATCATTGTACTACATAATTATGATTTTAACCGACACAGTAAAAGGAATTATCTATTTAATTTAAAATGCATTGAAGAATATTTTTGTACCAAATATGGCTCTTTATGCTCTTTAAATAGGTGTCTGTTTTGAGTGCAATTAATAAGGCTAACGTTTTTTGATTGAATATTTTTTAATTGGGGATTACAACTGTACATATTTTATGCTTGAATTAAACATAATATTATATGTTACTAGCGGACCCGACAGACGTTGTCCTGCATGATATAAGTACCAATCGATTGCATTTTTTTTATTTGTGAATCTAAACCATCCTCGAATCCACTTGAATACAGTACACACACACAAAAATTCATTCAAATCGGTTCAGCCGTTTAGGAGGAGTTCACTGTCAACATACGTACAGAAGAATTATATAATAAAGATATTCAAGCAAAACTTAGAAATCTTTACATTTTTAAGAATAGAAATAAAAAAATTGTAATCTAATAAGATATATATATATATACAAGATATATTTCAGGCTTATTAGATGTAGCATAACTGCGTGATACACTAGTAATTATCGCAACATGTTTGTCAGAGAGTTTAAATTCTTATGATTGAAACAATCGATTGATGCCATAAAAGTACATGATATAATTTTTTTTGGATTTTAACTGGTTCTATTGCCGGATGCTGCAAGCAAATTTCCGAAAATCTTTGAATGCAGCTTTGTTTCTTTTTAAAAATAAAGGAATGTTTCCTTTCAGTAAAATTATTTTCTGCCATACTCAGAAACATTACTTAACTTTAAAGTTTATTTAGTAAAAACGTGTAATACTTAAGTCTATACACCTAAAGACGATTATTCAATGAAAAAATTGTGTTAATGACAGATTACTGCTGATTGACGTGTCTAAGTGCGGCAGTTAGAGTAGAAAGTAGTCTAAATACTGGAGATAGATATTTTTCCTCCAGATGGCATTAGAAAATTCATCATCATCATTAGCAACCCATTAAGTCCCACTGCTGAACTCGAGTCTCCTCTCCTCTAACTAGAGATGTAGGGTTTTTAGGCCATAATCCACTCACGCTGGCCTAGTGCGGGTTGGTGGATCAGATATACTCATAGAATTTCTTCTAGGGTATGTGGGTTTCCTTACGATGTTTTTTTCAATCACCGTTAGCAGATGGTAAGTAACTTGACTAGTACATATAAATTCCACAAAGTGGAATCCATATTGGTACTGCCAGTCGGGATCGAACTCGGACCGCGTGAATTGCACGCCGATCCTTTATCCATTCAGTCACAATCGCTATTAGAAAATTGCACCCTGTATAATACTAGAATGTAAGTAGACCATATAAGATGATACTTTTTTTAATGCATGCTATTTGTACTTTTTATTTATAGATAACTTACTATCCAAGCAGTATTTAATACTCCATGGAATATCAGTACGTGTGTATTTTGTAATTGATGTTTAAATTATGCATAGCATAGTTAGTGAGACTAATAAATTAATAAGCGGACAGTTTTATAGTTGCAATAACTCTTAAGGCTCGTAATGTTCTTTTTTATACATATTTTAAGCGATGAAGTTGTCAAACAAGAGTACTTACGACTGAAAACATAATATATTTGGACGTAAAAAATATCATTTAAGCCAGTGATTTTCAAACTTAGTTTATCGCGTACTTTTAAAATGATTTGTTTTCTAGCGTCCTCCACTTTTAGGGTTCCGTACCTCAAAATAAAAAAATGGAATCCTTATAGGATCACCGTTGTCCGTCTGTCTGTCTGTCTGTCCGTCTGTCAAAATATTTTTCTCAAGAACGCGTAGAGATATTAAGCTGAAATTAATATAAATACTCGAGTCTGCAATTCCTTGCCGTAATAAAAAAAAACAGAGTTCTAAGTAAACGCAATGATTGTGACGATCAAAAAAGTCTAAATCTGTAGGGTACTTCCCGTTGACTCATGAAATTTGGCAAAAAGCAAACTCCAGTTGCACAAGTAAAGGCAAAAACCGTACTCGTGTAGTTCTGGTTAGTATCACTGAGTATATTATTATATACTCTCTATACTAATATTATAAAGCTAAACAGTTTCTTTGTTCGGTTGAACGCTAGAATCTCAGGAACTACTGGTCCGATTTAAAAAAATATTTTTGTGTCGGTTAGCCCATTTATCGAGGAAAGTTATAGGCTATATAACATCCAGCTACGCCCAGTAGGAGCTGAGCAGTGCCCAAATAAAGAACGACGGGAGTGAAGCCTCACGCTACTTTAAGTAATACGATAAGCTTAAAAATCTATACAAATATATAAAGCTGTTAGGGTGACAGCAGTAGCGGGAAGTGTATACGACCACCACCAAAACGTCTTTATTTTATATAATTAAGTAACATACACAATTTAAAACAAATTATCCGGTGATTTATGAAACTTCTATAAAAGATTCTTCTTACCAAATTGTAGGTACATTGGTATCTCAGAAACGGCTCTACTTTTAAGAAACTTAATTTGTACGAGAATTAGATTGTTTTTTCAAATACGGGAAAAAAATTTATCGCTGAAAAAAAATAACAAATAAAATTTCAAAGCTGGTGGCGCCATCTAGTAGATATTGAAGGTACTTGCGTAATGGTAACATGTACCGCCATTGTTCTACGGTGAGCGAGGATTTGTCTTCTAGATAAATTATTATAGGCTACTCCCACTACTGACACAAGTGTATGAAAAACTATCCGAAATTTTATTTTTGGCCAGATCTTTGACATATTTTCAATATAAAATCACTCATGGCCTATTTTCCACTGGCAGATAAATGCTAAGTAGCCTATCTGAAGTCAAGCTGACAGATATTGACATATTTTTTTTACTATAATATAAATATAAAAATTACGATGACAAATATCCATTATTTGTTACTCAGTCACGCCAGAACGGCTGAAAGGATATTTATGAACTTTGGTAAACAGATAGACTTATAGTCTGGAATAGCACATAGGCTACTTTTTAATAACCTACCACGCGGTCGGAAGCTAGTTTTTAATATAAAATCTGTCAGTGAAATTTCAAATATTTTTTAAAAAACTTTTTTATAAACAAACATGCAGCACTAACCTTACTAAAATATCCCACGACATGACACCCCTCGTGGTCGGCGCTAGTCATTACGTAGAACAAAAAAGGTTCCACGTCGTAGTACAAAGTCTTGTGGTCTAAGAAGAACTTGGCTAACAGGCAGAGTTGCTGGCAGTACTGCTTGTGTTTCCGTCCGTCTACCTGCCATACTGATAGGTTGTCTTTTCTGTACACCTGGGGAGGACAAAATAATTTAATTTAGTATAGTACTTTGATAATGTAGTTTAGTATTAACTTTGAAATGAAATGAAATCTCGTTTATTCATCTAGGTTACAAGGTAACACATATGAAAGTCACAAGAATGTAACAGGTTATCCGAAAAGTAGTGTCAGCAAATTTGCCAACGACCAGTTCGCTGACGGGGTGGAGCTATGAGAAGAACTGGCAAGAAACAACTTTTGAAACTTTGAAAAGGAAAATTCGAAACAAACCCTACACCAACCAGTCTGGCCAGCGTGGTATGGTAGGCTAAATTCCCTCAAAAATATTAGAAGGAGACCCATGCCCAGCAGTGGGACGTTTATGGGTTGTAATAATGATAATGATGATGGTACTTTGATTCTGAGCTATTTCTCTTGTAACCAATGGATATTGTAAGTTTTTGATTGCAATTAAAAATAGTGCTCCGAGATTCTGCCAGCTCTTCTTACGGTTCAACCTTGTTTGAGAACTGTCCTTAGGAAAATTTGCTATTTCTATTAATGAGTGAAGTTCTCGATCATTAGTTCAATGATATAGGAATAGGAAAGTAAAACAATATAGACCGTATTTCAAGTGATTTATACTATAAAATCGAATAAAGTGCCGCAGGTCACTTGAACACTGATCAGCGTTACCGCATTTTCATACTAGAACATTGATCAGTGTTAAAGTATACTTACCAAAGGTTAAACAATAATATTTTTAGATTCCGAATAAAAAACGTATAACCAGTACAAACCTCGTCTCCCGGCGGATGTTTCCACACACACTTGTCCTTGTGCCTGGCGTGTCCGGTGGCAGACTTGTGGTGGTTTAGACAGAACTCGCACACAAAGAGTCGCGGGACTCGCGCCGCGTCCCCCGGGTACGGAGACTGGTACCACACCTCCATCATGTATTTACCCATTATTACGTATCTGGAAATTGGATATGTGTCAAATCTTTGTAATTTATAATACGCGATACATATAAATATATGGTGGTTATATTGTGGGGGAAGGGGGCAAAGTCCCCCATTGAAATATCCTGTGACAATAAGTAATATCAAGTATGCTAACGTAGTAACACAGGCAACCATCAGATGGCGTTATCAACAAATCACAAAGAAATTTCCAACTGTCTATACCAAATGTATAGTCGACAATAAAATTGCTTTACCACCCTTAGAGTAAATGTCGTTTGCATATCACAAAACAATATTGTCTATTTTTGCTTGCAAGTGACATCAGTACAATGACAGTTGCCATCAATGCGCTATGTCAACATTAATAATGAGTCTTATTGACTTTTAATTTGCATGATTTTTTGATGTACGCCTATATATGTTAGCTCGAAATAAAAGACATCATGACCAGCAATTCAAAATGATACCTATACATAAAATAATTAGGGTGCAGTTTCAACTGTTGAAGTCGGCTTTTAGTTTCTTCTTACCTGGTTCCCTTATCGGTAGGTAAGTCTCCAATCTCCTCTTCTATTTTAATAGCAGCTAACGCTTGAGCTTCTCTGAACAACCGTAAATCATAATCTGGTGCAAATCCTTCTAGAATAGGTTCTCTGTCGTCGTTAAATTCTTCATTACCCGATGCCGCTAGTTTCTCCCGTAGTTCTTGACTACCTTTCCATTTTGAGCGCATGTCCTGTGGGATACAATTTACATAAACGTCACGTTTCCCAAACTTCGTAAGGAGAGATATACGTACTAATATTTCGCAAGCAGTACTAGGTCTTATGTAATAGGAGGCAAGGCAAATTATTGCTATCAACTGGGTACAATTCCAAACTCTGGGCTAATTGGTACTAAGAATTTTATGACAAAATTCACTTCGGTGATGCCATCGGGGCAGTTATAAAATTTACTAAAAACTACTTTGTGCTTAAACTGCCAAAGAAAAAGAGGCAACTGCCTAACCATGGCTTGCATACAAAAATTCTACGTAGGTATTTATACCTCAATAGAGTGAATTTTCGATTGTGATTGCCGGCTATTATTTTAAAGCTGAAATACCTATTGAAAGTGGTAGTACGTACCTTAACTTTGAGCTGGTATGCGCGCTGCTCGATGGTGGGCTGGTGCCTCGGGCGCGCCTGCAGGAAGCGCAGCGCGGTGCGGCGCGCGTCGGCCGCCGCCGCGCGCTCCTCGCCCGCCGCCACGCACCACGCCGCCGTCACGTTGTGGTACAGCGGACACGCGTCCCACGTCACGTGGCGCTCCGCCTGCCCGCCTGGATACGTGCACGTAACTCATGGCGTATACGCACTACTATTTAGGTATACGCACACCATATACTGCTTTATACCATGTAATTTAAGATTCAATTTCGCTTGCCTTTGCTTAGAACCCGATCTAGGTATTGGCAAGCTGGAGAACTTATGAGGCAAAAATAAAGGGCGGCAAATATATTTTTTTGCCAGGAGTGGTTCAATAGTTGGATCAGACACTACTTACGTTAAGCTGACTCCAGACGGATGACACGTCAAACTTATAGCACCTCCCTTTTTAAGAAGGGTTTAAAAAACAATAAATAAAAGTACGTACCCAGATGTCCAGCAGAATCACATCCACGTACTGGACATCTCCGTTCCGCGGGTTCGGTAGGCGTCGGCAACGCCACCGGCGACCAAGCCGGCGGCGCGCGTCCCTTTATATTCTTCTTCGAGTCTTTGATGCTGCTGCAAAATATTCTCTTCAATTTTCTTTATGAAAATGAAGTTACAAATGCTATATGAGACACGTTTCTACATTGTGAACAGTTTTTGTTAGTAATTATTTCTTTAATACCTTCGTTTATTGGCCCAACATTAGCCAATATCCAGATTACAAATACACGAACTGACAGTAATTCAATTTGGTATAGTTATTTTATCTATGCTGTGGCCTATATTGGCTTTAATTGGCCCAGCGTGTGAAGGTGGTGTTAGGGTGGTCTTCACCAAAATAAACTACCAATTAAATGAATTGAATTGGAATAATGTAGAAAAGTCACATTATACTTTTGTGCATTATTCCAATTACAACTTTTCCAAACCTATATTGTATGTATAAAGAAGTATGCTTAAGCAGGGGTTACAGCATTGTTCAATGGGACTTTATAAATTTAAATCTAAAAGTCAGACTAGAGTTAATAGTAGAGGGAGCAGAATTAAGTTAAATTATGCTTGGCATATAATAACGAAGCCATTTTGGTGGAGCTCACCTCGTAATGTTATGATTTAGTTAACAATAAGTACTAAACAAATATTTTTAGGAGTATACAAGAAGTGATTTTTCTAGAAATATGTTATACACAACTATTTATACATCACAGAAACTCTTCTGTCTACCTGCCTAACTGCTGTTGAAAATTAATGTGGGTGTTGTACTCATAACACCCACATTTATTTTCAACAGCTATGTTATAGGGGGCTAGGGCGTTTGGATGTTGTGATAGTCGGCAAAAAACATAATACTGTTTTTCGTCAACAGGAATCAAACCCAGAACCGCGAAAGCAGTTACATCAGACAAGTCAAAATAATATAAATAATTCTACATTCTAAATGTCGATGATAGATTGCAACACTAAGCAGGATAGATAAAAAAAAACCTATAATTCTACAGGTATGTGTCTGATCTACTAACCTGCATTAGGACAGCATATGGATTACGGCCTAAACACTCTCGGCTCTTTGGATAACAGACAGGAGATGCTTGTCCAACAGTGGGAATTTAATGTGTATCTATTATTATTATTTAGTGATAAGTCAATAGATACTTACTTCTTATTCTCATTATTGCTTTTCTCATCTATTTCAGAATCAGATTCAGTGTTGGCTGGTCTTGATACGGTAGCTAGTCGTGATACTCTAGCTGATAGTGACCTGGTCAACTTTCTTGGCATTGTTGCTACTGCCGAGTCCCCTGAGTCACCGCTTTTAGCTGCCGAACTTTCTTGCTGCAACATAGTTCAGTGTAAAATTTACTTTCTATGGTAGTAATTGATTAATCTAGCTTGTATAGAGAAATATTAATAGCTTGAAAATTCGGCACAAGTATGGAGTTGCCCTTTCTGAACATTTATACATAATAGGTATATTCATTTTTTGTGGGTTATAATCAGAACTGGTTTATATATTGGGGCTAAGAAGATATTACTGCAATACTAAGCAGTAATGGGCAAATAAAAAGATTGATAAATAGCCAATTATTGAATAAAAAAATAAACAAAATATAATTTACTGTCTGTCACTGTCCACCTGTATAGAATAAGGTTTCACTGTAATTTTCACCTTCATAGGTATTATATTATATCACCTTCCTTATTATTAAACATTATATATTGTTTAATTATTCCTTGGGCTTAAATGAATATTTAAAAATGAAAATTAGCCAATTGTTTTATGCATATCTGATTTATTCTGAATAGAAAACATTGTCTTTTTATGATTTTATTTGAACCACATGCTGTTTACAACCTATTATAATAAAAATCTCTTGGGGAGGCTTATGTTCTACAGTGGTTGTCCTACAGCTGATATGATAATAAATGAATAAAATGGATTGTTGGAAGAAAATGCTTACATACCTTTGGAGTAGAGGCCGGAGGTTTTGTCTTCCCAGTTTTCACTTGTTCTTTCTTAGGAGTAGGCTCACTATCACTATCAGAAGAAACAGACTCTATAGAAGATTGACTTGAGGTACATGATGAAGCACTCTTGTCTTCTATCGTCTTCTTAGGTGGAGGACCGCTAGGTCTGTTGCCGTTTTTCCTTTTCACATTTTCTTTGGAATCTTTAGAGTCATCATTGTCGGCAATTGTACGCGGTGAATTATCTTTCCGACTTTCTACACTAGACTTACTAGAATTTCTCTTAGCTTTTGGTGATGCTTTAGGACTTTTATTTGTGGAGGATTTACTTTCAGACTCAGATTCCGAACTGTTATCAGGTGAAAATATACTTTTCTTTTTTAAAGTGCCTGCATCAGTTTTAGCTGGTGGTTTTGGAGCTGGTTTTGTTGCGGGTTTCGGTGTTTTTCCTCCGGTTGGAGGTTTCTGAGCTGTTTTACCTCTAGCAAGTACTGATGCAGCAGATTTTGGTTTGGCAGAACAACGCCTTCTGGATGGCAACGATTTTGGACTAGAAACTTTTGGTGTGTCATCATCGCTTGATGAAGAAACTTTTACTTTTGATGGTCTACGAGGTTTGGGCTCTTCTTTCTTGTTAGGTTCTTCGGGTTTTGCAGGAGATTTGGGTGCAGGTGCCGCAGCTGCAGTTGCTGGAGTGTCTGAGCTAGAAGATTCTGAGTCAGAACTGCTGGAACCAGAGCTGGTGGAGGAACTGCCACTGCTGCTAGAATCTGAAGTGGATCCTGAACTACTCTCCGTACTACTACTATTGCTCACCTGAAAATGTTTTTTTTTTGTGGGTATATTAAGGCATTACAATTGAATTCCTAGTACTTTGTTTGCCAATTTTTTGTTGATTTCATCTTACGTACATTATCACACTTTATTTATGTAGAATAGAAGTAAAGCTGTGATAAATGCTTACAATAAGCAACAGCAGATCATAACATGACCACCTAATATTTTAATTTTATTCTATACTTGCATGACGAATAAATGCCATGAACTTGCTAACTAACTTACTTTTGTTTATTCATAAAACATATGTAATCTTCTTCCGAAGATGAAAATCATTTAATGTATTTATTATTATCCAAAATATCTAAAAACAACTTTTAATAATACTCACATCAAGATTAGTCATTTTGTCTTTTAGAATATATTATAGATTGATATTCTTAACTTTTGGAATTATGTTATACACGAATAACCGATATACTTAATATTCCATTATTCAATGAATAAATTAACACTATTCAAGAATTAAAAAGGAAATTTTCATAGAAACACTCAGTGAGTGAGTGATTGTAACTTTTGACAATTTAAAAGCCAACAGATGACAGACAGACGTCATTGACCACAGATAATAATTGAAATTCATACAGCGCTTTCCAGTGAGCGTGAAACGAAACGGTCTTCATTATAATGAATACTGTTCCGTATTCATTACAATTAATTTAATAAAGAGGTCAGTGAAAACAGGCTTTAAAAAATTAAAGAATGAAATAATAATTGTTATTATTATTATTTATTTTTACTTTTTATAATATTTTTTTTTGTGTTTTAAGCCGAATATCTCTAAATTGTAGCCCGATGGCACTGCGGCACCGGGGCACATTTTGAACTGCTGCGCGAGAGGTTTCGGCTTATCGCAATTTGTTTTTTTCTGTCTTAAAATAACACTCAGTATTAGCCTGAAATTAGATAATTTCAATAGACCTTTTACCTTTAACCAAACATAGCTGATTAAAATGAAATATGGGCGTGATGCACCACTGCCCTCTAATAGTCTTAATGTTACCTATAATTTCAGAGCAATTACGACCATTAAGTATGTAAACTAGCTTCCAGCCTGCCTCATACTATTATTATCTAAAGTATAATATATATTTTAAATAGGTTGGTACTTAGGTGTACTTATTTAAATGAAATAAACTCTTTTCAATTAATTTATTCTATTATCATCTTTAATCATATCAGACGCTTTTTCCGTTATCATTATGGTAGGTGCATTTAAATTTGCGCTTACTATCGTCGGCATTATACTTGCATCTACCATACGCAAACCAGTCACACCTCTGACCCTCAGTCTCTCGTCTACCACACCTTTACCTTTTGGACCCATAGCACTAGTCCCAGAAGGGTGCCATTCGGTCGTTGAAATATTCAGAACAAAGCATTTCCAGTACGCGTGACTATGAAACTTACATTGAGGAATTTTCATATAGATAACCGAAGCATTTATGCTTTTAAAATATGATGTATTTAGTACACTAATAAAGTTTTCAATGTACCGAGCATGATCATCTGAGTCCCTTTTATCCGAATAATATCCATTATAAATATACGGACTAATTTCAGGATTGTTGCTTTTCAACCTAATTTTTCCTTTCGATTTTGGATGCAATAAGGGGAAAATTGTAAGCAACAGCTTTCTACTTTTGTTTGCTCCGTATAAAGCGTTACAGATTTAGTCGTCATATCGGAAAACATGAGAACAATTAAAGAAGTAATGGGTGAGCAGGCTGATAACGGAAATATAAGCGTTTGATAGTCTGGGAATGATTGCGTTTTGTTTATAGCCACATGACCCATTATACATGGTGTAGGTAACTTATCTAAGTTAGTTAATAGGTATATCTATATTTTCAATAATTGATGCAGGGTCTTCTTCGACACCTATATTAAGAGATACCAAAGGGTGATCTTGTAGATTGCTACCAACGAGTGGTGAATCTAGCAGAACGTGAACTCCTACATCTTGCAAGTGCCTCTTCGGTCCTATCCCTGACAATTATATATATCTATGTAATCAAAACAATGACCTTTGCGCAATGAAAATATATCACTGACATTAATTTACAGAATAAGTTATGAGTACTGAAGTAAGCCGTAATGTAATGATTTATTTATTATTTTATTTATTTATTAATTATTATTAACTATTTAATATATATAATATATCTTCCTACTTTTATTTTATTTTTTAACGATATAGCTTTTATTCATGGTATATTATATTAAAAATAAAATAGCTATAGGTATATAGGTGCTCGTAGCATTGTGATACTGAGATCTTCTTTACGATCATCGAGTTTAAGCAAGACTCGGCATGATCAGTCCAGGATGTGTGACCATTTGTTACAATTTCATTCTCGAGCGTCTCCATGCTTTGGAAGGCAAGTGAAGCCGTTGGTCCAAATAATCAATAATGTGGCAGTCGTTAAGTCAAGTTGGAAGTCTTCTGGGCGACTTGATAAAGTCCAACACCAGAGTCTGTCTCAAGCCCATACGATAAGAAGATAAGAGAAAAGTAAAATAAAATAAAATAAGTTTTATTTTGTATATTTATTTTGTAAGGCTAACCTTGTGTTAGTTCTGCGGTTGTGCGCCAGAATTCATACCGATCCTTTTTATTTAGCCGTTTTGGCGTGATTGATTATTTATTATTATTGATATATTACTTACTTTACTTTGATATCTTACTTTGAAAATCTATTCAGTAGTTTTTTCGTGAAAGGGTAACAAGTAACTATTTTGTGTCGGTGTGCTGTAGGTAGGTACCAATAAATGTTTATTTTTCTTATCTATTCTTTTTTATCTGAATATTTTTTATTCGGCAAGCATTTGCAAGTGGCACTTACAAGCTTTTATAAAAATACTATGTGGTTTCTAAGAAAGTTTTTGATAATGTGAATAATAATATTTTCGGAAATAAATACTTCGAAAGTGGCATTTATTATGCATCCTTCTCTATTTCTAAACCATAAAACCTAAAAATCCGAAAAAATATCACAAAGATAACGCTTAATAAATATTTCCAACCAAAATTATTTTGAACATGATTGGATGTAGCGTTTCTGAGTTATTGCCGAAAATCTGCGCCTCTCAACAAAAGGACATAAGCTCTTTTGCTGCGGAACCCTACATTGAGCATGGTCCGGCAAATTCTTAACCGCTTTTCTGTATGTCTGTTTTCTTGTTTCCTTCCTGTTCTAATTTCAGTTGTAGTCTCACCTCCTTATCTATAGGTATGATTGCATCAAAGCTACATATCATTGTGACTTAGAAATAGAGTGGATACTTTCGTCTCATTAAGTTGGTTTGGTTTCGAAGACAGTAGGTTAGACAATCCCTCACTCACGAGTGTGATAACTCGGTGTTTGCATGTCATCACTGTTAATAATACTGGCCAACGGAAGTTACAGTGGTGGAGGTGAAGGACGGACTGTTCCAAAAATCTTTGTAAATGTTTAAGGATCTAGGCTATCCTAAGTGTTACTGTGTATAAACCCCGATAAAGCCACAAGCGAAAACTAGTGTACCTACACTTAAGTTATTACATAGGTACCTTCTATTGTTCTGTACAAAATTAAACGTTTTTACTGAATTTTCCAGTTAATGAATAATAATAATAAATGAATCTAAAATAAAATAAAATAAAATAAAATACTATTATTTATGAACAACATAGATAACAAAAAAATTCTTTTCATGTAGAACATAGAAATCTTTCTGCTGATGTGTCAGTCAATGTTTGTAATGAAGTGGGTAAGTACTAGTGATAGGAATGTACTAGTTATGAAGTTAACGCACCCACTAAACGCAGTCACTAGTCAGCTTGTGGATCGGACACGGCGACTCAAACACCGGTTGTGCGCCGATGCTATACAAAATGTATGACGGAAAAACCGCGCCCGCAGCTTACGGCGGTCATTAGTGGCTCAGTGTGCCGGGTCTCTAAGGTAAGTTGATATGTATAGGTATATGTTACGGCTAAAACCCGAAGTGCGGCTACACCTAATTTTACCCGGTTAAAACTAGGTGTAGGTAGTCACTTACTCTTGGTTAAATCTAGTACGAGCCGATTGATTTCGGGTAAAACTAGGTCTATCCTTCATCATGCCGGCTACAACTAGGGCCAGCCATTCCCTGTTGGATAAAACTAGGTGTATCCGATATCATTCCGGCTAGAACTAGGTCCAGACAATCCCTGTTGGATAAAACTAGATGCAAACAAGATATAATATGCAACTATTGTCTGTTGTTAAAAATATTCATTCATATTCATTACATATTCTTTCAAGTAAGATAAGGTGAAAATGGTATACATTTAACACTGGCTGGGTACATTCAAGTCAGGGCCTTTTTTGCGAGGGGAAATTCAGTTAAGTACATATTATTATACTGCGTCGTGCGGGGAAACGGGAAGGTTATGTCGGTTAAAATACCTATGATACGACATCAGCGGATTGAAGTTAAGCCCTGATACAACTAGACAGGTGCTCCGGGCAAAGACATTTGGCATATTTGAAGGCCTTTACAATGAATGTCATGAACATGTTTTTCTAAACGTAAGATGATGCCAGATTTTGCTATTCCTAATTTTTGCCGGTCTGGCCTATCCCTGTCTGTGACTCTGATTGTAGTATTCCCTATATTATTAATGTCTTCAAATGAATTGATGTGAACAAAATGTTGATGTTTCAATGGAAACTGCTAGATTATCTAACTGTTTGTTCCTCATCAACTCAGCTCTTGAGGCATTGTTTGATGAAATGTACAAATTTTATACAAATAAATACAAGTATTTGAATTTCAAGGTCAAGTTGAAAGTAATTCTTTTAATGTTAATTAGGCTGATGCTGATGTCACAATTCAGCTTTTTAACAAAAGGTTCGCCTACCTAATTTATAGAATATTTTAATAATTAACAATTTTATATAAGGAATTATTAATTTGTTATCTTAAAATAAATATCTATTGTATTATTAATTTGTATTACAAAAGTATAGTCAACCGATTTCTTGGTTCCAACAAATTTTTTTCGTTAATGAAATCTTAAAGTTACTTTCGTGAACTAGATCACAATGGTATTGCGAATCATTCAGACTGTACCATTGTATCACGGTACAGATTGTGTTTTAATGCCATGTTCAACTTTAATCATATCAGCAACTTTTTCAGCAATCATAATAACAGGTGCGTTTGTATTGCCACGGACTATTGTGGGCATTATACTGGCATCTACTACTCGCAGACCATTGACACCTCTGACACGTAGTCTTTCATCAACCACACCTTTCCCTTTTGGACCCATAGCGCAAGTCCCTACAGGGTGCCAAAGAGTAGTGGCTGTATTTAGCGCGTAACATTTCCAATATTCATGACTGCCAAACACAAAGATTTTACAGGGTTCCAAATCTACGTTCACAACCTTCGCATCAAGTTTTTTCATAAACGTTGTGTTCACTACACTAACGTAATCTGCTAATGCTTTAGCGTGCATTTCTAAATCATCTCTATTTGTATAATAACCATTATAAATTAGAGGTTTTTTTGTTGGTTCTTTATTTTGAAGCATTACTTTACCTTTAGATTTAGGTTTCAATAAAGCGACAGCTGCTACTAAAGATTCCCTCTCTTGCAAAGCACGATTTAATGTTGTACAAAAGTCGTCTTGCAATCCTATTACAACTGAACATATTATTTCAGCTGCCAGCGACTTAGCTGGCTCAGCCAAAATTATAGTTTGGTAGTCAGGGTACAGTTGGGTTTTATCAAGAGCTGCATGTCCCAATAGCATTGGATTTGGAAACGTATCCATGTTAATAATAGTTTGAAAATTTCGTAAAGATGAAATAAAATCTTTCTTCGTTTGAATCACAAGCAGGCTTGCCACGTGATCTTGAAGGTTGAGTCCAACGTTCGGTGAATCCAAAACCAAATCGATGTAATTTTCTTCTAAATGTTTTTTAGGACCTATTCCAGATAACATCAACAACTGTGGGCTGTTAATGGCGCCTGCAGATACTATAACTTCTTTTTTTGCTAGTAATGTAATTTTACTACCATCAGGTACATTGACTTCAACACCAATAGCCTTTTTAAAGATATTAAAACGTATCTTTCTGGCCAAAGAATTCTTTAAAACGAATATATTAGGGCGATTTTTGATAGGACTAAGGAATGCATTAGCCGTACTCTGTCGAATATGATTGTCGATAGTAAAAGTTGGTGAAGAATAACCTAGCTGTTTATGACCATTTGTGTCCACTAATATCTCATGCCCATTTTCTTTGAAGGCTTCGAAATATTTCTCAGTAATGTCATTCCAATTAGGTTTTGTGATGCCTAAGTATCCTTTAGTTCCATGTAAATCAGCTGAGGGACTGTTGAGTATAGATTTATCTGTAAGACGTTCACTCTTCTTGAAATAAGCTGTTACATTCTCCCAGTCCCATCCTTCATTACCCTGATCCGCCCAGCTTTGATAGTCAGCCTTATTTCCTCTAACATAAAGCATATAATTTGCTCCACTGGAACCTCCAAGCATTTTGCCTCTTGTTAGATGCACGTTTCTAGTTTTATGAGCTTGACTAGAAAAGCCGTCATTCACTGTGTAGTAATTCCAGTCCGCTGTCGAATAGTCGACCAAAGCGAAGTAGCCTGGTAACTGGAACAATAACACTGCTAAATTGATAAACCACGAACAGTATGAGAATGAGAAAAAGTACAAAGGCAATACATAGAACTATCCCACTTTATCATTTTTATTTTTATTTGGGATGAGAAACACACAGTTACAATAGATACTTAATAATAAATTTAATAAACTATACATAAACCAAAGACTGTTTCCACTAATAAATCAGTCATCATCAATCATCCGCTAGAAGCCGTATGAAGGAGTATGGCTTATCGATAAAAAGCTTGATAACTATGTAAATAATCTAAGAGATTTGATGCTCCATTGCAATGTGAAAAAAGACCAACAAAGGTGTTGGGAATTGAACCCAACAACAAGCGCCGCGTGGTCTATGGTCGGCGTACGCGTCATCCGGCCCACGTCACGCAGCGTGACGAGACGGGGGCTCGTCGGTTGCGATGACGTCACTCCGCGTCGCGTCGCCAACTCACTCATTTTCAAAACCTCATCCGGAACAGTCGATACCCAATCCAAATTGTCCAATACCTTTGTTCGGAATCAACAATAAATTTGTACGCTGAACAAAGAAGCCTATAATTTATACAGTCCACACACAATACCAGTAAGGGAATCCTGAACAAAAGGCAATTTTTTTGTTTCCTTCAACTAGCTCACCCCCTTTTACATTACATGAGATATAACTCAGTTGGTGTGATGCTACTCTTCCAAGGAGTAGGCAAAGCATCAGTGGCGCTATGTTCAGTTTAAACAAATTATATTTTGTACAAGCTTGTCTTTTAGTAGTGTGTCATTTTAAATGCCATTAAATTTCATCGTAACTCATGATATAATTTTATAAAATATGAAACATTTATACTAACATTAGACGTAATAGGTGGGTCTCCTCCGGCTTCAATGAGCAGCACAGACCAATCTGAGACTTCAGACAGTCTGTTGGCAAGCACGCAACCTGCTGAACCCGCCCCCACTATTATGAAGTCGAATATCTGCCCATCTGCAATTTTATTGTCAAACTTCATTACTGAAAATATTGATACACGATACCTATTTCTTATATTTAGACCGCTAATCTTTAGAAAGTATCAGCAGGCCCTACTGGTTCCGCTCTGGTACTTTCTGTTTGTAGGTACTACAGTACCACCCCGATAGTTACTCATATAAAATTTATTGATGTCGTTTAATTACCTGCGGTTATCGAATCAAAATATATTGTCTTCTTCTTCTTATGAACAATATGGTCAGAGGACATTATAAGCAATAATATCAAAGCAGGGATTTTTCCCTTTTTTTACATGAGATATTAACTGGCTAGGGAAATGAGGACGACCTCTGCCAAGTCCGCCGCCTTCAGGGAAATATAATTGACATCATCCATATAGTAAAAAGTAAAATAATTAACTCACCAGAAACTTTAGCATGTTTTGGATATTCCGAAGACTCCAAATTCATTGCCATTACTAGGCTGACCAACGTCTGTATCAGCTTTATTAGTGGTGGTATTGCCACCAATCTCGAAAACACGAGGTTTCTTAGTATCATGGCCCTATAACGTGATTATAAATCATTAAGATGCCGATTTTTGTATATCAATGAAGGCTTACTAGTTAGATACTCGCTTCTGTCCAGGTTTTTTTATACCATAACGGTGGTACATCTATTCAATCTGAGCAAGTAAGTGAATATTTTAAATGAAACTAGGTACAACGTTAAGTTTTTTTATGGAGAGGCTCCCATCAGTTAGACACGGCATAGTTACGCTACTTGTTTTATACTTCTGGGCACAGGTTTTCAAGATCTTAACCTGTCCCTTCCTATCTACTCTTGTCATGTCGCTTGCGATATCATATCAGATTTCGACATACATACATAGCATCACGCCTTTTTTCCCCGAAGGGGTAGGCAGAGGTGTTTCACACCCACATTTCGTCAGCTATGTTTGGTCCCATGAAATAGGGGGCGAGCCTATTGTCATCAACCGGGAACATATTTTGTTTACCAAACTCCGGGAAAATCTTGATACTGGAATTTTATGATAGAAAAACCCAATACCATTTTTACCCGACCCGGGAATCGAACCCGGGACCTCTTGCACAGCAGTCGTATACACTTCCCGCTGCGCCACCGAGGCAGTTTTCGACTCTACCCCTTATAGCGATGGGTTGGTGCATAGAGGGATTTTACTGGGTTTGCTGCTTCTCTTGAATTTCCCCTTATTACCATCCACCGGAAATAAAGAGAAAATGGATAAATACTTACGCAAGTGTCCAATCAAACTTCACTAACAAACCACGAATCTTTTATAATAACAATACTATGTTTTTTGAATCGACAATTATTTATTCAATGTTGAAGTAGGTGGGTACAAAGACAATGCAATAAGAAGTACAAATAGTATCTGGCTATTAAATTAGCTATTAAATTATGTATGCTTCTAATAGTACCTATCTGTGTAGATGGATGGTAATTCATCTTGTTTCCGTTTGGATGATGCAATAATAAAACAAAATAATTAAGGTCCTCGTAGTATTGTGGTACTGAGATGTTCGTTACGATCATCGAGGTTAAGCAACGTTTGGCAAGGCCAGTCTGTAGATGGGTGACCGTTGCACTCATTCTCGAGCGTCTCCGTGTTCGGAAGGCATGTAAAGTCGGTCCCGAATAACACTTAAAGTGGTTAATAATAATAATAATATTCTACCACATTTACATAGCGCCATCTAGTCCCGAATTAAGCAATTATATTATTTGCTTGTGTTATTTATGGGTACTAAACAACTGATACTTATAGTACTTAATTTTTTTTTTTTGTAAATACATACATATTATAGATAAATTACACCCAGATACAGAACAAACCTTTATGCTCATCACACAAAGATTTGTTCTGGGTGGGGATCAAACCCACGACCTCCGGTTTAGCAGTCAGGGTCACTAACCACTAGACCAACAGGCCAGTCAATCATTATCTCAGGTTGGAAGCCTTCTGGCGACTACATAAATACCAGTACAGGGTCTGCCTCAATACCACCTTCTTCTAGAAGAAAACAAAATAATATGTATTGCTATATGATAAAGATAAATAAGACTAATACATATGTTATACCATAATAGGTATAAAATAGCGTAACTATTTAACCCGAAGGGATAGGCAGAGGTATATAAGGTAAGCCCACCTATATTTCACCTACTAGGCTATTAGGCTCCATGCCCATATAATAAGGGATAAGCTATAACTGTTTCATCATTACAACCCACCAACATCCCACTGCTGGGCACGGGTGTCCTCAAAACATTGTGGAGGGAGTTTAGCCTACTCTACCACGCTGGCCAAACGGATTGGTATAGGGTTGTTTCGAATTTTCCTTTTCTCGCAGGGCTCTTGTCTGCATATAGTTACTCCCTTAGTCGCGCCTTTCATTTACGACAACGGGTTGACATTGGGTAGTGACATTATGTATTCCTAATCCGTCACTGGCCTCACGGCCCACACGGCCCTCTTAATCCGTCACCACACAGCCTTAAATAAGTATTTTTATTTCTTTATTAATACCATTCAAAATATTATATTAAATTATATAGTATACTAGCGGACCCAACAGACGTTGTCCTGCATGATATAAGTACCAATCGATTGCATTTTTTTTATTTGTGAATCTAAACCATCCTCGAATCCACTTGAACACATACACAAAAATTCATTCAAATCGATTCAGCCGTTTAGGAGGAGTTCACTGTCAACACACGTACATAAGAATTATATATATAAAGATTAACATTATGAACATAGATAAAGTAGAATCCCCCAATTATTTTTTTATGTTTTGAATAATGAAACTGATACACTTTTGTAACTTACCAAACGCTTTCGAGCAAGACAAAGTAAACTATACAATAGTATAAAATAGAACTGATGTACCTATTCTATTGACAACAAATTTTTAAATACAATTTTTACTAATAACCAGAATATGCATAAAAAACATTGTCAAGGTCAAAGGCCTTTACAAACAACTCGCAAAAATGAAAAAGTAGATATTTTAAGGGCAAAGTGAGACTACTCACTTAAACTGCACTAATTACGGTCAATATAACTACTAGGCCCTACAATCTGCAGAAAGCCTTCTTTCTAGTAGAATTATTGGGTAAATATAATTTGGGGAACATACTCAGTTAATTGAAGTAGTCCGTTGTTTTTATTTATATCATTCATATAAGGGAATTAACTGAAACACAGTTTAGTTAATGGTCTCTATTTCTACACCATAATCAAGTTTTATCATATCAGCAGCTTTCTCTGCAATCATAATTACTGGTGCATTTGTATTACCGCGGGTTATAGTAGGCATTATACTTGCATCTACCACACGAAGACCTTTAATACCTCGCACACGAAGCCTCTCATCAACAACACCCTGACCTTCTGGGCCCATGGCACAAGTACCAACTGGATGCCACAGAGTACTGGCACCATTACGAATGTAGCATTTCCAGTAATCATGGCTACCTAAAGTATAATCTTTACATTCAGGTGTTTTCAAAAAAATTACATCCCCATTAACACTTTTAAAATAAGTTGTATTAAGCACAGTAATATAGTCTTCAAGATATTTTGCATGGTCTTCTAAGTCTTTTGCATTTGAATAATATCCGCCGTAAATAAGAGGCTTCTTTAAAGGATCACTACTATTCAGTCTAATTTTTCCTCTAGATTTCGGTTGCAATAATGTTCCTGTTAAGTTCCTCCCAGTACTTCTCTGTCCTGAATTTCCTTTGCTATTTGTTCAGAAATCTCGTCACGCATTCGTAAAGTGAAACTGAAAACAGTTAAAACTACTAAAGAAGAAGCCGGTTGGACAAATATTGTGACTTGATAATCAGGAAACGTCTGCGTTTTATTTATAGCGACATTGCCAATTATAACTGGAACAGGAAATTGATGAACATTTTTAAAATAATCCACATTTTGAACAGCAGTTGATGGGTCGACCTTTCCTTTAAGCACTACAGAAATTGAAGAATGATCATGAAGATTACTTCCCACGTTTGGAGAATTAAGAACTAGTGGAATATCCATGTCTCTTAAATGCTGTTCTGGGCCTACACCAGATAACATTAGCAATTGTGGACTATTTATAGATCCAGCTGATACAACTACTTCTTTATTAGCAAATAGGGTTACTTGATCATTATTCGGTAGTTGAACTTCTACTCCGATTGCCTTTTTATTTTTGTCAAAAAGTATTTTTCTAGCTAATGTATTTTTTAGAACATGTAAGTTTCGTCGATTTCTTATCGGACTTAAAAAGGCATTGGCGGTGCTTTGTCTTAGTTTATTATCTATGGTATATGTAGGAGCAAAGTCGCCAAGTTGCTGAGGGCCGTTGATGTCCACTAATATTTCATGACCATTCTCTTTGAATGCCTCGAAATATTTTTCAGTTCTATGCTTCCACGTTGGTCTTGTAACGCCGAGGTAGCCGTCAGTACCATGTAAGTGGGCTGAGGGGCTGCTGAGGATAGTTTTATCTCTTAGACGTTCACTCTTCTTGAAGTAGGCGGTGACGTTGTCCCAGTCCCATCCTTGGTTGCCTTGTTCAACCCAGCTTTGGTAGTCTGCTTTGTTTCCTCTTACGTAGATCATATAGTTTGCGCCGCTACTCCCACCCAGCATTTTGCCTCTCGTTAGATGTATGTTCTTAGATTTAAAAAATTGACTAGTGTAGCCATCATTTACAGTGTAATAGTTCCAATCTGCTGGAGAATAGTCCACCAGAGCAAAAAGGCCTGGAATCTGTAAAATAATAAAATTACGGGTTTATAGCTTTTAAATGATGATTTGTCTTACTTTAAAAAATATTTTAGTTGTGGGTATATTAACTTCTGTCACTTCTGGTTAAAACATAGTACGTACAATTTTCTAAATAATTCTAATATCTGCAACCTGAGTGGTGTCTTACATTTCTATATATTACGGAGATAGGACGAGAAACTTTTTGTATTTTCTTCAGAATTATTTCATTAGTTACTTTTAAATATACTAACATTGGACGTAATTGGTGGGTCTCCTCCAGCTTCAATAAGTAGCACAGACCAACCTGAGACCTCAGTGAGTCTATTGGTAAGCACGCAGCCTGCTGAACCAGCTCCAACTATTATAAAGTCAAAGCTCTCTCCATCTGGAATAATATAGATTCAGATATGAACCTAGATTAAAACTATTGCACTAAAATTATATAAGATATCAGTCTACAGTTACCATGTCCTCCTGAACAAGTGGCAATTCGCTGATTCTATTCGAAATATTTACTCAAACGTCGATCGACTGATCCGTGTAGTGACGGATTAAGAATACATAAGGTCATTACCCCGTCTCAAACTTATGCAGACAAAAGCACTGCAAGAAAAGGAAAATTCGAAACAAACCCTATACCAACCCGTCTGGCCAGCGTGGTATAGTAGACTAAATTCCCTCCAAATTCTTTGGAGGAGACCAGTGCCCAGCAAGGGGACGTTTATGGGTTGTAATGATGATTCAAACACCGCTGGAGATGAAAAAAGTCGTGGTATATATCGTAGAAAAGAATACTACTAACCGTATACTGATGCCTGTTCTGGATACTGCACTAAGTCCACAATCACGAAAGTGCTGATCATAGCCTGCAGCAGCTTAAATAATGGTGGCACTACTACCACTGATAACACCGAAATGTTGGTAGATTCCATTTTTCTGAAAAATATTCAAACGTGACGATTAACTTTGGTACTAACTTAGCAAATGTCGAAGAATTTTGAGGAAATCACGTAAGGCTTGAGTGCTCTTAGTAAGATTTTGCAAGTAGTGAAACCTATTAAACTCTGACATTGTGACAAACTCCGGTGACCTATGCAAGTGCTTGCTTCTTAAGGGTGCTTTATAAAATAACATAACTACTAAAAGTACTGGCGTTTCGGAGATGAGCCGGAGATTTATTAAAAAATATTTTTCAATCACTTTTTCCAGATACACGCTCCAAAAAAGTTATACTGACAGTAAATATACTTTTATTAAATATTCATTACTTATTTATTGACGTATGTTTCCATCCTCTTAGACCGTAGTATCTTTTTGGTCTTCCATAATTAGAGAATCCACTACCAAAAAGAGAAATAACTAAGCTAGATATTCTGTAACGAGACACGATGATCTTTGGGCTCATTAGGTAAGTTCACTGCAAATCTAAGGACCAGCAAGATGAGCAAGATCATAGATTCAAATCCCGCCAAATTTACAGGATACCTTACCAAACAAAGTCACTTCATTAAATCAACAATAAGACACATTTTATAACAAATAAATAAACCAACACACTTACTGCTTAGATAACTTTAATTTGTATACACTGATATGTACAATATATGACTACCTACTTAACTATTTATAGACAATCCGGCAGTTTGTAGAAAACAGGTTTGATTACTATATAAGGTAAATTAACCATTTGTAATCTGACTGATATAGGTTTACAAAATGTTCCTTCTAAATATTGCAATATTTTAACAATCCTAGATAATGCTTACTGAAACTGTCTACCCTATAAAAATACCTCCTAATTCAGTTCTTAATTTTATTTTTTATTAATCCATTTTAGTCCAAGTTAATAGGATGATGGGCTTTCCTTGGAACTTCTGCCGTTAATCCCCTTACTATTGTGATTTATGAACTCTGATTGGTTCAACTGGACAATAGCCTACAATATAGGCTATGCCGGCTGACAGGATACTTGGGTCTCCTGTCAACTGGCAAAGCAATTTGGGCTCCTCTTTCAGCTTCCATCAGGCGAAAAAGAGCCACTATGCTTGGCTACTATGAGAAAAATAAATAAATAGGCAAATTACTTAACTACGCCACTTATACTACGTACATATTTCAAAAGTGTGCAATAACAAACATCTATTATTACTGACATACTCACCTACTTTATCATCATTGCAACTCATATTAGGTCCTCCAAAGTTTGTGGACAGAAATCAGCCTCTTAAAGGTACCACTCTGGTCAGACGGGTTGGTAAGTATAGGGTTTTGTTTCGAATTTTCTTTTTCTCGCTGTGCTCTTGTCTGCTAAGGTTGCTAACTTAGGCGCTTTTTACGACACCCACTGGTAGAAATGGGGTAGTAACATTAGTATTCTTAATCCGTCACAACATGGACATCATCATTTCAACACATAAACGTCCCACTACTGGGCACGGGTCTCCTCCTAAGAATGTGGAGGGAATTTAGTCTGTTATACCACGCTGGCCAGACGGGATGGTGTAGGGTTTTGTTTGCAATTTTTCTTTTCTCGCAGTGCTGGTTGCTTCCTGAGGCGCCTTTTACGACACCCACGGGTTGTTTTGAAATGGGATAGCGACAATAAATTCTTAATCCGCCTCAACACGGACACACCTACTTAATTATTGCAAAATTTCACTAATACCTACTTGCGTCCAGACTATTTGTATCGAGCACCATTATCATAATTGAATAAAAAATACTATTATTATTATAGCAGGTCTTGACAGACCCTAATATTCTTTGAATTTATCGAATCGGCCGGCTAACCGGGACCAACGGCTCTACGTGCCTTCCGAAGCACGGTCTTAAAAAAAATACTTATTAAGTATATATATGTGTGTGAATTTATGGATGCTTAATTATTTAATTACTTGTAATAACCAATTGTATTCATATTTATAATAATTAACTACTCTTTTTTGTTTAAGTTTTTATTATCCCTAAGTTCACATAATTATAATATCATAAAGCTAAAACTAGTGAACAGTTTATTTGAGGCCAGTGAGATAGACTGACGGAATTTTTTGATACGGAAACCTAAAAACGGAACGGAATGTTTGTATTTTTTAACTGTACCTTTCATTTCTTCTTTTTTAAGGCATGCAAGTTTATTTTACTAGATATAAAATGCGAAAAAAACTGTATGGTTTACCGTTTTTTAAATAGTTATTATGTCTGAGTGTATGATCGTAAGTTTTCACTTTAAAATAAAATTAAAATAAAATCATTCAAGAAAGTTTAAAAATCCGAAAACCGTACTCGTGTCGTTTTATCACTGAAATATATTTGAGGGGTTACTAATGATAAGACAGAGTTTATGCCCGACCGACATTATAGATTTTGCACCTACCTACCTATACCTAAATATTTGTTCTAATTTAGGTATAACTAATCCGTAACCAATATCATAAGAAAGTTAAGATAATGGTATGTAGTGACGGATTAAGAATACCATAATGTCACTACCCCATCTCAACCCGTGGGTATCATAAAATTAAGTAATCTTATGCAGACAAGAGCACTGCAACAAAAGAAAAATTTGAAAGAAACGTTATACCAACCCGTCTGGCCAGCAGCGTGGTATAGTAGGCTAATTTCCCTCCACACTGTTTGGAGGAGAATCGAGATAGTCGCTTAGTCGTTTTGTACGACACCCATGGGTTGAGATGGGATAGTGACATTATGTATTGTTTATCCGTCACTACACGACACAGGTTCCAATCCTGGTTATGAATATCTTCTTAACCAACGGTTCGTAAAGGACTTATATTTAGTATTATTTTTCTGTCTGAGTTCTTCGCCTAGTTTTCTCACTGTGTAAAAAGCGCATGTATTGGGAATAATTAAAATAAAACATTAAACCAACCATACAATATAATTTCAATCACACTAAACCAATTTTTATAACTTAAACAATAACAAATAGCTTACACCTAGGACTCCAGGCACACTGACGGAAAGTCAAACTAACACAACATCACTTCGGTACTATAAACATTATCACTACTGCATAAGGTTTAAATTTACGTAGCCTAATCACAGTGAGAGGAATTCAATTAAACTCGTTGATGCATAGGCACTTATTGATATTCTGGGACTAAACTTGTTATCGAAATAACCTTATTTAATTCAATTGCACAATGTAAATGGAAAACACTCCTGAACCAAAACCAGGGGCCCGATCCTCACAATCGTAACACAATGGTAAGCCGATCATCTCATTCGACAGCTGTGATTGGCTTACTAAATCTATCGCGCCATATTGCCGGCCTGTGATTGGTCGACATTAGTCCATCGGTTTGCTATAGACGTGTGTAATTAAGCAGGATCCGGCCTCTGATGACTGAATATGCAGCGGCAAAATAAAAAATAAAAAATTACCAACATTATCAACTACTTTTTTGTTTATTTTCCTCAACTTTCTTGATATAGATATAGATGAGTAAATTAAACATCCAATGCATTATAGTACATGTCTATAATCTACCCAGTTAAATAATGAAGCATTTAAAAACATAATTATCATAATTTAAAATACATAACTCGGCATTATAATATACAATCACACGAAATAAAAGTAACTTAAATATAAGATAAGTTAAATAATAAATTAATGTTTACGGGGTGTAAGAGGTACTTTACACTTAGGAATATTCTATCCTACTGATATTATAAATGCTGTAGTTTAGAAGTATGAATGGATGTTTACTCTATCACGTCGGAACAGCTAAAAGGATCTTTATGAAATTTGACACACCGATAGAATAAAGTCTAAAATACCTATCACTTAAGTTACTTTTTACCGACGTACAACGCGAGCGGAACCGCGGCCGGAATCTAGTCTTATATAATTATCCTGGTTTAGTATTAGTTCAACTCAATGTCAGTTTGCCTTCACCATAATCTACCCTAACTCATCAGATACCTCTTAATTCCCCTAACAAATATATTAGTATACTCATCCCAGTTCATTTCTGAGGGGTCGCAGGGAAACAAGTCCCTGTCCGTGTGTTGAAGAGACGCATGGAGAGATCTCACGTTGTTGGCTTTCATCTCCCACGAGTGGGTTGTGAAGAACTTGAGTAAATCTCGACCGAAGACAATTCTTGATTGGAGTTTTACGTGCCTGATGACAATATTATTTTTTTGTTTTGCAAAATACAAAAAAATGTAGTTAAGGCGCTACAACACCGAGAGATGACAATTTAATTTTAAACATAAATTCATACTTAGATAGTGGTATTGATACATATTCAAAAGTTTGCCAGCAATGAATTTAGAAATTGCCACTACGATCTACTTATTTAGATCTTAAGATGTGCCTAATGCCCAATGGTAATATCATTAAAATTAAATATCCTTGTATTTGCATGCCATTATATGACAGAATGTGACTGAAACACTGTTTGATATAGGACCTAATACCATAATTTTGGGCAAATAAAATGAATTGATTGAATAATTATTATGTAAATGCGTTGATACGTATACAGATCTCAAATTTTTGTGCCTAACCAGTGTTAGTGAGCGTCACTTTGAATTTTTTTTTTCTAGTTTTTTATCTGACTTCTTCTGACCTTACCAGGCTGGCAATAATCATGAGCATAGCATGTCTTACCTTGGTTGTTTTCCTGACAATCTTACAAACAGATCGGCAATGTAAGCAGGTATGGTTTGTAGAAAAAACGTTATAATATTGACGAGCCATTCGCTGTTTGTGAACAAGACAGTTGGATATGAATTGTCATCTGCAAATAAAAAATAATAATTTTCTATGTTAGGTCAATTTTGAAGAGAAATTCCAGATAAAGGAAAGCCTATATGTATATAAGCCCCTAAGGGTTACAACCATGATAATATGCTTGACTCATCAATCATGCAAAAGAAGTAGCACTATTAGAAAATAAATAAAAATAGAGATACTGTTTATACACGATCGATTTCTTCTTATCGAAACACCACTTTGGTGAAATCTGGGCGGGAGGCTCGTTATTTAAATGGTTTAAAGTTACATATATAAAGAACTTACGGAATCCAATATTAACAGCAGAGTTCTTGAAACTACTGAAGAAGTTTCTGATTGTAACTGGATTGCAGGAACTCGTACAGCAGTTGTAAACGGTCAGCGAGTTAACCCTGGTACCAAGAATATTATAATTAAGTAAGTTTCTACTTAAGCCAGCAACTCGCAATTTTTTTTTAATAAAAATTTGCTCTAAGTACTTTAACTATAAAATATACTTTTATTTGATAGCTAGAGACCTACTTAGAACATTTAGCAGCAGCCACGATCGTCACATTGGATACATAATCCACTGGTATAACATCTAATACATTGTTGCCATCGCCTAATACAGCTCTGTTGGCGCCTTTGACTGTTGCTGTGAGGATTCCTGCGGCTCCAAACCAGTTGTCTGTCCAGCCTGCTAAAGGTTCTCTAAAGGCAGGAGATACTGAAATCAAATTAATAATGTTGTTTGGCTGACCTGCTTGTTAGTGACCCTGACTGCTAAGCCGGAGGTCGTGGGTTCAATTCCCACCCAGGACAAATCTTTATGTGATGAGCATGATTGTCTGTTCTGTGTCTGGGTGTAATTTATCTTTATAATTAAAGATAAATTACACCCAGTATGTACAAAAAAAAATTAAGTAGTATTTTATTTGTTTAGTACCCATAACACAAGCAAATATAATTACTTAATTTGGGACTAGATGGCGCTGTGTGATATGGTAAAATATTATAATTAATGTCAGGTACATCTATTTTCTTTATTTATGCATCACCGTAAACCAGTAAAAAATGCCACAAGCATTATGTCCAGCAATATGCAATAAGTCGGTAAATGAACATTTATAATTCAGGAATAAGTAGGTACAATCATATCTCAAAGATGCCAATTTGTGAGCGAATTTTAACTACACGTTATCTTGAAAAGTTACTGATTTCAGTGGTCAATTTATTATGCTTGCTTAAAGGCACTAAAACAAACACCTCTGTGCACCAACCCTTCCCTCTAAGGGGATGGACGCTGGGTCCAGACTACATCAGCAAATCATCCAACGACAGCCGCCGTAGCCAAGAAAACAAATCCAACCCAATCCAAGAACACTGACATTATAATTACCTATTGAAGGCCTGATGATTACCGTAGGTATATTTCCACGATGTTCTTCTACATAGTTCTCCGCTAAGCCTTTCGTAAAGGTATATGTGTTTGGCAAACCTTCTGTAAAGCAATTCATTTTGATATCAGTCACATACGTATAATGTGAGTTACGTAAACCCTACCAAAATAGCGTAAACAAGCCGAATATAACCGGTCATATCGTAAATCCCCTGGGAAGGTGAATAGTGGATGTCCTACAGCTGATATCATCATCATCATATCAGCCCAACGACGTCCACTGCTGAACATAGGCCTCACCTAATTTACACCACTGCGAACGGTCCTGTGCCGCCTGCAACCAACGGCCGCCCGCCACCCTGACCAGGTCGTCGGTCCATCTGGTGGGGGGCCGTCCCAGCTTATATATGGTGAACAAAATATCCACAATTTTGTGTCAAAAATGTGTAAGTATCGGAATTCAAAATGTCGAGAAAATAATTTGTGCGGTTATTGATCTTGTATTATCTAAACAACATTTATATAAAGTTAAGTAAGGAACTAAATACGTAAATATAGTATCAACAAATACTTTAACCCCCTTATTACAGAATATGGACTAAGTATTAAACCAGGTTTAAATTGACATAAGCTATTGCTTTAGTGTCAAAGTTGTCAATTTAAACCTGGTTTAATGCTTAGTCTGTGTTTTGTAATAAGGGTGTTAAACTTTTTACCACATAGGTATTCAATTATTATGAAACGTGTTTCCTTAAAATATAATACGTGAGGTAGACCCGTTTCTTAACAATTTAATATCTTCAACTTGTCGTTAAAATTTTAGATTATTACTATATTTTGGCCTGGGCTTCGCTCTAGTGGATCCTTGTTTGGCCAATACTCAGCTCCTATTGCCCGTAGCGTAATGTTATATAACCCAAACGGTAGCGCGCGGATCCTAGGTCTATGATATAACCCATATTCAGCCTCGATAAATGGGCTATCCAAGATTTAAATATTTTTTTAAATCGGATCAGTACATCCTGAGATTAGCGCGTTCAGCAAGACAAACTCTTCAGTTTTATAATATTAGTTTAAAATATAAATATCGATGTTATTAATACTCACTCAAAAAATGATCTTTTATCTGTTCCTCATCGAGGTGGGGCTGTTCTATATACTTGAACACATCACAGAGATCTGCTCTCGGAGGATATATTTTTTCTTGTAAAACTTGCTGGTCCGTGTTGCAATACGCTGTTGACACGTGGACAAACGCCTGAAGTTGGAAAAGTAGGACTTTATCTATTTACGAGAAAGTACTTGGCATTAACTAACTCGGGGTAGGCACTGTGGCCGAATGTTGTAATTATTTTAACTTTAAAGTCCAGAAGAACATAATGATTTCTGTCAAGTCATTAGTCTGAAATTGTGTCCATTTGGACCGACTATCAGCAATAGTTACGATGGAATCTTAACTCTTTCTAACAAGGAAACAATAACGTACTATCTTGGAAGCAACAATGAAGACTGGCCAGGGTTTCCTGCCGATTTTGTCTGCTAATAATTGTACAAATTGGCTGACACTACGCTCCCGTCATTCTTATTTGGCCACTGGTCAGCTCCTATTGGCAGTACTGTGATGTTAAATAGCCAGTAACTTTCCTCCATAAGTGTGGTATCCAACACTAAAAGAAATTTTAAAATCGGACCAGTAATTCCTGTGATCCTACCGTTTAACCAAACAAAGAAACTTTTTAGCTTTATAATATTAGTATAAATAAGTATAGATAAAGCGACCTTACCTTTATATTCTTCATCCGATGACATAGATTGAGTACAGATTGGGTTCCTCTGACATTAGTATTTACAGCTATATCTAATCGCTCGTTAAATTTAACTGTTGCTGCCACGTGGAATACAACTGATACCTGAAAATATATAACTAGATTCTTCAACGGAAATAATAGTAAAGATCACTCCACTACTCCAACAGTCAATAAAATGCCAAAATGAAATCTAAATTGGCAACCTCGCTGTTTACTATGTAACGATGTAAGTACTACAGTATATCATTTAAAGAATATTTGAATTGAACATACAAATTTAGATCTAATGTTCAATTCACAGATTCTTCTACAAATACCATTTGATGTTCTGCGGTTTCTTTTAGAACTTTATAATACATAACATATCCTATTATGATTTGATAGATTTCATATTGATATTTCCAATTCAAACTGTATTGTGCTCTAACAGTTCATGTGCTACCTTGTCTATAAGTATTCTCTCATCTGTCGAGGATAAGCCAAGTCCAGGTTGACTGATATCACCATTAATGGGTATTACTTTTTTTAAGTCATCAGGTCGCTCACTTCTTATTCTTCCGAAAAGCTGAAATTGTATTTTACACATTTCATTGACATTAAACATCTTGCGTAGGTACCAAATTACAAATTTATTGTTTGTGTGATTAAATAAATACAACTGTTAAGTGATTTAAGATTATACAGAGATTTGGCACCCTAAAGGGCTTTTTATAAGCTCCAATATAAATTAACAGAAGAAAGAAAGGTAATTGATTACATCATCATTGATGTTAACAGTACTAAAATTAACTGGATGGCACTCACCGGTTTGCTGATCAGCTGTTGAACCCTCTCAATAACATTGGCATCTTTTTTATGTCGTATCAGTATGAATACGTTAACAATATCTTTACAACTATATAGCAACTTCTCGATAAAAACCTGAAAATATAAGCACTCCACATTATCTCCGTAAAATTTTCAAAATCAGTTCGCCGTGTTCAAGTTTAAAAATTAGAAGCGAGTCAGTATTTAATTTATGATTTGACTACATTGATTTGTTTTAATTATATAAAATTACTCTATCTGCTATTATGCTTTATAACATTAAAAGCTAAACTTTTTCTGAGTACCTACAATTTTCCATTCAAATAAATTAATGATCAGATTACACGCGTTTCTAATTAACAAGGTTATGAAAAGTATGCATTAAAATACGAAGAAAATATGGCACAACAATGATTGCAACTATCAAATCATGTTATAATTTATTGTTCTTGACATGCAACAAATGAGTACTTATGACCACTAAATTACATATCATGACAATTTATTAAATAGTACTTAATTAAGTGCATAATTCTGAACAACTGGCGGGAAGAATGAAGATATACCTACTTAGTGGCTTGTAAGTTGCACAAATAAGTATTTATCGATACCACATTCTCACTTTCAGTGGTCACATGTAAACGACCGAGTCGTTTTTTGAGGAAACTTAACTTTTATTTGCCATTCTACACATTTGAGCTGATAATACTGAAGGAAAACCTACTGTATTCAAGCTGGTTAACATTTCAGGCATGTAAGCATTCAAACCAAACGGGTCACCCGTGACTGACGGCGTGGTAGTTAAACTATAGAGAAGACAATTCGTCAGCCCCCTTAGTATACTACTGCTTAACAAATTAACTTTTTCGACTCGATCAACATACCACAAATATTAGATTGATTCACAGATTACTTAGCGGTCTTGTACATGCCAAGAAACGTCGCCGAGTCTATGTACCTAAGAATTCGTGTCGTTTTTACCCAAGAACTACTATGCACGAACTGTGTAGGCTTTGACGCTGACCAAGAAAGAAGTTTCGTCTGTGCGAAACACGACGTGCTCGCAAATTTTCGATTTGGCTAAATTCTTGTCGTGTGTATATTATGAATTGGTCTTATATAGCCACAAACACGATGAAATTTCTTAGCGTGGACAAGGACCCTTAGTGTGTTGCTATAATTTTAAAAGAAAAAGAAATACCTTGCCAAGAAAGCCAGTACCACCAGTAATAAAAACCGACTTGCCGGCGTAGAATTCTGCAACTGACTCGTACCCTGACGATTCTATGGACGGCTCAACAGTCGTCATCTCTTGATAATGTTGAAGTTATTATAGTAGCTCTAGAATAAAGATATAATTTTGTTTGTTACTTTATGTTATAACGTGTGGTTGTGTGTGTGGCTGCCGATTCATGACATGAATTCATGTTAAAAATACTTAGGTATTAGGTTTTCTAAATAATACATTCTTAACAAAAGGAACAAGTAACAGTCCGTAATATCGAAGTCAGAGATGATAACAGCCCTGCTTCAGAAATCCCATATAACCATTAATATTGAGGCCGTGAGCGTAATTTCTTTCTGGTCATATTACCTTCCACTCTGAGGCTACATGTGTTTGCGCATTTAATAGTGTGTATTATAAAACACTCACACATACTTACATAGACGTGAAATTAAAAACATAGCTTTCCTTTTCTATGCATCGTGTAATTATACTGAGCACCTTGAATTATTTATATACACGTCACTTATTCACACAATTGTCTCGTTTTTTATCCATTTCTGGGATATTTTTTTACATTGGCAAACAAAACAATTTATTGTCACTACTGTCCATGCGTAGCAATCGCCACAAAGATTTAAGTTTATCACAACGTCAGCCACCATTGGCAAAAATATATTTCACTATCACCAATTGTTCAGTTTCCTTCTTCATTAAATAAGAACATTCAATACACAAAGTAAAGATAACAAAGTAGGCAAAAAGTTTAAAAATTTTGGCCCTAGTTGCCCTCATTTCTGTTCCTAGGTAGATTTGATAGCTAACGTAAAGTGCTTTGGTCGTTTATAATAGCGATGATTAACGTCGAAGCACTGAGAAAATACCTTAATGATCATTTTATCATTCTATTTCAATGTGATTTCAATACACTAATGATTGTAGACCTATCCAATTTTAATAAAAAATGTGAATTTTGCTTCACAAACTCACAAATCAACAACAACAACATCAACCCTCTCAGCTCTCTAGTTAGAGGAGAGGAGACCCGAGCCCAGCAGTGGGACTTAATGGGCTGCTGATGAAACTCACAAATCTTAATATCTACACTACACACTAGTTACAGGAACAAAATAAAAAGCACCAACTTTTTGTCTCAAAATCACAGAAATACTAATCGCTCTTCCTTCTCACTGCCTAATCTGATAAGTATAACAGCTTCGTTAATTTAATTCCCTGGTCACTTACAAGCACTGTTCCTCTAAGTCTTTAATATGCTGGAGTCAAACCAGCATCAAAACCATTAAAAGAAGCTGATCGTCATTGTAGGACGTCCACCTGCAAGGTGGACAGATCATCAGATCCAAACCAAAGGATTGTGCTGGATGCAAGCGACATCTAATAGATCTCTGCACTAGAATTTTCAAGAGTGGACGACGCTCTACGGCTCATACGATCGAAGCAAAGGCCAAAATATGGACAATGATGATTTTAGAGGACTCACTTTTATTTAAAAAGCTGCGGTTGTTAGTCCACTAAAGCTTGCCGGCACGTACCTTATATGAATGGATGAAGCTGGTATATTTGGAAATAAGTAGGTAGTTTAAAGTACTGTAAGTCACAAAAATCTGTTTTGAAACAACAAAAGTACCTAATTAAAAGCTTTTTATGGCAGTCATTACCTATTGGCCGGAACTGAAACGGCATTTCATTTTAAATATACTGACGACCAATATTTATTATTAGATTTATACAAAATTATATAATAATTATTTAAGCAACACATACTCGACATCGTAACGACACTGACAACAACTGTCACTGTCTGTCTGCGCATAGCATCGACGCATAATGGACATCTTATCATAATTATTATTATATTTCAAGGTAGCTATCGCTGAGTTAGGACCATTTTTGTTTCTCACAAATAGTATTTATAAGTAATTTAATCTACTTTACTGTAATTATGTTTAAGTGAGACCAAAATAAATTATTTTTCCTTCTTTCTTTCTTTCTATCTTCACCAAGTTCGAGTTGGCACTTTTCTTCAAGAAGGTGGAAGGTTTGATGTGTTTGGTTACCTACGCTACGGCTGATTGTGAACGTTATCCAATATCTTAAACTATCTGGGCCTGTGGTGTTACCCACGGTTAACAAATAATCTTCATAAGATAATTTTTTAACCGGATTAAGATCCAGGGTGCCAGCGACCTCCTAACCAAATTTTATTAGTATTGGACCAGCCGTTTTAGCTTGAAGGACTAAAAAATACACACACTCATAAATTTTTTAATTTCGCCTGCTCGCTGTGGCGGAAATTAGACCTTTAACCTTGTATATTTACACTCTAGGCTAATACCAAGAATTTCAAGACATATAACCTCTATGTCTGATCCACCAACTCGCATTGGGCCTAGCGATCGTGACCTAAACCCTCTCAGTTCTCTATAAAGAGGAGAGCATTGATCAGCAGTGGGACTTTCATGGGTTCATTTTATTATTATTATAATATTTTTAAAATCATTTAGCTTCTAGGTAATTTAAAATAATACTTTATCGAATCTCCACATACACCTATATAAATACGTATGAGCTTAAAACAATAATATTATTATTTACCTTCAATTCGCACTGGTAATCAATCAACCAAATATTACTGTTACAATTTAAGTAAAATAAATAACTGATTCACTGTACAACTGTTCACGATATCGCAAATTTTCAACTGCGGAACACATGACAAAGTACTTCTTTTATATAGAATTAGCGATCGACGCGGGATTTGCTCGACGCAAATTACTAAATAATTAACAAAAAAGCAACCCAATTCAACCCATTAAGGCCCTTCCCTCCGTTTTGCACCGAAAACGGCTATTTTCCCACTTCCGGGTACGGGTCTCCTCTGTGTAGAGAGCTGAGAGGGTTTATTCTACCACATTTACACAGCGCCATCTAGTCCCAAAGTAAGCAATTGTATTTGCTTGTGTTATGCGTACTAAACAACTGTTACACTACTTAAATTTTTTTTTTTTTGTAAATATATGTACATATACATATTATAGATAAATTACACCCAGACACAGAACAAACCTTAATGCTCATTACACAAAGTTTTGTCTTGGGTGGGGATCGAACCCACGACCTCCGGCTTAGCAGTTAGGGTCACTAACCATTAGACCAACAGGCCAGTCGAAAGGTTAACCCCTTACCGCATGATTTTTTTTTCCTTGGTGAAAAAAATATATGTGATAGAAAATAAGAAATAAAAATACACCTATTTTAGCATTTTCGTGTTTATTGCGAAAATAATGAAAAAGTACAGTTTTCCTTTTTGGTCCATATTTGGCAATCTTTCATAATATTATTAAGAGTATTTGAATAATCAGCTTAAAAATACATTACGTTGTATGAAATAACATAAAATAATTTCTTTTATCATTGAGACATAGGCTCACCCTGCATTTATGCCATTCAACATGTGATCTGCCACTACATTCTGGTATCTTACATCGCTGCCTAGAGGTCCAGATAGGCAGATGATCTACTTGATCTAACCGTACATCCGCTTTCTTGGCTTCTTCGCTTCAATGGCATTTTCCAGGTCCAAAGAAGGTCGTCCTCGTTTGCAGCCGGTAGTTTTTGTAGTTAGGCATAAACCCTCAGCTACTGCACACTTAAAATCTGCTAAAGGTAGTGATGGTTCTGAATCATTTAATCCAGGCATTAACTGTGATCATGTCAATCATGTGAAAAAATATGCGATGGTTTACATTTACAGAAAATACATTTTACTTTTGTGCATATTGGTACAAATAAGGCACAATAGAAAAAGAATATTTTTGCATGATGTGCCACATTTAGACCAAACAATAAAGAGTACGTAAATAGTAATATAATTACGTAAAATGATAAAAACTTACGTTATCAACAATCTTCAATAGTTTTTACTACCTAATATAATTTTTTCGTCACAAACAAACGTAGTTATATATTTATTTCACAATTTTCAAAACGGAACACTCACAATATACCGGTCGCGACCTGTTTGACAACTTCTTGTGATGATTTAGTTACAATATCTGTTCATAGATGGAACTTTTTTTTTTTTTAGATGGAACTATTTTCAAATAGTTAGGTAAGTCAATGGATCGTATTTGTTACGGTATGCACAAAACGACAAGAAAATGTAGTATTAAAAAAACTGTAGAAGATTTTATACTTTGGTTCATATTTGAACCGCGATGCGGTAAAGGGTTAAAACCATAATCCCCACACGCTAGCCCTAATGCGGGTTGATCAGACATCCATTACCCTTATAATTTCTTTCAAGACTATTAAAGATAAAATAAAATAATTTAAATATTATTCTGTTTTTGTTTAAGAAGACCCGCATTAGGAAACATGCCCGGTGTCGCGCAGGATTTTACAAACATACAATATTAACGGACTCAAAGTACACCCCGTTTAGGAACAAATCTCTATTTATCATACAAATATTTGTCTCGAACCCACGTCACTGGGCACGGCGATGTTAGTGGCGATGTGACCACTGAAATAGGTTCAGTAGATGCCGAGATTATATACCCCCTGGAACGTCACAAACACACAAACTACCTCTTTATAATATTAGTATATATCTGTCTACCTTTTTTCATATGCGTCTGTAACAACACACTTTAACTGTGTAGAGAGATGAGAGGGTTAAAACCATAATCCACACACAACAACACTACAACCAAAAAAAAAAAAACTGCAATATTTCAACGTTTAAATCTTTTATTCTTTATGCTTTATTCTTTATACCTAACTTGTCACAATGAAATCATGTATTGTAGAGGTGATTAATTACTTACCCAACTTCTTTTTCATGTTGGTATACTAAAAAGACACATTGTTTTCTTGAAACTGCAATACCTAAATGTTTATATAAAAACAAAAAACTGACGAAATAAAAGTTGACATTGGCTGTAAAGAAATGTCGGATGATCAGTTCGCCACCTCGCCACAAATTGCGGTGCCGAGTGAGCCCGAGTGTCATGGACTGGATTGCCACACGATACAAATTGTGATTCAGTATTCGGTGGTACCTACCCGGAGCAACGGCTTTACATAGGTACCTTTCGAAATTAAGTTGAAAGCCTCCTGGACGAACACCAGCGCTTTACTCAAGCCCATTCGATAAGCAGATAGATAGATAATATATTTGTTTTGCGCCTGGGTGTACTTCTGTTCATTAAATTAAACTATGTTTGTACAATTTGTCGCGATACAGGACTTGTGGTTTAGTCGAGTGCACATTAAAAGAATAAAAAGGTCAATGCCAAAAGGTCATTGTCAAAAACGAAAGCAATTATAAGGCACACACACGGTAAGTAAAGGATTTAAATAAAAGGCTTTATTCATAATTATTATTTAATTATTATTGATATTATAACTACTTACATTATTTGGGCAGTGGGGGGAACAGAAGCGTTCTTAATCTAATATGCTGTTGTTAAAATCGCCAGTGTAAAAACATTGTAGTTAGGTAATTTATATAAGTAGATTACTTATTAACAAAAAACCTTCAACTAAAAACACACCCTCCTTCTGGCGCAGTCGGATAAAAATCAACGAGAAATGTGAGATAGGCTGTTAAAAAATATTAAATCAGGTTGATTACCTACCTCATATAAGACTGGCCTGTTGGTCTAGTGGTTAGTGACCCTGACTGCTAAGCCGGAGGTCGTGGGTTCGATCCCCACCCAGGCCACATCTTTGTGTGATGAGCATAAAGGTTTGTTCTGAGTCTGGGTGTAATAAGGAACCTCCTCACAATGCGTGCCGTGTCCAGAAGTACTGCCTTCTGCATCTGGCCCACGACCCATCCACCTAACGCGAGCCTCTTCAGGTGTCGATGGAGGCTCTTGGCAATCAGTCCATTGACTGACACGACTATCGGAACAATGATCGACAATCTCGTGAGCAAGGTCCAAATATTTTACTTTTTATTATTATTATTTAGAATATTTTACCAACATAACGGAAAAAATAAGGATATTTAGTTAATTGATTTAACAATTGTATTTTTCTTATGTCGTGTCATATTCATAACGATCCCCAAACAGTCAATAACACTGATCGGCATTATTCATCATCATCAGCAACCTATTAAGTCCCACTGCTGGGCTCGGGTCTCCTCTCCTCTAAGTAAAGAGCTGAGAGGGTTTAGGCCATAAACCACTCACGCTGGCCTAGTGCGGGTTGGTGGATCAGACATACTCATAGAATTTCTTCTAGGGTATGTGGGTTTCCTCACGATGTTTTCCTTCTCCGTTAACAGATGGTAAGTCACTTGACTAGTACATATAATTTCCACAAAGTGGAATCCACATTGGTACTGCCGCCGGTCGGGATCGAACTCAGACCGCGTGATTTGCACGCCCCGCCCGGACCGGGCCATTATCCATTCGCCACCATCGCTGTATTCAGCCACCATCGCTGTACTGATCGGCATTATGTTGTTTCATAAATAACGACCCGACTTTTTGTCAGATTAGTAAAAAATAATACGTACCTACTTTTTAGTTTTTTTTTTAATTTCTTTTTTTATTTATTATGGCCCGGTTATAGTAAGGTGTCCGCGCAATGGTACAATTTTGTCTATTTTTCTCTTGTGTTGTGATAATGTAAATTTTTATGTACAATAAAGAATAAAAGCATAGGCAGGTACGTGCGTCACTATCTAATATGAGGACAATCTTTTATCTATTATAAACCCGTCAGTAGCAAGTTTTTGTCTGGGTATTACATACTCTAAGCCCCTAATAATATATGTACGTTTACTACTTCTGGTTCCAATTATTGAATGATAGGTAAAAATCACAAAGGATACCTAAGTATAAGTAGACAGAGCCGCCCCGGTCTCCTGACATTTGACAAAAAACGAATAACTATCGGATAAAAAAGGTAAATTTATACTTTATAAATATCACTTAAGCCCAAACTAATTTAATCTAAGCTTGTGATATGGGATCTAGACATTAGACAACTGTTAAACATGTTACCTGACCATTAAATATATTACATAAACATGTGTAGGTATATATATTTCTAAATACATACTTAAGTACATAAGATAAAAAACACTCAAACTCCGAAACAAACATTTGCAGATCATAAAAATAATTGTTCCGACCCGGGAGACGAACCTGATACCTCAGAAACCGCAACCGTATACACTGCCGCTGCACCACCGAGTCAGTCAAACAAAATTAACTTAACACCGTCCCAAAATAACCTAATAAGATCTTCCATCCAGTAGGTATAAATAGGTAGGTACCTACTTGTCTACCTAAGCACTTATTTTAATAGGCATCTCCACATTATCTCAACATTACGTGTGAATGGTGTTTATATGTCTATTTTAAGCTCGCTTATTCATAACTTACACAAACAAAATTATACAGATATTAGGTCTTATTAGGAAACATTATCTATTTATTTTGTTGACTGTTGGTATAAGTACCTACCTACTTATTTGTTTTGTAATGTAATCCTTAAAAACGTGACGGAGAATCAAGGTGAATAGAAATTTACTTTGTCAAAAGACGTGTATAAAGAACAAGATAAATTAGCTTGCATGCAACAATGCAGGCACTGAAATGGGATACTAAACCTGCATAGCATAATGGCATATAATCAAGCCTCAAGCTTTTAAAATTTATAGATTTAACATTTCGAATATATATAAATTTATTTTTTACCTTTTAGTTCACGTTTTTGTTTGTTGAAAGCTTGTCCTTAAAAATCTTTATTTTATATTTTTTTATTTTATACTTTTTAGTCTAGGGTTTTACAGGTAAAGGGTCTTAAAAGGTAAACCTGAACCTAAAAAGTCCAAATTTTTTTTATGTTCACCATAGAATATTTAGAACCAAAACTCTTTTTGGCCGGTCAAGCATATAAATACTGAGCAGAGTGCGCTCATTAGATGGTCTTATGTAAAGTGTGATGCAATATATAATTTTATTGTTTTCTACTCTTCTGGCCAGAATCCCCACGTACACATTGCGACGCGATGCTACGGCCGAGATTAATTATTTTGTCACGCGAATATTTTTATATTGCGATATCTTCTAAGATATTTGTTTAAACTATAAAGAGTAAAGGGCACAAATATTCTATATTAAATTACCATTCTAACAAACATATTTATTTAGATATAGATTAAAACCATATAGGTAAAATAAGCTTCAAAAAATTTTTTTTTTAATCTGTATTTTTTAATTGTCAACGCAGTTATTGTGAGTTATCTGTTGAAGATAAGCATATACTATCGTGGACTTTTTTACAGATATTGATATGTTCTTTAATAATTTAATACAATGTTTTGTTCTATTACCAATAGTTTTCGCAGCGCATGCGATGAAAGACTTTTATGACAATTTTTGGTTACATTATTCAAGTTTTAGTAAGGATCTCTATTTATTTCGGGAAATAAAAATAGCCTATATTGATCGGTGAAGATGTATCTTTCAAACGGTGAAAGAATTTTTAAAATCGGACTATTAGTTTTTAGTTAAATCGCAACAAACAAAGAAACAAACAAACAAATCTTTCCTCTGAATTAAATCAGTTCATAGTAATTTATAGAAGATTATAGAAGTTTTATAGAAGTATAGACTACTCCTCAAGCCCTTTTATTTGATACCCATATTATGTGGATCGAAGAAAAAAAGGGGGTCCGCCATTTTGGAACGGCGGCCATATTGAAATCATTGGAATTTTGATTTTAGAATAGTGTATTGTCACCGGAACTAAAGGTGTATGCCAAATTACAGCTCCATCGGATACCTACAAGTGGTCATAAAATGATTTGCCAGATTTGAAAGTTAATAGAAAGCTTGTAATAATAATAAAACAAATGTCACAGTGTACATAGTAATAAATATACGGCTTTAAGCTTATACTCTTTATTTAATCAATCCCACTATAAAGTGGCGCCCAACATGGGGCACTTTGGGGAGTCCGTATAAAATTATAGGTCCGTATAAAATATATAAAATAGGTACTTTCATCAAAAAAATATTTCCCAAATTACTTACATGTGGTGTTTAACTCACCTACATGAGTTATGCACCTATGTTCTGTTTTATAACGAATGTTTTTGAAAAATAACTGCTGATAAGAGTTATGTAGGTATATTTATGCCTGTATTTTTAAAATCAAAGTTGTATAAAGAGCAATCAAATCAAGGGTTCCATCAGTTGCATATTAGACATCACCCTCGCTGACCGCTATGTGCTAAACGTCGAGATCCGACTTTGACGGAGGTCGAAGATATAAGGTGACCAGGATAAAGAGAAGATGGGTATGACAATTGGCAAGAAAGTGGACGTCATAGGACTGATAAGATGATGATGATACATAAAAAAGTGTTTTGTCAACAAAACCTTGTTTTTTTTTACCAACATTTCTGAACAAAAAGCATTGAATTTTAATAAACTTATTTTTATTTACATTTCACATTTTTATTCGATCCAAAATAATTAGTTGTCTTTAAAGTAAATAGGTACCTATTATATAGGCCTTTATCTATTTAATTTTTTCTAAGACGACGCGTCACCCGCTGATAACAATAATAAAATATTACTTACATTGACCTTACATACAAATAATACCAACATAATGGATTATTATTAATTATCATTGAGTTGATCCCAGACCTTATCTACTTCTTTTCTGGGAAATGAAATGCTTGTGTATCTACAACAAAAAATGCTAAAGAAGCTCTGTTTGTTAGTAACGAACTGCGCTGCACCGATTTAGATAAATTTTTGGTACTTATGGAAATGAATTGTGAGACTCAAGCAGGAAAGCATAATGGATAAATGTTATCACTATAAATTAAACTTATCAAGGAAGAATCAACATGTCAAAAAAGGTCGACGCGACGCCGACGGCGCGCGTCGCGGCTCGTCATTCTTTTATAGGTGCTCATAGTTTTATCCAGGCTGTTAAAGTTGTTCTATATAGAATTCTAGATCTCTGGGCTCGTTTTTTACTTTTCAGTTTTTGGGCGCTTGTTCGTAACAATTTAATTAATTTCGAAGTACCTATTTAAGAAAAAAAAATAAGGGTAACAATAATAGTTGTTGTTTTCCTACGACGCGACGCGGCGATGCTATTTCACAAATGATCAAGAAAATATTATGCGTGTAAAGAAACGTTTTGACATTTCAATGTTGCAATGCTCTCATGTTTTGAAATTTACCTATTATTGGGAAAGTCATTCTGACATATCATCTCTTTTAACTTTTACTGGGCTTCATTGCGTAAGTACTATATAGTATTTTCATATTTTGTTCTTGAAGTTTTAAGATATAATTTTCCTTGTTAGTATGCTAAATAAACATCTATGTTGTCTCTAAAATGTGTTAGTTATTGTAATTTGTAAGTTTAGATTTTAGGCTAGCAACATTCAGTCGCTCATTTAATGTGTCTTAAACTCGAGTGTATTTATTTATTTTGAACAGGAAATCCTTGAAAAGTATGGCGTAGATCTAAAGTTGAACGTATCTTTTGTTTAATTCATAGCTAAATATTCATTGTAAAGTGATCTGTACTCCTAAAAATGTCGGAATCAAGTTCCGTGGAAGATATTCCGGAGCAATGTAAAGTAAGTTTTTATTGTTTATTTCTTTGTCTGTTGTAGTACTGTGTGACCTTTGCTCAATAAATGATGTTACATGTTTTATTATTAGTAAACAAGATGGTATTGTACGATTCCATTCCAAGGACGAATAATTGCGTCATAACAATGAGTAAATGGTGGCGTGTAAAATTATGTAGACACTTGAAAATTTTATGGCGCAAAAGGCGCGTTCCAGAGGCACGCTATTTTGATAATGATACAATGATACATTCGTACATTCTGTGGTTGACGGACCACAGAAGTCGAGATAATTTACCATAATGTTTGCTTTATTTAGTCATTACTGTTATCAAAACAAGGAATTAATTAATTCACACAGTGCACTTTATTTGTTTTAAATATGTCGTAACTACAGCTGTTCATTACAAAGTCGGTATCTATACTTAAGCTGAAATCAGTGTAGCATAAACAATAACAACATTTGACTATCTTAATTTGTGTAAAACCGATTAAATTAATAAAAACAACTTTTGTATTATTTTCAAATGTTTATAAATGAGAAGGTACAACATAATGCCGCACAGATAACAGAAAATTAAATTAAATCTCATAATCCAATTTGACAGTGATTTGTTGACAATCATTTTACATTGATTTTGGCCCCAGTATACCTGTTTGCCCTCCTTGTTTTCATGTTTTAAAAACCCTCTCAGCTCTCTAGATTGATGAGATGAGGCCCGAGCCCACCAGTGGGACATTAATGGGTTGCTGATGATGATAGCTGTTTATTAGTACTAACAACAGGCATTATTTTTCACAAAAAATCTTAGTTGTGGAAAAATACTGGTAACTGGTAACGCTAAGATCTCAAAAACTACTGGTTTGATTTGAAAATGATTATTGTTGTTGGTCAGCCCATTTATCAATAAAGGCTATATAACATCACGCTACGGCCAATAGGTGCTGAGCAGTGGTCAAATAAAGAATGACAGGAGCGAAGCCTCGTGCAACTTCTAGTAACAATATAACAAAAGCAAAGTTAGAAAATTTAATTTGCTATTTTGGTATCATTTTTCTAAGGAGACATCTTTACGAATGCAAAATTAATTTGCAAATAAAATATGATTGATTAAAAAAGAATTTTTATCAAAGTACAAATATTCATCTTAATTGTCAAAGCCGTTATGACTAATGTTCATTATATTATCTTACAATAATTTCTCGTTAGATAAGATACATGAGTAATATTGTTCTTAGTTTTGAGATTTTATTCTTATGACGTTGGAAACTACTCAAGCCGAATTGTATTATAGAATAAACATTAACAACATTTGACGATCTTATAATATCTGCTTTTGTAAAACCAATTAAATGAATAAAAACAACTTATGGAGTATTTCTAAATATATTAAGAAGTTACAGCCTAATGAAGAATATAGGCAATAATATATTAAAAATTAACTCTTAAAATATAATTTCTCTGATATTTGTTTACAAATATTCTACATTAATTTTGGCCCAAGTCTAGGCCAGCGTTGGCACCAGATATTGTCTATCTATAACTTTAATTATCTCTATTATCTCTATTTCAAATTTCATTAAGATTTATTTGTTGCTTTGAAAGCATAATAGCTAGATTTACTTTAGCACTTATTATTTTGACATTGCATTTATATGATTACACAAAAAATCTTCCACAACTAAATTTTACATTGCACATCTTAACGGTGCTCTGGCGTCAAGTAGCACAAATTTATCACTATTGATACATCAGATAATACATAGATAAGATACTTGTTGAAATCTAAACTATTAAAAAACAGACTCGATATTCTATTTGTAGGATTTTATTAGTCTAAAGTTTCTTACAAGTAGTATATTATTCAGGTCTGCCTCCTGAAGTAAAGTACCTTACTTAGAGGTATATAATGGATAGCAAAGAAGGCTTTTGAGTAACCCAATGGACTTACCATCAGGTGGGCCGTCTGCTCATCTACCACTTATGGCAATAAAAAGAAAAATATATATATATATATATATATATATATATACCTTATAAATATATAACTAATAAGCAAGTTGAATTAAGCTGACAACACATCCTAATTTACTAGGACCTGTTCACCCAAGATGGAGTGCTCCTCAAAGCCTGCATCGGGAGACCAGTCACGGACCTCAACAGCATCGGCATGCTGTGCATCGTTCAGAACCAGGACGGCACAAAGAGCATCGAATGGAGGCCCAATGACCTGATCACCATCGATTCGGATACACAGGACCAGGAGTGGGCGGTCGTCAACACTATTGGTATATCCATGTCTTACGCTAAAGGTATTTGTGATGAATATTTTACAGCTTAAGGTGGCAGTACGGAGCCAATCGGTTTGGAAGACAAGATCTTGGCTTTTGTGTTATTTTTTAATTTTGTTTATTAACCAACCTGGATTTGGCCAATGTTTGTGGATTGTGGCTTAAACTCGCTCAGTTCTCTAGGTAGAGGTGAGGAGACTAGCATAGCAGTGGGAAATTATCGTGTTGCTATAATTTTAATTATTAGATAAGCAGTATGCTGTTTGGTTGACGATGTTAAGGAAACATCAGGTGGAAGTTGGAAGATGACCAAGAGTGGCCTTGAACAGGGACAAATGGGCACAGTTGGAGGAGGCATTTGCACAACCTGAAAGACGAGACTAAGCTAGCAACAATAAAACATATAATCACCAACAATATTACTGTCTGAATAAAGGCTAATAATAATAATGTCGTAAGATGCAGAGGAAGTGTTTATAGTTATAAACACTTCCTCTGCATCTGTAGGAGCAACTGCTCTGCAAGAGATCCTACGTTCGATTCCCAGGCCGGGCAACGACAGTTTTTCTGGTATGAAATTCTCAGTAGCATTCTTCTGAAGTCTGAAAATGTGGTCGGCTAATGGCTATAGGCTGGCCACTATTAATTAATGCTAATGTAGCGGGCGAAATGTGGGTGAGATGAACATGTCTCTATCCTATTGTGGATTAAAGTCGTGAAGCTAAGTATGAACAATACGCGTGATCTAACTTGGCCGGCTTTGAACGTAGCTTTCGCGCATATCCCGTGTTAAAAGTATGATACACCCCCCGCTCCTGTCACCATTGAGTTGACTTGTTTACTGCGCAGTCACTCGCGCGATGTTCAGGCGGGTTAACTTTAATCACGCGTACCGTACCTACGTTGATAGTATTACCATTCATATTTGTTTGTCTGTTGCTTATATGGTATGTAATGATCGGTTACTTTGTTGGTCTAGGGGTTGTAGGTAGATTACTAAACACGAGATTGTGTAAGACACAGTATACTTAAATTATATTTAAAAGATTGTACTACTGTCAATTTGTGTAAGTTTTTTTTGTAATGTGAATTTTCCTTGGACGATATTGGTGCATGTTTGGCCAATATGTGGAGCCTCAACAGTCTACTGCCGGCTCCATACGTCATTGGACAGATATATGCTAATTGTTTTGTTTGGGTCTAGTTTGTGTCAGTTAGTTGTATATTTTGTAAGGCCCATGTGACAGTTCTGTTTCCTTAGTACCTAATCAAAAAATGTTTACATAAACTAAACCTATCCCAATATCAATCATAGTATATCAGGATTGTTTTTAAAATGTACGAATTCATGGTCACTTCAAGGTTTTATTAACCGTAAGAAAACCGTGAAAGAAGTTAACTGCTTCGAATCAGAATGTCAATGTTATGTAGCTACCGATAAGGTATTTTATTACTAGAATACGTCATTCAATGCGCAGTACAGAGTTGAAATTTTAGGTGATCAGAATTCTTGCGCTCTCTCAGCAATTTATTGTCAGTTGACGGTGGGTCGGTATTAGTGCTAATACTATACTAGTTCCAGACCCCTGGGCAATGTGTGTATGCTGGTGAGTAATGGTGGAAATTACTGTGCTGGCGATAGGGATTTCGTTTCTTTGGTTTAGCTGACAAACGATGGTGGCCGAACGGATGAGTGACCGGCGCGGTGTGCAAGTCATGCGATCCGAGTACCAATGTAGATTTCACATTGTGGAATTTATATGTACTAGTCACGTGGCCCCCCGCCAGATGGACCGACGACCTGGTAAAGGTTGCGGGTGGCCGTTGGATGCGGGCGGCACAAAATCGCTCGCTGTGGCGGAAATTAGGTGAGGCCTATGTTCAACAGTGGACGTCATTGGGCTGATATGATGATGAGTCACGTAACTTACCATCTGCTGACGGTGAAGGAAAACATCGTGAGGAAACACACACACCCTAGAAGTAATTCTAAGTGTATGTGTGGGCGCTACAATAGATCATTAACTGGTCGATGCAGCAAAGAATGCTCTCATCGCATATAACCCAAAATTGTTAATAAATATGCCCCTACATTGCTGATGTGGATGGCTTACCAGGTGGCTAGTGGCCACCGTCACGTCAGTTTGTGCCACCCTCTGAAATTTGCTTTTTGGACTACGGTGCAATATCTCCCACATACCCATCACTGTAACTCGTATAAGGATTAACAATGATGATTGCTTGCATAGGGACTCTAGACACTCAGGAATCCCAGGAAAAGCTTTTTGAATTGCAGAGTTAGAGAAATGTATAATACAATACAAGTAACTTCATTTAAGTAGAATACACCTTTTGCAAATACCCTTTTTTCCCACCAGGTCGCCGTCAACGAACGCTAAGCGGCAATATAACATCGGACTACGCAACAGCAAGAGCACGCATCATCAAAATACCGATCGAAGAGCTGAAAATCTTCAGAATCACCCGCAACAACCAGCAAATGCAGTTCTCCACTAAACCTGGTGTCTGGCAGACAACGTTCTATTTTCAACACGGCAATGCTGAAATATTCGTAGCATATCTCAAGAATCACGTCAAAACGGCCAAGACCAGGCATGATAGAAACACATACGTGGTTATAGAACCTAATATAGAGTCCCAAGTACTAAACAGATCATTCGCAGAGCTTGATATATTTACGGAGAATACTACAGACGTTGTTTGGAATCTGGTCTCCAATTTTAAGCAGAGGCCTTATGAAACTACTTTAGAGGCGTTTTCGAAATTGACTGATATTGGTAAGATTTAAGGGATTTAAGTTTCGTTTTATAGCCCATGTGAGGGTCAATAGTAATTAATAATGCTGATGTATAATATGATGATAATTTCATACGATCAGTCTAGTCGTCGCCCACTACGGATAATGATTGTTATTGTTGTTGATTTGTATATAATATTATATATTAAATAGAATTTCATACTTAGAAAGTCGTATACGATTCGACACAGAACGTCATTTTCGCACAATGTCACTTCGCAGAATATTTCGTGGAATACCATTCAAGCCATGCCTCAGACCCTTAAATTAAAACGTCATGTCCCATATATTAATATGTCTATTCTAGTGTACTACGGCAATGAAGCAATGAACGGCAAGCGCGATGTTTCCGAAGAGGTGGCAGACCTGCTGACCAAGAGTATAAGTGCAATGGATGAGGCTACTACAGTCACAAGAAACGATGAGTATGAGGTCATCAGTGTCAAGCCTACCTTGCCGCCCCGACCCAGTATACCTAGGTGAGAATTAGTAAACTAAATCAATAGTTCAATGGCGAAAATCCCATCTTACTTGCATGCGAGGGGCAGCTAGTTACTTAAAAATAAGCTGTGAACTTCCTGCACCGGTGTTTCCTGATTGCTAAGACATCAAACGAGGTTTAAAGAGAGCTGTCCTCTCTCGGTAGGTAGTTGCTTGGCTGTGCCCCTAACATTGACTATACCTATCACCTAATTAGACATTATGGAAGCAATGATTGAGAATTGAGTATTGAGTATTGCCAACGTCCATGAGTGGCGGTAACCACTTACCATCAGGTGGGCCGTCTGCTCGTCTGCCACTTCAGGCAATTTTTACTAATTTTTATAAATTTTGTCACTGTTTGTGCCGGCTGACGTCAGACGCTAAGACTAAAATCTATTAGATAGATCTATTTAGATAGTGTAGAAAATTCTTAAGTATATGTATATATGTCTTTTCCGTAATATACTGATGGACCAAGGTCTCTAGTGGTCATTTATCAACATCATCAACATCAGCGCTATGACGTATTTTGTATTGGGGCGATGTCCGTGCGACGTCCCTCCACCAGATGGACCTCGGATCTAGAAAGGTTGCTGGTGGTTGTTGGTTGTGAAGGTGGCATAAAATCTCTTGCAGTGCTCTTATACTTAATAATTTCTATAATGATGGTGTTACAGAGGCACCCCACTGTCGACAGAGAAATGGGAAGGGTTGCAGGATACAGAGGGCAGAGTCACGGAAGTAGAAGGTGTTAGACAACTTATATTCAGAGGGGTGAGTTGAATTTTTTGTTATTACAAATTTTCAGAATCACAGTTTCTTGTCAGATTTGCGAAAGTCACATTGTATTTTCATAGACGACTTACGCATCGCAACCCTGAGTGTTTAAAACTAAAACAAAGCAAATGCTACTCAAATATTTAAAAAATATTAGAAAAAAGATCACATTAATTTGAAATAAAAATAACGAATACCCAAAAAGAATCTCTCCGGCGGGGAATCGAACCCCGGTCTCCCGCGTGACAGGCGGGGATACTGACCACTATACTACCGAAGACTTATCTACAAGTTGCGAAATTAAGGTTCAGTCTTTACATTTTTCAATGATATAACTATGAAATTATTTTCCGGTCTTATAAAAGTATATAAAAAAATTGAGTCATGGCATCATTTAAGGCCCATTTACACGGTCCAAGTTTACCTAGGCAATTCTCATTACGTCTACTACACTATTTTTCTCTACGACAAATCGAACACGAAATTTTTGAATGTAAGTTGTACCACATTTAAATTTTATGGCACGGAAAATCAAGTACCATGTTCAGACTTTTTAATTTTTTTCCTATGCTGAGCGAGCCAATCTGCCCCCCCCCCCCCCCCAAAACCTATACGCTATGTATCGCACTAATGATACTATTTGTTATTTTCAGGGCGTAGCTCACTCAATAAGACACTCAGTATGGAAGTACCTTCTAGATTATTATCCTTGGTACATGACACATCTAGAACTAAGAGTATTGCACAAGAAAAGAACGGAGGAATACTTCGCAATGAAACTGCAGTGGAAATCTATGACTGAAGGGCAGGAAGCCAGGTTGGTTATTAATATTATATTAAGCTGACTAGCATCCGCCGCCGCATAGTAATAAATGTATATATTTTAATCTTCCTCATAAATCATTCTATCTATTGGAAAAAACCGCATGAAAATAAATTCAATAGTTTTGAGCTCTTTTTTATTCTTTTCTTTTAAAAGACAACGCCCGCACTAGGGAATAAGCCCTGTGTCGCGGGGAGCTTTACAAACATGGAACTAACGGACACAAAGTACACCCAGACTAGAAATAAATATCTATGAATCACACAAATATTTGTCTCGTGTGGGAATCGAACCCACGTCACCCAGCACGGCGATGTAGTGGCGAGGCGACCACCTTAACCACTGCGCCACGGTGACAGTCAATACTATTAGGTATATTATTAATTATTTTTGGGTTAGATGTCATAGAGGCTTTTTTGCTACGTCGACTAGTTACACTGATCTATTGTAGCGCCCACAGATACACTTAAGCTCTGGTTTCCTCCAAAACCGGTGGCGTCATTAAACGGACGTAATATGATGGCCGCAAAAAGAAGGCCGCGGCCGTAGGCACGTGGAATGTTAGAGACTTTGACGGCCGTCTTTTTAAGGTGAACAAACCACAAAGTACGTGTCAACGGTTGCAAATGGACGACCTTGATTTAGCGTTACTCGAGCAATCATCAGAAGACGAAAATAATCGTATGGAGGAAAGTGATTTATACAAAGCTCGTTCTACCGAAGGTGCTTTTGAAATTTTAGCGCGTCGTCGTCTACACTGCAATGACGAAAAGTTTTGGGAATACTTTCGTCTTACACCAGTTTTATTTGATTATGTATTAAATCACTGGCCTGTTGGTCTAGTGGTTAGTGACTGCTAAGCCGGAGGTCGTGGGTTCGATCCCCACCCAGGACAAATCTTTGTGTGATGAGCATGAAGGTTTGTTCTGTGTCTGGGTGTAATTTATCTATAATATGTATGTATAAACAAAAAAAAAACATGTATTTAAGTAGTATATCAGTTGTTTAGTACCCATAACACAAGCAAATATAATTGCTTACTTTGGGACTAGATGGCGCTGTGTGAATGTAGCAGAATATAAAAAAAAAAAAAAATAAGAGATTAATTAAGTTATAATCCACCACTATCGAAAAAAACGTTCACAGACTATTCGACACCGAAATGACGGCCGTCATGCAAATGGCGGCACCGCTGTTTAACGTTACGGTGTTTGAAGACGTTCCCTAGGAAACCGCACCATCTTGTTTTTTTGGACAACGTTTCAGTGACGTCATTCGACGCTAAATTACGGTACCGCTATCCTAGGAAACCAGAGCTTTAGACTTACTTCTACTAGTATGTGGGTTTCCTCACAATGTTTTGCTTCACTGTCAGTGGATGATAAGTCATTTGATTAGTACATATAAATGACCTACACAAAGTGCAATTTATATTGGTACTGCCACAGGTCACTTATCCATTTGGCCACCATCCCTTGTTTGTTTTATACTAAGGATTATAATATTTAATTTTACAGGTTTTCAGAATACAGAGACAGAAAGAGCCTTGTAGAAAAAGATGTGAACAGAACAGACAGGACGCACCCTTTCTTCGCGGGAGACAATAACCCCAACTTGATAGTGTTACAAGATATACTGATGACGTATGTCATGTATAACTTCGATCTAGGTTATGTGCAAGGGATGAGTGATATATTGGCGCCATTGTTACTGTTGCTAGGCAACGAAGTCGAAAGCTTCTGGTGTTTTGTTGGGTTCATGGAGAAAATTGTGAGTTTTATTTTCGAATTAACACTTAGTAAGTAACTTAGGGCCTGTTTCACGACTGGCAGTTTTGATAGTAAACTACTTGAGACTTTTTTGACAGATTTTATAATATGAAAAAATCTCTCTCTCTCTTATTTAAGAGCTTTGCTCTTGTCGGTGAAACAATCGCCATTCTTCTCTATTTTCTGCAATTTTTTTTGATGATACGACACAACTCCCTCCCTCTTTCTACTTCACTTGGTGGATGAAACTTCTCCTAGGTCTACCCTGCCTTTCCTTCCTTCTATTAAAAAATATTACCTAATATTTAGTATTTCTTATAACAATAATTAATCTATACATAATTATCTAATTAAACCAAGTTTAATTTGATAAGTGTATTTCTAGCATAAAACTAGATACTTTGCAATATTACTATCTATACAATTAATATTAATATCTACTACATTATTGTTATGAAAATAGCTACTTTTGTAAAATGTAGCCCTCTTCCCCTCTCCTAATTATTGTGCAGTGCCTTACAGGGTCCATAATTGTAACCTACATTATACATACCACCTATTTGTACATTATGGAAGCAATAAATGATTGAGTATTGAAAAATACGTCAAAAATCTGTCAATTAATTTTTATATAGGCTATCTAGAACTAGTGGTGAAACGGGCCCGTAATAATTAAAATCATCTTATACTTACATAATGACACAAATTACTCTACCCAGGCATCAAACTTCGACATGGACCAAGCAGGCATGAAGCACCAGCTCCTCCAACTACAACAGTTGCTCCTGTTCGCAAGCCCTGAGCTAGCCAACCATCTCTCCCAGAAGGAGTCAGGAAACATGTACTTTTGCTTCCGATGGCTACTCGTCTGGTTCAAACGGGAGTTCTCTCACAGAGATATTATGAGGTTAGCATGGTATATATTTTTTTTTTACACGACGGTACCAATCTGGAAGTCCGCCCGAGTCTATTAACCCAATCGTAACACAATGGTAAGTCGATGGTCTCATTCGACAGCTCTGATTGGCTTACAAAGTCAATCGCGCCATATTGCCGGCCTGTGATTGGTCGATATTAGTACATTGATCTGCTGTCGTCGTGTGTAATTTAGCAGATGTCCCCCTGATGGTTAGCAGTTACAGTAGCCTATTCTTCTTCTTCTTACCGTGTGGGCTTGAGGCAGACCCTGGTGTTGGAATTTATCAAGTCGCCCAGAAGGCTTCCAGCTTGACTTAACGACTACCACATTAAGTGGTAACCGGGACCAACGGCTTTACGTGCCTTCCGAAACACGGAGACGCTCGAAAATAAAATTGCCACAAACGGTCACCCATCATGGACTGACCTTGCCGAGTGTTGCTTAACCTCGATGATCGTAACGAACATCTCAGTAACACAATGCTACGAGCGCCTCAGTAGCCTATGGACACTTGCAACACCAAGAACATCATGCGCATTGCCGACTTTAAAATCTGCAGTATGCATAATCATGAAATTTTTTTTTCCACAGGCTATGGGAAGTGTTATGGACAGGGTTGCCATGCGCAAATTTCCACTTGTTAATATGTGTTGCCATACTCGATGCAGAGAAAGATGTTCTTATCAGTAAGGATTATGGTTTTACTGAAATATTGAAAGTAAGTAATAATTATTGTTTTCTTGTTTTTTTTTTCTTTAAATTTCTTTATTCTTAGTTACGTAGAACATAATATTCACAATAATTGTAAAATAAAATGCGTATTTTTATTCGAATGACTTGACGCACAACTCAACACGTTTATACATATACCATTGCGTTCATAAGGTAGAACGGATAAAAAAAAATATTTATACAATTTTGAGACTCGGACCCCGCCGTCCATAATTATTAAAGCTATAATAACTACACCGCTGCGCCGGTGCTTAAAAGGAGTTTAAAAAAAAAACTATTATTTTATTTCCAGCATGTAAACGACCTATCAATGTGCCTAGACGTGGACAAGATCCTCAGCACTGCCGAGGGCATTTACCACCAGATAGTATCAGCCCCGCACCTCACAGACCAGATCAGAATCATTCTCGGTCTCCCTACAATCAATACTTCACTCTCCACTCACTCAGAGGACAGCATAGAGCCCACGTCGTCGAAAGACAAAGAAAATGGTACGACTGAGCCGGTCAACATTTTTGGACCGGACATGGAAGAAGTTATGTATCAAATAGGTTTAGACATGAATTTCTGAGGTGGTGATTATCCGTTTTCTACGTGTTTTTTTGGTGTTGGAATTGCTTTTAATAGTGTAGAAGTTCGCTAAATTATGTTTTATATTTTATGGCTTTCAGTCAATTTGGCTTGCATCATAAAATTAACCAAAAGTAAAAATAATTGAACTCAAGAAATTTATCGTTAATAATGACCTCTGAAATTGTTCTTTAATAATAATTACCTTAGATATGAAAAATATCTAATAATACTTTTATTTTTGTTTTAAGTTTAGACGTAACTGCGACACTGATAAAGTTTACTAACCTTTTCACGACATTAAAGGTCAAAAAATAATATATATTAGAGGTCAGATTAACCTCTTATAATATTAAAGACCTTAACAATTAAATATCATATTTTTTGAGAATAATAAACTAACAGCTATACATGCTTAATGCACATAATTGACTATTATACTAAGTTGTAGACAATCAGCCACAGGAGGTTAGCGAATAATAATAAATCGCTAAATCGTATAAATTCGAGTTGTTTATACTTTGTAATGCATGTGAAGGTCCTTGAGACCCCCCCCCCCCCCCTATTGTCGTCCTGCAACAAGTCGAAAGTCTATTTCTGTTTCTGGACATTTCTGTACACCATGGATGTCGAACCTATAGGTAGCCTATAGGGTTTAAAAGCTTTTCTGCAGGAATCAGCAAAAGCTGGTTGCTAGATAAGTACTGTCTTTTTTAATTTTTTTTTGTTTATTATTGGATAATAGGAAGGAAAAAAAGTTAGAACCAAGTTAAGGTATTGTTTTGGCCGAACTTTTACACTTATAAAGTAATTTCAGTATTACCAAGAACTCACTGCATTGCTAACCAAACTACAAATGAAAAGCAATCTATTATGGTCCCACTGCTGCGCAAGGGCATCCTCTCTTATATTACGAGAGATGAGTCAAAATACTTTTGACTGGTTATGAGTTTTGACTGTAATACATATATCTTGTAAATAATCATGTAATATGGATGTAATATTACAGACAGTTAACCATATTTTTGTAGGTGTTCCTATTAATAAAAATTAATAAAAAAAATTTTTTGTTTATTAAGTCTAGATGTAACTACGACCCTGAAACAGATTACTAACTTTTTCACACTAAAAGTGCTCGGTGTAGAATATTGCTTGCTATTTTACTCCCATAATAATTTTTTTTCGTTACTAATTATCTAATTTGCACTTAACACGGCATAAGGTTGCACTTAGACGCATAATATTGTGATAACTGTAGTGTGTGTGTGTAGACTGGCCTGTCGGTCTAGAGGTTAGTGACCCTGACTGCTAAGCCAGAGGTCGTGGGTTCGATCCCCACCCAGGACAAATCTTTGTGTGATGAGCATGAAGGTTTGTTCTGTGTCTGGGTGTAATTTATTCATAATAATAATATGTATGTATTTACAAAAAAAATATGTATATAATTAGTATATCAGTTGTTTAGTACACATAAAACAAGCAAATATAATTGCTTAATTTGGGACTAGATGGCGCTGTGTGAGTATGGTAGAATATTATTATTATTATAACAATACATTAACATAATTATCTATATGTATTGCCGAATCCACAGTGAGTTAAGAGTGCTTGTACTTATGAACGACAACGTCGCAATTTAGTGTCATATATATTTCGTTGTTTTAAATTTTTATTATTAAATCAGAGCTATATTTTAAAAATATGTGCAATACATGTTTTAGAATTATTATATAATTTTATTAATAATAAATTACGTGAAAAGTCTGTAAAAGGTAACAAATCATTGCGTTTACAGTTCTATTTATAGGTAGGTATGCAAATAACACATTGCAACTTGCAGGGCGTTATTTTCATAGTTAAATTACTGTAAGCATTAGGTACGTATAGTTTTCTTTAGAGAACATGTTCACGTAATTAATAAATCCACGAAATATGACACTAAATTGCCACGTTCAGTTCACGTCAGCTGTTCTGGCGTGATTGAGTTACAAACATACATACAACCATCTTTCATATTTATAACATGAGTAAGATAGTAAGATTAAAATAAATATTTTTTCTATTGCAGGATACACTCGAATTTAACGGATTACAAATTCAAATTGTTACGAAAACTGTATGGGCGCTATTCGCGTAGCGACAGATGTACATATTTATATCAACAGACTGGATATATAGTGATATTTTTTTATATTTTTATAAATACCGCTTTGAAAAATTTCAATGTAAGGGATGGACCACACTTAGTCGCACGGAATCGTTATTTCTTATGTTTTTATCCTTTTTTGTCACTTAGAACCGTCATTTTTTTTTCACGAGAGCGGGAGTACAATTGCACGCGACTGAATCGACGATGTGCTCAGCTCTTTCTAGCTTATGACGGTTTTAAGTGACAGAAAGAGATAGAAGCGTAAAAAAGGCGGGTCGTTGCTTCTAGGTGTAATCCAACCCTAAGTTTGGCTCCTATTCGAACGTGTTTTGTATTTATCCCACCTATGAATTATAATTTTTTGTTACTTTATCATTTTGGTTGCCATAAATAAACATAATCAACTCGGCCTAAAAACTTTGCTTCAGATTTAAAATCGATGATACAATTCTCTCATTCGATTTTCGTAAATTGGCATCACATTTATACAGGGTGTATACGACGATACGACATTAAATGACAAGGCAGCCAGTGTTAACCCTTATAAACATATTCTAATATAAATTATTAAAAAAAAAAAAAGAAAAAAAAAAAAAAAAAAAAAAAAAAAAAAGCTACTTACACATTATTTAAAGTCGAAAAATTTAAGAATATACAACCACACATTATTTTTCTATCATGACGTTTTCGACATGACGATGACAACAGTGCGGAACAGAGTAAGAGATAAGATAATATGAAAGAGTCAGAGATATTTAAATGAATTGAATGACGTAATGACAACATACGATCAACGTAAATACCTACAGGTTGTTTAAAACTGTGAACAACTGTGACATAAAGAAAGTACATTTGCGTCTAAACTATTGCAAATTTCTGTTAAATTTTTTTGGTATAGTCTTCTAACATCACATGCTACACGTGGTTTCATTTAATGTCGTATCGTCGTATACACCCTGTATATTTGACGATGGCGTCCAAGAGGATCATTTAGCGCAGTGGTTCTTAACCTATGGTCCGAGGACAAATGGTGGTGGCTGAGGTAGCAAAAGTGGTCCGCGAATCGAACGCGCAGGGGATTTGGCCTCTGGGAATATATTTAGGTACCTTCTCGAAAAACTATTAGAGCCAATCACCCATTGAACTTTTTTGGTGGTCCATTATAAATTATAAGACAGTATATTAATCAAGTGGTCTTTCACTACTAAAAGGTTATAAACCACTGATCTAGTATCTAGCGCTTTATAATATGCATAAGAAAAGAGCTCTCATCGAATGACTGAACACATTTTGTTACTTTTGACGAAATCAAAATCGCTTCAGACAGACAGACAGAGATAAAAAACATTAGCTTTTTAAACCGCCACGTCAAAAAAAAAACAATAAAATAGGTACATAAAAATAATGATATATTATCTTTACCTTTTTGTGGAGCTGAGTTTTGCCGACATCGGCGCTCAGGGTACCTACGTTTGTGCTTGTCGGATATAGCCGACGTTGGCGTTCAAAAGGTTAAACATAAAGCCGCTCTAGTTTTGTTACTGGAGCTAGAACAAAATTATTTGATATTGAAGAATATTATAATATTTGCAATTTTTTTACGTAAACTCTGATTCATAGACCAGGGCCCTGATTCTGACTCATCGGATTGCTCCCGGATCGTAAAGTTTTTCGAATCTTAGAACGACGCATTTTACAGCATAAGTTATTTATTGATAAAAAATAGTTTACGTTGTACAAAATTAAACTTATTATTAGACTTTTCTTTTTACAAACATTATTTTGTTAAAATTGTGTTTTATAACTCTAAATAAACTGAAATTTCTGGCCGAAAATTAACCGACATCTCGGAATCAGGGGGTAGTATTTAAATTGCGCCAATTTTTATTTTCCGATTAATTATATTCGTAAAGCAATGATTGATTGAAATCAATATACCTAATGAGAAGAAAAATATTTATTAACTTTTGATTGCTATATGTACCTATATAGGTACTTATTATTATGGTATAGTACCTATCTAAAATTGTAGTTTTAATATAAGAATAACCACAAATTAATAAGCATTTTGAGGCATAATGCAGTTTGTTGATTTTGATTCTTGTTATCTTGCCATTACAGATCATATTTGTATAAAATTATTTTATTTCTACAAAATAGGTAGATATAATAGTTATTAGAAAATATAACTAGGCATTATCAGCGACTTTCGCTGCCAAAAATAATGTAATTTAATAAAAATTAAAGTGTAATAGGTACTTTGAAACAACTTGTTGCTCGACCAGTTTCCGAACATTTTTCTGTTTTTGATCATGATGAAAGTTCAAGACCATTTAGCACGCACGAGTTGACAGTAAAGCGTTCAACAAATTGAATTACACAGCTTTATAATAAATCTATACCTACTTAATATTATAAAGCTGAAGAGATTTTTGTTTCGTTGATCTAATAATCTCGGGCTACTGCCGCCTGATTCTAACTCGTCGGATGATTGCTCTTAAATCGTAAAGTTTTCGAAACTTAGTACGACGATTAAAAACTGATTAATATTTTTTTTTTCCTACAACCATCTATTTCTTTAACTTTATATTTTTTACAACCTTTCTATTAACTTGCAATGTACGTATATAACTTTCAAATCGGGCAATCATTTTTTGACCACTTATAGGTATTTTAACTTTAATTAAACTGACATTTCCGGCCGAAAATTTTCTGACAACACAGAATCAGGGTGTTGGTCCGATTTTAAAAATTCTTTTAGTTTTGGATAGACCATTTATCGAGGAAGACTATAACATCACGCTACGGCTATTAGGAGTTGAGCAGTGGTCAAATAAAGAACGTAAATGTTTGGAAACTCGGCGAGCAGGCGGTTGTGTGAAAGCCGCAATCTCCTTTAGTCGACAAGTGAAAATGATAGGTCTATTTGTAACCACGGCTGATGCAACTTGGTCAAAACAAAATAATATGGTACCTATGTAAAAAACGAAATAGGTTGTTACCTACCTAATGCACGGTCGCGTGAACCGACCATGTTTGAAATGAAAATAAGCAATAATTCCTAAACAACACGGTGCATTTTTAATTGTCGGCTGACAGGGCTGTATAACGTTTATACGTTAGTAAATATCGCCTTATTCTGGTGCTTGCAGTTCTATAGGAGTCAAAATATTTATCAATTTGCTGTTGAATATGTCAATTTTATTATATTTTCATAATATTTCAGTGTCATGTAAATTTCGTTATAATTAAAATTGTTTTATGTTAATTATGTGTATATTCGCCATTGTTTCGAATGTAATTTTCCTAATTAAAAATTATATTCATTATTTAATAAAGTTTCTGTATGTACCTGCACAGATAAGTTTTTGTTTTTGTTAATACTCTTTTGCTTATCATATAAAATTGCCATGCGTACTCATCAGTGGCTTACTACTGATAAGTACGCATGGAACTACAGCCGTATAAAGACTGAGTGACAATCCACCAAAATCAGTCTAGCCGTTTCGGAGATTACCCGGACCAAAGAGACAGGCAAAAATTTATTCTTTGTTGTTTAGTACCCTAAAACATTTCATAATAATAAATGTATTCAATAAACTCTTATTTTTATATGTAAATACTTATATAATTTGGGTGGGATAAGATAAATAGGCAAATATTTGTCCAAAACTATATTAGTACTATAATCTAGTGCTTAAAATAAATGAGATCAATTAGTTTCTTTGTACTTTAGTTTACAAATTCAGTACATTCATATTAATTTGTGAATGAGATTTCAAATGTACATTCAACCCATATCGAGTTTGGTATGACTTATCACACAAATGACAATGGAAATTCTTCACACCCGTGTGAGTTAATGAGTGCCTCTGCAACTCTGATTTGGAGAAAAACCGCTTCCCACAACTATCACACCCATACTTCTTCTCTTTCAAATGATTCTTTCTTATATGTGAACTTCTTGAACTTGACGATATAAATGTAGCATTACAGACTTCGCATTTATGGTTCCTTGTTCTCTTATGATTCCATAATACATGGGAATGTAGACCTCCAGGGACTTTGAATTTCTTTGGGCAATATTTACAGCTGTACGGACGATCATTGCTATGGGTTAGCATATGAATTCGTATGTAACCTGGAGGATACGATTTACCACATTGGTCACACTGTCGTAGCACTCTTTCTGATTTGTTCTTTTCTTTATCTATGTTAGGTCTACAGGAGTGTGAATTTAATTCATCCCCACTGTAAAATCCTTCCCAACAATTTTCACATAGATACGGTTTCAGGTGTAGCTTTCGATGCAAAACTAAGGAACGAAAGTCCTCAAATTTCTCATTACAATATTCACAATCTCTACCAACTTGAGATTTTGTGGGATGAAGATTAACACAATGATCACTCAGAGACCTAACAGAATGAAACTCCGCTTTGCATTCAACACAAAATAACAACTGCATTTCATCCTCAATATGGTCTAGTTTCTTAATTTTTCTTTTTTTAACTTTTATATGGCAATTAAGTTTTTGGTCATCGGATTCAAAGTTGCAGTCGTAATTATCGCTAGTTGATTCTAATAGGTTAAAGCTATCCATTATGGTTTTTGAACTAGAGTCTATGAGTACTTTGAAGGAATATGTTATTGTGAGCTGGTGCACACAGTTGATACAAATATTCTCAGGATACGATGGGTCTGGTGTTACCTGTGAACATAAGATATAATTTTATAGTCGGTTCATAATCATCATCATATCAGCCGCAGGAAGTCCGCTGCTGACAATACTTGCTAATCTCCAATAAGGCCTAAAGAACAAAAATAACACAGTGTTTACCTTATAATTGTAGAAATTTTGCAAGATATCGGAGAGGTGAACGTCTTCGCCAGATATTCTAACACTTGAGTGTATATGGCGCATTTCTTTCTCGCTACCCAAACAAGTACGACACCGAGATTTGTAATCCATTTTGTTTAATTGCGAACAGACTTTATTAATTTAAGAGTTTTATTTTCAATAGACAACCACAGTGCTGTCTCAGACAGACAGCCAGTCTGTATCGTATTCGTATCGTAATCGTAATCAGGGGCCGTATAGTGTATAATCTATGATCGTAATTGTAAATAATTTTATAAAAATGTCAATATTGTCAAAGCAAAGTGTCAAATGTGCAGCACGTTTCATTCTCTGGCAAAATTTGGCAAAATGTTTTAAGAAGAAAGAAAACAATTATTATTTCATTGAGCTCTATTTATTTTTTTACCTTTTATTTTTACGATAACGGAATCAGGATCAATAAACTAAAACTTTTCATCTCGAAAACTTACTATAAAACTTGGTGTCGTTTAATAAATATACCTAGTATATGATATTTTTTGTAAAGGAGTATCTAAGACTTCGTAATAATATTAACTTGGAGTTGACTGTTTGGCAAAATAAATACCTATTCCTTGGCTCTGTCGACCAACACATTGAGGTAAAAGCCTCGGCTTTGTTATATTTCTTTAATTTTATCTGCTGGTAACTTATTTTTTTTTTTTTGCTATCTATGTTTTGGATGTCATGCCAATTAATTGTTGTTGTCAAACTTGACGTTACACTAGCAATGTTTTCTCAACCACCTGAAGATGAAAGAAACAAAACAATAGAAAAATACCCTCGACAACCACCTGTGAAGTCATTTAAAAGCAAAAGTAAACGTAAGGGCAAGAAGAGAAAGACTTCTAAGAAACAAACAGTTCAATCGCAATTCACAATAAGCGCTATGTCCTCCTGGGCTGAGAACTTTACGCATGCTGCTACTTGGCAAATGAAGCAACAAATCGCTTATTGGAAATCGAAAGCGACAGCTTTGGAGTATGAAAATCGGATATTGCATGATATTATTAAGAAAAATTACTTGAACGCTCCACAAACAGGTGTTTGCGTGAAAAGTGAATCGGAAAATGAAAACATTACGGATTATGTCGAAGAATCTGATAATTCTGAAAATGAGGCCGAGAATGAAGAATTAGAATTGAGTGAAGAATTTATTCAGTTTTTAAAGAGTAATGCTAAATATAGGGAAGACGCTAGACAGGAAAGAGAACGGTTGAAAGCATCACAGAATGCTGAAAGGACTATTGTAGAACAAATGGAGACTATGCCAATTAAAAGTACAGAAGACAAAGAGACATTATGGAAGGAGCTTTACGGAGAAAGGTGGGAAAGGATAGCTGCATTAGAAACTACAGTACAATCACAGTTTTTAAATGCCTCTGATGGGGACAAAGCCAACTATTGGCCGAATATACCTCTGAATTTCAATTTTGGTTGAATTGTATTATTACTATATTTTTGCCATAATTATTGTAAGGTATATGTTAATATAATAATGATCTGCTCTGAGATTTTTGTTCCTTACTGTCTGTCCACTTTGTCGAGCTTCAAAATAATGGACTCAATTAATTCTTACCTATTTGCTGGCTTTTATCAGTTTTGTGATGGAAGATTGAAAGTTAGATAATTTTTTCATGCACTAGATGAGCCTTGATGTTGATGCCACAAATTTATGTAAAAGTATGAGATTGTTTATTACATTTTAGAGTAAAAAGGTGTGTGGTTATTCTATGTTATTTTATGATATGGTATAACTGATATTATGGTAATAAATGTAATATAAGTAAATAAACATTTCAATATTTCACAAACAATATAACCATACATAGGTTTACGCCTTTCCCAAAAGGGTTGGTAGTGGGTACACCACAACCCAATTTTCCCAGCAGTTAGTTACATTATATATTATACCATGTTATTACATGGATAGATAAGCCAATTACCAGAAATCATGCTCTTTTACATACTCCGAGCTGATACTGAAAAAAAATCGTTTTTGTCAGATCCAGAAATAAATCCAAACTTCTTGAACAAAAAATCACAAAATGAGTGGTGAGAATGAGTGGCTCAATGTGCGAAGAGTTAAGTACTGACACTTTTTTATATTTTATTATCTGAAATGACAGATAATCTGGCGGTCCACCTAATGGTAAGTGGTTACGGTAGATGGACATTGGCAATGTTAGGGTTACAGCCAAGCCACCGCCTATCTGAAGAGAATTATAGCTCATTTGAAAAAGGACTGTTTGTTATACTGGATTTAAAGCCTATATAATTATCTTGGGCGGATTAATTAGTTTCCGAGAATTAATGTAATCATAATGATGATGGATGTGACATGCAATTCACATGAAAAAGTACAAAATAAAATAAAATTTTTTAATTGTATTTTCAAAATTGTACCAATAGATGGCGTTAGCAATGTCCGATTATTGCGCGTGGGTATAACGCATTCTTCCATTTTTGAACTCTTATCACTGTGGCGTAGCGGTTAATGTGGTCATCTCGATAATAACATCGTTGTGATGGGTGTTGTGGGTTCGGTTCTCATACGCGGCTAATTGGTATTATTTGTGTTATTCATAGATGTTAAGATTGTTTTGAGTCTACTTTAATAGGAGCCCCATTTGTAGGCCATATTATAAAATCCACAAAGTGAAATCCACATTGGTATTGAAGCTCGGAATCGAATTCGGATCACGTGTTTAGCACGCCGGTCACTTATCCATTCGGCCACCAGCGCTTTTAACTAAGAGTAAAGTAGGGTTAAGCTCTCAATAACACCGAAGACTTATTTAATCACTAAGCTTTAGTAAAACAAGGATATTACAAGTATTGGTCGTTAAGCTGTCCTCTTTATATTACACTTGCTATGTTGTTAATGATTCTTAATATTGATAGCACATTAAACGTTGTTTGTGAACTGGTTTAGTTATTTAACTCAATAGCTACCGCCCGCAGTTCTGTCTGCGTGGTACCATGATAAAGTAGAAGTCCTTCCCCAAGTGCTAGACTATGTCTATGTTAATCTTACTACCTAACCATAATAATAGGTTTTGTTCTTTTAATTTATGACCATTACTAGCTTCACCCCGCGGCTGTGCTCGCTTTTTATGTATGTATAAAGTAGCCTATGTTCTATTCCAGAATATAGGTAATGTACTAGAAGTCGCGCGGGGCTTCGCTTCCGTCGTTGTTTATTTGGCTGCTCAGCTCCTATTGGCAGTAGCGTGATGTTATATAGCCTGTAACGTTCCTCGATAAATGGGCTATACAACACTAAAAGAATTTTTCAAATCGGACCAGTAGTTCCTGAGATCCTAGCGTTCAACCAAACAAACAAACTTTACAGCTTTAAAATAGATTATAGATTTGCGCGCCAAATTTCACACTGATCTTTTCAGTCGTTCTCGCGTGGTTGAGTAACAAACATCCATCCATGCATCCACCAATCTTAACTTTCCCATTTATTAGGTACCTATTAGTAAGAAAGTAAAAAAAATCTAAGTATAATAGAATAAAGTGCTTCAGTTTTCTTCTTTAAAATATTTACCTACTTAACTGCTGTAGGTCCATACACAGTAAATAAATACATACTGTACATCACTTTGCACTTAAAAGACTGAATCGATCACACACATTACTGCGCCCTCCGTTATATCCACAAACAAGTAAACTGATAGCTCAAATATCAAGAAAATCAGTTACCGATGTTATGGGAAATTGTCGCTACACTGAAGAAATTTATATCTTTGAAATAAATTATTACGTATCCTTATAAATTAACGATGTATTTATTGCCTTAAACATGGTAAGTAGAGATGTTACAAAAAATTTGGTTTCACATATTTGCCCGTTATACAGCATGCAACAATAACTTATTAAGTAAATATTTAAGTGCATATTTTACAATTAAAATTATATAAGATTTACAGGAAGCGATGGTGGCTGAATAGATAAGGGACCGGCGGCGTGCAAATCTAGTAGTCTGAGTTCGATCCCGACCAGCAGTACCAATGTGGATTCTACTTTGTGGAATTTATATGTACTAGTCAAATGACTTACCATCTGATAACGGTAAAGGAAAACATCGTGAGGAAACCCACATACACTAGAAGAAATTCTACATGTACGTCTGATCCACCAACCCGCACTAGGCCAGCGTAAGTGGATTATGGCCTAAACCCTCTCAGCTCTCTAGATAGAGGAGAGGAGACCCGAGCCCAGCAGTGGGACTTAATGGGTTGCTGATGATGAAGATTTACAGGAATTATTAGTGTTTATATTTTACTATAATATGTAGTGAAAAGAAATGTCAAAGTTTTTGAACGTCACGCTATGACGGCATCTTCCTGCCCTGTATGCCAAGCCATGCCATCAATAAAACAAAGTTATGATTTAATATCTTTTTTTAAATTTTATGTGATCTGTTTCTCTCGGCTATAGTCGTCATCTCTCTGTCGTCTCGTCTGCAGTACCTTATCTAGTGCACTTATGTCCAGTTTAGAGAATTAATTCAGTTTCTGGAATATATCTATATGAATAAATAAAATTGAAATGTCTGTCTGAAAATAATAGTTTTTTAGAGAAGGCATATGAATGTTTAGGTACGTTATTTAAAACAAATCAAACTTTAATTTTTTTTTCGTCTGTTTGTTTGAGGTAAACTCCGAAACGTCTGAATCAATTTTGACGGAACTTTTACTGGCGGATAGCTAATGCCACAAAGAGTAACTTAGGCTACGTTTATATGGGAAAAAATATTAGGGTTTTGTGTACAAACCAAGAATCTTTGAAAACATTGTCCACGCGATCGAAGTCGTGGGAACAGCTATCTTTAAAAAAACATATAGGTCTACTCGCAATCTTGACATTCTATTCAAATCTTTGTTTGGTCACAACTCAGTTCTTATTGGCCGTAGCGTGATGTCTAAGTCTTCTTCAATGAATGGGCTATACAAAACTAAAAAAAAAATTCAATTCGGTTCAGTAATTCCAGAGATTACAATGTTCAACAAAAACAAAACTCTTTGGCTACGCAATATTGAATAGGTATAGATGTATACAAATGTATTTTATTATACAATTAATAACTCGCTTTAAAGTATTACTTACATGTCTTATAGCATTACACGGATATTTATGAAATGTTTAAATCTAAGTCCTTACGTAAACGTGTAGTGGCTTTTAATGACGTTCCTGGCAAAAGTTCAATAAACGCCAGTGTGTATTCCGATAAGGATCATATTCAACGTGCCTCACATTTCTTGGAGAGCGTCACTGTGTTCAAGTATTGACATTTAGGTATAGCTATATTCCAAATTTTTCATTACCATCGTCATTTTAACCCATAAACGTCCCACTGCTGGGCACGGGTGTCCTCCAAAGAATTTGGAAAGAATTTAGCTTATTATACTACGCTAGCCAGACGGGTTGGTATAGGGTTTGTTTCGAATTTTCCGTTTCTCGCAGTGTTTAAGGTTAACTCTCTTAGTTGCCTTTTACGACACCCACGGGTTGAGGTGGGGTAGTGACACTATGTATTCTAAATATGCCAAATATAAGACACGTAATGCCTGCCTCGGTGGCGCAGCGGGATGTGTATATGACTGCTGTGCAAGAGGTCCCTGGTTCGATTCCCGGGTCGGGTGAAAATGGTATTGGGCTTTTCTACCATGAAATTCCAGTATTGAGATTTTCCCGGAGTTTGGTAAAGAAATGTTCCCGGTAGATGACATTATTCACCCTCTATTTTATGGGACGAAACATAGCTGGCGAAATGTGGGTGTGAAACACCTCTGTCTACTCCGGGGAAAAAGGCATGATGCTATGTTATGTTATATATTTTAAATCCGTGACTACACGGATAAATATATACGGATAATACACATTTAATTCAATAAAACTACAATATGTCAAAAGTTTTACAATGAATCTAAAAAAATATTAACAGAAATAATTTAGGAATCAGGATAGTCACCACGCGCACTATCGCGTAAATGTCTGTTTGATATTTCTAATAAATAATTACCATGCAATGGGAAGCTTTAAAGAGAAAAAATCTCATAATTCAGCTCTCTACTTAAATGGTAGCAAGTTAAAATGAAGTCGTTTGATGCAGTCATTGTCAGTCATTTGCAGTTGTCATTTGATTCTCCGGCGGCAGCGAAATATACCTCTGTGCCTTTTTCATAAAAACAGTTTAATAACTAAATCTCTAATATTTATAGCACTTTTTGTCTTTTGATCGTATGTCTATTAAGATTGATATTATGTGTCCTGCGAGGGTTTTCTTTTTTTTTATATGGTTCTTGTTTTAAAAAATAGAATAAGAATACTAAACTAGATTTTTTTCTGTTAAATTTCGATGTGGGGTCCCAAGACCAATTAAGCCTTTACCTGGGACTACCGAATGTCATACCTCTAGTAAAATCGATAAGATTGTCATAAGGCTTCATTGGCTGGCCTATGTTCAACAGTGGACGTCGTTGGGCTGATATGATGATGATGATGATGAAGGCTTCATTGCATTTAATCCCGGCTTACAGGTTGCAGTAGTTGATTTGAGGTTGGGATTGTCCCGTAACTACCTACTTTTTTAGTACGTAATTTATTGTATAGAGTGAAAAATGAGCTTGTCGAATAGGACAGAATACGTTCTTAAAAAAACATTGGTTTGTTAATTGAATACTATGAATACGACATTGTACATTCGAGTACAAAAGACATCAACGCGATACATTACTAACTCGAGTCGAATCTGGGCCCTGATTCTGACTCATCGAATTGCTCCCGGACCGTAAACTTTTTCGAATCTTAGAACGACGAATTTTTACAGCTTAAGTTATTATATGTTAGAAATTAGTTTACCGTATAGAAAATTAAAAACTGATTAATATAGGATTTTTTTCTACATCCATCTATTTTTTAAACATTCTGTTTTTTAACTTTAAATAAACTGACAGTTCTGGCCAAAAATATTCCGACAGCTCAGAATCATGGGGCTGATTTTTTTTTTATACCACGACGGTGGCAAACAGACGTACGGTCCGCCTGATGGTAAGCGGTTACCGTAGCCTATGGGCGCCTGCAACACCAGGGGCATCACGAGCGCGTTGCCGACCCTTAAGAAACCTATTCACTCCTTTTTTGAAGAACCCCATACTGTAGTCCCTTGGGAAAACCTCGTTAGGGAGTTCATTCCACAACCTGATAGTTCTTGGGAGGAAATTCCTCTGGAACCGCGCGGTACGAGACCATTTCGGGGCTGATGTAGAAGTTTTATAAACAAATCACTGTCCAAATGCTGTCAAGTCTTGCTTGCTTTGAATTTACGCATAAAAGTCCCTCGGGTAGACACAAAATCCCCACAGAATATGATGATGAGTTTATTTTGCCAAAAGCTGCACTCCCTAAGAATGTGATAGGCAGATGACTGGAATACTTTCAGGTCCTTCATTATCTTTATATCTATTAAAATTAGACACATTTTGCTAGCTCATAAAGTCTATATTACCTTGCCGGTCGCGTTTTCTGCCTCCAGCATGACGTATGATGCTTACATTTAATATGTTCACGGCACGGCAATAGAATCTTGGACCTCTTGCAGAATATTTGGATACACTTCTGTAGGCAGTCAAAGCAGTATTTAGCTAATGTATAAAATATTTATTTAGTACAATATTTTATAACTCGTTCACTGAAACCCACACTAAAGAAACCTGTGCCATGAAAAGTCCAGTCTCTTACTAATATTATAAAGGTTCAGTGTCGAGTAGGTGTGTGACGTAATTCAGTCAGTATCTATGATATCTATCAGGTCATCTATCAGGTTGAGGAGCATGCCATGTTTGAAGTCGTGGATTTTTATAGTTGCCATTACGTGACTCAGGTTTGAACCCACAAGCTGAACTCTACATCATACCCAGCACCAGTATCATCAGATTCACCAAAAAAAAACCCACGAAATTTAGTCTCTACCAACTCTACCTTACAGCATCTATCAACATTTAAAGTATCAATCGTTGAAACTAAAGAACGTAGAAATTGGCGCTCAAAACGGTTGAACACAACCTGTTTCTAGAGGGGACTCCCCCCTCCCTCCTCACCCGGCGTCTCTCAGCAGTGCCATCCGAGCCTCCGCTGAGCTCAGGCGCGCGCGCAACTTACCCACACAAATATAAACCACGTTAGTTTTGTGATAAATCTGTGAATTTCGGATTGCAGTGCAGTGTTACTATTGATATAATAAATTTGTGTGCCAAACAGTGAATGAATTATGTCTAAGTGATTTGTGTTATTGAAGGATTTTGGAGGTAAATGAGTCTATAAGTTTTCTTATTAAGTTCTATAGTAGAGCTTATAAGCTCTGTTTCTATCGTCTCTATGAAAATGTTCACTTTAATCAACGTATGGTCGATAGGGCCTTAGAACTAGAAAAAAATTAATGATGTTTTGTACATCTCTTATAGTATGTACTGTCTCTATCAAAATTATAGAGCCAGTTAAAATTCCTGCACAAAACATTTACTCATTAAGTCACATAAAGATTTTATCATCTTGGACTTATTATTTAAATCATATCTACAATGAAAAAGTAGGCTCTATGGCAAAAGCTTCTATATGACTTATCTCACAATAGTTTTCTTAGAAAGTCAGGCGTAGGTTAAATCAACGCTACATAGAGTCTTATAACTATATTTAGCCCGCAGCACTGCCTGCGTTTCACTAGTCATCCAATTCATTAGAAGACTTTGATATATGATCATATAGAGTCATTTTATAGTCGTTACATTTGCACTGGTTACTTTTATGATCTCTACCTAGATATTAAGCTCTGTGGAATAGATAGTAATTTGTTATTATATATATTTCAAATAGTGGACTAAGTATAGGGTATAAAGTTAGCTATTAAATATTATGTAGAGTTAAAGGTAGAGCTGAGATCTTTGCAAACTATTTATAGTATTATGTCGTCTCCATAGTCATTTATATGGGCATGTATTTGGAAATAATTTGAGAAGGAACATGAAAGCTATAATATGCTTATAGCTTTCATGTTCCTACAGCCTCAAAATTAACGCGAATACAGTCAGGGGAAAAGTTAGTATATTTTATACAACTTTTATGACTCTATGTAGAGACATATTCTCAAAACATAAAAAACTTATATTTAATTTTTAAATTAAACTTTAATGTAATAGAGTCATAATAAAACGCACATACATACACAGGAATCCTGAAAACATAACTCTCCTTTTTTGGGCAGTCGTCTAATTATAACAAGTAGAGTTAAGATATGAAAAAGCATAATATTGAAATACTAAAGGCACAGAGTTTGTAAGGTTTTCATCAATTGGAAAAAGAGTGATAAATTAAAGAGTAATAGTGACTTTCATTTAACTCACCAGAATTTATGACTATCGATAATAGAAGAAATAATACTACATAGAGTTATTATAGCTAAAGTTTTATATAAAATGCAAGTATTATATCCTCTTTAGTGTTTTGGGAAAGCCTCAGTCACACCACTGTAATTCCTGTGAGCCAGTACTGACACAAGGATCCCTTGCCAATACTGAATAATGCTACTCAAATTCAGTAGTCCCAGGGAATGTCTTATTTGTACTAATAATAAAACTGAATATAAATAATAAATAATATTAAATAAACCCCTTTTTCATTTTAATGATACATTTAGTTAGTTTTTATTTGTAAATATTATTTTTAAATTTAGTTTAATATTATAATTTTCTGTAAATAATATGCTATCAAATTAAATATATGGAAAACTGAAGAGTTTGTTAGTTTGGTTGAACGCATTTATCTCAGGAACTGCTGGTTCAATACAAGAAAATCTTTTGGTACTGGATAGATCATTTATCGTGGAAGGCTATAGGTTATATATATAACATGCTCCAAATAAGAGCCGAGTAGAACCAAAACAGATCCATGAAAGCGAAGCTCTGGGCATCAGTTAGTCTATAGTAGTCTCAGTCGTGGATTCTTTAGCGAAATTGATCAGTAGGCATAATTGAAGATGTTTGAAATAAAATTATCGATTTCCCTTCGTTGCAAAGCGGGCAAAATAGGCTGTATAACTTCTTTGGCATTTCGAATTAACAGAGAAATATCCCTTTAAATTCTTGTTTACCTGTAAAGGTGTATAGTTTTATACTATTTATACTAATTACTAAAGACAACGCCAGTAAATTTAAAAAAAAATACACTATAATAAATTATATTTCATGTTAATATAATTTATATCACCTCTTTTTTTTCTTGACATTTTCTTGTCCTTATTTGTCATTGCGTATTTTAATGGACATATCATGTTCAGAAGTTATATTTTTATTGTTTTCCGACACAGAAATATGTAAAATATTGAGAAAATTAATCGAGACGTTGATAGGGGCCACCATAGACGTCGTAAGACCTACGGTGAGATTAAAAGCTCCATATTTTTAAGCTATTTGGACGCTATCTTTCAACATTTAGTCACTGAAAAACACTGCAAGTTCTTTTATAAGGAATAAAGACATGAAATGCTGCTTTCAATAAAATTGCGACTGTGTTATTGATCTAATGGATTTGTAATTTTTTTATACATCCTTGTCCTTACGATAACCAATACAATGGAAAAGAATTAATTTAAATTGTCAATCCATTCTCAATTGATGCGCGTGTATCCGGCAATGATTTTATTTATTTTGTATTTTAAACCTTCGTTTTTAGCTCTAGATTTTGTAAAATAATTCTAAGTCATGAATTTAAGTCGACATAATATACTTACTTACCGATGATACCAAAAGGATGTGAATTTGCTTGTGAAGATTGATGAAAGTAATGAAACTAAAGAGATGTCTCTAGATCAAAGTATTTAGTGCTGTGTAGAGTCTGCCTATCCTATTGAATGACAGATGTGTTGAAGCACAAGTATGTAGGTACATAGAATGAATTCTTTGGCTTATCCTCAAGCCTTAAATGAGTGGTCTGGAGAAGTTGATAGTCTTGTCATTCAAGTTTAGTTATGTGATGAATAGCTTGATAAGATCTGGACCTAAGATCATTTGCTAACTTAAGAAGTTTATGAGACAGTACTATGTAAGATTTATTCACAATTTCAAGTTTAATATTTAACTCTGTTTTAGATTAACCATTAAACCGTTTTAAATGAAATAATATAAGGAGACAAAGAAATTTTAAATACGGTCTATGTACATACGGATGATAAAATTGCTCAGTCAAAATGAAATCAAAATGTACATAAAATTTCGCGATTCCTAAAATGCAATGTACTATTAATATTCGTGTAGTGACGGATTAAAATACATAATGCCACGTAAAAGGCGACTAAGGGAGTAACCTTATACAGACAAGAGCACTACAAGAAAAGGAAAATTCGAAAAAAACCCTATACTAACCCGTCTGGCCAGCGTGGTATAGTAGGCTAAATTCCCGCCACGTTCTTTGGAGGAGACCCAGGCCCGGCAGTGGGTCGTTTATGGGTTGAAATGAATAATATTCAAGTAAAAATTTCAACATTTTAACAGCACAGGACAGTTCGCAGTGGCGTAAATTAGGTGAGGTCTATGTTCAGCAGTGGACGACGCTGGGCTGATAATATGATGATGATGATGAAACATTTAAATTCACACCTAATCCTTTAAATCGATTTAAATGAAATTAAACTTATTATATGTAATATTATTACCAAAAGAAATGAAACAAACATTCGGAAAACAAAATAACAAAGCTGAATAAGAATCTATAGCCGAGTACCTACACAAATTCTGGGCGTTATAATACACTGAGTGATAACTATCACAATGAATACAAAAGTGGCGTGTAGGCAGTTGTACTGATCATTGTTTAGATGAACTTACGAGGATAATATTTGGTACTGATAAATTGAACACATATTAACAAAATCTCAAGTCTTGATAATTATTAAATTTCTAGATTGAACGTTTTAAAATGAGGTTAACCCTTTGAACGCCTATGTCGGATTAATCCGACAAAGATTTTCGTGTCAATTTCGTCAGAGTAGTATACTTATGACCAAATACTCCGGCTGGTTTAATCTGCTTTTGTTATTTAACTATGCTTTAATTTATCAAAATTATTTTTAAGTATATATACTCATTTATTTTCATAATTATAATTATGAAAATAAATTATTTAGGCATAATTTAATGCACTTCAGTTGAAATAAGTCAGGAGGTAAAAGGTTAAAATTAGAATAAAAACAGGAAATCAGATTGTTGTAAAATTGAGCAGACCAACAAATTAATATATGGTTATTTTTTTCTTAGTAACCTAAGTAGTTTAATGTTTTTGAAAAAGTGGTTTAACCATAGTGTTTTTATACTATCGAGGAATTCCTTGAGCATAAGGATAAATAGTAAAATGTATTTTGAAACAAACCAAATACTATACGAATTTTGTTTTACTATATTATTAAAAAAAATCTTGAAATAATAAAAACTTATAATATTTTAGATTATGTGGTGTTTGAAGCAAATTGCACTATTGTCACAATAATAAAAATAATTATTATAAGGGACAGTTAAATTATTTTCACATCAAAGGTGTTTCGCTCTTAGGTTGTTTTAAAAAGCGCATAACAGAAATGTTTGCGTCCCTTTCTTTAATGATATAACTCATTCTCGCATAGTCCGTGTTGAGGCACGAAAATCAGAATTTTTGATGTCCACCGCCGCGCGGCCTGCGCGTACGCAGCATTCTTGACGCTAATTCGTTTAACAATCACTTGTTTTTCTTTTTATTACTAGGTTAATAGTGAAATAACAACTCTCTTGATTCAAGTTAATATTAAAATATACTTATCAAAGAATATTATAATAAGATAACATAAATTCAATCCAATCTCAAAAGTTTGATAACAATTACATATTATTATTTTTTAAACAAAATTAACTTCAATAAAATTCTGTAAAACATTTTTCCTATTATAGTTACGTATAATATTAGTCCTACATTTACGTCAATAGTATCAGAACACTAATCTAAAATATGCAAAACATTTCACATTGCAACTAAAAAAAGTCTAATGCAAGATATGTGCAAAGTGCAGTTCATCTACATTTTGAGGCTTCGAAGGCATTAAAACTTAGATTTTATGAGCTGTCGGCCGGCTAAGCGAGCTCTGCAATACGTGTACCTATAAGGCTTTTTATTCATGTGCATGTGAGTGTGAGTGTTGAATCGTGGAGGCAAATCCGTTTTGAACGGATTAATGGCTATACTAAGTTAGTGATAAAGTATTGTGCCTTTAAAAAAAGGACTTAAGGTTTGATTTATATGTAAGACGTATTTTATAGTAATGTAGAGAACGTTCATGAACAGTTGTTTGAAGTGTGTCATTTAATTTAAGTTTGTTTTATCTAAATCTTACTTTTTATTATTTGACTGGCCTGTTAGTCTAGTGGTTAGTGACCCTGACTGCTAAGCCGGAGGTCGTGGGTTCGATCCCCACCCAGGACAAATCTTTGTGTGATGAGCATAAAGATTTGTTCTGTGTCTGGGTTTAATTTATCTATAATATGTATGTTTTTACAAAAAAAAAAAAACTGTATTTAAGTAGTAAATCAGTTGTTTAGTACCCATAACACAAGCAAATATAATTGCTTACTGTGGGACTAGATGGCGCTGTGTGAATGTGGTAAAATATTATTATTATTATTATTATGAAGATATTATCCATATTTATATTCCATTTATCCATATTAAGTGTTTATAATTAACTTTTACATCATATTTCAATTCAACATTTACAAAATACATTTCAACAAAAAGATAATTTTGGTAGTGATTATTCGTTTCATAGTGTTTACGTAATTCTTATTCTGATTAACCAAACTGCCTCGGTGGCGCAGCGGGAAGGGTATACGACTGCTGTGCAAGAGGTCCCGGGTTCAGTGCCCGGGTCGGGTGAAAATGGTATTGGGCTTTTCTATCATGAAATTCCAGTATTGAGATTTTTCCGGAGTTTGGTAAACAAATGTTCCCGGTTGATGACAATAGGCTCGCCCCTATTTCATGGGACCAAACATAGCTGGGGAAATGTGGGTGTGCAACACCTCTGGCTACCTCTTCGGGGAAAAAGGCGTGATGCTATGTATATGATTAACCAATTATTATCAAATTTTTCACATTTATAATGAAACTTTGAAAAAAAATATAGTATCAATATATATTTTAACTGGAAAAATAAAATTACTTATTACTGATATTGTAAGGGATATAACTCTAGGATTTTATTTCTGTATTGTCTATATTTTGTTTGTCATTAAGTGACGACTAATTTTGAGCCAAGTTCTTTTACATGACTGGCCTGTTGGTCTAGTGGTTAGTGACCCTGACTGCTAAGCCGGAGGTCGTGGGTTCGATCCGCACCCAGGACAAAACTTTGTGTGATGAGCATAAAGGTTTGTTCTGTGTCTGGGTGTAATTTATCTATAATATGTATGTATTTACAAAAAAAAATGTATTTAAGTAGTATATCAGTTGTTTAGTACCCATAACACAAGCAAATATAATTGCTTACTTTGGGACTAGATGGCGCTGTGTGAATGTGGTAGAATATTATTATATTATCTAAGAGAAACATAGTTTAATCAAAATAGGAGTATTTCTAACGAATTCCTTTATAACAGATGTTACTTCTTATAAAACGTTTAAAACTATCTATTTAAAATGCATTCAAAACTAATAATATCGTTGATTTATAAAAACATATTTAACACGTTCGCTGCGATATAAGGCTTAAACACCCGATGCATGTACTTCCACTCTCTGCGGAGGCGAGAAACAGCGGTATTCCTCTGGGGCGGCGGCCGTTCTATGAGTATTTTTGCATGTGCGAAGAAGACAAATATAGGTTTGAGTTTAGGATGTTGATGACAACTCAATAAAGCATTAAATATTTTGCAAGGTTTTACGGCCCGATAACGCACTGATTGATATTTTTTTCGATTCCTTGCGGGTATCGGGTCGATAGGCCCGTCATAGATCATAAGGTTTTTGCACCCCATTTCGCACTGTAATACATATTTGCATTGTTTATTTCCGATTAGTGTTGTGACATAAATTAGAGGGAACGGTCGTAGTTATATTACTTAAGGACTATCGAGTGTTTGTGTCAAAGTTTGTGTATATTTATTAGTGGTGTAAAACTACCTATTTAAAATGAGTCAGAGAACAAAACGATGTAGGAAAATGCTACAATTATCCATTCAGAAAAATAGTGAAATTCAAAATAATTCCGATGAAGAAAAGTCGAAGTGGAGAAAAGTTTTCATAAAAACTAATAATATAAATGTTAAGTCGCAGCAAAACCCCTTTGATATTAATGTCAATCCTGGAATATAAATAATGTGTCGATAACTTATTTCCCATCACTAATATTTTCTATATTAAACCTATTACTCAGTGCGGTATTGGGCTGTAAGACCTTATACTTATTTTCACATAAAGCTCTTAGGTAAAAAGCAGGAATCCGGGGCGAGGCAAACACCATGGCAACCAACTCGTCTACTAACAATATCGATAGGTAACTTTCCAAAATTTTATGTTTTCGCAAAGTTACAGCCATTTATATCCGTCGATACCTTACTAGGTCTATGAGCCCCATAACGCAGTGGTGGAGAGTTTAAGTAGCAGGTCAATCGGCCATCTAACGCACCAGACAAATAAACACAAGTTTCGGTCCCGCAGCGAACGTGTTAAATATGAATTCAGTTCATAAATATGGTTCGGAATATAATTTTGTCACTGCCATTATAAAACCTGTTACTTAATCCGATGTCTCGGTGGTATTATATTATTTTAAATACGTGTATAGTTTTGAACAGCTTGGCTGAGTATGTGTATTCATGCTACAGTGTATTGCAGTAACATATAATAATAATACCTATAATCTATCTGGCTTGTGATGTTTTTTTTATAGTAAATTTTAACCTAAATTAATAATAATATTAAGAAAATGCAAAGGGCCTCGGAATCTTGATATTCGCCGTAGTCAATTTTAATATAGTTAAAAAAAAATTGATATGTCCGTGTGCCTATATTTCAATATATTTATATTTGGCAGCATGGCAGCTTTAACAAAATCGACTTTATTAGTGTGGAAATTATTTTTGATAATGGTCATTAGGTTACATGGCTGGAGACAAGTTTTGAAGTATTTTTTTCAGTGCCTATGATTTGGGCACTTGTGCTGTGAGTGGAATAGCTTAGGTGCTTAAACCATAGGTGCTGCAAAAAATGGAGTACTCCCGAGGTTCTCCTCAATAGTATAAAGTAAATAATATAATTTCATTTCAATACAAATGTATACATGCATATAACGTTACAATAGTCCTAAGTAATTTTAATTTAAACGAGTTAATTCATGATTTTCATTTGGACGCTACAAAACTTTAAGCTAATTAAAATAAATAATGAAACAGGATTTAATAGTAACTTGGTAGCCTTCTCACGGGAAAAACATAAAAGTGTTGCAGACTCAATGATTATAAATTTATTGTGCGACAAAATTAATTTAATTTGCACTTTATTGACGCATAATAAATCTGATAATCTGTCTTAATAACATTCAAATTAAATTGTGCCCCAAATATTAATAGATGCATTTAAATTGTCGTTATGTGAAACTGGATACTGTTGGATGTAAATATTTTTTTTTCTCTAAAATATTACAATTTTACTATATTATAGTTATAAATTTAAAAGGAGGATCATGTTACTGGCAGTAGGAGTACGTTTACGTTATTTGAACTCGAATTTAATTATGTAAAATCGGATTTGCAGATATAGTAGGACCATTTTATGTTATTTTTTATAGTTACAGGATTCAAATTTAGTGTATTATTTTATGAATAATATAAAATAAACTTTTATCCGGAATTTAAATAATTTTATGAAACAATTTAAATTTTGTTTTATAAAGTTTAGTTTTTATTACGTGTATGTAATATTTATGCATTGATTCTTAAGTTAAAATTATTTATCTATCAATAATTGAATGCAAATTGTATTCGAAAAATAAAAATATCCTTTTCAAAAATAATTAAATGTCGATTTGTGGTCTTCAAAACATTCAAACATCAAAATCTCATTTAGGTGCACAAAGTACCCATCCCTTTAAATTATGTCTACCTGTGCGTTTTACCTGATCCCTTAGTAAATGTAGGGAGGCTTTCAACAAAGACAACACTTGTCTAAGTAATAATATTATTTTTAATGTAAAACTGTTTACTTTGTCTCTTTCTTCAAATATATGGTGTATTTTAAAACTTCAAGCACAGTTTCTGCATAAGTTTGAATGAAATTAAATTCATTTTGTTTGATATTATTTATTGATGATATAATAATATAATATTTTTTAATGATATTCTACCACATTACTCAGCGCCATCTAGTCCCAAATTAAGCAATTATATTTGCTTGTGTTATGGGTACTAAACAACTGATATACTACTTAAATACATTTTTTTTTGTAAATACATACATATTATAGATATCACAATTCTATGACCAATTCGGGGACGTTCTAAAGAAAGGCCAGGTTAGGAGTACCATAAACCGGCAAGAATGTATGAAAAGATTGTTCAAGGATGAAGAAGCGGCAGATGTGTGTCAGGATCATAGCAGCTGGAAGGAAATGGTCCAACCTACCTCTCTATTAAGAAAAGGGCGTAATTTATATGTCTGTTTGTACCTATGTATTCACAACGCGAACGCATTAGCCCTTTTATATCCATCGTAACGTTTCGCACAACATATTGTTTTGCCTGACGCGGTTCCAGACATAAACGCAGTTTTATACTTCTTCCAATTTACCTAATACCAGATTTGCTAAATGAAACAGGTGGACAGTATAATTTTTTTTATTTTATTAAATGATATTTCTAGAAAAGCAAAAGTTCTATAATGTTAATATAAGTATATACCCCATATAGCTCTAAATAGGCATATAAATTGAGGGTCCAGCCATTTGTCACATTTCTAACTTGAATTCTATTTTATTGATAAAAATCTAGATTTGATTTTAATAAATATTTATTAATTTAATTAGTTGCGTATTTAATGTTAATTTATTATATTTAACGTTCAAATTTAATTAAATGTTCAGGTATGAGAATATTTAAAATCTATACAGGTTCAATGTTTAATGATAAAAACTTCAATTAGTTCTTTTCAAATAAAAACTTATAATAACAGCTTTATATGAACAACCTTATATTATAATAACAGGTTATATGCAAGCATATAACCTGTTAATAAAAGCTTTTCTTAGAACAACCATGCAAGCGACAATTTGACTATAATGACTACTTAACATTCCTTATAACTATGAATATGTCCATAAAAGCGTAAAGCTATAACGTTAAATATATTTAGCAGATAAACTGCTACATTTAACATGTTAATAATAGTTACAACCCCTACACTGCTGGGCACGGGCCTCCTCCAAACATTTTGGGAGGATAGGGTTTTATATGGAATCTTCTTTTTACCCGACTGCCAAAAAGGAGGGTAATGTTTTTATCGCAGTGATCTTGTCTGCATAAGAGTATTCCCTTAGTTGCCTTGTAGCCCGTGGGTGTCGCCCACGGGTTGAAAAGGGGTAGTGACATTATGTATTCTTAATCCATCACTACATGGCACATGATCTTATGCTTATAGTTAATGATAAGTTCTCGTAGACTACTAATAGTGCAAAAATAACATTATTAGTGGATTAAATACATACATTGAAATAAAATATGTCTTTTTAAAAGCTTTCGATTAAAATATTTTGTTTGCTTGTCACTTAATAATCATGACAATGTGCTTTACTTATTTTTTTAAATATTAGATGCAATATATTCACTGCATATTTAAGTGATAAAAAAAAAATGATAGTTTTTTTTTACTTAAATATGCAGTCACTGCCTCTGATTTACTAATGTGCTATTCTACACAGTTTCATCTCGTGGGAATATAACAGATACAGCATAGAGACTACGTGTTTCATTCTTTTTTACTTTCTCTTGTCGCAAAAATATATGAAGATGAACTGTGTTATGATTAAGTTTGGACGAACTTGACACATTTGAAGTAGTAACTGCTTATTACTGTTTATTATTTCATTGTTTTAGTAAAAGTTTTGTAAGGCTTTAAGCAGTGAAAGTTATGCGGACTACAGAGTCAATAAATAAAACGCTTACATGTAATGCCTAGGTAAAGGACATATAATATTATTATTATAATTTTTTTTAATTGAGGATGCCTTGCACCTTTTTAATGACCTGATTGCATTGTCATATAAAATATTTTTGATGGCGGTGAAAAGTATTAATTTATAAAATTATTTGTTCCAGGTGTTTGTGACAATGTGTGTGCGGTGAGTGAGAAGACCGCGCGATGTTGCGCGTGATCACCTGCCTCCTGGTCGCGACCGCGGCTGCGGAGCACGTGCGAGAGTTCACCGTCAGAGAGAACGCCCGCGCCGCCACCCTCGTCGGACACCTCGGCGACGAGCTGCCTGACGCCGCGCCACCCTACACCATCGTCCCCGTCCCCGGCAGCGCTGTCAATGACGATCTCCGCATCGATCCCCACACAGGAGAAATCAGAACTCGAGTACCCCTTGATAGAGAGAACCGAGACCACTACGCCCTCGTCGCCATCCCCGCCAGTGGAGACAACATCCGTGTAGTTGTCCGCGTACTCGATGAGAACGACAATTCCCCAACATTCCCCACCTCTATAATGAACGTTGAGTTCTCTGAGAACACTCCCAGAGACGTCAAAAGAAAACTAAACCCCGCTAAAGATCAGGATCTAGGTGCGTTCAACACGCAAAGATACAATATAGTATCGGGTAACACTGATAATGCGTTCAGATTGTCTTCTCACAGAGAAAGAGATGGGGTCCTTTATTTGGATCTACAAATCAATGGCTTCCTCGACAGGGAGACGACTGACCATTATCAGTTAGTTATAGAAGCATTAGACGGTGGTACTCCACCACTAAGAGGTACTATGACAGTGAATATCACAATTTTAGACGTAAATGATAATCCCCCTGTGTTTGCTGAAAGTGTATACTCTGCAACTATTCCGGAAAATGCCACAGTAGGTACCCCGGTCCTAAAAGTGTCCGCGACAGATTCAGACTCTGGTGAAAATGGTGTGATAGAGTACTCAATAAATAGAAGACAGAGTGATAAAGAGAATATGTTCAAAATCGATCCAGAAACTGGTGAAATTACTGTAAATAAAACGTTAGATTTTGAAACGAAAGAGTTGCATGAATTAGTAGTAGTTGCAAGAGATAAGGGAGCTCAACCCTTGGAAACGACAGCATTTGTATCAATTAGGGTGACGGATGTGAATGACAATCAGCCGACTATAGACGTAATATTTCTAAGTGACGATGCTACACCAAAAATATCAGAGTCAGCACAACTCGACGAGTTCGTAGCACGAATATCGGTTCACGATCCCGATTCTAAAACGGAATATGCGAATGTAAACGTTACTCTAAGTGGCGGGGACGGCCACTTCGACTTGCGGACTCACGACAACATAATTTATTTGGTGGTTGTCGCGTTACCACTGGATCGTGAAGCTCGTTCGTCTTACACGTTGAACGTGGTAGCTACTGATAAGGGCTCGCCGCCTCTACACGCGTCTAGGATCATCAGTCTTCGAGTGACTGATGTAAATGATAACGCTCCGGTTTTCGTTGAATCCGAATATAAGGCGAGTGTACCCGAAGCTGCGGTGCCTGGTACGCCAGTTGTGCAAGTTTCTGCGCACGATGCCGATGAAGGAGAGAATTCTGAGATTCGTTATTCATTGCTACCAACTCCGCAGTCGGATTGGTTTGCGATTGACGAGCGATCAGGATTAGTGACGACAAAGTCTAGGGTTGATTGTGAGACGAATCCGATGCCTCGTTTAACAGTAGTGGCACAGGATAGGGGTAACCCTCCAATGTCCTCATCGTCGACGTTAATAGTGACAGTGTTAGATGTGAATGACAACGAGCCTATCTTCGACCAGTCCTTCTACAACGTCACCGTGTCGGAGAGTGAAGCTGTCGGCAGCTGCATTCTAAAGGTTAGTACTATGAACTATTTCAAGATGACTACTTTAGTTCTGTAATAAGCTTTTCTATATTTAAATTAGCTGCTCAGCTCTATTCAGGTACATTCACATAATCATGTAATTAGCATAAAACTACCGAGTGTATCACTTACAAAACGGTAGTAAGATCTCAGTAAAAACTAAAAGAAATTACACCTGTTATTTACAAGAGATAGTAATCTATCTCGAATAAAACGTTGGAGAAAATGATAATATATTATAATTTACTTAATAATTATGTTATAAACGTGAATGTGGATACAATAAGTTCAATTAAAACTATTAAGAGCGATGAAGTTTGACGTTTAAGAACTATTATGTAATGACGCCTGCTTGCATCCTGAATGCATAAATGTACATTTTATTACACGTATGAAGTGCGGTTCCTAACTGTTCCTATTATGCTAGAAATTGAAGCCCAATCGTTGGATATTAAAAAAGTAAAACTACGTGTTGAAGACATTAAAAAAGGGTAATATCATCATCATCATCATTATATCAGCCCACGCTGGACATAAGCATCATCTAATTTCCGCGACTGTGAGCGATTTTGTGAATAATATTATACAAGTACTTACGAAAATTTTAAATGCCTGTAATATTCCGGTATCGCTATTAAATAATTGAAAATGGAAATTGATTTTCAACTTTAGACAACGTTATCAAAATATATAAAATCTTCTCCCAAATTGAACCAAACTCCTTCTCCGGTATCGCTCTCAAATGATTGAAATTGAAAATACACATAGTATTCAACACTTGATGCTATCAAAATCTACAAAATCTTCTCCCAAATTCAATTCAACTGTATCTCAAAATCGTTTTAGCTATTTCACCTATTTATAAAAGTACCTCGACACTTTAGTACTTATGAATAAATTTCACACACATTCTCAACTGTCATTGTATCCACTATATTTCTAACTACCATTAAATACGAGGTAACAAATCACGAAACGCCTAGTGAAAGTCCAATAGACGCAGCAATTTGCCAGAAGTAAACTACGGTACTGGCATTATCCGACAGTGAAATGCCAAATGCCAGATGATGATTCCGTATGATTTGCCATTTGCTATCCATATACGATAAGTGGGACATATGGGTACACATTACAGCCTATTTGGAAGGTGGTTATAGAAGATTGAGGGATTTACTGAGGTAATGTATTGATAGGTTGATTGTACCTTTCGATGAAGTGAAAGAGTTGCCATTTTAATGCGGTTCACTAGATCTAATATCGAGCAAATTCTAAGGCCATGTTTTACCTCTAACTGGTAAGTTTTTAAAAGCCTATCTAAAACTTAACTGACAGATTTATTACGCATTTTTTATATCTGTTACTTAAGTTTAGGATAATTTATTAGAAATTTTACTTACCAGCCAGCGGTGAAACATAAGTTTCACGGAAAGCTAAGAATACTTTTATTATAAGATAAATGGCTGTTTTCCAGATTGCTTCTGGTACAAAAATTCTGCATCTAAGGTACCTTGTAAGAAATTTAGTAGGTATTTAGTATAAATATTATATTATTATAATATTCTTTACTTTTGTTCGCTCTCACATCAAAAGTTTTGCTATTTTCCGTACAAGATTTCAGACGACAGACTTATAAAAAATCCAAGACAAATGAGTCTAATTACGGTTTGCCCACTTTAGGAATCGAACTTAGGACTATTAGCAGCCCTACACATTCTCACTGCACCACCAAGTCAGTTATTTAAGTTTCTAAAATAATTTATTTATGGATTCAGGTCATTTGGTTTAATAAAACGTATTCACTCATTCAAAACCCATTTTATCCGATATTAATGTAGTGTCGACGGGTTTATATTACTTATTCTATGTTAACGTGCCATTTAGAAACATAAGTGACCATTAAATACTAGAATTGCATTATTATGTCTCTGTGTCGAAGTATCGAGTTTCTGAACGACTTCCTCCTATAGTATTTTTTTATTACCGAAGGTGGACGAGCTTTCAGCCTAACTGATATAGGGCATTGAAAATTTAGAGATTGAAGAGTGATCCGGTCACCACCAGGAAAGGGATTAAAGTATAATAATCGAAAATCAATGAGAAACATTATCATAGTTTACAAAATCTAATTTATACGACCATCTTTGCAGAGACACTTATACGTCATTGCCTGTTGTAAAATTAAAAATCTTTACTGGAGTCAAAGTCTTTGCTGATAGCATGGTGACATCTCCTTTCTAAACGAACGCTGGTATTGAGTGTGGCCAGATGTGGATTATTTAATCCACAATAAATATTTATTCATATCAGCAGTGCTCTAGGCTAGCACTTCATCGGCACACGGCAGGCAAATAGCGCCCATATAAATACTTAAATTACTTACACTTATATAAAAGTGTAGTCATAAACATAGATAACTAGCAAATAACTTAATTAACCATTTTATAACCTCGCGCCCCAAGGCATGTTCATAGTTTGTCATAAGGATAACCCATTACCCACCGGTGATTGCAGCTCTTCTGTAGTTTGAGGTTATTTCTCCAGTCGGGCAGTATATCTGGGATTTTTCTTAACATTGTTCAAAAATATGTTCAAAATATTGAACAATAACCCGTGGTCTTGTAACTCGGCACCAATTAGTTATAACGGACAGATCAATTCCGCTTATCTTACGCTACCACACCCTTGCTTGACGAATTTGTCGGCTAAAAAAAAACTCAATTTTCATTAAGTCTTATCTTGAAAAAGGCTTGCTCGTAACTTACACGAGTTAATTTGTTTTAATATATTCTGCGTATATTTATAAGTGGTTGTACATAAATCTATCTCGTCGAGTGATGTGAGTTTGGGCGTGAGCGCGCGTCCGATCGCGAATTGCGATCTAAATTGAAAATTAAATAGAGTGCTCTTGACTTACTGCTCCCGGGACTCTTGGACTTAAACATTCACTGGTGTACCTATCTTTATGGTAACCATATACCATAATACAGACGACGGTAACTTAAGTTACAGATTATATTGATCAAAATGTATAGAGGGCCTGTGCCCAGCATTGGGATGATATAATATAAGCTTACTGTAACAGTTATCATTTAACATAACCTAACTTTTGGGTTCAATTTACGAGCATTTTAAGTAATAATTTCAGTCCGTATTTTTTTTCAGAACGTCTTAAAATTGCAAAACACAATGTTTAATTTGACTCTTCCAATGAAGCCTAAATATAATATAACCACTAACCCTAACATAATACCAAAATGTGAATGTGAATCACCAGAAGTCTTAATGTTATGTATTTATGAAAAAAGGTTTTATGTGCATTAACTCATACTGAAGAGGTTTTGTTACGTTTACACGGACTTCGTACGTGGGTGTGGAATTTATATTATAATTTGCCTATTTGTTTTCTAAAACAGGTTTTTTTTCTAAAATACTAGTAGTATGGTGCGATTGTATAATCTACAAGATTTAAGGTACTGTAGCTCCAAAGATAATAGAATATATTTTAACCATTCCAATTTCATTACCTATATCATTATCCGTATGTGCACATGTTTAGGGATAAACAATAAGGTTTTTTTAAAGAAAATGTTCTTCCTTAAGATCAAACTCTACCATGGGTGATTTTAGAGACATACAATTAACGGACATAAAGTACACTCACAATTGAAACAAATACCTACGAATCGCACAAGTAATTGTCTCGTATTGGAATCGAATCAACTACACCCGGCACAGTAATAGCGAGGCGACCACCTTAACCACTCCGGTACAGTAACAGTCAAATTGATGTCATTATTTATTTTATTTAAGTGCCTATACTAAACAATTCAATAGAATATCAGATATCCAATTCAAAGTAAGTGCCGAATGCACAATTGAATTGTTAGATTTTTCGTCACTTGCAACACCAGCACGATCTCACGACTACCCGATTGTTATTTGTTTATTCGCATAAACTTCTATGTGTTTCGCTTTTAATAGAGGTTAAGTGCCTTAAAGGTGCTTAAAGGCAGACAAATGAACTTTGACTCGATACCTTTGCTTTATTTAAAAAGTTACTTTAACTTTCATTTATCCATAAAGAAAAATTGTGTTTTAATTATAGAATGTATTGCGTGCGACATTTCACGACATATTAATTTTTTAAATATTTTTTAAGTAATTGTTAATTTGTGTTTATACCTACATTCCTAAATAAATGAATCGTTATAAGTACATACTTATATAAGCCAAGGTTATGAAGTAAGAAAATTTGCCGGGTAAGTCAAAAAATTTTTTTAAGCAGCACACTTTTTATACAATTAAATTGCAACGGGTTGCGTTAGTAAATATATGTTTAAAGTTATAGATGGTTACAATATGATTCTGCTATAATGATCTTCTATGATTAGGTACTTATAAGTCCTTGAGCTAAACACAACTTATATTATCATAAAATTGACTCTATACTTATTTGTAATAGGTATCATTAAATTAGATGTGTGGGTTACAATCTATTGTGTCAAATTATATAGGCAGGAGACAAGAGGTCAAATCTAATTTGTATTAATAAATACCTTTGTCTGTAGTGTAATATGAAATAGTTTTAATGATATAATAAAATTTATTTATGTTTTTAGGATTTTATCGGAATGTTGCGATTTATCGTATTGTCGGTAAACAGGTATAGAATGAAATTTTGTTGCCTGGCAATGGCATTCTTCTGCCTATCATTATAAGGTTAAAAATTCCTCAGTGCCTTTTCTCATCTTACAACTCTGTTAGTGCGATTAATTTTATATCTTCGAGCTCATCGTCTTTCACAAACTATTAAGTTCCATTACTGGGCCTGTATTTCTCGTGTCGTGGGCATAATAAAATTTGGCTTACACTTATACTAGTTTTTCTCATGGCTCTATCTTTTCAGCGAACTGATGGTAGGCAAATTGACTGACACTATTTTTTTCTGGATTATCTGTTATATTCTTGAATTACGGCGTTTTATTTAAGTTTTTCTTCGACCTTATATTCATTTATTATACTTGTAGGTTTAGAAGATTTAACACACTCTTGTTGTTCTTGTTGATCGCAAGGATATGGATACGAACCCATATTATAAGACAAACGTTTGTGTGATTTATTAAGAACTTTATTGTCTGAGTATTACATAAGGTTTTAAGTGCACCTTAATAGTTCGCAAGTCAAAAGAAACCATAAGTAAATTACTTCATTTGTAGACAGATACGAGCACATTAGTTCTCATGAGAACTAATTAGGAAATCTTAACTTATGTACGTACCTTTTACGTCAATGTTTCTCCTTATATTACTCCCTACATATTTCAGTAGCGGGATAAAACGAGCCTCCTATAGCTTGATAACACGTCGGCCATGTTGGATTCCAGTACCCGTTGTCATGGTTACCGCTTCATTGCGTGCGTATGCGCTTACCCATCGACATTTTTGCTCCTTCTCCCCTTACTAATATAACGTTTTAATAACATTATTAGTATGTGATGTTTGTCAGTATTTTTTATACATAATCCTTTCTTAAGTATCTGTCGATGTTCTATCTTTAATTAATGGGATTCCTTTTTTAATCTGTTCGAGATACAAGTTTTATTTGCTTTGTATTTTATAGTAGGCTGAGCATTAAGGTAAAAATTATGATATTTTAAATATTCAGTTTAGCTAATAAGCATTTAAATAAGCATAAATATTTATTTATCGTTGTTTTTTCGTATAATTGTGTGGACTTTGTAATAATAAGGATATCTTTGTTTAAGTTCATCATAAAAATAACTTACTAGGTGCCTAATCGTTATGTGATTAATATTATCTTTTTCTAGTTATAATAAAACTAAGTGCCTCTCTATAAATTGGTTAAGGCGAAACTTAAATAGTTGCTAAACAGTCGTGGACAACTTCTGTTATGGCCTATAGTCACGCGAGACCACTAATTATGTAACAGAATTAATTTATTACACTAAATTTATAAATGAAAGACTTCCAGACGAGTTTAGAAGTCAATGCCACTTGGCTGAATGGTCAATACCTGTGTTACAAAAAGTTTAGCTGTCATTGTCATTTTTGACAGTTAATTGGTGGTTAAATTCTGGTTTTACATTTTTTTAGGGTTGTACCTTGATTATTGCAATAGGGATATTGGTATCTAATATTTTAGATTGTGGTTAATTAATTAATTGTCTCGTTTTTGCTACGATTTTTGTGATACTGCAAAATCCTAGTCCATATTGGGTCCAAGAAGTATACTCGTTGTACCTACTTACAAAAAGAGTAAGCCGAGTGATGTAAGTATGTTTTAATAATACATTTTTAAAATATGTACCTTTATAATTACAAATACTTTCATATTACAAGCTTATAAATGAAGTAGGTATCATATTTTATACCTTGTGTAAAAGTTACTTAACCAATGAATTTACATTAAGGCTAATTGTAAACGATTATGACTAAGAGTTTTCCATTTTCACTTTCGATATCAGCCCATATTTCTTAGCAATTACACGCAAACGCATCCAAACGTAACTTGTGTAACTTGTTAACATTTTTTAAGTTGCGTTTAAAAACACATGCGTGATAATTGTTTGATAATACTTTGTAAAATGAGAGAAAACTTAATTAATATACTCTCATGTAAGAATTTATGTAATGATTGCGTTGATGAGACGAATATGTGTGTAAGTGATTCGTCTTAAAAATTAGTGACGCGTGCTGTAAATTACATAATTACAATGAAAATATAGATTATTTGCCAATAACTTCACGCTAAATAGCACTTATTGTTTCTACTCTTCCTTTTTTTAGAACGATATAAGACAGAGTGAAAATATGATTTCGTTAACTTAGCTAAATTAAAAAAAACCGGTCAAGTGCGAATAAGACTCGCACGCCGAGAGTTCCGTACCCACTCATCAGGTATTATGCCAAAGTATTTTAGCCTGGCATATTTTTACATATAATATGTATCTTTATTGAATCTACAGAAGTATTTCAATTTTATGCTTCGGCATTATTTTATAAAATAATTAAATGACTAGGCATACGGGCTATTGCAATAAGCCTAACTGGTTTCAAATTAATCCTATAATAAGTCTTACATAAAGACTATAAAATAATTAGAGTTTTACGACAAACACATTCAAAAAGTTGACTAAACAAGAATTTTATGACTTACGAACATTAAAGTTCTGTTTTATTTAGATTCTAGATTCCTTATTAGCCATTATACGGCAGATGCAACAAAATAAAACTTCAAGTTTTTACGACAGGCGCCATTTTGCACGGAGGTATTATCTATTTATTATTTCATATTAAGGATTGAATAAAAATAATTATGGAATTAAAGGTTAAGTGCGGGGTTTTCAATTAGCTTTACCATATACCTATAATAAATTTTATTAAGTATTCATTTTTAATGATAATTCTGATTTTAAATAAATGCTAAGTAAATATTACATACTTACTGCATTTAGTTTACGAAGGTTAATGTTTTTCTCTCTGTGTGTTAGTTATAGGCAAAGGCAAGCTAGTATGCAGCCAATGATAATAATACAAGCTAATGACAATCTGAATCTGACCATAGACTGTATCGTGTGTTCTCTATGGTAAAAACCCTCGATTACAAGACTTTCTCGTGTCCATTAAAGTAACAAGTTTGTAATGCAGTTACCATAAAAAAACTATGAGAAAAAACTTCAAGATTTTTGTCCATAAACTTACACTAGTATCTCATTATGTGTAAAATGAATAAATTAAAATTGCCGCGCAACAATATTTCGACTTGTCAATTGAGCACAATGTAGGTAATTATTTCTGACCTTTTATTATAACGTGAATATTCATTATAATAATTGACTTTTATTAATCGTACAATGTTCAGACATGAATAATGTATCTTTACAGATATATCTGAGCATAGTAAAATACATTAATTTAGGAACCAAGACTATGTTTAAATTCTTAATTACCTATTTGCAAGTCCGGCAGTATAAATCATTTTTATCTTATAAAGTATATTACTAAAAAGACATTTTTAATGCAACCACCTAATATCCACCAAACTATTTATAAGTATGATAAAATTAACTAAAAGCCCGGTGAGCGAGATAGAACATCAACAGTAAAAACAAGATTACGATATCTTGTTCGTCCCGTTATGTCAAATGCTACCATTTTTATTGCATTACATAGATTACAATACTGCCAATGTGAAAGCTACTTTGTAGCAATTAAACGCAATTCCACACGAATGAATATTCAACACTCTGAAGTTAATAAAAGGATTTTCTACTTGTTTTTTATAATGCGGAGACTTGTCGTTGATCGATGTTGCGTGGATTGACTCATTAATAAAGTTACCTATTTTATATTTACCAATACTGCTTTATTTGAGCCTTGAAGAATATCAAAGCGTTATTTATCAATAAATCTATCTGCATAAGATACGATCTTAAAAAATGAGCGTACTATTTAAATCAATATAAATTGTTTATATTAAAAACCAAACTAGTCATAAAACGGACATGGATAACTGTTGTTTTTTTCATTACACAGTGGCCGAAGAAATATTTAAATAAAATGTGCGATTACTAAGTATAAAGCCGGCTGAATGTTGTCGCTTACCCGTGCATTCTTGTTTATAAAAAAAATCAAGTTCTCGATTTAAAATTCAAAATCTTGCTATTCCAGCGATCACGACGTGCAGTGTCATATAAAAGAAAACCTTATAACGCACGTTTGAAAGTGGTGTTTTGTATGTGATTCCGTCTTTTATTTGTGTGTTCGATAAGTACATAATAATAGATGTTCTTGGGATAGTAACCTGTCACTACTTCTTGCGTTTGTGGTATTTAAACTTCAATATATTAGACTTTACTTGTTTAAAATGAGACTGGTAACTTTGCGAACTTATTTAGAATAATTATATCGTAAAAAAAGTTTAAACACGTAGAGAATTGCTTATAAAAAATAGAAGTTTTCAGCACGCACAGCCTTTTTGAAAACCCTATAGAAGTATTTCTTTACTTGTTCTGCGCTTAAAACATGGTCAAAGATACAGCAAAAAGTTTGCATTAGGAGACGTATTCCCACAGTAACACATAGGTAAGGCATTTTACCAATTGTCTAGGGCTGTGGGAATTGGTATTTAACTACTTACATTAAGTGAATTATTGACACCTATTGAAGGCGTATTTCATTATAATTACCTGCTGCAATATTATTATTAGGAATTGATTTAAAAATGCGTTGGTTTTATAAATTTATTTAAAGAGAACGGCAAAACAAGAATACAAGTCCTTGGTTAGTCATCATAAATGAAGTAAGTGAGTTTATTTTAATTAAGATTTTATTTATATAGTGGATCACACCAATACGACTAGACCAAGAAGATATTTCATAGTTTTTTATTTAAACCTACGAATAATCAAATTCTAAGTTAATACCTAATTGTAACAGTCCAATTAGACTGGATGTAAAATATTGCCAGCAGCGGTTACTCTAAGTTACTAAGTTATAGTAATATATCTCTAAAAGATTATATTTTTGCATTTATTATGTAAATGACTGCAGATCACTTTTAATGTGCCCTGCAAGTAGGGTACAGTATTTAGAACGACTTGTTTGCCTGTTGAGACGTCTGCGAAAGTTGTATTATACAAATTGCTTGTACGTATGAAATTATGAGTGTTAATAACTTGCTGACTTTCTACGATCGCTTAGAGGTAAGCAGAGGCCTCACCAATTATATTGCCTTTCGCGTGTCGTGGGTTCGATTCTCAAACCAGACAAATATTTGTGAGAGAAATAAATATATTTGTTTCGAGTCTAGGTGGACTTTGTGTCTGATAACTATATGTTGGTAAAGTTCCCCGCAATACAGGATATGTTTTTAAGTATAAAGTTTTTTTTCGGTCTAGGCATTTGCCCGGCTTGCTATGCTAAGATTACTTGTAGAGGTTAGAATAGAAATACGGAGCGTTTGCCACTTGTCTAGAGAGCCTGGGATTGATGACGTCATGATAATTTTGGTACCGAGTAATAATGCCATTAATGCCAGAATTTCATTTATTTATGTTACACACATCTCATTTAAAAATAATAGTTTGACATCTTAGTAAGATTAGATCAACCTAGATTTGATCTTTCTGACCTATCGCCTACATCTATAATTTAGATTAGCATAAAGACATATATTTTTTAATATGTATAGCAAATCATAGATTTGAATTCATTATAATTTTATTTGTTTAAATAACACTAGTTTATGCACGTAGCCTCGTTCGCGAATATTGATATTAATATGTCTTAAACAACCTAAGTGTATTTATAATTCCAAAATATGTGATTCATGGTTTAGTCATGAAATCGCATCAAATAGATAAAGTATTCCGGCATTGTATCAGTAGGTTTGAATCGCGAAATGTTCAGTTGCGCAATGAATAAAATCGCATTGCCCGGTAGCATGAATTGAACAATAAAATGATGGAACATCCCTATAAATCCCGAGTCTCAACATATCATTTACGCGAGTTCACACGTGGTAGGCCGTGTCCAATGTTGTCAGCGTCTAAAGGGCGGGAAAGTCAGCGGCCATCTTGAAAAAAGTTGTTCTACTAGTGTCTAGTCGGCCGATGTCCGAGGTCCCGCATGCGGAGCGAACCTTTTTATATTTTTTAATTGCGTTCCATTTCTGATAGATTTATGTTTTATTGCATAAATTGAAAAATATAATTTTATTTTATTTATTGATTGGAAATTAATAATAAGGAGATAGAGGTATTTTACTATACTACTTCAGTATGGACCAGTTTCAATTTTATTACTAAGAGGGACTTAGATGATAGAAAGTTTATTTCAATGTTCTTAACAACAGAAACAGATTTTCTTGTAAGAAAATCTGTTTCTGTTTTGTTCACATAAGTACATATTCCCTCCACAATATTTGGAAGAGACCCGTGCCCAACAGTGGGTCTTTTATGGGTTGTAATGATAATTATTTATTATGAAATTATTATGAAATAATATATAGGTAATTCATAATTATAATTATGAATTACCTATATATTATTTCATATAACTTACTTCTTTTCTGAATTCAGCATATCACATTAAAAAAAAAGTGACTGTATTAATTACCTTTAAAGTTGCATTTGTATATAACGCTGTTTTGAAATATTTTTATTCCAAACAGCTTAAAAATGTAGGCAGTTATGTAAATTAAAAATGGAACAAAACCTAACAGCCATATTGTCCGTCTGTCATCGCTCGCATTTAGTGACGTGGTCGAATGAAGTATCGATTATTAAAAAAATATTACGCGACATCGATCTGCGGGGCGCCCGATTACTCGATTACCCACTGCTCGAGGGCTGTAAGGTAGCGCGTTTAGTGATGCGATGAGCGATATTTTTTTAATGTTTATATTTTTAGTAACATGATCGTTACGTATAATTTATGGGTTATGTGGATATTGAGTACGCTTGTAATAATATATAATTATCAATAAGACGTGCTGTATTATTAGTATTACATGTGTAAACTTGTACGTACGAATATAATATAGCAGCTTATCTAAGCAATATTTAAATATGTAACAATTCGAATATCTCAGAAAGTCGTTTAGATGGAAAATTGTATGTAAACGTTTTTGGAATCCGATTGAATATTGATAAGAGGACTCCTTAGCAAGTCCACCCACTCTGTCCGCTTCGCTCATCGCACAGTAGCGATCACTTTATTCCAACTTCATGTAAATGTAAATGACCCTAAAAAGTTTCTTTTCGAGAGGCAATGCAATAACCAACCTTTTTTAAAACAAACGATGACGATGTTAAACCTAACGTTCGAAGAATTTCACTAATTCGAATATCGAATCAATTCGCGGCCTTTTTTGAAGATTTTTATTGTTATTAAAGGTAATTCGGGTATTTAATGATTCCGGAGCATGTTTTTTGGTTTTAAAAAAAAAAATGTCTTTTCGAATGCAGAATACAGTCGATATCTCAATGCCATACATTTTTACTTAATAAAGAACAATCTTTTACCAGTAGGTACAGTGTCGAGTATCGTGTGTATGAAAGAAATAAATCAGACAGACATTAAGATTAGTAAAATATGGTGAGAGTATAATAATATTAAATGTAAAATTCTTACCATTTATTTGATAGGGAACAAAGACTATTTTGTTTTACGAGTTTTAACCATTACCATTTAAACTTTATACTTAGTTTATCATACAACTGTCATATTTAATTTGTTTAAGTTGTATTTTATCCTATCAATAACTTTTATTTGATGGTTCAGAAACAAAAAGTTCGTTTGCGTGAAACCGACAACTTATTTTATTGTTTTAGTTTTACTTAAAAACGATTTGTGTAATGAACCAAAAGGTGCTTATGCTCCGTTTTTTCTGTGTCAAAAATTCTGAAAATAGAACTATTTCTCATAACGTCACCATCTACCAAATCGAATTGCAATACTATGTAAAAAAGTATTTTCCATTGAAAAAACTGCATGACGAATGTAGAATAATACGATGCGAGTAAAAAATAACTAATTATCAGAATGATGCGATTCTTGAACCAAATCGAGACGTCAAGTGTGAAATTAACATCGTTTAGTTGCAATACATCGTATTGTAGATCGATTTAAATATTGTTTCGTTGATCGTCGACTGGTATGTTGATTTTATTTGTTAAATTTTTTGTCTGTTTTACTATTTGTTTAACAGCCAGCACTCCCGTTATTTTTCTAAGGAATCATACAAAAACGTAAATAAATAATATTAATTTTTTATTGTTTCTTCTTTCGTCTGCCTCATTTGTCGTATAGTCTGACGAAACTTTCTGTGCAGTAATGACGTCACAAGGAGGACGTTACTGTCCTACAATTACGACATTATAACAATAGCAAACATTTAATTCCGCTCTGTTTCATTGCATAGTTATTTGTGTCAAACTATAGGGGTTTGATGGTTTTCATACACGGAGCATATAATTATAATAATATTTTTCTATAGTATTGGAAAGCCCATCCGATATAAATGTTGTCAATAGTTACTGTTTCTAGGTATGGCAAAAAACCGTTTAGAATAGGCATAGCCAGCCATTATTATTATTTTATAAATTAGGATATCAGCTATCGGTAATCCGGGGGATTATGTGCTTAAACCAGCTCTCTTAAATAGGTGACAGGAGACACGTACTTATTAGTGGGAATTTGATACTTTGCTAATATAATTAGTACCTAATACACTATTGACACCTTGATCTTCTTTAGGCTGAAGGTACTTCTTGCCAGACAATCTGAATGACAAAGTCGCTTACCTCAAGTTCACATAAATTCATTGACCTCTTCTTGTATTACACACCAGTGGAATGTTCTGCTATTACCCCATATTGCGTATTATCCATTAATCGACATTATATCGATTAACAATATCGACAAATTTCCCTTATCGATATTTTAAATCGATACAACATCGATAAGACGACTTTGTGATGCCGAATGATCTTCTCATTGCTGGTACGGTTTCTTTACTCATGTGTTGCTGGTTTTTAATTGAGGTGGAATCATTCGATTTACATATCGGGTATCGATATTATGTTAAGTAGAAGCTACGTATCGATGCTTTTGTATTATTTTTTTGTAGAGTGTAGTTGGTAAATACGTTTTTAAATTAAGAATGTACTGTTATGGGAGATGATTGTCATTTTCTAGAAATTTATAGGAATAAAAATAGTCGTAAAATACATTAGGTATTGAGTATTTTGTTAAACACATTTTATTGGGTCTTTGATGGATTCAATGAATATCATGAAGATTCAAGTCTGTCTATCTACTATCTACAAGTCTCAAACTCTCGAAGTAATTATTAGATAAGCAGCTATACCTTGCCGTGTTGCCGTTTTATAATTTCTTTGTTGACAGTCTTAGAGAATATAGATAAACAAGAATCCTTCACCCAATTAGTTCTGGAAAGCGAAACGTTATGATTTTCCAAAATGTATCAGAAAAAAAATTGTTTCTTCGGTAAAAAATGCACTCGGCAGCGTGTTAAAGCAGCCGAAACAGTAAAACGTAACTCAATCGAAGATTAAAATAAATAGATAAACACAGATTTCTTCGAAATAGAAGCTAAGAATTTTTAAAGTTGATGCATAAAACCTGCTTTTATAGTCTCATACTATACTAGGACAACAAACTCATCTAATACTAGGACAACTTAAACAACAATTTGAAAATATTGGCTCATGACCAACGTAAACGCGGCATTTTGCGAAAATAATGTTGATCTGTTCATCTGTTGATGTTCACCTGTTGATATTTGATTTCGGATTACCTGTTACAAACTTGACTTTACTCAATTCTGGGTTATTATGTGACATAGATGAATAAATGACTTTTGAGTTTGAGATGCCATTATTAAGAATAATAGATAAATAATACTTTCACAGTTCTAATATAATAAGAACTTGCATTCAAGTTTCAAAAAGTTCTGTCTCTGTCAGGATATTTGACACTGGCCAAATAAAAAATTAAAATAAAATAATTTGTAAAAAGAACAACTGTTAAATATTATGGCCTATAAGCCATAATATTTAACAGCAGAATGGACATTAATAATAGGTTATATGCCGATCACCTTTACTGCCTATAACCATTGGAATAATGCCTTGCTTAATCAGGATAAACAACTTGTGTTTCTTTTGTTTTCTATAAGATTGTTCTTACCTTCGCATGTAATTTATTCATTGCACACCATTCGAAATCATACTATCATTTACGCGAACAACAAAGAATAAAATGCAGATCTGGAATGCTTTGATTTTATGCCTACATGTTAGAAAGCTAAAGTTTGATTGACATCGGTTATATTAGAAACTTTCAGTCTTATCTAGAACTTTCTTTTTGTAGGTGTTAAGTTGTTTATTGAGGAAGGCTTTGGCTATAAATGTGGATTAACGAGTGAAGTTGTCGGGCGTAGAAATTTAAATGAATTTTAAAATTATTATTATTTTTTTTGATTGAGTATTGATATCGTAAAATTAATTCTGCGTCGATGTGACTGAATGTTGGATTTTTTGTTATCAGTTAACTCAAAACCATGAATTTACAGAACTCAACGGACTTGCGGTTTTTTTTCTAAATTCTTTTGTGATTTTTATACTTGCTTAAGATGGCTGGACAAATTATGACCCACCTAGTTTGCAAAGAAAAACACCGTGTTAAACCAAGACATACAAATTTTAATGTTTGTTTTTAAAATCATAATAAATGTGCCGTCTTCTGATTTCTGAAATAATTAACAAGCTTTCTCTTTATTATTTTATATAATTTAAATTCGTTTACGAAGCATATCTTTGTTACCAAATGTTAAGTACTTTTAATTTTCCATTACTAAACTAACGAGTAAAACTGTTAATTTTGGTCATTTCTACGAAATAAAGTCTTCTTTTAAGCTATAATGAAAGCGGAGCGATGCACGGGAGCAAGAGTTAGGGAGGGGAAGGGCGGGGAGGGATGAAATTATAGGATTGTACGCGTTCGCCCGTTCGTAATGATGGATGGAGAGTCTCCTCGGTCGGTGCGCTTAATGAGAATGGCAGCCTCGCGATGAGGTTAATTTTAGAACTATTTTATTTTTTACCTAATTGTGCCTCTGGTTTTATTATCATGTGACGTGAAGTTATGTCTGAAATTATTCGATATATAATTTAATACGTTTTGTATTTCTTAAAAGTTAAATGCGTAATATAGGTGTGTTATTATTTCAGCTTGCAAAAATTCTAAAAGAGTATTAAGAGAACAGCAAGTTAAATGTGTTGAAAAGAAATTGTTTGAATCCTCAATAAAAAAAATAAAATCCTCACAGTACCTACTACATGGAATAACTCCAAATATACAACAATTGCATTCCAATTCAGAAACAAAACAAAGAGTATAGGTACCATAAACTAAGATTAACCGCGCTAAACCTCGTTTAATCAATATTCAGCCAATAAACATACGAAACTTTAAATCTAGACATTATCTGTGCGTGAGTGCACAGTACATTATCAACCCGATAGTTGCTGAACATAACTAACAAGGGGTTCTATTCCCCGGTGATAAACCTTAGCGAAACAATATCGAAGCGATACAGAATATCGGCTAAGTTACGAGTCGACACAATGACGATAAATTTTGGAATGCGTAAGGTTTTCTTTAAAAAATACTCGGTTTTCTGAGCTATAAAGTACTATAAACTTGGTTCATTGAATGGTGCAATTGTTTAGCTGGTTTGTTCTTAGCTATTTTGGTTGTTTTTTTTTGTTTGTGTTTTAGGAAATAGGAAATACTTGTTTTTAATATTAGCTGGTAAATAGGTAAGTATTTGTTTTTCCCCGACTGCCAAGAAGGAGGGTAATGTGTTTGAAGGATTTTTTATATTCAGCATGATTCGTATTTTAATACTTACTACTTAATTATTAATAGTAAAGAAATAAGTAAATTATAAAACAAATGTTTAGTAGTTTATTTTAATTAAAATTTGTCATAAAAATATTAAAATTTGTAAAAAAAAATATAAAAAAAAGTCAGTACGTAAAGTAAGTAAAGTACTTACTTAAAATATATATTTAGTTAGTCAACTATAAATGTGAAAACAAACTTTTCTGTTTATTTATACATAATTAATGTAATCTTTATAATTGATATGAGCAGAAAATAAAATAAAATGTATGCATTTATCATTTACGAGAGTATCAAACGATGACTAAGGGATTATAAAGAAATTTATATCTTTTGACATAAATCCGCAGAATTAATTCGTTACGCCTGTATTATAACATAATTTGACAGTCAATGGATTGATATACCAATCGTAATCGATAGCTTGGTATTTATTTTATCATCATCTCAAACCATAAATATTGACGACCGACGAGAGGAGACCCGTGTCCAGCAATGGGACATTGCTGGACACGGGTCTCCTCCAAAGAAGGTGGAGGGAATTTAACCTACTATACCACGCTGGTCAGACAGGTTAGTATAGGGTTTGTTTCGAATTTTTCTTTTCTTGCAGTACTAGCTGTTGCCTGAGGGCTTACTCTGAATTTCGACATTCGATTAGTCGGTTTTGATGTCGCTGTCAAATGTTTGAAAGTCACAGCGACATTAAAACCGATTAATCGAATATCGGAATTCAGAGTAAGCCGCACTGCACCAGCGCGAAATTGAGTTCTTATAAAAGAATGATCCCTTGTACCTTTTTAGTACATTTTCTGTATTTCTCTTCGTAAGAATCTTCTTGGACTTCAAAAGTTATTTATAAACAGAATTATCTGAATTATTTCAGTCGTTGTCAACGGAAATCCATCGTTAGATGATAGGTATTAATGATGGAAATTGCTGAATGCACTAATTCTCTCTTAATGCCTTTTTCCAGACGGGTTACGATTTGTGTATTACCTCCGATACCTACTTGCATTTTTGCTTCTATGGAACAGTAAGTATTAATGTAAACCTATAAAGATAATTACGTTTTCTGAGTAAAAACTTGTTACAATTTCAATTACCCTAAATTATTATGTAATTTCAATTATATTCAGAAGTTACCTACTTTCATTATGAAGCATTCTAAACACTTACCTATTATGTTAAATTAAGTTTCTCCAAACTAAAGGAATATTCGTCTAGAATTAACCAACAAAAAAGGTGCACCATAAATGTTCTATTCCTGAAATGAATAGGATCATAAACTTGCAATAAATGTCTCTTATATTGCAATATCCTGATCCAATATATTTTAGAATTTCCTCGTCCTAAGGTGTGGCCTTACCTTAAGAAAATAGCGGAGTATAATCATATCACCTAAGTTTGCAACTACATCATCATAGCTGACAAATATTAGGATGAGATTACCCGACATTAACTACCTAAGTCTCGCCTTCCATTGTTGAATAAATACAAAGAAATTTGTTTCTTGTTATCAAGTGTATAAGTCGCTATTTTCTTATACGCTAACCGCTTCACTACACATGTCCGCTCCTACCTAGCCCATAGTACATCTCCCCCAGTCCTTTCTGCATGTATTTACGATGCAAACTTTACGTTTGTCATTTAAGATGTGTTCTAGGAAATATAATCGTAAGAACATAAAGCGAGCAGTTTTCTTCCTACATTAAAGCCGTTTAAATCATAAAAATCGTGATAGATTTGTTTATTATGATAATTTTATTGGCAACATCGATAGATTGAAAATTCTTTGATGTTTTTATTTTTTGTTTAAAATGCAATTTGATTATATTTAACGATATCATATTATTATCATGTCAGCGTGTTCAATCAATCTTGCAGGGCGGGACTAACTGAGTAATTAGAAATAATTATGTATCTTATTTTAATATGAATACAAACCGTGGACTAGTAGAGTCTTTGGGGGTAAAGGAGATCACGCGCCGCTGGCTCTAGTGAAAGGAAAGAAAGAAAAAAAGATTATTCGAACACGCAAGACCCAAAATACGGGTATCAAATTCAAACTCAACTCTCTTGAACAAATAAATAAAATAAAAAGACATTACGTAGAAATAAATACAATTACTACTCTAGATGTTTACTTAATAATATGTCCTTAGTGCCATAAAATATAAGTCTCGCGGTTCAAAGGTGTCCAGATCCAGATAGTGGGGACTTTGTTCTTTAAACTTCCCCAAAAACGCTTGGAAAAATCTTTACTTTTAAACTTTAGAGATACTTTTGTTCGAAGCTGACCCAATAATTCAAGATGATCATATCATATCTCACTACGGTAAACAAAATCTACTTTCCATTTTAACTCTAGCTTATCTCTCTCGTATCTACGCACACCTAGCCTCAAATACACGTGGTAATAGGTACAATGCGATGTTACAGCTACCATACAACCCAACCATTACGATTACGAAACATTCAGAGTTCTTTGAACCCGTTAAAACTGGCAACAGGCAATTAAATCATAAATTTCGCATCGATCCGACGCAACCAACAATCACAAAAGATATCGACACAAAACGAATCGTTTAAAAAATAAAATTTAAAAATCAAGTACGCAGTGTTGCATGCATACGATTTTGTCTTTCGAAATTAGCGGGTATTATTTTTGGTACAACACTAACGGTAGGCGTTCTACAAATAAAAATTTGAATTATTGATTTATTTATGTCGGAAAGCGATTTGAATTCGATTAAAACTTGTTGTAATTAAAGGTTGGGCTTAATTAAAATTGTTATATATATGGTGTAGGTTGCTCTTTTTCATAACCGAAACATTATACTTGAGACGGAACGCTTATTCGTATAAAACAGTATAAAGTTCAGTGATAAATAGAGTTACTTACAAGCAAAAGTTATTTAAAGTCCATTAACTTGTTAACAAAAGCAATAAAACAAGGAAAAGTTTACATTATACTTTAATTAAAATCTCTTGGTCTAAATAATTACTAACAAAAGCGTCGGATCAAAACGTTTAGCATTGTGCAAACATTTTTCGTACTAGATAACATCTATGGGTCGATATACCTTTGCATTTCATCGGCGAATATTTCACTGGATTGTTGCCCTACCTTCTTAGATTCTAGAACTGATAATATGCAAATGAACAACTCGACGATTTAAAAATAAAAAGGATTAAAGCAGGGATCGATGCCCTCTCAGCTGACCCAAATAAGATCATTTTGAAATTTAGAACGACATTTGCCGCCGTAGCTGTCAATAAGAATTAAGGATAATGTTGCTAGCCCAAAAAGTATTACTCAAGTTTGCATGAGCTATATTTTTATTTTTTTATTGTTGGTGTTAGGATGCGTCTGTTTGGATAAATGATGAAGATTTCGGGCTTAATTTTTAGTCATGCTTACAGACGGGTTTACGTTAAGGTTTTATTTATTTTTTGCGAGACAGGTCGTATATTTCTGGTTTACTTTTTATACTGTTTTTAAATTCAGACGCGTGTAAAATCAGCTGAGTTAAGGTCATAGCTCTCCTATCTATGAATCTTTGTTTTATTAGTTGCTACTGGGACAGGTGTTAACTTCTAATTATTTTGTTTGTGCAAGCGAAGTAACATGCTAGTGTCAAAGTACTATAGAAAAAAGATGTAGTAAGTATTTTATATGGTTCTATCAAAAATTCTTTTTTATAAATAGAACAGATAAAAAAAAATGCATTGACAAAGTATATAATACTTTTATAATCGTTTAGCGAGTAGAGTCACACAAAACAACAGGAATGTACCGGTATTTAGCAAAATATATACAAATTTCACACCTCCAAAGCAAATAAGATATTTGTATCTTCTTGTTAAACATTTTGTGTTTGCAATTCTATAAAGCTAGACAATACAAGAGTAAGCCAGTATTAAAAAAAAAACTCCTTTTTCAAAAAAGGTTCGCTTGTTGCTAATAGACATTGAGTTTTACTCATAAATATACATTATCTCTGCCTGTAAATGGATAACATGGATAAAAAGCGTTTGAAGGGCAACTTCGCAAGTTCGCAACAGGGGACTTACAACCACAGACAACTCACATCCCAAACTAGTTTTTACTGCCACAGGTTTCTGGTTATACCTTCTTTTTTAATCTATGATATAGACTTTTTAGTCCTTTTTTATAATTTATTGAATTGTCAAAAGGATTAATTTTAATTTAGACTTTAATAATGTATAAATTTGGATGTCAAAACCGTACATTAAAAATATAGTGGTGTTTGATATAAATTTGATAACTTATATTTTTGTGATGACAAAGTGATATTTATGATATTAATGACATCATAGTTGTGTCTGTCAATATTTTAAAATTGGAACATGTTATAAGTTGAAAATGTCAAATTCTATATTCGACCGTTTTACGTGAAGTTAATTAATTGGCAATAATTTTAATTAGGCATTCCTAAGAAAAGAAAGTATTACACCTCCCTTCTCTTTTTCTACCAGAAAAATGAAATCAAATTTATTATTGACATATTTCGCAGTACAATGCTAGAACTAATATTAGAACCGTTTCTTATTTTTTGTGTGTAATGGATTTTTTCTCCTATTTTGTAATTTTTGTGGTTCCCATTTTAATTTAATCCTGATATATAAACACAGGATCACTTGCTGTGGCGTAAATTAGGTGAGGCATATGTCCAGCAGTGGACGTCGTTGGGCTATAACAATGATGATGATATACACACAAATCCCCTTATTACAAAATGTGGACTAAGTATTAAACCAGGTTTAAATTGACATAAGCGATTGTTTTAATGTCAAAGTTGTCAATTTAAACCTGGTTTAATGCTTAATCCATATTTTGTAATAAGGGGGAAACAGTTAGTCTAATGCTTTAAGTATTTGTGAAATTAATACATGCATTAGGTCTACTTATAATTGAAAGGGGTCGAGCTGTTTTAAAAATGGTTATCATCAAAATCAGTCTATCAGTTTCTGAGATACGGATATAGACGGAATCCCACTAAAAGCAGTAGTAGTTTAGTAATAGCCAATTACTTTTTTATCAGTGTTTAAAACTTAGGCCTATTAATTCTAAATGTTCTGTTATCGTCGAATGGTAGCGTCAATATTTTATGACTATACGGTACAATTCAGGTTTTTTGATAGTCAAAATGGAAGAATATCATTAGTATGCAAAACATTAAACACCAACATAACCTGATCTTTCATTAAATTACTAAGACGACTCTATGTGGTGTGTATAGAGTTTATATTTGCTGGTTTTTTGTTTTAATTAGAAGTAAATTTATTTTAGTGTTTATTTAAAAACCAACTTTTATTAATCTTGATTTGATAAACTTATATGATTCTATTAACATTTTATTAAGGTATATTTTACGTTGTCGTTTGTTTTGTGAGATATTTAGCTAAATTGGCAATTTTTAAAGGCGGCTACTTTCGCTGAATTATTAATATGGATATTATCAATTGATGTTATAAATTATGAATTTTATGTTTCATTGAGTTTCGCGTTATTTGATGTCTGCCGTTGTAATTGTACCATTATAGGATTTGTTTGCAGAAATAAAAATACACTCAACAAAACATGCGGTTTAATTTTGTACTTATATGAAAAGAATTTTGCGAGTTTGTTACAATAATTATGGATTTTGACAAAATGCTTTTAATCAGAATATTGTTGCTTTTTTTTATAGGTACCACGACGGTGGCAAACCTTTAAAAAACTGTCGCAAATGTTATGCAATTAAAGCTTAATTATAATTAAGCTTTAATTGCATAACATTGGGCCAATTTTAAGACATTATCTATTTATTGTGAAACAAGATAATTACTTTTCTAAATTCTGTAATTAATGCATCGGGTGCCCGAATCCAAGTAGTCTTTCGACCAATTGTAATTGTAATTGCCAGGAACTTCCAAATATTTTGCCTGGGATTTTGCTGTTTAAATTTCATATCTTCGTCAGCGTATGTTCGTTAAGACCTCAGTTGATATCATTAATTCTCTCGACACACTTATTTGACTGCACTAGAAATATTAGAAAAATTAGAAAGCAGTGAAAATAAATTCTCAGGCCTTATTAACTATCGTTTCCTCTAATTTATCTTAAATCTAAGCCACAATTAATTAGCTAATATATTATTAATATAATACAAACATTCAGTATAAACAAATCACATATCTGTGTGCCATCAATTTAATTTGTATAATAAAATAAAATATTTATGTACTACTTGTTCGACGCAATAACTTAAATTATAAATTGTTTCCTTCGGTTTGTTGTGGGCAAGTTATATGTGAGTAGGGTCACCATTCATCGAAGAAATGATGCATAATCTATACTTTAATTAGAAGTCGAAGAATTTGTTGACTGCTCTTATGTATAACAAGTTCGATGTACAAAAATCTTTTTGTAACAGATAAGTAGTGTGTTTATAAAAAAAAAAGCTACGACATAATATAGGGCTAAACTGTGTTGTGATCTACAGTAAGAGTCTCAGAACAGAGATAGGTTTCTTTCATTGTTCTGTGGTAAGAGTTAATCGATTATTTATCGAGATCAGCAATGTTAAGACACAACTTGTGTCCCTTAATTTGAAACCGCTAAACAATCACAAAGTCTTACTGGGAATCTAGCATTTGAGTTTTTATGTCGTTTTAAAATATTTGAAATTGACAGCGACTATATTTAAATTTTCAAACATTTGACAGCGATATCGAAATCGTTTAATTTCGAATAGGCTCTAAGTGAGCTGCTAGGCCCAGTAACTTCTCTCCCAAAAAAAATGTTATAGGTAATATAAAACATAAGCTTTTACTCGATGAATCATACTTCATGTTAAGTTTTTCTTTTCATATGTCTTTACTTACATGCTTATTTTGTGTGGTAGCCCTATCACTACATAAATTCTCGCGAATTCGGGTTAAGACAGATAACGATCTCCAATTTGTCTAAAACTGTTAATTACCTGGTTAACGTTCGTCAAAAGTAATGTTTTTGACTTTAACTAGGATTTGGGGTCAATTACTAAACCGGTGGTTTTGCTATAAGAGTGTTTTATTATCTCTCATGGTGTGTTGTGACTCTCTTTTTATTTAATTAGGCATTTTAATTATTGGTGATTAAACTGGCGATGGTTTCCGGCATATATTAAAACGCCTTGTCTGTTTTAAGATGTATCGATTTAAGAAAATTCTCAATCGATTTTAAAATGAGAAAAGCCTAATATAAAAGTTAATAAAAAAAGTGTCTTTAAAACAAAACTTGATACAAAATTTAACCTCAGTTTAAAGAAAGACTCGTATGTTAATAGAAAATTAAATGATGTTTTAGTTATTTCTGTAAATAGGGTATTTATTTTGGCAGTTGAGTTTTATATAAGTAATAAAATAAAATATAATTTCACCAAAATAAGCCACTTCAGTATGTGTAAGACACTTGTCAAAATGTGTGTACTTTTAACTCTTACTGGAAAAAAATCGTTACATACCTATATTGTGAGTTAATTTACCATCAATATCTTACTCTCTTTCGTATTTCTTTAGCAAAAAAACAGATAAAAGAAGAAATCTCTTCTCAAGATTGTTCTTTTCAAAATTTTTATCCTTAACATATAAGTTTCCAAATTTTTCATAACACCGACATTAGGTACATATTTCGATTTAGAACCTCTCACGAGCGATCCACATTCCACGTTACACCGGTCGAATCATTTTTTAGAAAGCTTATTACGAACAACGACACTTTACATTCTATTTTCATCTTTATTTCTGTCGTGATAGAGTCTTTTTTCATCCAGTGTTAAAAAGCCTGGTCTGTAATTAAGGTGCATGTTGGCCAGTCCCTGTGATATTGTTTTTTATGGACGGATAGTGGATCCCATAGATTATGAGGCTCTTGATGTGTTTCTACACAATGAGAGTTGTCGTCGAGTTAGATAGTGAAGTGGAAACGTGAATATGAGCTGTTCTCTTAATTTTCACTTATTTGAATATGTTGAAAAAGCAAAACACTTGTATGTTTTTCATTTTGGTGTATATTCTATGCAAGACATAACCACCCTGCTTGGATCTTAACATGTATGGCTCTATCTCTTAATTAAATGCTGTCTATATAAATAGAATTTTATTTATTTATGGACAACCCATAAAGCATACACTTGTACATCTTAGAAAACACATGCTACAGGAGTACATGATAAAGTGATGTCTTAATTAAAGGCTGTCAAGGCATTATGTTAGCCGTGGCTTTGCTCACATGGAACTTTGTTTGGTTACTACTCATCTCTTTTAAGTCGTAGCGTGATGTTATATAGCTTTAAACCTTCCTCAATATATGAGCTACCACCATTTAAAGAACTTTTCAATTCGGTTCGGTAGTTTCTGATATTTGTCCGTTCAACCAAACAAACAAAGTCTTCAGCTTAATAATGTTAGTATAAAAGACTGCTATATCATTTTGGTTGACATAATTATTTATCATACTAAAGACGTGACTTCATATAAAGTCTGTCAAGTGTCAGATAGTTTATCGGACACTTATTTGCCAGTGTTTAAACAGGGCATTAGAAATCAAATCTGAGATGTCAGCTCATTGTTCTACCGATCATGAAAATTTATTTGCATTGTGCAAATACCTGAGAATTTGATAAATTTGCCAATAGTGAGTCTCAGTAGCGATATTATGGGTTAGAATTAATTATAAAAGATCGATAACTTACCTCCTGTGAGTAGATGCCTATCTGTTTGACCCCAAGTTCAATTGTGAACTCTGGTCAGTGGTTTTCAAACTTTCTATTAATATAATTGCTTGCTTTATACTAAGTTTAGATGTCTTATCCGTGTAGTGACGGATTAAGAATACATAATGTCACTACCCCATATCAACATGGGTTGAGATGGGGAAGTGACGTTATGTATTCCTTTTACGACACTCCCGTGGGTGTCGTAAAAGGCGACTAAGGGAGAAACCTTATGCAGACAAGAGCACTGCGAGAAAAGGAAAATTTGAAACAAACCCTATTCCAACCCGTCTGGCCAGCGTGGTATAGTAGGCTAAATTCCCTACACGGAATTTAGCTTGCGAGTATGATCAAGGTTCATCATTCATCATCATCATTTCAACCCATGAACGTCCCACTACTGGGCACGGCTCTCCTCCAAAGAATGTGGAGGAAATTTAGCCTACGCTGGCCAGACGGGTTGGTATAGGGTTTGTTTCGAATTTTCCTTTTCTCACAGTGCTCTTGTCTGCATAAGAAGATCAAGGTTATCATCAATGATCTCTGGTTTATCCAAATTTATATCCATGCTAATGGTCTAGATTAAGTTATCAAGGAAGGGTTAGCACTATAGACTGATAAGGTATGCTTAGTTGGCACGGCTGGGGTATATTAATATAGATATTTAACTGTCAACAAGTTTCTAAGGTAATTGAATATATCGATCATAAAATTAATCACTGTTCTGCGTAGAAATTAAACTAGTACGTGTAATGGGTAGAAAGTTGATAGCTTAATCTAGCGATGTGAGAGCCGAAAGTTGAGGTTCAGAATCCCATTATAGGTATATAGCAGACGTGCTCAGCATTTTGCACTAAACAAATAGAAGTAATAATCAAAAAACTTTTAGGATTAAAATATTCTATAACATGATAAAAAAAAAAGAAAAAGTAAATAAGTAATAAGTGGCGTAAATTAGGTGAGGCCTATGTTCAGCAGTGGACATCGTTGGGCTAATATGATGATGATGATAACATAATGTGTTAACTAATGAGTGTTTTTATATAAACCCTTCCAAAAGTCTTAAATATTTCAACTTGGCTTATAAAGTAAATATTTAGCTTCGCGTACCTGTTTGGATTTGCACGTTTTTGTAAGTAAGTGACTCCTCTACAGTCAAAAAGTCTCAAATGATCAGCTTTTTAAATACTCATCGTGCTTTGCTTAACCTTATAAAGAGCTTATTAAACTACACGATATCCAGGGTTCGGGGCGAGACTATTTTCTGGTCTCAATTCTAGACTTCTTGTGTAGGTATGAAGTTTAACATCCACTGCCTAGTTATGTAGGTCGCTGATAGTAAGACCATCGTTATCTATAATCTCGATTATTCAGCCGTTAGCCAACACAATATAGCCTCTAGTCCGACGCTTCTTTTTGTGCAGGTAGTGAAAGTTAATTCAATAATTATTATTATACGTATCTATTTGAAGTATTGCAGCTGTTCAAAAAAGTTATGAGATAATTTGTTTTATGATGATATTGGCTCAGTCGTTGGTTATAATTAATCTCTGGTTATGAACATTTGCAATGTAATCTATACTAATATTATAAAGAGGTAAAGTTTGTGAGTTTGTGGCGTTGTAGGGGGTAATCTCGAGATCTACTGAACCGATTTTCAAAATTCTATTAGTTTTTAATAGTCCATTTATTGAGGAAGGTTATAGGCTATATAACATCACACTGCGGCCAATAGAAGCTGAGCAGTGGCCAAATAAAGAACAACGGAGCGAACGCGCGACTATTAGTAATTTATAAAATGGAAACGGGCTTACAAAAGTGCTTACTGAAGCTGGGTTAGAAGGTTAGAAGCTTACTGGGTTGGTAATAATCAATTTTTGACTTAAACATTTTTTTTTCTTTAATTTGGAGACGTTTTGCTAAAGTATATAATTTTTATACAGATAATTCTTATTTCTAATTAAATTTTCTTATTTTCGAGTGCCATTGCTCGATATTGCCAAGAGTTAATTGTTATGATAAGTGTGTGGGAGGGATTGATCGAATTCAACAACACTTCAGTTGGTCTGCCGTAAGTCATATAATCTAAATACTTCATTGACATAGTCACATTTACGTGATTTCTTATTTAACAGTAATTAGACACATAATTGCATAGCCAAATCTCTTAAGACCTTTTGATTGGTTACCCATTAAGTGCAGTAAATCGCCTCCTATTATAACTGGGTGGAATTCTTGACATTTCCCACGAGTAAATAATTGTATTATAAGATTTAAGTTAGCGGTTAGTTTAAACTGTGGCCGATAACAATGTCGTGCAGTATTTACATTAAGTTTATCTTTAACTTTTTGAATTGAGCTTTGAATAAACGATTGTTAGTCTACAGATTAACAATTGTTTTTTTAGTTAAAGAAGGGACAGATCAGGAGTACTCAACCGGCGAGAATGCATGAAAAGACTGATGAATGTTGAAGAAGCCAAAGATTTATGTCAGAATCGTATCAAGTGGAAGGAAATAGTCTCTGCCTATCCTTCTGTTGGAAAAGAGGCGTGATCTATATGTAGGTATGTATGTAATCTACAGATACAGCATACTTTTTTGTATAGGAGCACTTTAGATTGATGTATTTTCACAGCCTTATAAATGTAATGAGCCGTTTTCGAGCTTTGCACTTAGCAACGAACAACATTTAAAGTATCTTTGTTTATAGATGAGAATTAAATAAAATGGGTGTTAAGTACTTACTCATAAGGAACTTCATATATCAGTTACAGTTATAAACATCGCGAATTTATAAGCTTTTATAAATTATGATGAGATATAACCACGAACATACGAGCCATTGTTATTTTTTACCTTCAGCTATTTTGCATACAATTTCAAACATAGCTGTGAATACTTTCAACAAACATGAACAAATATGCACTTTAGTATATAAATAATAAAGTTAACTATTGAATGTTAAGGAGTCTTGTTTCTGACAAGGACAAAGTAATAAATTCCAGTAAATAGTACAAATTCAACAATTGTTAGAACATACCGATTACAGATTATAATATTCCATTAATTCTGTAGAATTAGGTATCCTATTGGTAAATGTTGCTTAATATTATACAACGTAGGATTATTAGAGGTATCTATGTAGTGAACACGAATAAATGCAATATTTCGATTTATTATATTTAAATCAAAATAATTCTGAAATTTAATATACCTTATCTTGTGTGGGTTAATACTGATTCACCCTGTTTTTGTTTCACCCCGAAGTGATTTTATTAAAAAAAATACGTAATTATTGAATAGAAAAATTGCGGGGGAAAAAAACGGAGGGAATTAGCGCGAACCCTGTTGTGTAGGGAAGGAAGTCACCGAGATGCATTAAATAATTTATTTATAAAAAAAATCTTACCTAATACAGTAAGAACCCTTTAATGTCCCAGCTGAGTATGGGTTTCTCTACTCTTTTTTGTAACTACTAAGTATTTTCACACAATACTCAAGTTTTCTTTATCATTGTTTATTTTTATTTTTTATTTATTTTTTATTTTTCTGTTCTCTATCAAGAGAGCTGAGAGCGGTTAGGCCATAATCCATATACGCTAGGACAATACGAGTTCGATCATATCATAAGATATAGATTCTTGTTTTATAGGAGACTATATCTCTTGGACACAAATTACAGGCGGCTTCAGAAAAACTATCCGTGGATTTATGGATTATACGAATGTCATTCGTTGTGGGAATCTTTCAACACTAGTGATTTCATTGGATAATTCAGTTTATTTTGAATTTTTAGTATATACTTTAATGAACATTAAGTTGAAATTTATATTTAAAATTTTGTTTTGAATAAAAGCATCGTTGTTCTTTCTTTAATTTCGAGTCAATCTAAAGTGACTCTTAATGCTTGATTTGATTTCAACAAACAACCTTGCGGAAGTAGTATCTTTAGTTAATCTCTTAGTACTGTTAGCCAATTCTATTCCCCATATCGACAGTGTTCAGTTTAATTGAACATAGACGGCATAATGAGAGTTTTTATTGTATATTGATTGTGATAGAATTTATTTACAGCAATGTTCTTGTTAACGAATAAATGTACAATTAAACTTAGAATTAAACACCTATGGTTATTAATTAACGTGATTAGTTTAAGAGTTATTGGCTGAGTTTCAATTAGTACTTAGTATTTAGACACGGAATCTAGTTAAACTAAGAAGAGATTTGTTTTAATAGCTAATAGAATTTTAATATTGAAATTCTTGTTAACCACCTTGGTGGCGCAGTAGGAAGTGTATACGATTGCTGTGCATATGGTATTGGGTTTCTCTATCATGAAATTTCAGTATTGAGATTTTCCCGGAGTTTCGAAAACATAAGTTCCCGATTGATGATTCGATTCGCCCCCTATTTCATGGTAAAGAAGGACATTGAATTTTATTAACAAGGAATTTCTTTGTGCTCATAACATATGTTATCTGTGCAAATATACATTGTTATTAACAGTAAATGTGTCGATCTACCGTACCAACATACCAACAATTACTTAAAATAATAATATATTGTGCAAGTTGAACATAAATTTAATTTGTCGATAGTGCTTGTAGGCTTTGCGCATAATTCGACGTGCCAAGGTTGATGTTTCTAGTTGGAGTTAACGAACTACATTTATTGTCAGACTAGGGCCTGCCTGCGGCATTACTTGCGAAGTATTTAGATAATTAATATTTAATGCACACGCTGCTCTCTCTTGCGTGTCTATTGGTTAGTTAACCAGTACTTTTTAAATGGGTATATGAACATAATAGTAGCTAAGACTTTATCTCAAAGATTTTTTTGAAAAATACCGATAGAATAAAAGGTACACTATAATCTGTATGTGAGCTAAATTCCATTTAAATCCTTTCATCTATTTTGCTGTTATTAATACAATAATAAATAATATAAAAAATAAATCCAAGGTTTCATTATCATACGACAATAAGGTTTAGATTAAAATAGACTCTAATATTCGATTAAGTTGTTAGTTAGGTGCAAGATAAGCTCATACAAGCGTGTTAATATCGCACTTAGTATCGGAAACAATTACAAAAAAAAAATATCAAAATATTTCTACAATGTGGTAGAATATTATTATTTACTGTACCAATTTCGAACATTTTGACAACTGCAGACTATGCTTTTCAAAAAATTTTTTCTAAATCTTATTTATTGTATTTTAAAATATAATGTATTTTAAAGTACAATTTTATATAAAATGTACAAAAAAATCGTACTATTCATCATGTCTAAACCAATGGAAGTTCAACTCGTAATTCTTATCGCGTATTGATTGCCATTGAATATGCAAATGTTTGAAACACAAACCGAATGACCTAGGTGCGATAAATCATTCCCAATCAAAATAAATTCCTTTCAACTAGAGGTAGAGGTACAGGTTTTTAATTACATCTATAACTTGGTCGGATATCCTGAACTTAGGTTCTTTCACATTGACTGTTTTGCGGGACTATTATTTTGTGATTTGCTTTATCTGCTAAGGATATGAGTGCTAGATTGCAGTTCTCTTTAGGTCTGTTTATTGTAATCTTGTTATATCATTTCTAATCATTTATAAATTGACAATAATTATAATATAAAATAGATAAAATATTAAATAACTGAAAATATATTCAACTTAGAATTAAACAGTTTCTGGAAAAATATATTTTTTTAGGTATGGTTGCTGAAAATGCTCTCTGCTGCCTATAATACAAGCCTTGCTTAGTATGGGAAGCAGTATCAGTATCTGTTGTGCCTCACTTTTATACTGTACTCATTATTTCAAATGTATTACTGTGTAACTGTTCTTTATGGCAATAAACTATTATTATTATTTATTAGAAATAGCTGCCTAAAAGACTGAACACATTGCCTAGTTGGATAACAAGGCTACAGCGTTGCCCTAACTAAAGTACCCCTAACTAAACTACTAATTTCTATATTAAACTCACATAATTATAACCAGACTAATTTGACAATAATAAAACCATTCCATCCTTTTCTTATCATCTCCACAAGAAAGAGATGAATTGAAAGCCGCAGCTCTAAATAAAACAAATATTATCCATGAGGGTGGTCACAATTGTATTGTACAGTCAATATTCTTTTTGTCGAACTATTTACACCATTTTAATCTTAGCATGTTACATTGTAATCGATATATGTATACGTGTGCGTGTTGCGGTTAAAGTGTGAAATAGTTGGGGAGAATTATTGACCTGAAACATGTGGCTAAAGGGTTATAGGTACGTTGGCTTATTCAGGTGATTTGGTGTGAAGAATGTTGGGTATTATAAAAGAGGTAAGACAAGAATCTCTCACAATAAAAATTACTGACTACGTCAGTGATTTTTTGTTTCTTTTACTGAGTATTGTTTCAGCTGGTTAGAGGAGGAATGAAAATAATTTTCTATAATATTTTATTTTGTTCTAAAAATTACAACGCTCACACTAAGAAACTAAACAAAAAAAAATCGATAATGTCCTTCTCTCCCTTCGAATAAGCCATACCAAAATGAACTTATTGTAAATTAGATTCCTATATCAAAAATCAATACTTGTATAAAACGTCTAATTGATCTTTTCAACTACAACATGTATCTATCTACACTAGCTCATAGCGTTTCTTCGCTCGTGCCTACACTGACTATGCTAATACAACTTCGAACTAAAACAAAATGGATGAGGTATAGTTTCGTTTGTATAAAATTAATGAGATTTGTAATTTTAATATTATTAATTTATTGTCATTTACTTACTGTATTTGTTGTTATTTTGTACCGTTGGATGTTATTTATCTTATGTTTGCTACTAGTAGTATTTCTAATATTGGAGAAACCAATTTAATTTATGACTTTTAATATTGATTTTTAATAAATGGCTGTGAGTTGTGGACGGCACAAATTCGCTCACTGTGGTAGAAATTATGTGAGGCCTAGGTCCAGCGTGGACGTCATTGGGCTTATATGATGAATGAATTCAATTGCAAAAAAAATATTAGTAAAATTAAATATACATTCTAGTTAACTAAAGACTGCCATTAAAACAAAATGGAAGAAATTATATAATAGCCTTAAATATACCAATATTAAACCAACGCAAAAGCTTACATACAGCAGGGGTACAAAACATTTTGCCGACGTAAATCCTACAAACAACCATGTCCACTCTTCGTACAAATCTCGGCAACCAGTGATGACGGGCAGAGATACCGTGAAATCATAAATATAGCTCTGCAGTCCACCGCTTTGTCTCCCCTGTCTTTTTGCTGTGTTTGTTATACGAACCGGCACGGCGGCTGCGGCCCCGAGTGCCAAATGCCAACATTTAACTACATACGAGTTTAATTCTGACATGGTTTATTTTGTACATTGTTTTTCTTTTGTTTCTATAAACGACTAATAGTAAGTAATGGAGGCTTACTCTGAACTTCGACATTCGATTGGTCGGTTTTGATTTAGATATGGTCGCTGTCCCTTTCAAACATTTGACAGAGACATCAAAATCGGCTAATTTCTGCACATTATAAGGTAAGAAATTATTAAAGAACTGCTTTATTTGGTTTGGTAGTAATAGTTTACAACGTTTTCAAGGGAATATATCCCATAAACCTATCAGTGTGACTTCTGTAAGTCAATATTAACATAATTTACCCTTCCTAACAGCAAGCTATGATGCTCGGGGGTTCCAATGAAGACGTACTTATTGTGAAATCTTTGGCGTATTTTAAATTATCCTTCTATTGTAAAAAGGATTATTAAATCAATTCGTTTGAGTCAACCAAAACAAAAAGAATAAAAAAGATATTTGTGTAGTAACTAGGTTCAAATGAACTTTGTTTTCATTAATTAAGGTATCTTAATATAGATAAAATAATTAAGCAGTGGAACAAAATTGATTTAAAAAAAGTCCCTTGTTTCATAGAAATAAAATGTTTTAAAATAAAATATGAATATTAGTTTAGAAACACATAACCAGACTGGCCTGTTCGTCTAGTGGTTAGTGACCCTGACTGCTAAACCGGTGGTCGTGGGTTCGATCCCCACCCAGGACAAATCTTTGTGTGATGAGCATAAAGGTTTGTTCTGTGTCTGGGTGTAATTTATCTATAATATGTATGTATTTACAAAAAAAAATGTATTTAAGTAGTATATCAGTTGTTTAGTACCCATAACACGAGCAAATATAATTGCTTAATTAGGGACTAGATGGCGCTGTGTAAATGTGGTAGATTATTATTATAGATGCCATAGCTTTAATTCATTCAATATAGTTCTCACAGAGGTCATTGTCAAGTAACAACCGTCTGCGAGGCATGCGGAATTGATCAGCTGATTTGTACCCACGGCGTGTGTTGTCAGCCTGACGTGTCTGCACAATGCTACTAATTTGAATGTTTATCGACATAAGTAGCGAAGAATTTGAGGGTTCGATACCAATATGCGGTGTTAAGACACCTTCAAAACTACACTTCTATTAGACATAGACCTGATCAAGCAACTTCTGTTTTTGTAAAATTGACGTGAATTCCTATTTTTATATTTTCGATCGAAAATTGGTGTAATTTTCAATTTTTAAACGACTTCAAAAAAGGAGGAGGTTATATGTTCGACTGTATGTATTTTTTTTTTTTTTTATGTATGTTCAACGATTACTCAGAGATGCCTGAATCGATTTAAAAAATTCTTTTTTTGTTTGAAAGGGTATACTTCCGAATTGGTCCCCTATTCATCACATCAAGTTCTGATGATGGAATCTCAGGGAAATCGAAGGCAACCCTCAAATTTTATAGGCACATGTTACGTTTTTCATATATTTTTTTAAGTTATTCAAGTATTTACGTCTGATAGTCAACATCTCGTGTTGATGAGCTGGTGATGGAAGGTATAACTCCTTAACTGTTAGGAGTTGGAGGATAATTCTTTCGACATTATAGGTTTTTATAAACCAATAGTTGTATTCTTGTAGGTTATTTAGGTGAGCTGATAATGGAAGGTATAACTCCTTAACTATTAGGAGTTGGAGGATAATTCTTTCAATATTATAGGTACTTATAAACCTATAGTTGTATTCTTGTAGGTTATTCAGGTGAGCTGTCAGTGGAAGGTATAACTCCTTGACTCTTAGGAGTTGGAGGATAATTCTTTCGACATTATAGGTACTTATAAACCTATAGTTGTATTCTTGTAGGTTATTCAGGTGAGCTGTCACTAGAAGGTATAACTCCTTAACTTTTAGGAGTTGGAGGATAATTCTTTCAACATTATAAGTACTTATAAACCTATACTTATATTCTTGTAGGTTATTTAGGTGAGCTGTCACTGGAAAGGAAACTTCTTAATGTTTAGGAGTAAGAAGATGATTTCTTTAAATATCACATCCATGTATAAACCTTAAGTTGTGTTATTTCAAGTGTCTGAGGTGAGAGCTCTTGATGGAAGATAAAGTTGTATAATTCAAAGGAATTCTTAGATGATATTTTAAGTTTTCGATATAGTATCTAACCTGCATTGTATACCTATACTTGTTACCTGTCGCATTTTATAGGAAAAAAGAAAGACATAAAAAGCTGAGAGTTTTGAGATTCCTCTATTCTACAATCAGTTTGTGTTGTTAGAATATTTAAATAGACGTTCCCTTCTATCGAAGATTCTTTATTTCAGTTTTCCGTTTTAGTTTGCCAGCCAGTATTATTAAATCTGCTAGATAAAAAGTACACTAAAAATGGAAAAATAAACTATTTTTAACAAAAAAATATTAAAACGACTTCAAATCAGTACTAAAAAGCGAAAAATAAACTGAATTAGATATTTAATTCCAAGCTAAAAAATACCTACCTACCTGTTTAAAGTATAATACTCTATTACTAATCTGTTTGAAGTCGGTGCCAGCCTAATGAGGTTGTATCACTCAGTTTGAGCCGTCCACTAGGTACATGCAAGTGCGAGGTGGTGTGAAGTAGCGAGCGAGCGACGAGCGACGAGTGGTAACAGATGTACGTACTAAGTAGTACGTAGCTTAACAAACTCTTTAGGTTTGGCACCGACTTCAAACAGATTAGTAATAGAGTATTATACTTTAAACAGGTAGGTAGGTATTTTTTAGCTTGGAATTAAATATCTAATTCAGTTTATTTTTCGCTTTTTAGTACTGATTTGAAGTCGTTTTAATATTTTTTTGTTAAAAATAGTTTATATATTATGAGACTTTTGACATCAATACTTTGCCTAGTTTTATATTTTTGTAGACATTATCAAAAGTTTGCGCTAGTTTCTATTGTTGTAACGTTAATAAAGAGTACCTCGCTTAGTTGCCTATAAATTCCTATACCTATATGTATAGGTAATTCTACAAAAGACTCACACATAGTCAAGTGATCTTAACTGCAAAGGTTTTCAAACTGTATTTTCTAAGCTCCGACTTGTACTAAAACAGAGCAATCGTATACGTTCATTGGACAGATACGAGCATATAAGAAAGCTACTAAGAAACTAACGACTTAATACCATAATTAATGAGGAAACAAACTAATTAATTAAAAAAAAAACTTCCGGACCACCACGAACGGTACATAAACCATATAATAAAACATCTCAAATATACGTTTGAAAGTTTCTCGTTAAGGGTACGTCTGGTGAATGCGTCTTTTTTGTCGCGTTGAAGGCTCTCAATCACGCGCGCCCACTGCCTGCTAATTAAAATATATTACTATGTCCTCGTACGATCGATGACGGCGTCGTGATTAGAATCCACCTTTAACGTGTATAGAGTAAATGTTCTTGAAATTGCAGCGGATTTTCAGTTAATTTTTGTATTTATACTGCCCTACTAAGCGCAAAAGCGGTAACTCAAAAAAAACCGAAAATTCGATTTTTATGGCATCGGATAGCTTAGAAAAATACGCGTCTATTGAACTAAGACTTGTAGCGGTATGTTACTTAAAAGGTATAAAAAAACGTTAATCTCAGTTTTACCTTAAATTTTTAAGGATATTAGAGGTATATCAATATAACGTAGGCAACCAGCCGTATATTTGAATACCGCCAAATCTTTTTAAAATTCTATATAAATTACATTTAATAACCAAAAATAACAATCTATAAATTAACAAAAAAATTAATTTTACATAACGTCAATTATCTCGAAACTAGCTTTCACTGAGATACCGCTTTTGTGCTTAGTAGGGCAGTATAGTATTTATTTAATGTTTGGATACTTGAAGGAAATGTATATTGGCCTCTTGGGGCTTACGATATTTTATTAATAATACTAACGCGTTTTTTAGCGTTAAAAAGACGAAGAAATCTCTGTATCATACTATTATATCATCATCATATCAGCCCAATGACGTCCACTATTGAACATAGGCCTCACCTAATTTCCGACACAACGAGCGATTTTGTGCCGCCCGCATCCAACTGCCACGGCCGTATATTTAACGGCCTATTATATAACTCTATACCCGTCTTTTTATAATAGTATGATACAGAGATTTCATAATACAGAAGATGTCTTTTTAACGCTAAAAGACGGGTAAAAAGACGTCCATATTAATATACTCGTAGAAGAAATAATGAATAGTTAAAACTGTTCTCCTCTAAAGTTTAAGTGCAATTTTAACATAATTTTTACTACTAATAAAAAATTAGGAAACTGAGTTTTGAAATTATACTAGAGTACAACACGGCGCAACTAAGACGTTCGATTTCATTGCTACTATTTGCTCAACTCGGGTATAGAATCTAGGACATTTACACTTATGTCTTATGAGATAGGCACCTACGCCAGCCATTACACAACAATGTTGCCAGCGTAACTAAGTTATCTAAATAGATAATAAGTTAGCCCTTATCTTTGTATTAAGCTGTATTTGGCAACACCAAATTATTACCAACAATACTATTGACATCATAATTTAGATTATCTAAGTTGAAAACCAATACGAGGAAAAGCGTACTTTGTTTTTAGTAGATAAAGTTTAAATTGGATTGGCAAAATAAAACACTTACTATTTGACGGATTGTAAAACTATTGGTTGTTGGGGTGGCTGTACTTCTATTAAATTATGTTTAGAATTTGTGTCTATACGACTGTTGGGTCTACGGGTCATAGTCTGCCTACTTACCACTTAGGAGAAACAGGCGTGAAGCTATGTATGCATGTATGTATATGTATGTGTAATAATTATATTTTCGAATACGTTGTATATACCATAATTCTGGTCTGATATATATACCATCTTCCGGAAAAAAAAACAAAGATAAGACTATTTACCAAATTTCTACAAAGTTACTCTTGTTCTAATTTCAAACAGAGGCTCTATTGTGCACCGGAAGTGGCAACTTAACACTAATATTGACATCCGGTTTAACATTTACATTGGTATTCGTAACATTGATATTCTTTATTAATTCAAAAAATATACAAAATAAAAATCAATTTTAGAATAGTTGTGATGTATTAATTACTGTTATATTTTTTAAATATTATTAGAATTTTTATTAATCTACGACTACCACAAGTATATATATTATACAGTCAAATAAAAAAAAGTTCACCCATACTCAGGACACCGATCAGCCGATTACACTGATCACATCATCATTACATCCCATAAATTAACGTCCCAGTACTGGGCACGGGTCTCCTCCAAACATTTTGAAGGGAATTCAGCCTACTAGGTATACCACGCTGGCCAGACGGGTTGGTAGAGGGTTTGTTTAAAATTTTCCTGTTCTCGTAGTGCACTTGTCTGCAGAAAGTTACTCCCTTAGTCGCCTTATATGACACCCACGGGTTGAAATGGTGTAGTGACATTATGTCGCTGATCACATATTGAGATTGAAATCACAATATATCAATTAATAATAAAACTATTTTACCAAATTCACACAACGCCATCTAGTCCCAAAGTAAGCAATTATATTTGCTTGTGTTATGGGTACTAAACTACTGATATACTACTTAAATACATTTTTTTTTGTAAATACATACATATTATACATAAATTACACCCAGACACAGAACAAATCTTTATGCTCATCACACAAAGTTTTGTCCTGGGTGGGGATCGAACCCACGACCTCCGGCTTAGCAGTCAGGGTCACTAACCACTTGACCAACAGCCCAGTCAATTGACAAAACAACAATTTTGTTTAACTCTACCAACTGTACATGATGGTGACTCTAACTTAGTAGGGGTGGGCGTAGAGCTAAGACCGCGCCCGATTAAGATAAGCAAACAAAGATCTAACTCTACATAGAGTCCGGTAGAGCCTATTGAGAGCCGATTGTTTCACGCCAATTAAAGCTTCGTAGCCTGATTCATAGTAGTATTATTATAAGTAGTAACCTGTTGGAGAATAAGCTCGAGAGCTTGAGATTGATTTGTAAGGAAACTTAAAATACGACAGAATTACAATGTTTTTACATCACGATTAATTATGTAAATTTTTTTAAAATAAATATTTACTATTTCGTTTCGTAGCCTATGCCGATTCGCACGTTTTCCGTTCGTACCAAGTGTGCTGGTTGTTTCGCACCCATCCAATAATTTTAGGTGCGAAACGACGTTTGTGGGTTTATGACGGCTATGATAGAGGCCAGTACTTCCTTTTCTATCCATAATACATCCTAAATAATCTTATATCTTTGTTTTTTAAACCCCGACGCAAAAAGAGGAATGTTTAATTGGACGTCTCTGTGTATCTATGACTGTGATTCTCTGTGATATGGTATTCTTAAACAAACTGACATGATTGTAATGATATTATTACTCATAGATAAGTTTTATTAAAATTGGTGCAGCCATTTCTAGACGGAGGTGATATAAAATTTTCAATTTTGTTTTACTTTTACTGTTGATTCTGCAATAAATAATATTTATTATATCGGGTTATATTTGTCTACTATATATAAGATTGTATTTAAGATCATACTGCATACAACCTTAATATCAACAAGTATGAATTTAAAAGACAATGCACACCCACACACATCAAATTAACACGTATACATACGTAATTACTATCGCTACTGTATATAAACCAGTTTATTGTGAGCCCTCAGGCGAATTATTTCGCAACAACACTGCACTAAAAACAGGTCATGTTAGATTGGTATTTAATGAAGTTGTACATGTCGGATTGACAAGCGAGGTTATTGAGAAGTTTAGTGTTAAAGGCTTTGTTGAAATTTATGTGTTGTTTTATTGAAAAGAAGTCGAATGTTATTATTGAGTGAAAAATCATCATCATCATCATCATCACCATTACGACCCATAAACGTCCCATTGCTGGCCACGGGTTTCATCCGAAGATTAGTAGGAATTTAGCCTGTTATAATAAATGCGTAAATTAATTTAAATATACACACAATATAAGTAGGAAAAAAAAAGAAAAAACTTAAAAAGTAAAAGAAATTTCTGTGTACTACCCTCAAACTTAAGTATACGGAAGTTTTCGGTTTCTTTTTGATGTTCGAATAAATTTTTAGACGACCGTATTGTTAATCTGATTTATCTTAGCTAGTCTAACATATACTGCCTGTAGATATTAACAGGTCTGTTAACTACCATTCTGTCAAGTGAAGACCTTAATCGACACACAGTTACAACATATGAATGATATATGTGCTAGTCAGCTTTACGTGTCTTAATAGGGACACAAAAATAAAACTACGTAGAAATATTTTTAGTTCTATGCACTGTGATGAACATTTAATGTGTAAGAAATATTTTCTAACGGCTAAGTGTAAAATAATAGGCGCATTTTTGATAATTCTTTTATGCGTCCAAATGCTATGGGATCATTAATCATGAGTCTTTATGGTCAGGGTTGTCGAAAAGTGTAAAGTACTTTTGGGCATTTTTTCGTTTGGCTATTTTTGTTTTTTTTTTCTCTATTTGACCACATAGATGAGGAATAAATCAATATTTCTCTACCTATTTTCAAAGGCATGAGTACACTTTAAATACAATCTATGTTTTTTCATATTACGGTCTTAGTAAACCACTTTCATACATCTTATTATAGTTTTGAGCAATATCTATTTTTTTCAGAATTTGTCTAAGATGGATTTCAGCCAGAAAAATAGTAATTCCAATCCACAGATGAAAAGCATTATAATAATCCAATTAACTACAAAGTGACAACCCTATAGATACAATGGTGGGCAAATTATAGTACATACCTCCTTGTGAGATGAAAAGGCAGCTTGGAACCTTCGTAGAGCCTTAGGATTTTATGTTATTAATGAAATATTGGGAGGATTTTAAAAAGGTTATGCTGTGTATTATTTTTTGGCTATGCTGTGGCATTTTGGTAGGTTTTTTTAAAATAGTTTGTTAATAGGAAAACAAACCTGTACATATTTCAAAATTTACACGATGAATTTTACAATATTAAGCAATCACATAAAATATAGCAATCTAATAAACATAAGACTACCAAGTTTTAAAGTAAGCTTAAATAAAAGATTTGTAAATTAAATTTAGTATTCTATTTGACGAAAGATGGAGTAGTAAGAAAGTAATCGAAATATCTGTAATTAAATTATGTAGCAGGTTATTATCCTGACTTATAAACATAAGTGGTGACTTGGTGAGTGTTAAGAAGGGATCGCTTTGTAAAGCCTTACTCACATTACAACAAACGACAACATATACAAAAGTCAGATGAACACAGTCGTAAACTTTTAGCAAAGAATTATTACGGTAAAGTGTAGACTGCCAACCTGTCATTACTGGCTGTAACTTTGTCATATCAACCAGTTTCATGGATACAGTACATGTATTAGGGTTATTTTTAACCCGTCATATGTTTCTACTAAGGTTTTATGTGCAGTTATAATACATAAGCCTGGACTTTGTAATAGCGAAGACGAGAAAAGTGAAGATGTCTTGTAAACAACTAAAAGACGTGAGATCAGCCACATATGCGATGGTGGCTGAATGGATAAGGGACCGGCGTGCAAACCACGCGGTCCGAGTTCGATCCCGACCGGCAGTACTAATGTGGATTCCACTTTGTGGAATTTATATGTACTAGTCATGTGACTTACCATCTGCTGACAAACACAGAACAAACCATTATGCTCATCACACAAAGATTTGTCCTGGGTGGGGATCGAACCCACGACCTCCGGTTTAGCAGTCAGGGTCACTAGCCACTAGACCAACAGGCCAGTCCGTCCATATGATCAGTAGCGCAGCAAAAGTGTGTATGATTGCTGCGCTAGAGGTCCTAGGTTCGGTTTCCGGGTTAGGCAATAACAGTATTAGGTTTTTCTGTCTTAAACTTTCCGAGAGGTTTAAAAATGTTGGCTGGTTTAATTTGGTACCTTACTGGATAAAAAGGCATGATTCTATGTTTAAATGTTTTGTATACTCGTGATTATGAATGGTAATTTTAATGCGTGTAGGTGTTTTAGTTAAGGCTGTAGGATGTTGACTTGATTGATTGAAATTGAAGTAGATAGAGGCAGCTTTCTATATTACTGTATGTTGGACCTTGTGCACTAGAAAATAGAGTCACTTTTATGTTTACTAATGTATTGTGTTGTTTATTCCAGGTATGTTCTACAACTACATTAAGCTTGCTGCGTAATTATTTAATGTAAGTCTAGTATATTTTACGCATTTAAGCCTTTTATAGGCCTAGTCGCAATTTCGACATTCAATTGGTCGATTTGGATATTATAAAGTGACATTGGTCATATTTAAATTTTGAAACATTTGACAACGATATCGAAATTCCAAAATTCCAGGATATTTTTTAAGTATCCCGTAAAGTAAGTCGAGTAATTCATCAGCTCGTCCTATATGCCTATGGCCCATTTAGGACAACTTGCAGAAAAACGTGTCTTATATTACTGACTATATCATACATAAAGTTCCACACAAAATAAAATAGTGTGACGTAAATATTATTTATTTTGAGTTTCTACAACTCATCCTAAATGGGCCGTAGACATATTGGACGAGTTGATGAATCACTCCTTAGGCCACGTGGACAGTAGCTAGTACAAAATAATGTTTAAATAACGCATTACATATTGTCGTTGTCAAAACTTCCTTTGAAGTATCTTGACATCCCGAAACGAATCTAACAATAATAATAAGTTGGGAACTAGCTCGGTATGTAAGTAACAATAGTCCTCTACCTGCCAGTAATAATGGCAATTATTGCGCCACCATTTGGGTAACTGAATTGTACAGGTAAGGCAGTTAGGTGCTACGGTTCTCAAAGTTTGGTTACTCGACTTTCGGTTAAGATTATTTTTCGTATTTTTGTAAAAACTTAAAAAACAAAAATTTGTATGATAAAGTTGTCTAGATGTCGTTTTCACCCTTGTGAACATAAGATTTAATGTGTATAATTATTTTAAAATTTTCTTAAATCTGAAAAAAAAAATTTTTTTTTATGCAATAATGTAATAAAGCGTAATTCTGCCTAAAATTTATGATTTTAAACCTTTTAAAAATAATAAGAATCAAATTACGTATTAATTTGTGATCCTTGATCCTATAACAAAATGAAAATTAGTAGTACAAGAAATAATGAATTCATTCCTTTCTTATTACCGTGTACGAGTACGAACGCTATAAAATCGACTAAACGCTGTGTAGTGTGTGAACTTCCGATATCGATAATGAACGATTACATCGATACATGCTTGAGTGACTATCTTGAATGAATCTATTAGCGGATTACTATAAATTGGATTAAAATTTAATAGTTCAATTTAAAGTCAAAATATAATGAGTCCAACTTCCACCCACGCCATCTAGGTTATCTGTCAATCTGATAGAAGCTATTTTAAGAAATATGTATGATTCACACAATATTTATAAATTATTCATAATTTCATGCAAAATGATATTATTATTACGTGGGCTTTTAGACTTGATAGACACGTTATTTTAACCAAAAATCACAATTGAATCAGCCAGTCAATAATTGGATGCAAACCGAATATGACCAGTCTAACTGAAAATCTTTTGAGAGATCCATTTCCAACAGTGGAACGTCTTACAGCTGAATATGATTAAAAAATTAAGGAATAAATTATTCAGTTCACTGTACATCAATGTTATGAAACATCTTGAATACTTAGATAATGATAGTTAATAATAATAAAAATTTCTTGAACAGATAATTTAGTAGGTAATTAAGTAAAACCATTAATCCGATTCTGCTTTGTTAAAGCTGTATGCTTTCTAGGCCATTATTTTAGAACAATTATTGTTCAAAACTTGAAGAACCACTGCATACGGGCAGGTACTTAAAAGACATTGGCGCCAGACTGTCATAGCTTTTTTTAAATTTTATTATCAAAGTGTATCATTCAGTGAATGTTACCTTTATGGTAGTTCATCGCTTTAGTGGCCTTGTTGCATTTTATAGTGCAAACGCAACATTCAGTTATTGAAAACCTTTTATAATTATAGTGCAGCCATTTTTTAATATTCTTGCGTATATTTTGCGTTCTTGATGAATTTTATATCTTAATATCTTTCGATGTTTGATCCAGTTAAGATTAAATAAATATTTGATTGTTTCGAATCGATCTTTCTAATGATTTCGATTTAGTTTTTAAAATTTTCAAATATTTCACAACAAAATTGAAATAAACTAAATCGAATATCGATATTCCAAGTAGCCCTCACATACATTTTTAATTTGAAAGAAATATGTTTCACACATCACTGTTTACGGTGTATAAAACCCATAAACACAATATTTCAAGAGATTGCATGTACAAAACGATACTTTACATCATATATGGTTGCCATAGCTTAGAACCTGAGCCGCTAATAACTTAAAAGTGCGTGTTATAACCAGTAGCTAACTTTTTGACCCTGCCTTCCGCGTACTCCATATTCATGTGAATCAGCTATTCTCAAACATTATTATACAAATATTTTTTGGGGTCTTGCGATAGTGCTGCTGTCTGGTGGAAAAATTGTAGAGCTCACTACTGATTATCAAAGTTTTTTAAATTACAAAGATTATTATTTAAGTAATAATATTATCAAAGGGTGTTAAAGCCTTAATAAAACAAGACAACTTACTGTATTTATCGATAACAGAGATCTGCTTTACTACTTTAAGCAGCAATTTTGATGCGATAATAAATAGGTACAAGAAATAAAGTCATTATATTTTTCGTTTGACGTATTTAAATACTTAAGTATATCAAAATTGTTCACTTTAGTAACGCTCTAAAACAAAACTTTGTTGTAGTTGAAGTAACCATTTAAAGTGCATTCGGAAATTTGAAACCATCAGAATATTCCGATTAGCAACAATCTTCCAACAGTTTGAGAATCAGCATTATAAACGATGATATGATATGCGCGGGTTGCATGCAAGTACGCATTAAAATGATACTCCTCGCGTTTCATCTGTAAGCTGTTATGACTCGTCATGTTTACTAGTTAAATTAAAATAAATTGTTGTTTGTTTAATGTACGTAGTTAATTAATTAGTTGTACATTATTTTATACGATATTTTTATAAATGTTGAATGTTTTTTTTTAAAGCTTCTGCTTCTTATAATATTTCTAATATTATAAGAAGCAGAAGCTATATTTTCTGATAATAAAACTTTTTCAAAATAATTTAGAAATACATTTTACTTTTTAAAGGACAATACTCGAACTACAGAGACTTTGAACAGCAATTTGTTGATCGTATTTATAAATATTATTTTGTCATTACATTGGATAATGTCGTCATTAGCAGACACATACTAATACTACTAAGCCAACGGGACAGAAAATGTTTAAGGTTATAATCATGTAAGCTTTAGTTTATAATATTTTATATCAATTAAATTTGAAAAGTCAAATCAAAGTAATTAATTTTACGGATGCCATTTAAGATTAACTCTAAGGTATGTTTTTTTACAAATCCATTAGTGCCATTGGGTAATTTCTATATTCTCAGAAGTTTCGAAAGTGACTCACGATTCTAAATTATAAGTCGCCAACCACTTCAAAATTAAATATAATTTCATCAAAATCAATTACAATACACCGCGAATGGCTTTTAAGGATACTAAAAATTCTTTCCACAAGGGATACTGAGCGATTTTGAATAACAGTTTCCAAGAAATAATCTGTTTAATGCTTCGGATCTTCCAAGATGGCAGTGGTTTACTATCAAACTAGGTAGCTACGGGCCTGTTTATAACCCTATGTTAAGGTTCTGTACTAGTTAATATTGATATTAACGATTGGATATTTATTTTAATATTGTAAAAGGATATTCAATTTTATAAAAAAATACAGTTTTGTAACTGTAGGGTTTTCATCAAATAAAAGAAATTTATTATATTTAAATACTATACTTTAGTATATTACAAAACGTGTTGCACTTTAGAAGGTCCTTGAAGTGAGAGAGAGCGGAAGCAACGCCACACGGAAGTAGTGTTGACAACTGACACTAATTAGGATGCGTTCCAAATTTAACACCCACCCCAGAACGCAATCCCATCTCTATAAAACAATATATATGCTTATCCAAAGTTGTACCCTTAGTTAAAATATCTGATACATTATCTTTACCTTTTACATAACAAAACTTTAACTTGAATTTATTAACATGTTCCTTTAAGAAATGATACCTAATATCTATATGTTTGGACCTCGGTAAATAACAATCATTAGCAGTAAGTTTTATAGCGCTTTGGTTATCGCTGTAGATGACTAGAGGCTCATCCCGCTGTCCTCCGAGTTCTCCCTGCAGCTGCCGTAGCCACAGCGCCTCTTGCGCCGCTGCCGACATGCTCATGTACTCCGCCTCTGCTGTGGAGAGGGCCACAGTCTGTTGTTTGCGCGAGCCCCATGACACTGCGCCACCCTGCAAAATAAAAATGTACCCCGTGCACGATTTACGGTCACGAGTGTCACTCGCCCAATCTGCATCACAGTAGCCTGTGAAGTCATCTTTACCAGCCTTGGTATAGGTGAGTCTATAATGTTTTGTGCCCTGTAGATATCTCATCACTCTTTTCACTGCAGCCCAGTGCTCTGACGTTGGTTGTTTATTATAACGACTGAGGGCGTTCACAGCATATGATATGTCTGGTCTCGTTCCTTGTGCTAAATATAACAAACAGCCTATGGCATGCTGATAAGGGCAATCATATGAGACTTCATCACTATTATTAAATTTTAGACCTACTTCTATAGGTGTCTTCGCTGGCTTACAATTTTCCAAGTTGAATCTTGACAATATTTCATTTATATACTCCTCTTGATCTAATGAAATTGTGTCCTCTTCTTTGTGTATATTTAAGCCCACATAATGCTTTGCTCGACCAAGATCTTTCATCTTCAGTTTTGAATAAAAACTTTTCTTGAGTTCTTCAGTTATTGCTAATTGAGGGCTAAAAATTATGATGTCATCAACCCAAACTGCAATAAAAATGAACCTGTTATTATCATAATAAATACAAGGATCAGTCTTTGATTGCTCGATACCCATTTCTTTCAAGACATTGCTTAACTTGATATTCCACAATCTGCTGGCCTGTTTCAGTCCGTAGATAGATTTTCGTAGGTGACACACCTGGTATCCGTTACCATACATCTCTGGCTGTAACATGTATATGTCAGTATCTATATTTCCTTGTAAAAAGGCTGATACAGCATCCATTTGATCTATGAATAGATCATACCGTGCTGCTATAGCAAATAAATAGCGCAAGGAAGTATATCTTACCACTGGGGAATAGACATCTTGATAATCAATTCCTCTCTTCTGTGCATAACCTTTAATAACAAGTCTTGCCTTATATCGAATGACATTTCCTTGTTGATCAGTCTTCGTTTTAAATACCCACTTGCTTGGTAATGCCTTTTTATTACTAGGTAGATCAACCAGCTGCCAAGTTTTATTCTCCATCAAAGAGTTGTACTCTTCATCCATCGCCCTTTTCCATTCGCTGGCATGTGAGGACGATAAGGCTTCTTCAACACTTTGTGGATCTGAAAAACTTGAGTATAAACAAAATAATCCTGTTTTATCTTTGTTACGCGGCCGCAGTGTAATATTACTTGTCTGTTGGTTCTGTTGTGATTGCGACAACTGAGGCCGGTAACTTTCATCTAGGTCAGCTGAGTCAGTTTCATATTCACTAGAATATTCATCTTCGGGTCCTTTCGAAGTAGGCTCTATAGATGATCCACTTGACTGAGGACTGATGACAGATTCTTTCAGCTGCTCATTTTGTTCTTGACCTTCGAATGTGACTAACCTATTTTCTGAGGGAAGTAAACATTCATTATTTTGATTAATGTTTTCAAAGAATATAACATCTCTGCTCTTCATTACCTGGTGAGTTAATGGATTCATTATACGATATCCTTTCGTGTTCTCACAGTAACCAACGAATATCATCTCCAATGATTTCTTGTCCCATTTAAGACGCTTTTCTTTTGGTACGTGTACCATTACTTTTGTACCAAATATCCTAATATGATTCAAATTGGGTTCCTTTCCTGTCCACATTTTATACGGTGTGGTATCACCTAGTGCTTTAGTTGGTGATCTATTGATAATATATGCGGCAGTGGCAACAGCTTCAGCCCATATAGGCTTCTCTAAATTTGCACAAAACATCATGCACCTTGCCTTTTCTACAATAGTACGGTTCATACGCTCCGCAAGGCCATTTTGCTGAGGTGTATAAGGGGTGGAGGTCTGATGAGTAATCCCACAACTAGCCAAAAATTTATCAAAATTGGTGTTGCAGTACTCTTTACCATTATCAGTCCTTATGATTTTAATTCTATGTTCTAACTGATTCTCTACTTTCTTTTTGTAATCCTTGAAAACTTCCAATATATTTAGTTTATCTTTAAGAAAATAGATATGAACCATTCTAGTGTAGTCATCAATAAAAGAAATAAAATATCTCATACCTCCATAAGATGCTTTTTCCATTGGGCCGCACAAATCTGAATGTATAGTTTCCAATGGCCTAGTCGCTCTAGATCCTGCATGCTTGAAAGGTAACCTGGTCTGTTTACCTTCACAACAAGTGGAACATACAATTTCTTTCTGTGGATCCAGCGACAACATAACCCCCTCAGCACAAGCGGGTAACTTCTTAAGAGCTGAAACATTTAAATGTGCCATCCGCAGATGCCATAAATTAATATCATTTGAATTAACTTTACTGGACACCAAGTGTGCACTTTCTTCATTTGTGAAAGTGTCTAAAACATAAAGTTTATCTATTAAAGTGGCTGAGCACAATATTTTTCCAACAGCATTTCTTATACAACATCCTTTTTTATTGAATGTAACTTTAAATCCATTCTTTGTTATTGTACTCACTGACAGTAGATTAACAACTAAACCAGGTACATATAAAACATTTCTTACTTGTATTTTACTTTGCTGTGTAATCTGAATATTGATATCGCCAACACATTCCACAGACAATGGCTCCTTGTTGGCCACTGTGATGGTGTTCTTTGTTGGTTTCCGAATGTTGTACATTAAGTCCCTGCTACACACCATGTGCGCAGAGCAACCACTGTCAATATACCATTTTCCAACATTATTACTTGAATGAGCTGAAAAAGCTGTAAAAGCTGCAACATAACTTTCTTGTTTGCTATTTTCTTTGTTCGCTGTTCTCTTCGGATGCTTGCAATACTTTGCTACATGTCCATAACCATTACAGTTGTAACATCGGGGACCTTTATTGTTGAAGGATGACTTTGACAAGTTTTGTTTATTCTGATGACAATTCTTTTTAACTTTAGAATATAATGCACTGCTTGAATCTTCATTTTTAACTTCTTGAAGTAACTTTGTTTTAATAAAATCAGCACTAATTTTAACACCCGAGTTCTCTAGACCCATTATCATCGGTTTGTACTCATCGGATAAGCCTGCTAACATGAGTGTGCCGAGCCACTCCTCATTTACTTCAAAACTAATGTTTCTAAGTCTATGGGCGGCACTCATAATCTTACTTACATAATCTTCTATACCGGTACTTGATTCAAGTGATGTATTGATTAATTCCTTTAGCAAGCTCACTCTTCTGGTTAGCCCGTTATCATCAAAAGCCCTATTTAAGTTGACCCAAACCTCTCTGGCAGTCTTACACTCCTGTATGTGAACATAAAGATGAGTGTTAATAGATAAAATAAGCTTCGACTTCGCTTTTATGTCCTTCGCTGGGTCGACATGTATTTCTGTAACGCAATCTATACAACTCCACAGATCCTCGTGCTCCAGATATGTTTTGATGGAAAATTTCCACGTGGAGAAATTGTCTCGTCCATTTAATTTCTCAATACTGAACATATTTGAGCTCATCTCGAGTTTTAACCTTTTGACCGCCAAGTCAAATCGGTATCGCCGTGCCTTGAGCGCCAAGCTTTTAAAATACAGTACATTTTTGACGTGCCATGCCGTCATTGGCGTGGTGAGCACTTTTTCATTTTACGTGTATAGATGTCTCTGGCGTTCAAAGGGTTAAACACTTAATTACGTTCTTAATATAAATTTTGATACCACGTGCCCACGCCGACCGTACAACTTCGCTTGTCTTCGGTAAAACTTGCAGTATTACTATCGGATTTCCTTATTTTGAAGAACCACGCTCTGCTACCATGTAGGGTTTTCATCAAATAAAAGAAATTTATTATATTTAAATACTATACTTTAGTATATTACAAAACGTGTTGCACTTTAGAAGGTCCTTGAAGTGAGAGAGAGCGGAAGCAACGCCACACGGAAGTAGTGTTGACAACTGACACTAATTAGGATGCGTTCCAAATTTAACAGTAACTCGATAGTTTGTTATTAATTAAATTGTTTTAAAATAGAAAAATATACAATTCGATAACCCTTTTTTTTTGTCTATTAAAAATAATTGTATCGTAAGGCAGGTATGAAGGATTCATTCTCTGAAATATTTAAATCTAACCAGTATCACTGTATACATACAAATATTTATTATTTAAATATAGAATGGCTTCCATTTACCAGGTCTTTATAAGGAAGACGTAGTTTTATAAAACAGCATCTGATTCAAACACTTTCTAGCGACATAAAGTACGTTTAAAAACAAGTCTACCTCCATAGACGGTGAGGACACTTACCTAGTGTCTACGGAATCCTAAAAAATGTACGGCCGCTCTATAAAAGTAATTAACTCGGACTGAAGATAATTGATGAAGCTCAGAGATTACTACCTTAGTATACCATACACTTTGCTAACTTAAAGTAAACTTTATTTGTCGGAAGTAAGGTAGGATTTCGATAAACGGCGGTTCTTTAGACCGTAATAAAAGTACGGAGATGGGCGTAGGGCCAGACGAATAGAGGAATAAGTTTTTTTTAGTAGTTATGGCGTAGATTCCCCTTCGGTATTATTATAAAATCGTCAAGTTAGACCATTTTTGTTTCGGGTGTGTGACGGATGGTGTTTTGACTGCATATGCGTATGTGTGTGTGTTCATAATTTCGGTCAGGATTTTATGCTGCGGGGCCTCACGTAATGATTAGTTCTATGTAGTTTCATATAGATGTATGCGTGGTATATATTTTTTTGTGTAGGTCAATTTGTATGGAGGTTAGAAAACTGTAACAGAATGTATAGACACTCTTGAGATATTTTTCAAGTAGAATTAGATGTAAATCGAACTACTTACCACCTAAAAATAAGTAGATATGCCCAAAGATAATATCGGAGGATATTATCTTTGTAGTTATCAGAATTATGATTGCCCCCAAATGAGCTCTATAGACTATAGTATCAAATTTGCTAAGTAGTACTTTGATCATATTTACGGCACCTAAATAATAATACATCAAATGCCTTGATAAACGTAAAATCAACCATATGGTGTGTTTAATACAGCCGATTTTTAATTGAGTTTACTGTGAGTAAGTAATCAATTTTATTTTCTTTATTCGCAAAGTGCATCTAGACTGTTCCAGTCTACCTCTTTAATATTTAAAAATCGAATTAATACTTTTTAAAACAAGAATTTGTAGACTGGATGGAAGTAGGTCAAAGTGAGCGGCCAAACTTGTAATTTGTAATCTGTTGCAATCAATTCTGTCAAAGCATTATCCTGAATCTATTAGTTGAATCGGCTATTTATTTACACTGTCTGTGAAATAGGGCGCTCTTGTTAAATTTCAAGCTTTAGAACCGTTTACTATTCAATGAAAAAGTCAATTTCAAAACTACTGCATCATGTCTTCACAATTTCGCGCGCATTCAAAAATGGCCGCTTTTTTCTTAATTCAAATATTCGTCATGGGATGTGGTTGTGTTTTGTACCTGTATGTTTTTGTGTGGATATATTCTGCCTTTTCGGGACGTTTGTCTAGGAATGTGTGTTTCAGATTTTTAGGAAGAATAGGATTATATATATACAAAATATTGTTAATCCATAAGTTCTAGATGCCCTAGAAAGGGAATGGAAATAGAATAATTGAATGTCTGTATCTATGTACGTGTTATAATTCGTTAAATACAGTAATAATTTAAAGCCAAAACCGAAATTACACAAATGATAATGTGCTCTATATTTTTGGACGGCTGTGCTAAGCCATAACTTTATAAGTAGGTGCCATTATTTTTTGTTACATAGATACAAGAACACCCTAAAATAATAAAAGTAGATTTTATGCGTAGGCAGGACCTATACATTATTGCAAACATAATCAGTTCGGTGAAAGCTTTGCACATTGCACGATACAAAACACAAATATTAGACTGGCACCGTCAGATGCATTAATATCTATAATTTGCAAAGCTATTAAGAAAAATTTAGTACAAACCAGAAAACAACAACATTTCATTTTCGAATTCAAAATACCTGGCAGCTTATACCGTACGTGTTAATGCGCGGTCCATAGACACAAAGGGGTTGTTTTTTTTAACCATAGAGTAAAAAATATTTTTTTATGATGGTTGATTGTAAAACAGAATCTTACCATTAGAGGTGATGTTGCGGCATATTTTGTAAAACATAGCGAGACGGAGTGAAGAATATTTTTAAGGATTTCGAAAAGAAGCTGTTACGAACGAATTAAAAAAAAGGAAACGTTTTTTGAAGATTAACGGTAACCATTATATAAAGAAAAGGTACAAAACATGCACTTGAACACCATTACCTTTACTAACATGCCACGGAAGAAGCTTTACTTAATAAGTGCACTTGAATTATTTCAATGTTAAATATGTAAAATTTCAATGTATTCAAGTAAAATATCAATGTGGTACGTCGACGTATTTAAAATTATTATTAATGCAGAATAAAATAATGTGTGGCTATAAACTATAGCCTAGTAGGTATATATTTATTTCAGACTATACTTACGTGAGCATTGTGTCCCGTCGTATAAGGGAATCTAAGTAATTTGCCGTCACTTGACAAACGTATTGACATGTCAATCTTGCCGCGGTGGCGGTTCTTATCGATTAATGAGGTTGTATAGGAAAAGAGTTTTTATTAAAGTAGTTTTAATAGGCAGGTGAATGTTTAGAAGTTGAAGCATACCAATGTTAGGATATATTATAGTTGGTTGATTTTTTGTGCTTTGTCAGGGTATGTCGCGAATTTTACAATCAGATTTTGTAAGTTATTATGATAGCATCACAGTTTGCATTTGAATGAGTAGCCAACATCCTAAGTCCTATGTAATAGGGGCGAGCTCATTGATATTAAGCACCCTGAATGCCTGACTCTCGGTAAATATTAAAAATATTTTAATAATTACTATAAGTCGCTTCCGTCGTTCTTTATTTGGCCACTGCTCAAATATGATTGGCCCTAGCGTTGTTTGTTTGTTATATAGCCTATGTTACTCAGTGATAATGTAGCTTTCTAAAGGCAAAATAATTTTTGAAATTTGTCCAGTACTTAGTTTTTAAGTTTACGAAAATACAAATCTTACCTCTGTATAATATTAGTATAGATAAAATTTATTTTTTGGTTTTTCATCGAATAAATCAGTTAGAGTTAATATTTTATGTCAATCAATTATATTTGTATACAATACTTGTGTAAAGTATTATTAATTAAATTGATATTTTCATTTAAAAACAATAGGTGATTGCATTTACAGTACCTACTCAAAAAGCTAAAAATTTACTACATTTTCTATTCATATAAAATATAAGTCCTTAGCTGCTTCTCGTTGTAAAAATGAATGCTTAAAATATCTGCTAGCACAATTCCCATGCTTCAAACACAAAATACGAACGCTTCGTTTCTAATATGTGTCAGTAAACGTCTACTGACATCCATCGGTTGAACTCAAATGTGTTTTTGCGCAGTAAATACTGGCCTTAGTTTCTATGACCATTGAGTCGAGATGTAGTATGGTAGAAATGGATAAGACACTTGAATGAATGTAATTCTTTTTAAACTAAAAAAGCTTTTGCATTTTCACATTGCATGATGTGTATTTTAGACGTATTTACATGCTAATACGCCTCCAGACGTTGGGATAGCATAGATAAAATATCTTTACTAAATTTAACTACTGTTAATTTGTGTAAACTTATCTTTGGAACTTGGATACAATTGCGAATGATTTTCTCTCATATTTGCGTATGGACATGTTATAACATTACTGTGCTCAATATACCGCATTCATTTTTCTCTAAAAACATGAACGGTGAACAAACTAACTTTTCCTAAGCGCGGCCATTTGCGGAACTGCGGTGATGTTATTAAGTTTTCTCGACAATTAAACTTTGCATTCTTCAAGTGGCTTGCTTAGAAAGCTTCCTTTAATATGGCGAATAGTTTTTTTGTCCAACCATCTCGTTAGCGCGGTTTTCTTAGCACTTATTTGTGTGATTACCAAGAATTACGATGTTGATTATCGCTTCATTTCCTATGGATTTTCTTTGCTTGTTTGTTTGTTATTTGCGGTTTCCGCTGGGAATAGAAATATTACCCGTTGTCTACTAACCTAGTGGTTTTAGTTTATTTTATCACAATTGAGAACTAAAATTGATTTTATTCTAACCAATCAGTGTAGTTGTATTTTATATTTCATTTAAAATATTCTGTATTTAATGCCAAATAAAATTATATAGGAAATGCAAAATGCAAACAAATATAAAATAATGATAATTAAAAATAGCTATGAGCTTTAACTAAGAGTACACCAACGCCTCTAGTGAGCAAAATCAATACAATATTTCTCTATATTAACTTTTACGACTTTACTTAGAGCACATAATGCCTCTCTTACGGGTGAAATTATTACTAATACATATCTATATCTGATACTAACCAAGAGCACCCTTACGTCTTTAGTGGGCGAAATTATCACTAATATTTCCTATTCTAACTTTTACTGAGAACACACTAATGCCTCTAGCGCGAGAAATTGTCACTAATATTATTATCTATAGTAACTTTTACTAAGAGCTATGTCAACCAATGATAAATCCTCCTTTCTTTCAGTCCATATTTGACGTAGGCGCACGAGTCGATATAGAGCAATAAATCATAGCGCCCATTTCAAATCTATCACCATTATTTTTTGCTTAGAAATGCGAAAGCACTCGTAATGAGACAATAACTGGTTTTTACTGGCTTTTACCGGCTGCTATTTGTGTTTTTATTGGTCGGTTTAGATGTTTATGTTTAGAGAAGAAATGAATTGATGTAATTGTTTGATTGTGTCGTATTATGTAATTTGCTTGGTGTTTTTTATGATTTGTATAAAATAATTTATTACCCTTTGTTTAAAATTATATATTATACAAGTAAATAAATTTCTTACGCACAAGCAAAATATTATAGTTGTAGGTGTTTATTATTCACAACCAATATTCACAGTTTCTATCTTGAAATTCTTAGTACTACCCAGGTCTAGAAATGACAATAGCTTCGCTGCCTTATAGCCGGCGAAATGTGAGTGTGATGCCATTCTGCCTACCCCTTCGGAGAAAAAGGCGTGATTATATTTACATATTCATTAAGCCGGTTCTTTTTTCGTTTAAGTTATGAATTTTGCCACATTGACCATATTTTAAAATTGCTAACTTTGTATGCACAACAGAATAATTATAACACGAGTAAAAACCGTTTATTTGTATGTCAGTTGCAAGCATTGTCTGCTGACGTCATGATGCATGGGCTATTGTAAAGCAAGTTATTTTAGTAAATATTTATGCTAAAATTAATGACCACCTTTTAATATATTATTATGTTTTAGAAAATCTCAATGAAATTAACAAAATCAACTTGTGGATAATGTTATTATATAAATAAAAACTAAATAAAAACTATCTACTAATCAATATATCTATTTATCATTTAATTTGTTTACAAAATTATTATGAATATTATTAATTTTGAAGTTTTCACAGCATAAAGTGACAAACAAGTGTATTCTCTTCTCCATGATGTACATACTTATGATGATCTGTGATGATGATACTTGGTAATTTACAATAGGTTTTAATTGCTGATTAAAATAATTGGCATATAGATATGTAGTTATTTATGTAAGTACATTAGTATGTTCTTATACAGCTCAAATAAGCTATCAATCGACCGCATCCGAATGCTTTCTTCGTGCGTATTCTAAATACGAGCTTAGAGAAATCGTCAGTTATTGGTCCTACCCATAAATGTGAATCGAATCAAGTGAATCAAATAATATTTACGCACTAGTTCTATTGCCCAGACACCATTAAATAGAACATCAAGTTTGAAATTAATTATAGTACATAAAGTCATTCCCAGTCACGCTCACTAGGTCAACTTGCATGGACGAGACATAATTTAAACTCATTACACCGCCGTACCAGTTAAGTTTAATCGATTTTAAATCGACTCATTTCTAAGAAATTGATTGTAAAGTTTTATTCAGAGTGATAAATTTTGCGTGTCTTTATGAGTGGTACTTATGAATTCTGGAATTGAACTTGCGGTAGGCAGTTATAGTAAAGAATCTCATAATACAATGTTGCTATTACACTGCGTAAAGGAGTTTCTACTTTGTTATTAGTAAAGCGATCAAACGGCGTGGCGGTAACTTGTTACCATAGCCTTTAAATAACACTATTAAAAAGTAATCCTTTTATCTAAAAATATAAACATATTTATGAAAACATTTATGGACTGCCATCTCGTATATGACTCTAATAATTTGCATGAAACTTTACACATTTATAAATGTGACATCTCAAGTTTATTTTATTAAAACTGAGAAAACGCAAATTTTCACTATGTTTTAAAATATTATACTACAACATTATAATCTAAAATCTAGTAACACCATCTGTTAGAATAAAATTTGTATCGCTACAGATCGCTACTGTAATCATTTTGGTAACAATTGGGTAATTCTTCCACCTCTAAGAGCAACCCATGCTCACTTGCCCAGCAGTGGGCCATAATACCTTGTTAACAACGAATAACATGATGAGCCATATAAGCATATAAACAGCTTCCAATTTTGAACATGCGCTTCAATTAAGGTAACTATGCCAACAGTATAAAACAACGTTTTCATAGAGAATCGGTGTTTTTTTAGTTCCCAAGCGGTAGTATCATAGAAGTATGAATAGGTGATTAATAATAATATGTTCACATAAAACTGAATCGGCTTTGTGGGAACTGTGAAGTGAACTTGTCGAAATTTCTTTTTGCGTTGATGAATGATAATTTTGTAGACGAGGTCAAGAGTATTAACGAGCTTTTTATGATATAGGGTAGGTTAAAATGTATTCAAACTAAAATGTTTAATGTGGATTGTAAGTAAAAACAATGGATACCAAATTTCGGAACGCATCGATACGTATAACTATAGATATTGATGCTAGTATAGACGTTTCCAATTCTAACAATAAAGATTCAAAAGATTTTGGTATATCAGATCATTTTGGAATCGTTATTTTATGAAGCACATTATAAGTACGTTTTGACGGCATTTTAAGAAATGAAGTCAAACAGGATTGCAAAACATCTAAAGTGTGAAACTCAAATGGTTAAATGAATACGTGTATCCGCAAATTAATTTCGCCGATAAATTATAACGGCATCACTGTCGGATGCATCTCCAATCAAAATGCGAAAGTTTTAATAAACTGCCTTACCATGTACATCATTATGTTATTTTTTTCTTTATGAAATTATTATTAAGTAACTGTGTCTGCGGATCATCCATTCCCCCTTTTATTTTCATGTTTTCTTCTAATAAGAACTTTCATTGAGAACTTTGAGGACGAAAAAATAATAATATGCAGAATTGGTGCAGCTTGTTTCGAGTTAAGCGTTTAGCAGGACATTGAGTCATTGATTTTTATTAATATAGATTAATTCTTATTAAAACTGATACAGTAAGATATTACGTAGCCCAAGTATGATAACAAAGACATATTTGAACTCATTCCTATCACTTCTCACAGCGATAATATTTCTGTTAACCACAAAAGGAAAACTCCGATACAGTCTCCACATTTTATCACAAAATTACATTACAGAGACATCGATAGTCAATTAGTAAGTAACACAGTAGTTAGTAGCTATCTAACATCACATGGTAGAATATGTGACGAAGATTCCTATCTAGATGTTCTGATAAAAGTAGCTTTAGCTAGGTAAAGCTGTAAATACTGACGTCGGTATGCGAGATGAGAATTATTATAAGTATCCTTGTATCATTATGGACTTGAATAAGTATATACAGGTTTCAATAAAGTAAGTAGGTACGTCATTAAACATCAGCTCAGAGTGCCGCCTCTATCAAATGTTTGAAAAAATATGGTTGCTATTATTTTTAAATGTTTGATTACCATATCAAAAAAGACTTAGTCGAATGTCGGGCTTCCTAGTAGGCGCACAGTTAATTGATTATGGAAGAAAATTTCACATAAATATGTCCAGTACAATGATTTTGGAAGAAATATAATATATTATACTTCTTTATTGCCGAGGTATACAAGGTAAACAATCTCTAATTACATCCAAACTACAGAATTTCTTCCACTTAGGTTCATTTTCTTCTAATTTTATCCTACAGTAATAATAATAACAATAATAGTCTACCACATTCACACAGCGCCATCTAGTCCCAAATTAAGCAATTATATTTGCTTGTGTTATGGGTACTAAACAACTAATATAGTACTTACATACTTTTTTTTTTTGTAAATGCATACATATTATAGATAAATTACACCCAGACACAGAACAAACCTTCATGCTCATCACACAAAGATTTGTTCTGGGTGGGGATCGAACCCACGACCTCCGGCTTGGCAGTCATGGTCACTAATCACTAGACCAACAGGCCAGTCGAGAGTCACAGTGAAAAAACTATGTAAGTAAATGACACAGCTTACAGGAAAACGCATCTAAAGTAGTTAGTTACAGATACAATTTTTCCAAAACAAGTGACCTGGATTTTCAAACTATAGAAAGTAATAATAGCTGTAGTTTTTTATAGAACGATGAAGGAAACAAAATCTCACTTTTCGGATCTTAATTACAGTAAATATATGCAGCCTTATACAATGTTTACCTCAAACTGGTAAATAAAGTCTTCCAAGCTAGAAACTTTAGCTTTCCCTAGATTATCATAGTGCTTACAAGATATTGAAACTATAGAGGTGGCCTACAAAACCTATTTAATTTGATCAAACTTGTCATTGAGGAAGCTAGAGTGATTATTTTAATACAGTAAGGAAATGTAATGAATTATTTAAACAAGCCTATATAAAAAAAGGTTGTATATGTTGTCTAGTATGTTCAATAAATGATCGTTAGTAAGATTTATTTGCTATTTAAGAAGGTGCTCGTAAAGAAACATTGATGTAATATGCTAATTTAGTTTTTAATTTAGATGTTATTTAGTATCCTGATTGAATTGGGTTTACGCCTATTTCGGAGAAGGGGGGTAGAAAATTTGAATGTAGTTGTAAGTTACCTTCTGAATGTGTATTTGCTCTCATGATAGGTCGATAGATGTAGCATACTCTCCAGTCGTATCATCATCATCATTTCAACCCATAAACGTCCTACTGCTGTGCACGGGTCTACTTCAAAGAATGTGGAGCGAATTTAGCCTACTATACCACGCTGGCCAGACGGATTTTCCTTTACTCGCAGTGCTCTTGTCTGCATAAGGTTACACCTTAGTCGCCTTTTACGACCCCCACGGATTGAAAGGGGGTAGTGACATTATGTATTCTTAATCCGTCATTACACGGATCAAATCGTTTAACTAGTCTTATAAAATATTACGTTGATTTTTTGTTTTGTTTCAGACCTATATTTTCAGAGTTATATGTATGTTAGTAGGTATTATACAGAATAGCGGCCAGGCATACGAACGTGCGCGATTTCACCTTATTTTCATGTTATTCTAAGTTAAAGATTATCTAAGAATTCGACGATCAGACGACAGACTATCTAGAAATGCTGCTCAAGCAGACATAACACAGATTCCAAATATATCGAACATGCATTTCCTACGCTAAGCATAATAAAATACGGTTTAATTTGCATAAATAGACCGTCTAGATTATCAATTACTTTAAGTAGGACAGTATTGAACTAAATAGTTTTATTTATGAGATAGTTTAATTCGTTTACAGTTTGTTAATTAAAGGCTAAGTTTAAAGATTGCATAAATATTTCTGTGTTGAAAGTTATTAAGATTTAGTAGTTAACTGTGAACATAAGTAAAGACAAACGGACGTCATCATTGATAGAATTATCTAGTTTAGAAGTAAATTTTGCTGACGGCTTTAGTGGCGCAGTGTGATTATGTAGGTGCGTCTGCTATATAAGGGGTCCCGGGTTTGGCTAATATTGGATTCATCATCAGCAACTCATTAATATCCCACTGCTAGGCTTGGGTCTCCTCTCCTCTATCTAGAGAGCTGAGAGGGTTTAGGCCATAATCCACAAACGCTGGCTTAGTGCGGGTTGGTGAATCAGACATACACTTAGAATTTCCTCACGATATTTTCCTTCATCGTTAGTAGATAGTAAGTCACTTGTGGAATTTGTACATATAAATTCCACGAAGCGAAATCCACATTGGTACTGCTGGCCGGAATCAAATTTGGACCGTACAATTTTCATGCGGATGCGCATGTCCCCTTATCCATTCGACCACCATTGCTTTTTAGATTTTAATATTGGATTATACCGTCGTGAAATTGTAAGTATTTTATATATCTGGCGAGTAAGTGTGTGGGTCTATCTATGCTTTCGTGGAATAAAAGTTTGTCAATTGTAATTTTAGAATCTTGAATCAAAGAGTGTCTTTTGTCTGTTACAACTTAGAAGTGAAACTATATAACTCACCAACTGAAGATTACTTTAAGCCCCTAGGCCAAAAACAAAACAGACCGTAAAAATATTTAACATAAAGTTTAATGTTGTTCTATCCATATTTTTATTGCAAAACTTTGTGCCTTTATTTTTAGTTTTAAAACTTAAGTAATTTCAAGTTGAAACTGCAACTGGGAACCCTTAGGTTACAAATATTACTGCCGTCAAAGCATCACTTTCGCTGGCGGTTTCTTTGGCGTTGGGTTATATTGAGCACCGGTGTATTTTAGGACTAAAATGTTTCATAGCCGGCCAAGTTCATTACAATGTTAAAGCTTAAGTTTTATTAAGTTCTAAACATGTTAAGTAATTGCTGCTTGTCTGTATATAACATTAAGTTCTTCGTATATCTTAATTGCAACTTTAGATGTATATATTTTGTTTGCTTAATATAATATGTTATTATCTTTCAGTCCTATTTACACGTTAAATTTTATCCAAAAACTATATCTGTTCTGTGCTTTATCCTGTATTCTAAGATCCTACTGTAATTTCGATAGTAAATAAATATATTTATATTTATTACCTGAGTGTCAGGACTGATTGTTTTTCGCGCGTATTTTGTTTGTTTGTAAATTACTTTAGTCCCACGAATCTTCCAAACAGCTGGATGGATTTTGACAATTAGGGTATCGTTAGATTCGCCTAGAAAACCCAAGTATCCTTAAATAGGTTTTAAGAATAAAAAGACTTAAACGGTGTGCTTTTGACGCCAAATTGTAAGTAGTTCTATTTTTTTTTTAACCAAACCTATCGAGTAGAGTATCAAAATAAAGGGAATCAAATGGAGATTACAAATATATACCTACATATGTTATGTATTTAAATTTAATCATGTATAATAATATTACAATAATTTTACGGTCTTTTTAGTGTGTTACTCTCTGTTGATTTTTTGCAGTCGGGTTATTAATTTTTTAAATTTAAATTATATTTACTTGTTTTATTTTATATTAAATCACTATTGACTGCAATGTCATCTCTGTATGCGGTGTAGACATGAACATTAAAGTATAAAGGCGTAAAGTTATGTAACGTATAAAATTACCATATAATTTTCATTATTAAAATATTCTCCCAAGAAATTTCAATAATATTAGGCTGAGTACACACGTTCTGAATACCGCGGAAGTTGACAACACGTAGCGGGCTTTATTTACTGTTCTATTGAGAACCTCTTTAATTATTTACCCCCTGCTTTATAGTTTGGTTTGAGATAAATTGAACTGATAGTATTATGGGTGAGATAGACGGGTTTTAGCTGATCGATAGTGTATTTGATATGTTAATGTTTGAGGATTTTGTATCGTGAGTTAGGTCTTAATAGTGTTAATATTGTACTTGGTGCATTGATATAATATGTATTAATCGCGACACTTAATTTATTTATAATCTTAAAAAGTGTCTCTGCTTTGTGATTTAACAGTGTTGTATTATGAGTCATATCTATATGATCATATTATAATATCACGCCTTTTCCACTAAGGGGTAGGCAGATGTGAATTACATTCACATTTCACCAGCTATAGTCCCATTTAATTGCTCAGGGTATTACCAATAATCGGTTAATGGCAACACAGATAACCAAATTCTGGATACCGAGACTCATGATAGAAATTCAAATACTGTGTTTAACCAACTCTATTGAAGTAATAATAGAACTTCCATACTATGAAAGAAATTTTAGATAAAGCATACGAGAAGTAAAATATTAATTCTCTAATCTTAATATCGCAGCCTCTTCCTAGTTCACCCCTACTAATAGCAGGCTCTAACTGTAAAGTTTGGACTCGATCAGTATCGCATGCGGCATGCGCATCGTCCGGTGACCGCTGAATAGCCGTGCACATGCGTCCCGTACTAACATGCTTGCCATATTGTTTGTATATTACCTACTTATTATATTGGTAGAGAAACAGGTACGTTATTAGCTTATGTATTGTCTTTTGTAAGTATACTGGCTTTAGTATCTAGGTTAGTTATTTTATTTGCCTTTGTTTTATCTATTAGAATTATGAAAGGGGTATTCGTGTAATCATGCATGCAATAGTCGAAACGGCATTCTTAAAATGACTGAAATATTTTGATTTAAGTTGTTTTTAATTAAATTTGTATGTCGTAGTGACAAGACAGAGAATTAATTTTAAGATCTACATATAGGTATCTACCTACATATGTTTTACAAATAAATATTTCTGATTCTGATTGGTAGTATGGCCCAATTCTCTTATTCAAAGGCACTGGGTGAATGTAGCTAGCGTTTTTACTAAAACCGGGAAATCAAATAACACAAATTGCGGCACTAGCGAGGTAGACATTTATACCGTAAATCTCAGTAGCAATGGTAGTAAGCAAACTTACAGTCCATCTAAATCCCCTAGACTAGTGGCAATCGCTTCAATCTGTCTATTCTAAAGGACTTATCACTTCAATACATTTGAACATATCTCTGACATAAACTATCTACATGTCACGTGATCAATGTACTAATTTGACATATCTATTCTAGATAGATCGAATAGATTGCCATTTGTCTAGTTTCCCAGGTGAACACCTTTCTTATATCCAGCAGTAGATCACATTATACAGACGTTGACGTTTGAAGATGTATTACTATCTCTCTAAAAAGCACTAATATTACTAAACAAAAATACATTAAACAATTCTAAACACAACAACATTTAATTGCAATATATTAAATAGGAGTAAAGTTGTACAGTTACATAGCCAACGGGCAAGGCGCATAAGTGCGCAATAGAACGGACATGCAGCTATTGTGTGTGTCCGATGCGAGATACGGCCGAGTTCCAAGCTTTACAGTTACTCCCTTCTGCAGCGCGTGTGTGGTTGCCTTCCTGGTCATACATGAAAAGGTATTGGTCCTGCACCACCACATATACATTGAAACTAAACTTTAATGAAAGGGATCCAGGGACCTACTATACCTACGATATTCGACTGGTTGATTTTGATGTGACTACATTAAAATTTTTATCAGCAGTGACATTTGTCAGTGACATCGAAATCAACACATTGAATTTCGAGATTGTGGTCTGGACATCATACCGTAACGCTAGTATTTTCTAGACTGGCCTCAACAATGACATCAGAATGTCCGTAACCTGTAGTAATTTTTTAAATGGCGTTGAAATGGTGCCAAATCCACTAGTTATTTTATCACGAACAGATTAGATAAAATACTTAAATTGTCAATAATAACGCTTGTCAACGATTGTTTATAGACGACAAGTTTATAACACAAATACATACAAAAAGCAGCTTTCACGACGCAATGCAGTCTATAAATTAAGCAGATCTAGCTCAAGAGTAATTCTCTATGCATTCATAGAATTGAATGTACTTGTACAATAACTATTGTGTGTGTTAGGTTTTCGACAATTGTGACGTAGATGGTTACTAGGCAACTGATATTATAGGTTGGTAACTAAATAGACAGTAGGTTAGCAACCATACTTTTTTTTGGTAGGTTGCTTAATTTTTTATTGATGCTTTTTAGTAATAATGTGTTAGAGACATGGACATTCTTATTTCTATTAGTGAACTCAGTAGTCGCTAGTCTCCGAAATATGTTTAAATTATTGACAAAGATTCAAAACAATTTCGCCGATTTTAGGCTAATTTATTATAAGTGTTTTTATTATTTGAATCAAAATTTACCAAAAAATAAACTGTAACATAGTAAAAATGTTGCTGATTTACTGAAACAGAATATCGTGTTTATGCTAGTTATTGTCAAGGGAATGTACGAAATGGTACACTAACGACATAGTTAATATTTAACTTAGCTTTCTACATTGTGTGCCCTGATAGTGTTGGCTACGGTATTATTTATTGGTATGACAGTTGTTAGGGTGTTGCCACGTTAATATAGCGCGCGCCGAGCGGTTTAACCATGCGGCATTTTTGTTCCTCAGAATTGTTTCTTAGTATTTGATAATGTGGACCTGTCCTCCTGTCCTTTGGTGCTAATTCATTTTACACTTATTTATTTTTATTTTTGAAATATTTGTCTTGTGTGGGAATCGAACCCACGTCACTCCGCACGGCGTCATCACTTTAATCACTACGCCATGGAACAGTCGAAATAAGTATTTTTCCTTCGTCTGATTAAACAGTTCTTATGGGACAATTTTTTTTAAACTGTTCACAAAGTTAAATGTAATAGTATAATTTTGTACTTCAAGATCTTTCTGTATTCGGTCCTGACTGAGGATCGTAGTCATCATTCAATGTGGATGGTTGGCTCGTATTTTGGACGATGTGCCTCCACCGGTCCATGGCGTTTCACTCGAGTAAAAGTTGGTTGTTGGTTGGCCTCTTGAGAACGTCCCCGAGATATCAGACTACGTAGCAACGCGAAATCGTTGACAAGCGTTATTATTGGTAATTTAAGTATTTGATCTAAGCTCGTTTACGTATTCCAGGATAACAGGATATAATAATAATTATATTATCTACTAGTTATCACACGATCATTTCATTCAATTACAAGTAGTCATGCGAAAGTTATGCCCAAAGCAAGTTTTGAGTAATTTTTACTTTGGAATTTTTATTGGGAATCAAATATCATCTAACGGTCAGTATAGCTCATGCAATCAGTGTACCAATGAACGAAATAATCCACTCCAATCGCATGTATAATGTCTGTAAAGTATAGGCTGTACGTTACGGAAAAAATAATTGTATTGAAAGTTACCGCGTAGGCTCCAGAGATTGTAGGTTAACATCGATATAGACACTTACACGTACAGCGATTATTCATTAAAAGTCATTAAATTTATATCATACGTTGCTTTTATTTACTTTCTAATGGTATTAAACTAAAGCTGCTGATTCACTGATCTGTAACTATGTATATTGGCAATCGTGTAAAAAGAAGCCATGAACGACTGGCCTGTTGGTCTAGTGGTTAGTGACCCTGACTGCTAAGCCGGAGGTCGTGGGTTCGATCCCCACCCAGGACAAATCTTTGTGTGATGAGCATAAAGGTTTGTTCTGTGTATGTAATTTATCTGTAATATGTAGGTATGTATTTACAAAAAAAAATGTATTTACCTAAGTTGTATATCAGTTGTTTAGTACGCATAACACAAGCAAATATAATTGCTTACTATGGGACTAGATGGCGCTGTGGAATAGTTTTAATCTAAAAGATATTTACTCTGCAAAAAGTTAGGTTTTCAAGTATCATATATATATATTTTATACTGGTAGTAATTTTTATTGGTACACTATTTTAAAAGTACGAAAGAATTAATAAAAAAAATATTAGACATCATACTTCTACCCGTATTTCTTTGTTTATTACATGCGCATGCGCACCCTCAGTAGACAAAGTATTCGTATTTCACCATAATACTACACAAAATGTTCTACAACAACAAGTTGACTAGATACAAGACAGCTTACATCTCAATTCTTAGCCCTATTGTCGTCATTACACGTAGCAGCGAGTTACCTGTCGCCCTCCCGCCGCAATGTGTCGGTACCCTAACAACAGTAGACACGCAGCTACAACGACTTAGTTCCTTCTATTCTTTATGATATATTTATGTACAATATATACATCTATATTAAAATGTAATGTCGCGAATATTAGGTGAGTGAAAAGGATAAAAGTTCAAATTTGACGTAATTTACAAATATTTCATTACCCGTGGTATAAATTACAATAGAAGTATTTTTTTTCCACATTTCACCAATTAATTATTTTAAGGGAGCCTATTCTTACTTTTTTGTGTAGTGACGGATTAAGAATACATATTGCCACTACCCTATTTCAACCCGTGGGTGTCGTAATATGAGACAAAGGGAGACACCTTAAACAGACACTGCACTGCAAGAAAAGGAAAATTCGAAACAAACTATAACAACCCGTCTGGCAAGCGTGTTATAGAAGGCTTAATTCTCTCAACAATATTTGGAAGAACCCAACCTAACCATGGAGCATTTCTGGGTTATAATGATGTAGATGATACTGTGACTGGAACAATTTATATTACTGGGAATTAAACCTTGATCTGTTGTGTACACTTCCACTGATGTACTTATATAATTATAATTAAATTAAGTAAAATAAATTTACCTGTAATAAAAGCATGGATTTCTCATTTGTTAAAAGCTTTTAGTCGAGCAAATAAATAAACATTATGTTACCAAATATATAAGAAATAAAATGAATACTTTCTACTCAACGAAAGGAATAGGAAGGTTATGTCGTATGCTTAGTATCTATTGCAAAAACTAAACGGATTTCCTAGAAAACAGGAATTGTATGAACTGGTTAATGAGGAAACTAGCTTAACAGTTAGATATTCTAATAGTTGATATGAATATTAGAGCATGCACATAAATAATATAATTAAAAATATGTAAGAGTCAACAAGTCTGTCTGTTTTAAAGGTGTAGTGGTTCAGAAAAGGAAGTTTTGTTGAGTTGATTCCATGTCTGTGACCAAACTTAAAATTTAACTTAGGACTTAGTTAATTTGTATATCGTTTAAAAATGATAGCGACTATATAGACCCTACTATGAATCTCGATGTCGACTTAGTCGGAGTAGACATTATTCTCAAATGTTTGAAAATAACATCATCATCATTTCAACCCATAAACGTTCCACTGCTGGGCACGGGTCTCCTCCAGAGAATGTGTGTGAAAATAACATGGCCTTCGAAAATGCACCATTTAAGCAGTCAACAAAGAAGCTCACTTAAATCTTCACAATACTTAAAAGGCATTTCTTATAAGCACAATAGTAAACTTATTGCAATTTCTACGCCTACACTAGAGTCAACAGTAAAAGCAACGGAATGTATGTATCCTCACGGTTCTGATCTTTATTACCACAAATAACACAGTTATAAAGTATTCCGAATAATGTTTTTTGTCTCTAATGCTCGATCCACACAGCGCGGGACAGGGTCGCGAACACATCTCCCATGAGCTAAGTTGTAATATCTATGGGGCACTGTTCGAAAGGTCCGGACAAAGTGAAGAGAAAATCAATAATTTCATGAATAGGGTCCCTATATTGGGTTTATTTCAAATTCTTCGCGTGGTTCTACTAAGGTTTTATTTCCATTTTATTACATGAACGCGGCAGGAGACGTAGATATATGTTATAAAAATGAATAGACAATTGATAGGCGGCCTATGCTAAAATGAACATAATAAGCGAGTTTCTGAATGCCAGGGGTCTGAGTCTGAGGGACTTTGTATCTCGACAATTGAATTAGATTTTTACAGCGACCATATTATTTCGAAACATTTGACCATGATATAAAATTCGACTAATTCGAATGTCTAGATGACTTTTAGACACTCTAAGTAGTAGATGTATCCACGTTTCTACTGTCCTGTCCTCGCGGCGTCATCGTCACACTCGATATGTGACTGAAGCTTTATATTCTCTTATTTTATAGAAGAATTTTACCGCTATTCAGTATTTGTGGGACACTTTATAGTGTTAGAAGGAAGAAATTGAACTCACTCATAAAACTTGGATGTTGTTAAGAAATCGTTAATTATGTTTAGTACTTTGATCGATCTTTTGTATGTATCTTTGAAATTTTGTCGTCATAAACTGCTCATGTAACTTCAGTTCAATCACTCACGGAACGGTATTTTCCTTGATAATTAATGCATGACTTGGTGGTGCTTTTAGACGATTAAAGTATTTTCAACACTTTAATCATTTCATCTTTATTAAAATATATTTTTCGTCATAAATATATATATATATATTCTTCATCATCATCATATAAATATATTTTAAACTATAAATATAAAATATATTTTAAGTTCTGACTTTAAACAAAATTTTAACTAGTAATATAAATACGAAGGGGAAATAGACGAAAGAATTGCTTGGTTATTATGCTTTCTAGTCTAAATTAATAAACAGATCTTAATGCAAATTTGATAGAAAACAATACCTTTCTTTGGCAGTCGGATAAAAAGACTAGCATGCGATCTCACAAAAATCGCAGTAATATGTAGTGATTGAGTTATAGCCAAAGCAAGGGACATTCCAAACTACTTACTCCAGTTCATGCAAATGAAAATACCTATTCCTACCAGTAACATTTACTAGTAGGAATAGGTGAAATGAATCCGCCTACGCCTAGCAGTGAATTATACAAGCTCGCTTGACAATCGTGTTTAAGAATTTGTTATTGAATGTCTTTGCTTTCCTACTTGGAGCTTATTTATGCGATGTGGTAAGGAAAGTCTGTTGTATAAGGCTGGCTTTACCACCATCTTATATGTATAAGTATTTTATATAAATTAAATAAGTATTACATAGGCAGCAAGAATGGCGTTTCAGGATATACGTAGCCTTGATCAAAGATAGCTGTGTGCGATCTAAAGATAGTTCTTGTCAGTTTAGGTTTTATGACATATATGCTATGTTAATCTTGTTATATGAAACAAATCTGCTATTGGTTGTAATACGCCTCTAGTTATCCTTTTGGGACAAAGGATATGAATGTAAACTTAATCTAACAAATTTAAAAAAAAAACTTTTAATTCAGTCTTGCATTATTGCTACATTGTTTTATAAACGAACTAAAAGTTTCTGTTTAAGGTTTCATACGCTTGGACTTTCGATAAAATGTAATCCAGTCTCAAGCTCTTTGAAAATCACTCAGTCATCAATTCAGTGTTTCAGCTGTAAATGCAAAACAAACTCGCATTTGTGTCCAGGAGGCTTACTCTGAACGACTTTGTCGATTTTGATATCGCTGTCAAATGTTTCAGTGACAGCGACCATATCTAAATTTCCTTACATTTGACAGCGACATCAAAACCGACTAATTGAATGTCGAAATTCAGAGTAATCCCTCATAGTAAGCATAGTTAGGGTAGAGACCAAAACAAACCTTATTAGGTGGTCCTTTCGGCATTCGCAACCAAATACTAAGGGGTCGACTTCAAAAAAGACCCCAAAAAAACCTAAAGCGTAGTCATAAGAAACCCTACTAGCCCAATCCATTCAACTGTAAATTTACTAAACAACGCGCCCGATAAAATTATACGAGAAATAATACAAAAACTGAGCCGAAATTTTCAAAGTCAGGCATATTGTGTTACTGTTTCGATTAAGTTAGTTAGATTGCCTCGTTGTTGTGCCGTAGTATCTGAATATTAAAAGGCTCTGGGTTTGATGCCCAGGTTCGGTAAAAATGGTATAATGTGTTGAAACATTTAAAGGCTACTAGAACACCTCTCAAGTTTGGGGTAATATTATATCTTAGCTATTTTTAAAGTAAATTTAAAAGATCAATATAACTTATACTATATCGCCCGTGACTTCGCTCCCGTGGATCTTTATTTGACCATTACTTAACTCCTATTGGCTGTAGCGTGATGTTATATAACCTATAGTCTTTCTCAATAAATAGGTTATCCAACACAAAATATAGGTATTTTCAATTCGGTTCAGTAGTACCTGAATTAGCGTGTTCTACCAAACAAACAACCTTTTCAACTTCATAAGATTAGTATAGATTAGGGGACTTTTTTTTTGCTATCGTATACTAAGTTTTTGTACAATCCTACATCAAAGTCTACACTATCAGACCCCAAATGCATCTCATTTTTAATTTAAATCTAATCTTTAAGTTTAAGCGCGCTGCAAACACGTCGCCACTAGAATATCAAGCTATAAAACATTTAAAGTTTCTCATCAATAAATACTAACTATGAAAACAGTAGGTGAGTATCTGTTTGTGGAAAATCTCGAAGTAGTAGACCACATTAGCCACAGATTGAGAAACATGGCAATTATAGGAGGAGACCTTTGCTCAACAGATCGATGACGTAGGTGAAACAATTGACTGCGTATGGTGGTTTGGTATGATTGACAAATTTAATGTTTGAAAATTTAGATAATGGTCGCTGACGCATTTTCTATCTAAATATTTAACAAATTATTATTTTATTATATTATATTAGCCCAACGAAGTCCACTGCTGGACATAGGCCTCACATAATTTCCGCTAACACAGCGAGTGACTTCGTCTGTCCATCATTTTGAGAATGCCCTGAATAAAACAATGTCACTATTTTGGAAATTCACAATTAAGTTTGTTTTTTCAGTTTAAATTTTCCATTACGTCTATTATCTATATTAGGTCGTATATTTGAGCAGGCAGAGCAACGAGTAAGCCTAGTATATAGTAACGGATACTTTTGAGTAATGTTAGCGTTTCTAGGCAACTGTAAGTGCGTTTGCGTCGCCAAGTGTTGAATTGATGACGCTCTCTGTGCGTTTTAGATAGCACCGGTTATTTATGCTGTTAAACGACTACTGAGTTAAAAGGGATTTGTTTCGATTTATGGCTAATCTTGGCTTTGCGTGGGGCTATTCAAAAGTACTGTATTCTAACTTAAAAGCTAATTTATTTATTTGTGTGATTTTAGGTAGGTACAGAGGTAGTTGTGGTAAAATGCATTTTTAATCTCAAAGTTTTTATTGGCTAACAAAATTTCCTAAATCATTGATACAAGCTAAACAATTTAATAAATTTTTAATCATTAAATACTCGTAGTTGGTAAAATAGGAAAATATTTGATTGCATCAATTTTAGGCTGAAATTGTAACTTATCAGCGCAAAAATTAGTGTATGTATATGTTATATTCACTTCTATCTTACTGAATATTAAGATTTCTACACATTATATTCAACTCTTCATAAAATCTCTACAACGTATAACAATATCAAGTTACAATATGCAACTGCACAGATTTCCCTATAACCTACTGACACGTAGTCGGAATCAGTTTACTTCTAGGCGACGAATCGTTTACGTACCGACCGCAGGGTCGAGTTACTTAGAGCATACACACGAACCGACTCCGAAGTTTTTAGTCAGACTTTTTTGCCGACGTATTGTTTTGTAGGGGGAGTTCTTTTTGTTTTTTTGGTTTGGAGTTTGGATGTATTTAAGACATAGTTTAGAGATTTTGGAGGTTGAGGGTGCATAATTTATTTATGTATTACGTAGCAATATTTTTTACCGGTATGAATAGATTTTCAATATATAATAATACTCGTAATATCTCGATGGGGACTTTTTGATGCTGTGTGTGATTTTAGTTAAACACAAATTAATAAAAATACCAACTTTTCAAATAAACGAAGTAATTGTTTTTATTTTAAAATAAAAACTTTACCTTTTTTTTCTTCAGTCGGGTAAAAAATCTATGACTAACGCAAGTTTTTGTTCTACTCGGGAATCAAACTGCAGGTAGTCAAGCCTATCCCTCCCTATAATAAGCTGCATCATGAGATTGGAATTCAACCTCAGCATGCTAAGAAAGGATTAAGGCTTTGTAGGGTGAGCCTCCGAATATGAATGAACAAACGAACGGTAGCAAGTTGTTTGTGTGTAGTTGTAGTTTCCGGTGCAGATAAGCTTGTCCTTATCTTAATCGTTTCACAACTTAGAAAGATATTTTTAGTAAAATAATAGTACATACTTTTTTGATATTATTTTTTAACACATTTTTTTTTATTTGGTTTGCTAACAAATGTAACAATAATACAACCTTATAATACATCTTATACATAACATATGAACAAATGTTACATTCAAATTATAAGCAAACACCACTTGCATATATGTACTTATAAATAGGCACGTAAAACTTATTTCATTGTATTTATCACTTTTTCCGATAATTAGTGAGAGAATCCGCAAATATGTCTACCGAATTTCATTAAGTAACTTGCACAGGCGAGGAACAGGAGAAGAGGAACCGAGTACAGATCTTCTGGGTGGTGGAATTCACATGAATCCTATAGGTACCTATTCTACTAAAATGCGAAAATTAGTGACGAAATTTAGAATGTTGGCTATTTTTTATTCGAAAACTATTCATAATAGTCGATTTCGATGGATGTCAAATGTTTGAAAAATTACGACCTTATGTAATTTAAGTTTTCGAACATTTGACAACGACATAAATTCAAATTGACATAATATCGTACACATATTACGATGTTGTTGTTTACACACACATCTTTCCTTCTCCACTATGGTGAAGTCTTAGCCTTATTGATAGACATAAGATCCAGTATAGAGTCATACCTCATACAAAATCGCTAGAATTTATACCATGCACGTGAAGAATTCTCCTAGTACGTACGTCTATGACATATCGGCGTAACTGCGTTTAGATCTCAACGAGTGACAGGTTTCTACACATGCTTACTGCGTCATAATAACGGTATCGGGTCTCATACCTCCGTAGGATATAACTCAGCTTTGATAAAAGTGGACTTATGTTCATAGGCTTTTTAGTTATATTTAGTTACAGATTCTTGTAGCATTAAGGGTGTTTTTCCTGTGCTGGCATTTTGGATTATTCAACTTTGTTTACCAAGGTGAATAATTGGAGTTTTTGATTTTAACCTATCACGTCTGATGTATTTCACCTGGTTATCATTACCAAGGTGATATGATTATAGAAAAGTTGTATACTTTTTTAATCTAGGAATTACTCAGGTGAAAAGGGTTGATTGTTTATTATTTTTATGGAGTTACTTTTTAATGTAATATCGAAAGGTATTATAATTAATAATATATAATAAATATAATATAATATAATAATATATTCTACCGATATATGAGTCCGATGTATTAGAAATTTATTTTTTATTTTTTCAGATTAACTCTCACGTATTCTGGTTGCGTATTTTTGGTTCTTCTGTGATGTAACCTCATTAGTATAGTTTAACCTAAATCCTAAAGGGGTGACGCTTGTCAAGGCCGGGATCCAATCAAAAATTGGACCATATTTCCGGCCAAAGCACTCGTTTGAGTCAAGTGTCTTCCAGCAGAGCGCGTTCGCTTCGTAACCTGCCTCCTCAGGTTTTTTACCTTTTAATCCACCCTCCAAACAAAAAACTACCCTACTTTGATAAGGATAGAGCCTAAATTCTAACGGGATGTGCGGAGCAACCACGCTCACTCTTATTTAAATAAGGTAGTCGGTGTGCGAGTGAGATAGAAAATGTTAGGGATGGGTGGAAAAGGGATGCAGGATGGCGATGTTGGCGCGCTTTTGATAGTGATGAGAAATGTCGACAGTTTTCTCGGATTTTGTGCAATTAGAACACATTTACTTAAGAAAACAGAGTTATTATATTGTTTTGCATACCTGTTTTAAATTTTATTTTGCTCTCCCATCATAAGAATCCATGTTCGATTGTAACACCAAGTTAAGAAATTATAAATGGACATTTTTAATGAATAATTAATTGATAAAATACTAAAATAGTCTTATATGTTAATGATTAGTGATTCATTGATGGTAAGGATATTATAAATACTAAAGATAACGACATTCTCAGTGACCTTGTTCAAATTAATTGTGTTAAATAAAGTTATTTGAACAAAAAAAACAAGATTTTCAAGCACTGATTTTTGAGATATGACGTGTTGAAATGTCTGCATTTATTATGTAACCGATAGCTGGCTTTATAAGCTAAGAAAATTAATGCCGTGGTCACATACAGAAATATTTTGATATATACATTTTTAATTTATATTTATTGTTCGAGACAATGCAGATTTTGTCAAAACAAGCGTTTAATATATGTTGCGAATATATTTTTATGTAGAATCTTAATTTTTTTTTGTATTTAATTATCATTTGATATTTTATGTTTAACGTATTTTAATGTTCAAAATTTACATGATGTTCTAAATTGTCAGCATTAATAATGTAAAATAATGTGCATTAGATACATTAATAAAAGAAAAAGCTTCCAGTTTTTGACAGCGATTCTATATAATTATTTTATAGACAGGTTTTTCGTTTAACGAAGTAAAATATGATATAAAATTGTAATAGACTTGGTTATTTGACACAAAGATTACTTACCTTATACATTTTGAATTCTCTATTAGATTTGTCCAACAATTTTCAAATAACCATACGCATAATAAGTAACCTATTTTGTAATGTCAGATGAAAATTTAAAAACAATCTACCTACATTTGTTTTGTGATTGTAATGATTTTCTTACTAGCTTTAAGTCAGTAAAACGTAACTTATGTGATTGATATTGTGATTGACTTTCGGCCATTCTGGCATAATTAAGCAACAAACATCCATCCTAACTTTTCCATTAGATATTAGTAAGTTTTAAGACATCGATAAACAGTTACCATCCCTAGTAGCCAGATGGCGTCGACAGGCGCTGCGAGCCGACAACTTGAATTCGGCTCGTTCGGAATTCCTCGCGTCGCCTCCGCCCCGTGATGCATGCACGAGTTTCGGGGTTTTAGACGACAACACCACGTTCCTTTTTTGAAAGTTATTTTTTTTTTAAAAGGGATGGCGAAATGTTTCGGGATCTTTGACTTTAAATTTTGCTTCGATGGCTGCTTCTATTAAATGAAAGTGTAAGTTATTTCTTTAACTTGTGGGCTATTTTATACAACTGTTTCTCTGGTCTAGTGATCCAAGTTCACCTCTCTAATTATGCTCCGTAGGGTGATGTAGATTCGTTTCCTAAATGGACAAAAGATATATTATGTGTCCGATCCATTGTTTTTTTTATCGAATCTGGGTGTAATTTATCTCGGCCCCCTGCAGCAGAGAAATGGTAAGGTAAGAATAAGACTATAGTGTTAAAATGGCATTCAAAGCTTTGGTTTTTCTCTAATTCACGGTAAGCCTAACTAAACTACCTTCTGTTCAAACCTTCAAAGCTTGATTGCCAATCTAGATACTATTAAGCAAATAGTCATTAATATTGGTCAGTTTTTTACAAAATAAGCTAGATAATACAAGGTACAGTAAATAATAAAGTCGGTACAAGGCAAAGATAAACAGGTATTAGTTCCAAAGTCATTATTTATCTAGCACACAATGATATCTTTGTTGATGTTAAGTCTAGTCTACACTAGTAAACTATCAGAAATAACAACGTAAGCGGTAAAAAGAACTTATACGATTAATCCTTTTGACTAGCAATATATTGGATGGCAATTAGATTATCCGAAATTTATAGCACTTAATTTAAAAAATATTTGTTAAATTGCTTGATTTGCTAACTTTGTCATAAATATTGCGTTAAAGCTAATGATGTAACTTAATTTAATAGGGCAGTGCATTACAGAATAGTAGTAATTCATCATCATCATTTCACACGATAGATATCCCACTGCGGGGCACGGGTATCCTCCAAAAATTGTGAAGGGAATTTATCATTACCTAACTTAAAGTAATATGAAAAGTATAATTCAAAGTTTCAAACGTATTCAACAAATACATCACTAATCACTCGATAATTATACCTAGCCCAGTATCTGCTAGCTCTCGATATTCAATTAGTCGATTTAGATTTTGAGATTGCAAGTGGTGTACAGCCACACACAAGACAAGTGACAGTCGCTGCATATTTATTCTATTCGTTCGTTGTTTTTATCGTCATTAAAGTTTTTTTTTAATTCTCTACCAGCCACATTTATACATTGTTCACGTGACTTAACGAAGCTGACGTCAGTCGTGATGTCAAAATGTATTGATGTAGGAAGTAGAATAGAATCATAGTATTTACCACTTATCTAAAGGGATTGGTTTTATCTTTTTTCGGTACAAAATTGAGCTTATTTCGCGCAAGTGTGTCCTACGCTCAAGTTTACTTATAAATATTTAACACGTTGACGTCACGTTGAAGGCTTCGAGTCTAAACGTTGGTGTAAATAAGCTCTCTAGTACTTCCACGTACAATAGGCTGTAGACTACATTAAGATACTCTGAGGCAGTAAGGTGCGGGATTTATCTATGGAGCTTTGAACATATAAGTTTTTTTTTTGTTATGTATTTGTATGTGTTCAGGCGGCTTAGGTTAGGTGAATGAACTTTTATGTTGTAAAGCAAAATTGTGTTTTGTTGCTGACAATATTTTATGTTATTTGTGGCAATTATATATTTTTAATTGATATTGCATTAGATCGGGTTAGTGCCGCAGCTGGGAAAACAAATGAAACAAAACAAAACAAAATGCATATTCTGTAAAACTGTGTTTTCTGTGTATTTATTTTGTTCTCAGTATTAGTCCTCCGTCTACATTCTTTGGAGGAGACCCGTGCCCAGCAGTGGGACGTTTGTGGGTAGAAATAATGATGATGATTAGTAAAGTATAGTTATAAACTCGCATAATACAGTAGTTATTCATTTGTAACCTATCAGTTATACCTAATACTACCACCAGTATCAGATACTGAGAGGGATTTTCGTTAAAAAATCTTTTAATAAAAGATTACGTACTTACTACATAAAAACGTCATACAAAGCCGAAAGGTATCAGCAAATTTTCCTAAGGCCAATATGTTCGGATTCGATGCCATTGTAACTCACGTACCAGCGTTGATGTGACGTGAATCTGCAAACATATGGCAAACAAAATGTATGTGCAAGTGCATATAAATTATGTATATTATAAAAATAGTTCTATTTTTAGTTTAAAGACGTATATGGGTACTATCGTATCACAATACATTATTGATGCATTCTATTTTTGATAAAGTCAAAAAAGTCACCTTATTGAAACCATCTTAAATCATTGATGTTTTTATGGCCCATTGGAACGCATCATTGCCATAAAAGAGCCTAAGTCACATTTGCCCTTATTTTGAACTGTCTAAGAGATTCTATTTGAGAATGAGGTGCCAGTTCTTCGCATAGCTCTACCTTGTCAGTGGACTGGTCGTAGGTAAATTAGCTGACATTATTTTTCAAATAACTTGTTACATTCTAAAACTATAACTTTCAGTAACTTTGTAACCTAGATAAATTAATGAGATTACATTGCATTTCATTTAAATTAAAATGTTTTTTTTTTTCGAATTTAAATTCGAAATTTAAATTCAAGTAGTCGTACATATTAAGTGTTAATTGCGCTCGTATGCGTGTACGCATGTATGTCTATGTATCACAAGTCAGGGGCGCGAGATTGTCCAACCAATTTACACTATTAAGAGAGTCAACATTATATACAAGGGCTCAGTTGTATATAGTACTGTGATTAGAACTTTTTGTTTTGGAATATAATTTATGCCTATTATAGCTATCGATTAAATAATATTTTAAAACAAGCAGTATTAATATGTTTCCCTATTTATTATGCGATATCTCGGAAACGGTTGAAACCGATTTCGATGAAAACATTCTTTGTTAAAGTGCTTCTTTTCATATTTTATGTACATCTTTACTGAAAAAACATGACAAATCACATATTATAATAATCCTTTTTTGTGCAATGTTATCACGTAATCAATTTCAAATTTCGAAGTAATTGCAATTAGTACAATCTGCTGAGCAAAGCTCCGACTGTGGCGTTAATTGTGGTATTTGGTGCCCCACACCCCTAAGCAAAATGTTGGTGTATAGAGGGGTTTATTAGGTATGCTGACCTTCTGCCAGCTACGGGCCAGCGTGGTAGCGCAACAAACACAGTTGATTTTTCTCCTTAAAAAAGAAGGTATTCAGTGCCAAGTAACGGGTGGCGCAAAAGTAAAGACCCTATTTGGTTCAGCTATAACATTTTTTCTAAATTAGAAAACTAGATTTAGATTTTTTTAAATGTATATTTGTGCCATTAAATTTCGTACCATTAGGATTTAAAGATGATGTCTTTTAAATGGTGACCTCCAGAGTTGATACACATTTGAGCCCTATTTATGACATTTTGCATAACTTGCCGTAACACTTCCTGCGATATGTTCGTTATTTCTTGACGAATGTTTTCTTTTAGAGCTGCGAGAGTCTGTGGCTTGTTCACATACACCCGAGATTTCAAAAAACCCCAAAGAAAAAAGTCTGGACTGGTCAGATCGGGTGATCTTGCAGGCCAAGGCAAATCGCCAAAACGAGAGATAACTCGGCCTGGAAAAGCGTCCCTCACTAAGTCCATAGTGTCGCGCGCTGTGTGTGCCGTAGCGCCGTCTTGTTGAAACCAGATGTGCTCCAGCCCCAATTCGTCCAAACTGGGTATCAAAAACTCACGTAACATGGTTCTGTAGCGTTCTCCAGTGACAGTTATCGCATTGCCTCCAGCGTCTTCGAAAAAATAGGGTCCGATCACTCTGTCAACACAGATGCCACACCATACAGTAACTTTTAGTGGGTGTGTGGCAAAGCGTCGAATTGTGCGACCAATCGGTGCCGGACGGTGGGGAAATCGTCGACGAAATTCACGTTGTGTTCTTATCACTGATATTCCACGTTCTTGGGGAGTAAAACGGTCCATGTTTATTTTCAGTGTATTTTACATTTGTTCACTACACAATTTTCAACAACAGAATGACAGAAAATGTATAATAAAAAAAAAAAAAGCATTTTCTTTAGTGCCACTACTTTTGCGCCACCCAGTAGAAGGTACTTCAATATTTGTCAGTCCCCGTTTGTAGAAATACATTATGTACCGTGCAAGTCGTCTAACAAACTTTCTGCAACTACATAAAAAGCAAAAACAAATACTAAAAAAAAACATCAAAATTCACGAGTCGTGTAAAGGAAAACTTGTTTTTTTTTATAGTAGTTTAATTTTATATTTGATAATTATAAACAGTGTACATTTTATTTAAACTGAATGCATAATCTGGGAGATCTCACGAATTTTTTTTAAGCGGATCGTAAGAGCTTAAAACGTACGTTTACCCTATACCCCTGTTTCGTAAGTTCAAACCGTAGGTCCAAACAGTAGCAAGCAATGTTTGCCCTCCCATTAACACTTGAAGGGTTTAGAGGCTCTAAATGTGAGATATAGGAGTCGTAATAAAAACTGTTTTAACGTATCCCACTAGTGGGCATTGTCTTCGGCTTTTAAGTTACACTAATTAAAAGTAGTTTAATTTTTGAGTTTGGACTGTTTTGTGTTTTAATGAAGAACGCATGTTATGCTATAGTTTACCACGCTGGCCAAACGGCTTGGTACAGGGTTTGTATCAAATTTTCCTTTTCTTGCAGTGATCTTATCTATAAAAGGTTACTCCCTTAGTCGCCTTTTATGACATCCACGGGTTGAGATGGGGGTAGTGATAATATGTATTCTTAATACGTCACTACAAGGATACTTTTTTTCTTATCCGCATTATTAATTTGATGGTTTTTCTTTATTCATGTTAAAACAATAGAGTAACGAATTAATGTGATTTATCGCATAAAAATATATGTATTTAGTGTATTGAAGACTAACATACGACATAATTTTTCGCAATAGTATGTTTCTTAACGTCACAAAGGCAATGCTGCGTTTTAAATTTATAAATAGCTAGGCTATGTGCATTCTTGAGGTAAAATTCTTTAAGCATTTTATTTTAAACGTCTATAAGTGTAAGCAAATCCGTAGAACTATCTCCATAGTTTACCAATAAATTTTCACCTACATTAACTAAATTCATTATAAAAGTACTTCTGCCTATCCTCCCACGTCCTACGTTCACGTCCGTGAGTAATTCACAAGAGACGCCTGCGCAGTGCGCGTCGTGTCGTGCCTCCCAAATATTTTTATTAAAACAAAGCTTTTTTTGGTAAGGCTAAGTTATGAGAGATAGCGATAGCGACATTTTATTTCGCTACAAAAAAAAATAAACTTCATAAAAACCAAAAGGTAAATTTTCCTAAAGTAAGTTAGCTGACAAAGTTGAGATTTGACAATAGCTGGTAAGAAACTCAAGCCACTCTTTTTCATTGCCAATTAATCGAGTTTTCCAAATGTCAATAATATTTTTTTGAGTCTACTGGAAGACATTTTTAGTGTTGCCCCCGTGGCGCGTTATTGGAGAGTCTTACGTCTAGCAGAGACTAGTGCAGGCTGATGACGATGATGAAGATGAAAACGACAATGCTGCCTTCATGCTGTGTCACATTTAGTTAATATTTCCTGCAGGAGCTAAAGCCTGTTTCGCCACTGGCAAATAAGTGCTAGATAGCCTACATGAAACTTACTTGGCAGATTTTTGACGTATTTTTCATATAAAATGTGTCAAAAAAGTCTCAGGTAGTTTATTAGACACTTATTTGACGGTGGTAAAATAGGCCCTTAATAAATAATTTGTTTGTCAGGTTTTTACTTAAACAACATTATCAAATCACAAAAGTCAGTTTGCTTTGAAACACAAACAACAGTTTATACCGCCTTTGCAATACAATCTACTCCCGCTAAATATTATATCTTGCGCCAGCTCCTCTTAGCACAGTTCCCAGTAAGTCATATCTCGGTATTTATCACCCACGTTCATCTCAGCTCGTGTTCACCACTAAGTCTATGAGAATTCCGACATGGTGATGACATCGAGACCGCAGCAGACTGTGTATGAAACCTTCTTAGTATAATACTGCCTTACCGATGAAAATTAGTTCAACTGCATGCCTGTTTAGAGAAAAATGTGTCTAAAAAACATCAATCTTAGAACCATTTTCCAAAGACTAGCGAAATGCAATTAAGATTTTCTTGTTTAGCACGGCAGAATAGTGATCCTACATGGACATACTGGAGCATATGACACCTTTTTTGAATAAGGGCTTATGATGAGATGCGACTAATTGGCTATTATGTATCTTCAGGACTATAAGCATAAGGTTAAAAATTAAAGGTGTATGGAACCTTTTTACTTTAAAACCATATTAGGACAAACTAGAGATACATAATTATGATACTTTCATGAAATAAAGGCTTAAGATGAGATGCATCTATTTAGCTATTATGCATCTTGTGACATATAAGTTTTAGATTCAAAATAGTTTGTAGGTGATTTAGCGTAAATAGCACCTACGTGGGAAAAAGGTGGATTCAAGTCAAGTCAGCATTTTGCATTTTGTGGTCAATGTGCTTATTAAAGTTGAAATTATAGGTAGATATGATGATAGATATGTTTAATTTTTTTTTTATTTCATTAGTAATTTTAAGTATGATTAAAAAAAGTTAACTCTGCCAAATGCTCGCTTGCCAACTATAAAAAAAAAATCGAAAATATTAAATTATACTTACTCATATTTTCTTGAAGTAGATAACCTTTCAGATGGACTAAAAAAAATAGGAGTAAAAAAGTGTGTCAAATATTTTCATATAAAAAAGCGGATAGCATAATATATGTATTTCCCAAAGTAAATATGTATATGATTATAAATTTCCAACGATTAAAAAGAATATAACAATTTATCAATTCTATTACAAATATCAAGCTGGTTGGACTGCAGGGGGTAACCAATAGAATTCTTTTTAAGATTATTCTCTTTTTCAGAAAATATACGCGTATATCGGGTGACTTTATAACCATCAACAGATTTAAAAAAAAATTACCCCGACTCAGAATTCCCTGTCTTACAAATAATTATTTTATATTTTTTAGGAAATTCAATATATAAATATTTATTCTGAGTTTCACTGTGCTTACTATGATTTATATACATTTCTTTTAATAGTTAAGTATGTTTTTAATTATAAAAGTTAATTACTTTTATTTTTTTATCTATATTTCATTTAATTTGATCAAATTTCAAGAATTTTATATGTTTTCCCCTTAAGTAAACATTTTCTCACGCTTAAGAAATAAATTAATACCACAGAAATATTTAAATAAAAAGCCACCTGAATATAAATAAGCAAATTAACAGATATAATCTTAAAGATGATTTTATCTCAGATTTAATCTACTGTTAATTCTAGAATAAAGTTGTAAATTTTCAAATTTTTATAAAATCATTTGTTTTCTTCCAGGTAAGGGGATCCATGGATTTATGGTACATCTCGATAACTTCAAAAAAGGTATGCGATAAGAAAAAAACCTTTATGCTTGTTTCTATTGATATTCTATACGCGTTTTTAATAAGCTTTGTTTAATTTTTATATCACGTTTACGTCATTAAGTTTTTCCCTTTTTATTATTTTTTTTATAGTGTCCGTATTCAAAAACATCATTACCTATTGTCATTCTATGAACTTCGTGGAATAGTTTTAAAAGGAAAGGGCTTAAAATAGTAGATTCGTTGCGCACTAGTAACTTCGGCTGTTTGACATATATTATTACAGTCCCTCTGACGCGTGCCTTACTGACGCTCAATGAGGTATCACTAGACATAGACATTTTCAGTTGATCTCTGAGTGAATTCACAGAAGTGACTATGAAGTGTGTGTGTAAATATTAGATTTAAGCTAAGATTTATTATTTGTACCTTAGAGTTAAGTATCGTATTGTCGCATTAGGTTTCCTGTAAGTACAGTATGTATTAAGATTAAATAAATAAATAAATTATTTATTGAATAGTAATGATATTGTAATACTAACTTTATGTTTCATTTGAATTGGAATGTGTACAAAGTAATATCATACATATTATGCTACTAGGTATCTCATATTATTTATCATTCATAAAAAATACAGATACACAAAAATGTGCCTTATTTACATTGGAATTCAACTCTTTTTGGTTATTAACGATTATTTTCATACCCACACAAATTAACTTCCATATTAAAATTAAAACAATCCGAATGAATACGTAAACGATAAATTTGAAATCATAAATCGTTTAAATAACTATGATATTTTTAATGACATCACTTAGAGAAAACGCTTCTAACAAGGCTGGCTGTACGTACACTGTTCACCAGCGAATTCTTAAGTCGCAGAAAAAAATATCAAGGGTAAATGAAATTATTGGCATTCGTTTTGTTATTGGCTCATATTTTATGTTCTAACGCAGGCTATCATCAATCAAGAAGGATGTAGGTATATTTATTCTAAAGGTGCTTCAAAATAGTGTTAGATAGTGATCTAAAAAAAGATGAATGATGGAAAATAAGTAGAGTTTATGAGATCGAACTTTAAATGTAATAGGTAACTTTTATAGGAAAATTACGACTGGTTGAAAATATATTAACAGTGCGCTGATGGCCTTATGTTTCTTATCGACAAATTATAAAACAATAACGTCGTCTATCCTTCTTTTAATAGGCGCTTAGGTAATTTCGCGCCTTATTTGCAAACTTTATACATTAAAACTATTAATACGATAAAGGCAAAACAATACATTAAGCGGTTTTGAGTATTAGCACATTTGTTTAGATCAGAAATTCCTTTGCAATGTAAGTTCATTTAAGACGTTTCAAACATTTTGTCATTTATTAACCAGTTTTATAAAACTGAATGAGTGTCTTCAAACCGTAAAGATACTTCTAGACGACAATACCATAGATACACTTGAACAAACAGTACTATATTAGCCTTTATATTAATACATGATGACCAGTCTTATAGGCCCTCTAGATCATGTGTCATGTGAAAGTTTTGTAAAGAAATATTTGAGACTAGAGGTCAAGGTATACTGGTAAGAGATTTTTGTCTTCTAATACGCCGAAAGTCGAAACAAAAAGTATATATCGCTCCTTTTGGGGACTTTTACGTGTTCGGAATAATAAAATGCGGTGATATACTTATGTTACGTTACGAAAAATGAGTTACAATCAATAAATAGTTTAAAAATATCTTATGTAACATTATACTAAATATTTTTTAAAAACAACGTAACTTTAGTAAAACAGTCTTGATAATTAAACTATTAATTCATTGTTAGGTACCAGTTTTTTTATTTACTTAAGAACCATATTAGTGTAAAAATTTCGTAGTGCAATTTAAATCAAAGTTTCAATGTCTTCCTTATTCTTCAAATAACAGTAAATTTAAATTAAGAAAACACTTCGTTCAGTAATTTCCAAACCACCATACGGTCCAATATAAAATATCGTTCTGTAACCACAGCCATCCAAGAGCTGTTTTCATGTCAGGATTTATTCAACTTCGTCTCGGTTCCCGCATTCCAAAGCAATGATAGCGACTGTCCTGTTCCTTTGTAATAACACACCGAAGTACCGAACATTTATACTATTATTTACATTATTACCAGCTTCTATGACCAAATAGAGGACTTTCTATAGAAAGGAGAGGTCAGTAGAAACAACATGTATAAAACAATTAATGATCGTTGATGAAGCGAAATATGTTTGTCAAGATCAAAGCAGCTGTAAGGCGGTGGTTTCCACTTACCCCTCTGATCTCAATGTATGTATATATGTTATGATCATTGTATTATAGCCACGGGACTTCATCATGTCAGATATGAGAGGGAAAATTTATTGAACCAATGAACATGTGCCCTTTTAATGGCAACAGGATCGCTTCTTCTTACTTGCAGTAGTGAGACTGTGATGCACCACTGCCCTTAGTACTATTATACAACGAACTGTGTATATTAATCATCATCATTATTTCAACCCATAAACGTCCCACTGCTGGGCATGGGTCTCCTCTAAAGAATGTGGAGGGAATTTAGTCTAATATACCACGCTAGCCGCTGGGGTCTGGCAGTTACATGAAGAAAAGCAAAATTTGAATTTTGATGATTTATTGAATAAATAAATAAAATGAATGTATGCTTCACGCGCTACGCTACTCGAATATCCCTGAACAAATCCGATTACTCCCAACATGTCATAACGTATGCTAAGTATGTTCCAGTGTATAGAACTGTTTGTCTGTTTGTTTGTTTGCACTATGCTGTTGAAGTGTTAATGTCAGTCTTAACACGTTCGAATATGAATTATTGAATAGACGGTACTCTAAACAGTGGTAAATGTGGAATGTGTATGTGATTATTTAAAGTTTTTTAGTTCAGTCAGAAAATTGACATTCCATGTGTTATAAATAACTATTAAATAAGAGATTAAGGTTATATAACATTCACTACAAAACGCGCGGGGCTTCACTCGCGTTATTCTTTATTTGGCCGCTGCTCAGCTCTTAATGGTCTTAGCTTGACATTATAAAGCCTATAAGCTTTGTCGATAAATGGGCTATCCAACACCTAAAAGAATTTTTCATATCGGTATAGTACTTTTTGAGATCCTAGCGTTCAACTAAATAAACGGAATTAACAGTTTATGATTAAGGTAAAGACTATTTAATAATAAAAATAATAATAATATGTAAGTACAGATTAGTAATAGTTGTAAGTATGTTCGATCACTTGTAAAACTATAAGTTACAATCTAGAATCGGAACATTTATATACTATACTGTCTTATTTTTAAGGTTGTAAATTGTTTTCTGCATTAAAAAAAAAAAAAAAAAAAAATAGTATTTTTCTAACAAACTCGCATTTGTATGAACAGTTTTACATTGATATTGTTTATTTGTGTAGATGTGCGTGTCTCACTGTTAACCCCAAATTATTTCAATTAAATAATTTTTTACTTTGATTTTAACGCACTCTCGTAGAGTTTTGGGTATGTAATAATACATAGTCAAGTGAAACGCAATTTGCCTGCTAAATAATAATATGAATTTTAGTACAAAATATGCACTAAGTATTAAACCAGGTTTAAATTGACATAGGCCATTGTTTTTGTGTCAAAGTTGTCAATTTAAACGAGGCTAAATGATAAGTCCATATTTTGTAATAAGGGGAATACGGTTTGCTGTATCATTACGTAATATATTTTAGTTTGAATCCAATTCATTAGAGTCCTAGCAATAAAAACTATAGGTATACCTATACACATAAAAACTTAAAAAAACTGTTCAGAATAAGAAAACCAAGTTTATCTCAAAACTAATAAAATATATCAATGCAGAATATGCAAAATATAACTATGAAAATGCAAATATTACTCCAGTAAAGAACAAAACGAAAAAATCCACGAATTTATGCGTAAATATTTGCATCAAACAGACATTTGCAACACATAGGTGCGATATTTAACTTAATCTAAATCTATAACCATCATTCATTGTAATACTATAAATTGATTATACTGAATGTATATTTCCAACAAATAAATACAATATAATATATTTTTAGTAATTTATTCGAAACTAGCTTCCGTCGACGGCCCCGCTTGTTGATATGTTGGTAGAATATCAATCATCTCAGCCTATAAAAGTCCCACTGCTGAGCACTGGTCTCCTCCAAAGATTGTGGAGGGAATTCTAAAACTCAGGCCACTCTTTTTGATCGCTAAAGTAGTTACAATTTCAATTGGTTACAGTTTGAATATCACTGAATGTTACGAGTACATCAAACACCATACTAAATAAAATAAAAAAAAAATATTCGACAGCTGTGATTGGCTTACTAAGTCAATCGCGCCATATTGCCGGCCCCTGATTGATCGTCGATATTAGACCATGCATCGGTCTGCTATCGACGTGTGTAATTTAGCAGGATCGGGCTCCAGGTTTGTCAAGTTGTAAGCAGAGGTGGTGCATCACAATCATAATTCGCATTATTAGGGAGCAAGCCTATAGCTATATAAATTATCTAGTCAGATCATTACAATTTTGAATAATTTATTTATTTAAAAACTTTATGCACAATAATGGTACAATGGTGGGCTTAATGCCAAACGCATTGTCTACCTGCCAACCTTAGGGTGATGCAGAGAAGAACATGGTAGGTGCAAAAACAAAATAGAAGTAGTGTCTTAAGCTAATCTTCTTCTTATCGTGTCGGCCCAAAATTTGGCCACGGCCACTGCACCGTCAGTTGCGCTCATCAAATCTTCCTGCGTGCAGTTGTTCGGGCACGCAGAGCATGATAACACGTGGGCCATTGTCTGAGGAATGGCACCACACTTGTTCACAAGTTGGAACCATCTGATAATATAAGTTAAATACAATATATAAGTAGTAACATAAATAAAAAATAATATAAGATAAATAGTAACTTAATATATCAAGATCTAAATACATACATAGAATATTTAAAATAAAATAATATGAATATAAATAAAATTATTAAATAAATATAATATGAACATTATACATATTATTAAGTACGCTACTAGTTTATTGATAAGATGTTTCTGATAGTCCTTCGAGTAGGATGTTTCGTACCCGTAATAATGTGTTGTAATAAATCTGTTATTAGTGTTTTTCTATATTAGAAGCAGCAAAAGTTTATATTATAATATTCAGAATACTAATAGCTTTATTGATTTTTATTATAGTGTCATTTTGTTTTGTTCATAAGTTAAGTGATTAGTAGATAATTAATTATGATGTTTTAAAATGTGTTCGTTTTCCTATTATAGACAATATTGACATTTAAATTAATAGGCATATATAATTACATAATGTATTTGTTTTGTAAAGTATATACTTGCATATGCCTACTCAGAACAGCTGTTAATTGGATAATAAAAACAAACAATTAATTTAATTTATTTGTATAGATATTTATCGTATGACTGCTAAGCCGGAGGTCGTGGGTTCGATCCCCACCCAGAACAAATCTTTATGTGATGAGCATATAGGTTTGTTCTGTGTCTGGGTGTAATTTATCTATAATATGTATGTATTTTCAAAAAAAAAATGTATTTAAGTAGTATATCAGTTGTTTAGTACCCATAACACAAGCAAATATAATTGCTTACTTTGGGACTAGATGGCGCTGTGTGAATGTGGTAGAATATTATATTATTTATATTATTATCGTTTAGGTTACACTGCAACCGTTCTATAATTATTGAAAAATCAAATTGCTCAGTTGCTTCGTTGCAACGTGATAAGAATATACCTTCGTATTTCCAATCAATACTTTTATATATTATAAAGCTGTAGAGTTGGTTTGTTTGTTTGGTTGAACGCTAGGATCTCAGGAACTACTGGTCCAATTTGAAAAATTATTTTAGTGTTGATTAGTCCATTTATCAAGGAAGGTTATAAGCTAGTGCCAATTGAAGGCCAAATAAAGAACGAAAGCAAAGCGAAAAAAAAGCGGAGCCCCACGCGCCTTCTATTAATATATAAAAATAAATTATTCAAACAAAATAGTGTTGTGAAATACTTAAAATGTGTCATCAATAGTTTTAGCTTCGTTGTTTTATTACAACTGTCATATTACTAACTTATTAAATTTGTTTGATATTGTACAATACCTGTTTCGAACCTACACACAAAGATCCAACTTTTTGCATTTTTAAATCAGCTGCTAGACTCATTTTTAAGTAATTTATATTTATTAATATTCTTATAGTCACAATATAATACACATTATATGAATACATGCATATATTAAGAGAATATGTAAAGTTTTGCTTCTAAAATAAGTAGTATTAAATAAAAATGTCGTCCGTATAACTCAAGATTTTGCATGTCGATTTAAGAGGAATTTTACGGTGTTTTTTTGCAAAAATGCAGATTTGTGTGGTCTCATATATGTAGCTAACTCTTTTATCTAATATTGCAAGGCAAACATGTCACAAAATAAAATTGATTAAAGTGTAATAAAATTGGTCTAAACAAGAAAAATAGTGACATTTATAATTTCCTAAAGTATTTTATTACCTCATGTTGCATTTGAGCTAAATAAAGAAAATCGTAAATTCATATATGAAAAATATATGCGCAAAGCTAAAAATACTTGTATGCAAATGGCCACTCAATAAAATTATGATAAGGAGACACAAATCAAATTGAAGTATATCTTTGAATCTATGACTGGCCTGTTATGCATCTAATAAATTATAGTTTCGACATACTAATGATTGAATTGAAAATTTTACGATCAATCGAAATTCTAATAAGCAAAGCACAGGCACAATAATGACGTTTGTCGCATCATAATTTTCAATGTGATTTTTAAATGTCAAAACATATTTAAAATTATATTAAAATGATTAATGAATGAATGATTTACCAATCCTCTTTTTATTTACTGTCAATAAATAGACTTTGCAATTATTCTTTTAAGATTATCTTGTTATTTAAAACTTCGTTAGATTTTTTGTATAATTATACATTAATCAACTAGAAGTCGCGTGGGGTTTCACTCTCATCGTTCTTTATTTGGCCACTGCTCTGCTTTTATTGGCCATAGCGTGATGTTATATATCCTATAACCTCGATAAATGTACTATCCAACACTAGAATATATTTTTAAATCGGACCTGAGATCCGCTCAACCAAACAAACTCTTCAACTTTATCATTTTAGCATAGATGTATTGTGTTATTACTAAATTCTTTTTTAAACTAATGTAACTAATTTGAAATCAAAACCAAAGACATAACAACTAAACAAACGACGTACAAAACCATTTTAAATGCGAACCACGTTTAAATGTTTAATCATTTATTTAAATGTAAATTATTCGCGTTAATTGAATCGGGGACATCATCGCAATACTTTCATTATAAAAAGATACCGCAACTGAACATATCGTATTAATACAAAATGGAGTTGAGCTGATCGTAAAAATAAAATGATTATTGCCTCTATCAAAACGTCTGGAGAACCCATTTGACTATTTAAGTTCACGTATAATTGCACGGGCTTTTACCGTCAACTTGATATAATCCTGGGAGGCATCCTTTTATCCAGTTTTGAAACGTATACAGTAATTGCTAATCTGAAAGTTTTTTTTTGCCAGACCGGTAACCCAACACCGTAGGATGCCGCTTAAAAGGGAAACTTAGTAATGCCTTTACGCCAATCGCGTCGTGTTATATCAGAGCATGAGCTGTTTATTTTTTATCGATATTCGTCCAACACTAGTTTGTTTTAATTGGCGTTAGTCACTGACAAGCGATGAAGGGTGTTTTTTAGTTTTATTTGTTGAATTGTAATGCAGTAGGGTTACGTTTTAGTGGGCCGTTAAAAGTGTAATTGGATGTTTGAAAGATGTATGTCGTGGTTTGTGGTATAAATTAGATTTGAAGTTATAAGCTAAAATATTTTAACATTATTTATTTAGCATTAACTACCATCAATTTTATCATCAATTATTTACTTTAAACTTATTACTTAAACGATAACATGTCCTAAAGTTAACTGTTGTTTTAGACACTTATTAGAAACGTCATCGAGGTTTTATGTGGATGTAGCCACAACCCTATCTTATGTAATTCTATAAATTACACCAAACAGCCGGCTAGGATTAGCATAAACTAATATGATTTTGTTGCCAATGCATGAGAAGATTACGTATAGGTATCTTACAAAGTTAATGCGATCAAGAAGCGTCCACAGCAGTTACGCGCCTGTAGTAGTTAGCACTTTATCGATATGCTAAAATGTGATGCACAACACTAAAGTTTACGCACTACAGATTCCTTTTATCGAATTTTGAATTGCTCGGGTGCATGGTTAGCTGGTCCATCGTTGATTTTAGTTGAATAAGGTGATCCTTTTTTAGTATACGTTTACATACACCTAGTATGTAAAGATTCATCTTGGATTTAGATTTTAATTTAGATATGTAAAGCGGCGATGTTCGCCCCGCCTACGAATGTTAATAAGATTTTGCAAGTAATGTGACATGTATATGTTTATAAAATAATAGTTCAGTATAAAAATGTGTTTACATACACTAATAATAATATAGGTTTAATGTTATTTCCTTATTAATCCTAATTGACTGGCCTGTTGGTTTAGTGGTTAGTGACCCAGACTGCTAAGCCGGAGGTCGTGGTTTCGATCCCCACCCAGGACAAATCTTTGTGTGATGAGCATAAAGGTTTGTTCTGTGTCTGGTTGTAATTTATCTATAATATGTATGTATTTACAAAAAAAAAATGTATTTAAGTAGTATATTAGTTGTTTAGTACCCATAACACAAGCAAATATAATTGCTTACTTTGGGACTAGATGGCGCTGTGTAAATGTGGTAGAATATTATTATTATAGGTGTTAATGCAGAGGTGTATTACATGTTTAAATTTTATGAATCAGTTTTCTTTATCAAAACTTTGTTATATATTGGTATTGTTTTTCGGATATATAGGTATAAAAAGCAAACAGACTTTTCTTTTCTTCAACGAGCTCAAAAGTAAAAAAAAAAACTACCTATCTCTTTTCCCAATAACAGTTACACTCCAAAGTAGAACTTTACAAAAGCTCAAAGGGTTGTAATTATAATTAATTCGTTCAGCAGAACAGTCAGACTTAATTATATATTGAAAGAGTTCATTTTAAAATTTGGCTGTTTTGTAGAATTTGCTTTCATGTATTTTAGCGTGCAATTAAATACTCCAAAATGTTGAAATGTTTGGAAACTGGTTTGTTTGTGGGCCAGTTTTAGTGTTATTTCTATTGTAAGTGTGCTTAGGTAAAACTTGGTTGTAATTTTAAGTGCTACGTTTTTTACTCTAAACCGACGAGAATCTAAGTATGTAAATATTGATGAATGTCATAGAAGCGAAAGATGAATGTGAAAATCGGAGCCGGTGTAATAGAAATGGTCTCTGCTACCCCTTTTTCGGAAAAGAGATGTTAGCTATATATGTATGCTTTTTAAGTACACGCTTAGCTGTCAAACACTTGTTTAAAATCTTATCTTCTCCTTGATAGATGCCTATATACCAAAGAGAAGTAGAAATCATTTGAAATAGCAGGATTCGCTACTGACTTCTTCCTAACTACTTTAGCAGTCGATAGGAGTTACTTAGAAATGAAGTATTAATACAAAATAGTGGTAAATTGTATTCACACCTTGCGGCAAAGAATAGGCTTCAACCAGTTTCCTTCATACTTTATCATTATGCGTACAAAACTGGTAAGGAGTGGTAAACAAGTAACGGTATGCGAAACCTTGCAGAAATCCTAATAAACGTGTAGAAAGAGATTTAAGATGAAAATCCAGTGTATCATGAACTATTGATCTCGATAACCATATATACCTACAGTTTGTAATATTAAAGCTATCGAAAGCTGGACTTTATTGTCCAAAAAATAGAGGTTAAATTAATGAAGGTAAACGGCAAATTGGCAAAGTTTCTAGTAGTGTCTGACTGAATTTAGTTCCTCGTTAGTGATGACAAGTAAACTGGTAAGGGAAACGTAAGCCCTAAATTATTGCGAAGATATTAAGTAATAGTTTTATTGGCGTTAGGAATTTGTCTGCGATTAGTTGTGTAAGTCATTGAGGAAATGGACTTAAATCTTATTTAAAATACAGACTAATAATATAATCTATTAATACTTTTGCAATAGAATGATGGTGGAGTGACGTTAAAGGGCTTTACAAACGCTGCAGATTCGCCAAAATTTTTGGCCAACATTATCATTAATGTTGGTGGGATGTAAATAGGAAGTCGACATAATTTCTATATAAATAATTTGGAATGCAAGTACCATATCGTTGTCAAATGTTTGATTATAATCATCATTTTAACCTATAAACGTTTAATTAACCCACTGTTGAGCACAGGTATCCTCTAAAGAATGTGGAGGGAATTTAGATTACTATACCACGCTGGCCAGACGGGTAGGTATAGGATTTGTTTCAAATTTTCCTTTTCTTGGAGTTCTCTTATCTGCATAGTTTATAATGTGAAATTGATATTGTCAGATTAATGGCAATAGACCTAATTATATAACTATCGTAGCTGTGAGTGTAGAGAGTGTACCAAAGACCTTGGCTCTCTCGCATCGGCTTACACAGCCCTGACAAAATGATTCTCGGGGACACTCTTTAAAACGTCTGTTAAAGACTAAACAGGCCTTAGATGATGATGATTGTAATTCATCATCATCATCATCATCTCAGCCTATTGCAGTCTATTGTAATTCGTAGCTGGTAAAATGTAGGTGTTTATCGATGATGAAATCCTGAGCTTTTCCTGTTAAAGGTACTTAAAAATCGAATCCAACACCATTAAACCAAACACACGTCAACGACACCACAGAACAGCAATGATACATTCTTTGCTATCATATCATCTAAACGACGCTTCGTTAGATGTTGGCCATCACAATACTTGATTACCTCTCAATCTTCCACTCGTGCACATTTAGCACGTATATATGCTCGCACATGCACCATCCGTGCTTCGAACACGGACCAATTAGCACAGTCGTCGCTCGCTGATACTGACTCATAAATCCAGTGGACCGTTATTGTCGGGCCTTGAGGCAAGCGGCAAGCGATTGATATATATTTGTTATTTACGTGAAGTAACATATTCCTACGCAAATTTCCCTGAAGAGATAAGCTAAGGTCAGTCACACACACATTTTGACAGCCAAAAATAACGCAGCTCTTGCTCCTGCGCTGCGCTGGGCCGAAGAGGCTTTGCTTTTTAACAAAGAGTTATAAGTTGCTAAGGAAAAAAGTTAGAGTTGCTGTAAGAGATTTTTTGGTAACTTTAAATTTTGAATACTGCGATATAATTTAATAGTTTACATTACAAAGAATAAAATCTGTGATAAAATAAAATATACTGATCACTTTCAGTATAATAGTCTTTAGAATTAGTTACTTAATAAGAGAATATAAATGATCATAATATTATTTTTTAAAACCGGTTTTAAAGTTATGTATCTTATTTCATTTTACATAAAAATTAAAGCTTATCTAACATAGCTTTTCCGACACTTTGCTGTTTTAGGGGCTCTACACTCTTAGGACCCCTGTAGCTTCGGGAATCTTCGCCGATGCCCGATCGGAGATGCACCAGCGCAACATTTACAAATTCCGTGTATTGAACTTAAATTATAATAGTTTTATGCAATATTTAAATATGAGTTTAGAGTTTTTTAGTATAGAATGGAGTTTTCATGTTAATTTCTTTTTGTCCCTTTTAAAGTATAACGTGACGTACAGTATAAGTTATTATGTTTTATTTAGAAAATCATTTTCTACAAAATATACTGCAGTATATCTTAACACAAAACCATTATCATCGCTGCATAATTTTAATAATAAATAAGTAAATTTCGAATACCAATACAATCCGAAATAATATATGTATGTATTAATCTTTAAATAAATTGATGAATAATATGAGTTTTAACAGTTTGTCGTATTAAGATTGTAAAATAAAAATTATATCAACAAGAATTCGCTTCTACCCCTTGTCATTTTAAACCAATCTTACGACTAATGTGTTATCTCTTTTACTATATGTTACACTGTATATTGGTGTCTCTTTCTGTCGTTTGAATTATGCGGCAGTATCCTAATATGTATATTTACTTATTTGGCTGGATATTGTTAAATAAATTCGCAGTTTTCGAGGTCCTTTTTTCTTTATGTTCAGGCCAGTTACTTTTGAGTTTTATTATAAGGCGTGTTATTTTTCAGTTTTATTGTTTACTGTTATCTGCAAGCGGCTTTATTCGCGTGGTGAATGCATTCTGTTTCCTAGTTTCTATACCAGAGTTGGGCAAAAGTGGTATTTGTCTTGAAATTCTCAGCCCGGAGTGTGAAATAGTTGCTAGCAACGGCAACAGGCTCTTCCTTCCATCTATCACGTGGGAAAACAGCTGCAAAATGTGGATGTGACGCACATCTGCCTACCTCCTCGGGAAAAAAAGACGTGAATATTATGACATAAAAACATTTTAGGTGATAGTTGCAAGTGTTTTGATTAATGGTACTACTCTTAAAAAAAAAAAAAAAGCCTCTTCTCTAATAGCTGCGTTATTTTTGGCTGTCAAAAGTAAAAAGTCTATTGTTTCACTGTACCAGCATGTGGTCAAATGAATTATTAAAACCTACTTATAGTAAATGCGATAGTTACGATGTATGGATGGTTGTTTTTTACTCAATCACTATACAACGGTGGAAGTAATCTGACAATTTTCTAATTTGACATACAGATAGATTATAGTCGGGAATAGAATTTTTACGAGACAAGTGTGCGAAGCCTTGATCGGGAGTTAGTTCAAATTTACCTTTTCCAGGGCCACAGATTTATTGCAATCAAAGTATAAGAGATATACGAGTAACAAAGCCTACTAGTAATTATAAAAAACAAAATTAAAAATTTTGAAAAAACCCATGACGAGAACATCTGTACAAAATAAGAAACGTAACATATAAAAAGGTTTAAATAACTTTATTTTAAATCCCCGACGAAAAGAATATAAGTAGCGTAAAAATAATCCCAAGAAAATCCGTCGAGGGCTGCCATACCCTGACTTGAAATGAACGAAAGTATTGCAGTTTTATGTATTTGATACCTACCTAATTATTAACAATATTTAGTTTACAATATATATTTTATACTAGAAACAGTAATGATATTGGCAGCCCCCGACGAATTTTCTTGGGATTATTTTTACGCTACTTATATTCTTTTCGTCGGGGATTCGAGCGACCCGAGCCCAGCAGTGGGACTTAATGGGTTGCTGATGCTGATGAAATAAACCCGGAACTAACGCACTAAAGGCACCACTAAAACATTATTAAACGCCTTATAAAGGTTAAAAGTTAAACATTCAGATGATTTGATGGCTCTGTCCGTAGTTTGACAATAACTATTGCATATTTTAACACTGTATTGTACGTGCCGTTAGTTCAGAGATCTAGGGTTACTAACAATATAGCTTCGGCATTCTATAGCCGTTGTTAAATATGTAGATTCCGCAAACTGTCTGCTTGTTGTAAATGTGTGTCTGTTTGTGTCAGTTTAGTGTTGAAACTGACGGTTGGTTTAAAAACTTTGTTCTTGAATAAGAAGATCAGGTCGGTTGAGCGTCGTTCAATTTACAAAAAAAGAAAAAATCTATAATTATTATTATAAAGCTGAAGAGTATTTTTGTTTGTTTGGTTGAACGCTAGGATCTCAGGAACCCCAAAAACCCATATTTATTTCCCTATCCTGAATAATAATAATAATAAAAAAAAAGAAAAAAAAAGTCACCACATTTTTATATTTTTAAATGTATTTTTTTTTATATTTATATTTGAAAATGTAAGAATGTGAGAATGTAATTTAAATAAAGGGAATAATAATAATAATATTCTACCACATTCACACAGCGCCATCTAGTCCCAAATTAAGCAATTATATTTGCTTGTGTTATGGGTACTAAACAACTGTTATACTACTTAAATACATTTTTTTTTGTAACAACATACATATTATAGATAAATGATTACACCCAGAAACAGAACAAACCTTTATGCTCATCACACAAAGATTTGTCCTGGGTGAGGATCGAACCCACGACCTCCAGCTTAGCAGTCAGGGTCACTAACCACTACACCAACAGGCCAGTCAATATAGGTTATAATGTGCGTTACTACGGAAAATACTAGCACTTATGAGATATGTTCCTTTAGTTTTATAAATTAACACATCAATCCTTTATAACATGAAACATCCTTTATAAATTACAACTTATTTTGATTGGAGGCAGTTAAACAGATTCTAAGTTCAGGTCTCGTCATTAAATAGTGAATATGCAAGTATTGTCCGTCCCGTTAGGCACTAACTCGCTGAATGTTTGGTGTAATGGGCGTCTCAACGAGTGTCCCTTGACTTGATTGGTTCATAAAATATATAAATCTTTCATAGCCACTGAAATTCCTTATGCATAATGCTCTTCCATAAATGGTGGCGTCAGAAATGAATTCTACTGATATTATAAATGGAAAAGTTAGGATGGATGTATGGATGGAATGCAAGAACAGCTGAAAATATTTGTGTGAAATTTGACACATAGATAAATAAATTACAGTCTGTAAAAACACATAGACTACTTTTTACAGAGACTAATACTTTGATTTTTTATTGGAGTCCACTGTTGGATAGGCCTCTGGCAACACGCGCAATAACAGTCAGTCCTCCGTCTTCCACATCCAGTTTGACCCAGGCGATCTTTTCTGGCCGTCGCGTCGCGTACTGTACAAATTCTACACTACATTTTTTTTTTACATTTTTTGAAATCCACAACTAATTCTAGTTAGAAATATGTGTTTGAAACTATTCTTGTCCCAACAGTTACAACATACATATTAGGGCTCCTCGGTCTGAATGTACCGGACAGATATGTGTGGCGATGTCGGGCGCCGCCGCTGCTGGCGGTGCCGCGCGGGCGCACAAACCTACTGAACTTAGCGCCACTACCACGCGCACTGCGCACTCTCAACCTGGTGCTCACATAGACTTGTTTGGTTGTGCACTTAGAGAATTCACAAAGGCAACCTTACCATAAGTTATACATAATTAGTAGTTTAGGATAATTAATAGATATTGTTACACAATGTATTGGGTACTGGGACCTGTAATGATAGATGTAAGCGTGGAAAATAAATAAATAAATAAACATAAAGAAATTTCATCTCATTTTCAAGTGAAGATTTTTAATACATGCAGTAATTACTTTTTTATATAAAGTCACACAATACATAAATATATTTTATATTATCCTTTTCAGGTCAGATATACAAAACATAATTGACCGTAGCGTTTTAGTGTACTTTAAAAATGTTCAAAAATAACTGACCTGAATACGAAAGTGTGTCGTAAATCAATCAAAAAACTAATTAAGATCAACTGTACTACGGATTGCACTTAACCGTTTTACAATACGAAGCTTATTTTTTATGCGAACATGTAATAACCGTGGCAATGATCACAATTTGGAAATATACGACTGGGTATTTTGGCGAGCTTTTTCGGTGTCGTACGATTTTTGAGTGCAATGGATAGAAGGTAGCATGGAATGCCTAGGAGAAAACATGTGTGTAGTTTTGAATGAGATAAGTAAAAGATCTTAAGAATAAGTTTTGTTAATTACATTTATGTTACATTTTAAACACATCTGACTGGCCTGTTGGTCTAGTGGTTTGTGACCCTGACTGCTAAGCCGGAGGTCGTGGGTTCGATCCCCACCCAGGACAAATCTTTGTGTGATGAGCATAAAGGTTTGTTCTGTGTCTGGGCGTAATTTATCTATAATATGTATGTATTTACAAAAAAAAATTATATTTAAGTAGTATATCAGTTGTTTAGTACCCATAACACAAGCAAATATAACTGCTTACTTTGGGACTAGATGGCGCTGTGTAAATGTGGTAGAATATTATTATTATATTACATATAGCTTGCAATAAGGTGAAACAATATAAAAATACTATAAAAAATTAGATTCTTACAGCTATATTGTATTAGTATTAAACTCTTTTATCCATTTATAGTTTCCGTTATTTAAAAATAAAATAAAATAATTACTAGTCCATCATCATCATCATATCAGCCTATCGACGTCCACTGCTGAACAAAGGCCTCACCTAATTTACGCCACTGCTAGTCCTTACTAATGTTTAATTCGAGTAACTCTACTTGATTCAGTGAAGTGAAACACTTTTCATTATTTACCTCAGTACCAATAAATCGAATGAAATTTATAACAACATTACAAATAGGCTTTGCGTAGAAATCTACGTTTGAAGGCATGTAAAGTAAAGGAAGCTTCGTTTTACTACCATACTATATTATTGCAGAATGACAAGCTGTGTGGTCAAGTAGCCGTAGTATACAACAGCTGAATTCACCATGAGACCATTCCCAGGACACACATTTTTGCATTTGAAAATTTGTTTTTTTTTAGTCTGACGTACCTACTTGGCGATACAGCGAGCCTACTTGAATTTTGCAACGACTCAGTCATATTAGATAGCGCCGTCAAATATTTGAAAATGCCAGCGACCACTTAAATTTTGAAACATTTGACAACGATATTGAATTCGAAAAACTCTGATGTTTCATTCTCTCTAAAGAACACTTTTTGCACTGTGGTCCCATTGCTTGGCACGGATAGTATGAGGAGAATATAATTACCAGTTACTACGCTGGCCAGACGGGTCTCTGCTTGATTTAATTTTTTTTTTTTTTTTTTAAGTTTTAAGCTCTTGTCTATGAGTTATAGCATTGATATAGTGTTATATATCCCTCAATATTCAGTTATAAATAACCAATATGCCGGTAGCTTGCGTCAAACGTATTGTAAATTGCATACTCAATCAATCTTTAGCAAAATCCCACCATAAAAGTATCGCTCGACGCATTTCGTTCACGTGTGTCCACGATAAAGGACCTCCCGTAAAAGCGGAGTTGATTTTATGATCATACTAATTGGCTATACCAAATAAACGTGGAAATATGAATGCATAAAACTGGGTTCGATTCTCAGTGCAGTTCCTAATGGATTTAGCGACATTCGTGTTGTAAATGTTTTTCTTAAGAGCGTTTGTGCTTGCTGGGTTGGGTGCGTCGCATTTTTATTATGAATTGGTGATTTTTAATGAAATATTTAGACTTTCGCAGTGGGTTTGTGTAAGAGGGCTCGGTGCGATCCTAAGGTTGGGTAGAAACTGTACTACTGTGTAAACGGTATTGAGTTTTCTGTATTTATATTCTCAACATTACCCTAGAGTCCAGAAATGAGCCCGGTTGGTGGCAATAGGTTCACCTCTTATGCAAAATGTGGGTCTGATGCACCTCTGTTTACCTACCTCTTTGAGTAAGAAAGGCTCGATGCTATGTAAATACTATATTTGCCATAGGCACTCAAAAAATTTAAAAAAATATGGTGAAATACGACGTTCTCAGGCCATTGAACATAAACCCTCTTACCTCTCATTATTTTTGTTAAGTCGATGCGAGTTTTAATAATGTTGATGCGTTTTGATTTCTTGTATTTTTATAGTTGATGAATACAATATTTTTTATAGTTTTGTGAAATGTCCTTTGTGGGGTTTAATAGAGATGAAGTATTTCTGAAGCTTCGTGTAAAAATATGCGAAGTGTGAAGTACATGCGAAGTTATTGCAGTAGGTACGACGTATTCTAGGAATACTTATTATAAAATACACTTAATAAATATCTGTTTTAGTATTCGTAATTACATTTTTGTGATGTGATTTGTGGACTGTTGATGTGTAAACGTGATATTGTGACACAAATTCTTTACGCATAAAAGTCGTGAAATAAAAAATCTGTTTATTAATTATTTTCAGAAACATAAAGTGTCTAAAACTCTTAATATATAGCCTAGTAGTAATCTTCAATATTACATAGTTCGTCTTTTAAAAGTAAATCGTTATTTATAATTTTGATGCGGAAATTTGGGAGGTAGTTTGTTGTAACGAAAAACCTAAATAGATTTTAACGAAAGCTATGTATGAGATATGTATGACTTATACATTATACTCACTTCATCAGCAACCCATTAAGTCCTACTGCTGGGCTCGGATCTACTCTCCTCTATCTAGAGAGCTGAGAGGGTTTTGGCTATAATCCACTCACGCTGGCCTAGTGCGGGTTGGTGGATCAGACATACATAGAATTTCTTCTAGGTTATGTGGATTTCCTCACGATGTTTTCCTTCACCGTTAGCAGATGGTAAGTCAGTTGACCAGTACATATAAATTTCACAAAGTGGAATTCACATTGGTACTGCCGGTCGGGATCGAACTTGGACCGCGTGATTTGCACGCTGGTCCCTTATCCATTCAGCCACCAATATACTCACTTATCAGCTATAAATTATCACGAAAATTTATTCATAGCCCAGACAAAATCACAGGCGCATGATAGTATAGAATAACAACATAGCGATCAAAGTATTTTTGCACAAGTTAATGTGCTAACTGTAAGGTCAAACAAAGTTATAAGTATAAAACCTCTTCCTTCATAATAACACTGCCCGGTGCCGTTACATCGTAGGCGTAATGCCTGCCCATCATTGTCTGTTTTGTTTATCGATACTTATTTATGCGGTAATCGAGTTATTCATCGATAAACGCACAAGAATGTCGCATCACTGCTTCAAGTGATGCAACTGCATTATTTGAGATGTTTTTCGTAAATTTACGGCCGTAGATATGATTGTGATGGGTTTTGATGTTTTTACTTGAAAGTGGAAATTTTGGAAAATGTAGGTGTACCGGTTAATGATGTTCTTATTATGAAAGTAACATATATACATTCAGTCTACGTATAAGGTATAAGATATCTTACTTCCTCATATGTTTAGTAGTAGTAGTAGTAGGATACGACTGCAGAACAGAAGGATGTGGGTTCAATGCTCAGAAAGTGTTATTTTGATAAAGGGTTAAAAAAAAAATTGAGCGGTTCCCAAGTTTTAGAAGAAAAAATCTGAGTATGAAACATTTTTTGATGAGAAAATTTTATGAGAATTAGATTATGTTCATAGCCAACATGTTTCTTCAAATTTTGAACCTGAAACTTCCCAATCAAAACCCAACCATTTCACCACTGAACTATCAATCCTCATTATCCCAACTTATACCACACTAACAAGCATACATAAACAAAATAATCTAAAATTCACCCTATTCTTTACCATGTACGGTAAAAAATCGTGACTCCATCCTAAATTCAGCAGGCTTACTTATTGACAAATTCAATAAGCCTCTAGCTAACAGGGCCTTGAACATCCTGTATAATGCGTGAAAACATAAGTGTGGATACAACACCCTGTATATGGCGACTTATAACTAGGCGTAGCTTGTTAGTTGGGTACAGTGTAACTCAAAACGAGCCACTGGCCAGGGCTGTGAGTGGGTAAATAATGTTGAGAGTTTATGATGGTGTTGTGAGTTCGATTTCTGTGTTTGGTTTTAATGATTTTTTATGTGAAAAATATTGGTATTATATGATTTTAATTTAAATAATTTATTTATGTAGGTCGTAAAGACTGCATCATTATTAAACCATTATCATCAGCTTTATGAAACCATGACCATTCTGTCAAAAGTGAACGACTGGGGAGGAGGAGGTTACCATATGTAGTTTAAGCATGTTTGAATAAAATCATTCACTATGGTTGTGTGCTTGTTTTTAGATCAGGTAGATAGATGAATGATTTTAATGTAAATTATTTACCAGTATTTTCACTTAGATTTATAATTTCAGGTAAAATGAAATCCCCAGTAAAGTTAGTAAGTAAATCCTTAAATTAAATACTAATTGGCAACATGATCAGTCAGTCAATAAGGTTTAGTTGTTTATATTGTTTTAAATTACGGTTTTGATTAAATGTAAAGGAATACTGAATAAACACTTAGTTCTTGAAGTGACAACCCTAGACACAAAGGTGATGACAGATTTATTCGCACAACCGCGACGTATCATTGCATGAACACTTAAAATCACGACCATTGTCCATAAACACATTAATGTTCGTACTTATATTTAAAGCCTAGTTGACAATGAAGAAAGTACTGTAGAAAAAACAATTGAATACGTAGTAAATCTCCGTTTACTTTTAGACTAGAACGGTTTTGTGCCGCCTTCATCCCACAAAATCGCTCGCTGTAGCGGAATCTAAGTGAGGCCTACGTCTAGCAGTGAACGTCATTGGGTTAATTTGATAATATGATGAAGTAATAATGCACTGTAGCCTTGGTAGTGCAGCAAGTATGGACGACAATCGTGGTTTCAAACCCCAGAACGGATAAAAACGCTATTGAAATTTTCCATATTTTTTTAAGTTACATTCTGGAGTCTGGAATTGTGCCTGGAATATGACACTATATAACCTTATTATTAGAGGGAATATCACAGAGGTGGTATATTGCTGGGATATAAATTTAGTGCTATATTTAGAGTATTGTGTTCGAGAAAGTTAGACTTAATTTTAAAGCAAACAAAGCGATGACAATAGAAAATATAAAATCAGGATTAATTATTTTATGATTTTTTTCAATAATAAAAAAAAGACAAACCGAAATTTATTGCTTGAACTGAGCAGCTCAACGGGACAAATACGTACCTTCTTGAGTGTGGTACTCTGCCTACCACTTAGGGGAGAAGGCGTGATGGTATGGTGCATTGGTCGAGGGATATTAGAACAAATGCGTCGTTAAGGCGAGCTGTAGCATGTACTGGGGCCTTGTTACTTCGCACATGCTGCAGCGACTTATATTCAGGCGTGGATTTGACATACAGCTCGAATATTCAGTCAACCAGCTATTTGATATGTGTGATCATATTAATTCAGTAATTTTGGCTTGACTGGCCTGTTGGTCTAGTGGTTAGTGACCCTGTCTGCTAAGCCGGAGGTGGTTCAATCCCCACTCAGGACAAATTTTTGTGTGATGAGCATAAAGGTTTGTTCTGTGTCTGGGAGTAATTTATCTAAAGCATGTAAGTAATTACAAAAAAAAAAATGTATTTAAATAGTATATCAGTTGTTTAACACAAGCAAATATAATTGCTTTATTTGGGACTAGATGGCGCTGTGGTAGAATATTATTATATTGTTATTATATTCCTATAAATTAAAATCTAAGTATGATGGACTGATGATGTTTTAAAAAAATCTTAATCTTTTATTTGCAGATTAACCAATTTGTTTTCAAATGACAGATATTTCAAAACATATTCATACATGTGACGACGGCTGGAACTTGACTATTTTTGTACCTATGCATTTCTGGATGCCTATCTGAATTATTTTCTTGTATTGTCCTTTTTAGAGCCCTTTTTTAAATATTCGGGTTCTAGTTTAAACTTAACTTTTTTATTCAAAGAATTAATAACTTTCGCATTGGCCATTCTTACTAACAGTGTGTCCCCATATCGACACACCGTGCTCAGATAATCCAAAGATCCAGAGACATTCAGATCCCATCGGATACCGCGATATACTTACAATAGTTGTCGTTTAAAGGACAAAATCTTGTTATTTGGACGCCTACGGTCACATTTTACACTGGCTCTAGACTCTTAGAACGCTGTTATGTAGAATTAATAATATCTAGATAGAATTTTTGAATATTTAGTATAGAGATGTATTACTTAGTCTTTACAAGAAGGCTTGTAAGACAATGATTAGATTAGTGACTGTACTCGTGGCGTAGCGGACGTCTTGCCACTAACATGGCCGTACCAAGTGACGTGGGTTCGATTCCCTCACAAGACAAATATTATTTTGTGTGATTTATATTTGTTTCGAGTCTGGTTGTACTTATAGAATTGTATGTTTGTAAAAGGCAACACAGGGCTTGCATCAAAGTGCGAACGTTGTCTTAAAAAATAAAAAAAACTCTCTGTCCTACACTTAATGGTAAACAAATACATTTGAATTCCTATTTAGAATATTCAACTAAATAATTTAACTTTTGTAGAGCTAATAAAACTTTATGATTTCTAACTGCTCTACATATTGTCAAGTCTACATTTCCTCGCAATGTTTTCGCCACACTCTTCGTATATCAAAGTTTATCTCTACCACTCTCCCTGTAGCTATATAGGCGCATACGCATAATTCAGCGCTAAGTGTTGCAATTAAATATTACTCCGCTTTGTTTCTTGTGCTCTATCAGAATTTTTGTTTTGAGGATTTAAGTTGGTATTTTTATTTCATTACTAATCTAAAACTTTAACTATTAAAAAGTGTATATGACCATGGTAGAGACTTTTTGACTAGCAGAGAGACTGTATTTGAAAAATAGAAGAAATTTTACTTCTTATTTATTTATTTCTCGATAAAAGATTTGTATTTGTAGATTTTTGTATAAATATACAAATAAATAAAATTGGTGTGTCTGATTGTAATAATAAAATAACCGCTTTTTACTACATGCATTAGTTACCATGCATTACCAAAATAACATTTTTTTCACTTTTTGTCAGTCTGTCTTTCTGTCTGTTTGTTCCAGCTAATCTTTGGAACGGCTGGACCGGTTTCGACGGGACTTTCACTGGCGGATAGCTAATGTCACAAGGAGTAACTTAGGCTAATTTGGTTTTGAAAAAACAATCAGGGTTCCGTAAAAAAAAATTAAAACTTCATGAATATGGGATAAGTTGTCCACGCGAACGAAGCCGTGGGCACAGCTAGTAATGAATAAAATTAATGGACTGATTTATTGTGTTAATACACAACAATTTCAAATGTATTTATTTATTTATTTAATTTATAACAATACATACCTAAGCTTACAGTATACACCAAGACGCTTAACGTATTTCAATTAAACCTAATACAAACAGAAGATAAAGATAATATAATATAATTTCAGTCTAATTATTCCGTGACATATTATAATTATAGAAATATAAGTAGACAGTAATAGAATTTAATATAGGTAATATTAGGATTAATAAAATTATGATGTCAAAAATGTATGAAAATAAAATTAACAAATTAGTTAGTTCATATAAGTACCTAATGTCAGTAATTTAGAATTATTAAATATTAACAAATTACATATTTAAGTACAGCAATATATTACCGATTATTGTATTAGTATTGTCAAAGAACAGGTCAACTGCAGGAAAGCTCATCAAAACCTGATTTGTCAGTATTAAAACATTTTTTGACTGGCCTGTTGGTCTAGTGGTTAGTGACTCTGACTGCTAAACCGGAGGTCGTGGGTTCGATCCCCACCCAGGACAAATCTTTGTGTGATGAGCATAAAGGTTTGTTCTGTGTCTTGGTGTAATTTATCTATAATATGTATTTACAAAAAAAAAATGTATTTAAGTAGTATATCAGTTGTTTAGTACCCATAACACAAGCAAATATAATTGCTTACATTGGGACTAGATGGCGCTGTGTGAATGTAGTAGAATATTATTATTATTATTATTTATAAATTATCAATTTTCAATTACAACTAAACCTAGGCTCTCTTAATAGGACATAAGAAACTGCCGCCTTACACTGAAAATGAACTTATATATCCTATATCCCATTCTCTTCTAACAATACATGACAAGGATATGTGTGAGTGAGAAGGCAATAGTCTGAGGCTCCGATGAAATTATCTACGCACTATGTAATGGAAGTTGAAGCATTTTCTTTCTAAATATGGAAGTTTATAACCTTTTAGGTTCTAAACAAGAGAACTGACAAGTGAATTGGTAATAGTAATAAATTGAAAACATGTATCGTATACTTTGTTATAGACAAATCAAGTTGCGGACTTGACCGTTAAGTTAACTATTATCATTATCATCATTATAACCCATAAACGTCCCACTGCTGGGCACGGGTCTCCTCCAAAGAATGTGGAGGGAATTTAGCCTACTATACCACGCTGGCCAGACGAGTTGGTATAGGGTTTGTTTCGAATTTTCCTTTTCTTGCAATCCTCTTGTGTGCTTAAGGTTACTCCCATAGTCGCCTTTTACGACACCCGTAGTGACATTACGTATTCTTAATTTGTCACTACTAATATCATACCAACATTCAAATAAATTCATGACATAATATTTGGTTTTGAAAACGCTACTGTTCCTAAAATAAAAATACAAAAGACAATAGAAAGAAATGCTTTAAAAAAATCATTACCTCTCGACAAGGTATAAACACATATTAGCATAATGATACTCGAAACAGATACCGTGTGTTAAGTCATAGGCGGAGCGAGAGGCGATTTTAAATTATACTGCAAATGGAGATGGCGCAATCATTTTTGGGTTTTTAGACTTTTGCAAAAAAAAAACATTGATTGAATTGAAATCACTGATTGTGACGAAATTACGAAGAAACTAAAAATGGTATTTTGTTTTTCTATCAGATTTGTTTAGAAAAGCTTATAATGTACGTTTTGTGCGAATAGGCTTGTTCCTATTTGATGCGATGTAATATAGCTTATAAATCTATGTGTGATGCCTTCTGCTTATCCTACTTCAAACAGAAGCTTCATATTCTAAAATTGCTAACTAAGATGGAGAATTTATTGATAGAAAAACTCAATACAATTCTAGTTTGACCTGGTAATCAATCACATCAATCCTCTTGGTCAATGTAACCACTGCGCCACTGAGACAATTAATTAAAAAAAAAATTAAAACGCCATTTCTTCTTCCTTACACCACTCTAAAACCAAACTCCATTCAAAGAGCCTCATTTCAATAGGCGCCTTACCCACCCAACATAACAAGACCTCCCAATCCTTAACAATCGCTCACAAAGAGGCGTTCTCACAGCTCTTGTTATACTGGTCGCTATCAGTTGACACTTCAAAGGTCGTTTTATATGACCTCTGGCATTTTGACCTCACCCCTATACGTACATGCTTTCACTTAGATAATTTCTGTCAAATTAACATATTTTAGATACTGTTATCTAAGTTTCGTCAAATAAAGTGTATTTTTTAAAATCATGCATGTAATCTTTGGATAGATGTGTTGGTTTATGGGATAGGTTTAAAGAGTGGGGGGTTAAGTATTTCTCAACCCTAGCAAGTCTATGCTAGCAGAATTGTGGCACTGAAATGATATTATGATTATCAAAATTAAGCAATGTTGGTTAAGGTCAGTTAATGGATAGGTGGCTGTTTGTGGTATTTGCTCTTTCAAGCGTCTTTTGTTCTTCAGCATGTGAAATCGTTGGTCTTGGTTACCAATTAATGTGGTAGTCATAAAGACATGTTGGAAGCCTACTGGGTGACTTGAAAATGCCGATACAAGGGTCTTCTAAACCAAAACGGTAAGAAGAAGACAGGATACCAGAGCTCTTAAACATTATCACAGATAGTATATCCTTTTAATTATCAAATATAATAAAATTTATTGTAATTTCCGGACATAGTCACTAGCGAAAATGTTGCATTTTCAAAAAAAATTAAGATCACGCCTCTTTCCTAACAGAGGGGTAGGCATTTCCTTCCACTTGCTATAATTTTGACAAGACTGATGAATGTTGAAGAAGCCAAAGATCTTCTTCAACATTCATCAGTCTTTTCATGCATTCTCGCCGGTTGAGGGTACTCCTGATCTGTCCCTTCTTTAGGACGTCACCTATTTGGTCATGGTACGTTTTTCTAGGTCTTCCCCTTCCAACGTTTCCTTTCACATTCACCTCATATATTTGTTGTATCACTCTTCCTTCATTCATTCTCTTGACATGTCCAAACCAGCTTCATATTCCTTTCTACACTATCTGTGTGCCAAATTTCATACGGATACTTTCAGCTGTTCTGACGTGGTTGAGTTACAAACATCCACAAATACATTGATCCTAAAATTGATGATAATTGATGATAAATTCATTAATTTACAACATCCTTATATTCAATTACCTCAATTAGAACATCAAATAAATATATTCAATAAATCCTTTTACGTCGGTATCAACGACCGCTACTACATTAAATTAAATCAGCTTGATTAATAATCTGGTCTAGATTGTCTAGATTAGCTGGAAATATGATTTAGATAAGTTTTTATATATACTTCTTTTTTTATGCAGTCGTGAAGTTATGAAGACGTCATGTAAAAAGGAAGCCAAGTTATAGTGGATTTTAAATGGAAAATAAAAAAGCATCACGCGTTGATGTCTTTTGCATGTGGTAATGAATTACACGATTTAAAATAAAATCTTCAGTTTTATAATATTAGTATAGAATTTTATTGAAAGAGTTTAAATGAATGTACACATTTATTAAAAAAAAAACCAAATTGTATACCTACTGTACCCCAATTATTAGAAATAAAAAATGAAAATAAGAACAACAACAAATTCGATAAGCAATTTTTTAATAAGCACAAAACGATTGGACTTTCGCGCGAATCGTAATAATCGAAAAAGTCGCGTTCCGAACGCGCTTCGCATTCTACAAGACTCTATTAAAGGCTCCTGTTATCCTACCATACAAAACGCAACCTTATTTATCAGGTAATATGAAACAAAATTAAAAAAACGTATCCCATTCGATCCACACATTACTTTTTTACAGCGCATCTTTAAGAAATACGCTTTCATTCAGAGATCACGGGACGATTACGACACGATTTTGTTTTAATATTTATTTTATTGGAGATTTTCGATTTTATAAGATTTGTGACTTAATATTCATTTTATAGTTTCAAAAGAACATAATATGGTTCATGTTTCGACGTTTTATTTGTTTTAAATCGTGTTGAGATGATTTTGTTGAGGTTTATAGTTAATATAATACATATAAATTCGTCTCGTATGGGAATCTTGAGATATTATACAGAGTTTAGTTAACTTATACTTATTTTGATTGTCATTGAAATTTAAATAATTCGTCAATTTTAATTTAGATTAGGTACTTTGTTCAACGATACTCAAATTAAAAAAAAATATTTGTGGTTATACAATGAGTTTCTATATGCTTAGTATTATAAAACAGAGGAGTTTGTTTGGTTGTTTGAACGCGCTAATCTCAGGAACTGCTGGTTCAAATTTAAATAATCTTTTTGTATTGTAAAGCACATTTATCACGCTGTGACAAAGAGGAGCTGAGTTGTGGTTTGAGTAACGGTAACTGAGAACAGAACTCATTGAAAGACCGATATATTCTACCCTCTTTAGCAAAAAGTAGTTTAATCTATAGCATATTATTATTATAAAGCTAAAGAGTTTATTTGGTTGGTTGAGCGCGTAAATCTCAGAAACTACTGAATCGATCTATATATTTTCGATTCAATTGTGTATAACATAATGACAAGACCTATAGGAGCTGAGTATTGGATAAATAAAGATTCATGGGAGCGAAGCCTTACTCAACAACTAGTGTATATATATTACCGGATCAAAGTTCTCATATAATTAATGTACTTACCCTATAATCATTAGATTAATGTCCATATTTAATTTCCGATTTTAATAAGCATATATTATCAGTTATCAGTAATCATATATTATGCGATGGTGGCTGAATGGATAAGGGACCGGCGTGCAAATCGCTCGGTCCGAGTTCGATCCCCACCGGCAGTACCAATGTGAATTCCACTTTGTGGAATTTATATGTACTAGTCAAGTGACTTACCATCTGCTAACGGTGAAGGAAAACATCGTGAGGAAACCCACATACCCTAGAAGTAATTCTATGAGTATGTCTGATCCACCAACCTGCATTAGGCCAGCGTGAGTGGATTATGGCCTATACTCTCTTAGCTCTCTAGTTAGAGGAGAGGAGACCCGATCCCAGCAGTGGGACTTAATGGGTTGCTGATGATGATGATGATATTATCAGTACTATAAACTTATAATAAAACTGATAATAAGTGTAGTTAAAAAATATACTCTAAAACCTACACAGCGCTTTACAAATTGCAAAGTTTTATCTAAATATATATCATATTTATTACGCATATAAAAATATAATTATCTTTATAATGGACTTTACATTTAATGTCGTTTGTAGCCATTAAAATATTTAATTGGAATTAAAAATAGAAATGCAATTAAAAATAACCCGACTAATAGTCGTTCGATGTAAATGGACCAATCTCTTGTATTAGCAAAAACGATCGATAGGCTTCTACATTCCGCCTGTTGCTTAGATCCTGAGTAATTTATATTGCAACGTAACTTTTATGCAATTTTCACTCTTATACTTTAAGCAGTGAAGTCTGATTTTCTTTAAATTAATCTGACAGTTAATATCTTTTGACGTTGGAATGTTCTGTTCATATTACATGACAGTGGATTAATTGTAGTGTAGAGTTTAATGACGTTATTATTTCTATTATACTATAGCACTTCTTTAGTTATATCGCTTCATACATTAAGGTAATATATTACAAGTATATTAAATATAGTTAAAAATATTTTAAACTTGTATCTACATAGCAAATTATTGACAGGCTTCGATTTACTAGTACGTATACCTTACTTGTTTTTAATTGAATTATTTGTATCAGTTATAGTTCTACGAAATGATGGACATAAATGCCTGTGTCTGCTTCGGTTACACAACGAAAGTTTTGCCAGAGAACTCCTAGGTTCGACCTCCGAGGGTAGGCAAAATTTTACTGGCTTTTTTCTCAAGAAATTCTTGGTGGCAATATGGCTGTCCCCTGTTATATGGGATCAAACATAGCTGGCTTAAAGTGCACGTCAGCCTAACTTTAAGGGGAATGGTGATACCATATTTTTGTTAAGATTGGTAGAGATTTATAAGTTCATGTTTTCCAAGAAAGACATAAACTGGAATAAACGTTATTTATCAACGTGGATGCTAATTTCCATCCAAGTCATATAAGCTGTTCCTAAGATAACCATAAAACTATGTGTCACAATTACGTTTTTTATTTATTTATGTAGGACAATAAACAAATTGTACACAATGCTTAATTTATACACTTAAAAGAAAAGTTTATGTAAATGTATATCATCATCATTTCAACCCATAAACGTCCCACTCCTGGGCACAGGTCTCCAAAGAATGTGGAGGGAATTTAGCCTAATACACCTCGCTGGCCAGGAGTATTAGTGTAGGGTTTGTTCCGAATTTTCCTATTCTTGCAGTGCTCTTGCCTGCATAAGGTTTCGTCCTTATTCGCCTTTTACGACACCCACGTGTTGAGATGGGGTAGTGACATTAAGATGTAAGATGTAATCTTAATCTGTCACTACACGGATAATGAATGTACAACCAACATCAATATCCATTTATTTAATAATAATAATAAAGAGTTTCACCATACCAATATTGGTAGGTAGCCCAGATAACTTAAATGTAGATGCCACAAATAGTTAAATCTCTTGAACTGTTCTCAATCAATCTCAATTAAAAAAGAGAAAAACAAACAGATAATGTTATACGGGCAAACTAAAAAAAGGTAACAAATATAAGAAAATGACACTTTTTTAATACTTGCAGCATTAGACGACATACAATTAATCATACCAACGATAGCTACATAAAAAGCGCGCATACACAGCAGTTTGATATTAATATCAACTTTAATAGGACAGAATAAAAACAGATCAACGGAATAAAGTCCTATTCTCGTTATTATAATTATTCCCATACACATAAAGCCATACTCAGCAATTACAAGTAACTGGTAGCGGTCATATCAAAGTACATTCGACATGTAAATGAAACTCTATAACTGTTTTTTAAAAGGTTTTCTTAGAGTTATGATGGAAACAGTTTATTGATCAATCAACCAAAATTTCTTCCGTGATAAAGATGAAAATAATTAGTATTGAGAAATGTTGAATAGTGTTGTACCATGTCGATTGCTCTGTTGCTTCACTTTACACGCTACCCAAATTGTTAATTATATAAGATTGTAACTATCCATTTTTTTAAAAAGAGTGGCGTGAATTTCTTGCCAGTTCTTCTCATAGCTCCACCCCGTCAGCGATCTGGTCGTAGGCAAATTTGCTGACACTACTTTTCGGATAACCTGTTACATTCTTGTTACTTTCATAAGTGTTACTTTGTAACCTAGATGAATAAACGAGATTTCATTTCATTTTCATTTCATTGATATGTCAGAAAATATTAACTACTTGCTGTTGCCAGAGGCTCGTTCTCGTATTTCTTTTCTTGGCCACTGCTAGGCTCCTATTGGCCGTAGCGTTATGATATATAGTAAACTGGACTAGACACGGAATGGTAGAATAGACTGGCCTGTTGGCGTAGTGGTTAGTGACCTTGATTGTTAAGCCATGTGCACGATTGTTTGTTCTGTCTGGGTGTAATTTATATATCTATATATCTCAGGAACTACTCGACCGATTTGAAAAGCTCTTTTAGTGTTCGATAGCACATTTATCGAGGAAGGTAGGCTAGGGCTATATAACAACACACTACGGCGTACTGGAGCTGAGCAGAGTGAGTAGAGCCAAATAAAGAAAGACGGGAGCGAAGCCACGCGTGACTTCTATAAATATAAATTGATTATTGATTATGTTTCCAAAAATTTTTCTATAATTTTGATCATGATGATGAAAGTTCAAGTCCATGTAACATGCACGAGTCGACAGTCAAGCGTTCAATAGTCCGAATAACACAGCACAGGTCTATATAAGAAGATTCAGCAGTCCAGTCATTCACAGCAAATGTCTGTGCTTACACCAGTCAGCAGACCAGTTTCCAGTAAAAGAAAATACAAAAACTAATAGGTATTCTAGATGAATAAACCTATTAGTTTTTGTATTGTCTTTTACCTTTTTCTTATGAATTATTTCTAGTACATATCTACAGGCATTGTTCCTACGAGTATAGTATTGATTACACTCTTAAATACGCCGGCATTTCTTTTTATTATCATAAAAGTGTCATCATATGCCTTAATTATTATAAAGTCTAGTGTAATAAAAGTAGTAACTATAATGATTATAATTAAAATATATAAAATATTATAATTGTAATAATTTTATTTATACTTAACATATTTCATAAAAAATATACATAATATATAACTTTAATCTTTTAAACAAACAAGTCTAGTTGTTCGATTTTTAATCGAATACAATTTATTAGTCTAATCTTTGCATAAACTATTCCATTATTACTTATTTGAAGTATACGAGTATTTCTCGAGTAGTATATTCCTCGAATAAGGCACATCACTAAAACGTCTTGATTTATATTATATCGCATATTTGTGATCAATAATCGGCTACTGATTAACTGCTCCTCATATTTTTATATGCTTCATAAATATTGTGTTCAATTACGCAAACAAACTTTATAATGAAATATTTAGCGGGGTGAACAGAACTGGTTGTGTTTTATTATGATTAGAGTAATTAAAAACTGGAAGATATAGGCTTAAGTGGACTTACTTACTGAACTTTATTAAGATAGCTATCTTGGTGATCTATAAAAGATTGCTGCTGAGAGTAATATAGATTGTGTATGAGGTTGTATTTTCGGACAACTTATTTGTCAACTTGTTCTTGAAAACTTGGCCCTGGGACCTAGTTGTACAGTCGTGTACAAAAATTAATGTATCATACTGGATACATTTTGAATTGCACCTATTTATTTTTGGTAGCGACTGTACTTTTATACTTGGAATTAAAAAATAAATTTATATAAATCGAGGTAACCCGGCCGCAGCTGCCCAGTTATCAAGGGCTGCGTTGATGAATAAGCTTTTTGGAGCAAGGTCTCGAGTCGGTCATAAAAGCTACTACGATGATGAGTATAGTGCCAAAAATAATCGATACTCCATATCGATTATTTTTGGCACTATACTCATCATCGTAACCTGAAGATAACCTACTCATTGTTTTTATTACGTATATATCCTGTAGGTACTAAGGCACCTTAGATGAATACATTTTTATTATTCAATATACATTTTTATTATTATAAAAAATTCTATATTAGACTTTTTTATAAATTTTGAAATTCTTTTATGAACTTATACGCTGTCACGTTGAAAAAAAAACTGATCCAAGATTTTTTAATTCTAGAATATGTTCAGAACTTTTTAGAATTGTAATTTAGAATGAAGATATCAGTTATAAAAATGGAACTTTGATAATTTGTCGATGAGGATATATCAATTATGGACATTAATTAGATTCCATTATCTCCGGATTAAAGAGGTGTTTACACGGTTTAACATAAAAACACTATTATATGCAAAATAATAATCACTTTAATATGCTAAGTTTCCCACATTTTTGACTACCGATGAACGTTTATTTAAGATAAGGATGCGAATTTATTGCAACAAAATCTTCAACAAAAATCTATTTTATTGAAGGATTATTCAAATAAAATGGGACATGGCAAAATTATTCAGACTATTTATGACACTGAATAGTCTAGATTAGGTCAAATACTTGTTTCTAGAATTATCTGTCGTGAATGATTATTATTTTATTTTTGAGACGCACATTACTCGTCATTAATGTTCTGACTTGAGACTGGCCAAATCTGTTTCTATGTCAGTACATTTTTATTTGTTCAATAGCGTATTATACCTGTATTTTATTTTAATATGTCTAGTGGTTTTAAATTTTTTAATAAAATCAGCGTATAATTATTAATGGGAATAAATTACTACTTTAAGGTAGCTTTCAATGCGTATGCTAAATAAGATTTTCTATCAGTACTGTCATCACAATCCCAATTATCTTTACTGAGCAGAAATTACCGTCTTTGTTCAACAGTAAAAAGTCATAACTCATAATAATACTCATAAGTCCATTCTCATAACGATTAGCTAGGTCTGGACCGAGAATAGCTCCCTGTGGGACACCGTCTCTACGGAAAGCGTGGTCGTAAATAATTTTATTGAAAATAATTGCAATCCACGTTTACATTAACTACTGCAATCTGATATTTTTAAAAGAGCCGCCACATTACTTTAATATTGGTAATTAAAATGAATTTACTGTCTTTTTATGCGTTAACTATTGAAGTCCAGACATGTGATATGCCGGAATTCGTGAAAACACAGATTATAAATAAGTTTATTGCTTACAAAACGGACTGTAATAGATTTTTAATAAAATTGAAATGAAGCTTCTTATTAAAGAAAATGATAGACATGAATAGTATTTTCTTAACGACTTTTTGTTTCCGACCATTTAAAAATCTAAGGAATTATAAAATTCATCATCATCATTTCAACCCATAAACGTCCCACTACTGGACATGAGTCTCCTCCAAAGAATGTGGAGGGAATTAAGCCTACTATACCACGCTGGCCAGATGAGTTGGTATAGGGTTTGTTTCGAATTTTCCTTTTCTCACAGGCAGTGCTCTTGTCTGCCTATGGTTACTCCCTTAGTAGCCTGTTACGAGATGGGGTAGTGACATTATTTATTTTTAATCTGTCACTACACGGATAATATATGTCGCAGATATATACCTATAATAAATAAATTCAGTAGCTTAAAACTCCATACCATCTAATCCCTAATTAGTCATAAAAGACGAAGTAGTTTTCGGCAATGCTAAAATTTAAAAAACAAATTTTCATTTTGCTTATCTACTTGATAAATGTGTTCGCTGTTGTTGTCTCTTAAAAAGGTTCTCGTAATATTCAAGTCACGACTTAGATTGAGATGTATCTTAAGTATCGGTAAACGGTGTGACATTTTTAGTAAATTTGTAATATAAGTATTTATCATTGAATTTGGGGATTAATCTAAGTTGATAAAACATTTAGTACCATCAGTCAAAAAGTGTTTTAAGATGCAAATGCTAAACAATTATCAACCTTAATGTTATTGTTAGTAAACCCAATACAATTTTTGCCTGACCCGCTAATCGTACTTCGAACTTTTTGCGCAGTAATCGTATACATTTTAACTGGTAGCTTTTATTAATATTGTGTTTTTTCTATTTTTCAGGTAACTATCACGGTTTTTACGTCACATCTCAACATTCATGCTAGTGTAAGGTAAATCAATTACATTTCTATATTAAATAAATAAATAGTAGTGATAAAACATGAAAGTGTTTTCCAAGAACTGGCCAGTCATATCAGAAACAAACCTGCATAATAATTGTATAAAATTATAAAAATAAAAAACAAATCCATGAAATTAGGTACCTTTATTTCTTTATTTCAATTGACACATCATACGCATAGTACACATATTAATTTCATGCTTAAAGCTATGACAAGTATTTTTAAAGTCTAAATACTCGTAATTTATTAAACGCATGACCCATCTTTCTCTGATAAAATTATCGCACTATGAGTTCTAATTACGCTGGTTTTAAATTGAGTTACATAGACCATACATCGTGTAGCCGAGCTGTGATGCAACATATACCCGGATCGGAATCTCAAGAAACTCTCCTCAGAAATACCAAATGGTTAAGCAAAGTCGTTAAAGCAACATTCTTTTTAATTCCAAACGGTCTAAAAGTGTGTTAGTTTACTAATTAATGGTGAAGATCGGAACTTTACCGTTTAGCCTAGTTTAGCATATGTGATAAAACATAGTGTGTAAACAATTTTATTATATTACCAATGTTTGACAAATATATATATATAATAGACTGGCCTGTTGGTCTAGTGGTTAGTGACCCTGACTGCTAAGCCGGAGGTCGTGGGTTCGATCCCCACCCGGGACAAATTTTTGTGTGATGAGCAAGATTGTTTGTTCTGTGTCTGGGTGTAATTTATCTATACTATGTATATGTATTTACAAAAAAAAAATTATATACGTAGTATAATCAGTTGTTTAGTACCCATAACACAAGCAAATTTAATTGCTTACTTTGGGACTAGTGGCACTGTGTAAATGTGGTAGAATATTATTATTATTATTATTCTGATGACTAGTACACATAACAATATACCGTGTTGCTATATTAAGTTATTATTTCGATTAGGTATCTACACAGGGCACAGATATATTATACGCTTATTCATAAAGTACTTCAATAATGAATGAAATATCATAAGTTCTAGGAGTGGTTACGAGTAATATTTGTGTCTATTGATTTGAACCGACGACCTTTTCTGCTGTTGCTTTTAGTCGCTGGGCTATTGTTGCTACAGAATAAATTAATTTATTGAATATATCAACATAAGTATTTAGATTCAGTTCTTCATAATAACCACACCATTATGTACCCAAAGGAATAGGCATAGTATACTATACTTTTTTGACTTTACTATAACTTTGGGACTGGTTCTAACCTAATTAAGCATTACGGTTTTTTCTTCTCAAAAATATGTGCTCATATTTCGCCACATTTCTAAGGTACGGGCTGATACTGGTAATTTCCATATAGAAAATTAACAACATTTTTCAAGACTTTTTGTGCAGAAATTGTACACACACAGAGGCACATCAGAAACTTTATTTTGGATATGTCTGTTAAATGTTTTATATTTAATTTACTTTTTTGTCAAAACATTTATTTCAGCTCAATTCGTCGTCATACCAAGTCATTTGTATGCAAAAATACGTTGATCCTTTGCTCTGTTGTAATGTGAAAGATTGTTACAACACTCTGTTTACTCATAAAAGTAATAACACATTTCTTATTCAATCGTAAGTAGAAATTTCTGCTTCAAAATCGTTTAGTGGAGAAACTTTCTATAAAAATTTGAATACGACAACCGATGAATCAGCCAGCGAGTTATTTTTTAGATTAGAATTACCATTATCAATAGAATGCATTACTCCGCACCTATTCTCTTCATGTTAATAATAAACCTAGGCGTCTTTGAGACCGTGCGGTATTTTTTATCTCATTCTTACGTATGGTAAGCGTAAGAGAGAGCGATACGTCGTCCGACCAGCTAGACGACCGTGTTGAAATACTTATACGGAGCATGGATTAAAACTTGAATGTTTGATGTACCGATAGCATAAAAAGTTTGAAATAGGGATTTGGAATATTTAATTCGTTGGATGAATAGGAAAACGTATTGATAGGGTAATAAGTATGTAATTGTGTCCAATTTATTTATTTATTAGTCACTTAGTATGTACATTATAAATATTTTAATGTTATGATAAATATTTAACGTGTATGAATGGGCTAATACAGAATGTATGTAAATTAGCATAAACGATCTGAAGATCGCAAAATTTGTATGAAGAAAGTTTTTTAGTTAGGCATTGACCCCAATGGTTTATCTTTTTTTTTAGTATGACATACATACATAAGGGAGTAATCAAATTCAATGGAACTTCAATATATGCTCTTTGTATAATATTATTGTGTATGCGAAGTGATTTTTGTATAACTTCAACTGATCCAATCTCAATGATACGGATGATAATTTTTAAATCTTGAAATAAAATAAATGTCTTTTTGACACACGACACATGCGTCATAGATAAATAGGTAACTAAAAACTATCATAATATGAATATGTAAGTATTTTGTTTTAAATTTTTTAACTTTTAAGATAACTTTATATTCACAAAATATTTTGCGTGATTTTTTTTTGGTTTTTAATTTGTTTGCTATCTGTACAACCGGCCTACGATCCTAATGTCCAAAGTTAAACTGTCACAATGGGTAGTATTTAACACCGGCGTATCACGGATCAGATAACATTCGATAACTGATGATCGATCACTATAACGTGTTATATAACTATGTCGATAGTGATGACGTGGGAAATATCGAGGAAAATATAGTGACGAAATGGGAGAAGCAGATTTTGTTACAGTATATATATACTTACCAATGATATTAGCTGCGCTCGCGTATTGGATCATTGTATGTAGGTAAAACAGGTGTTATACTATTACTATGTGAAATTACATACAGATCAGTTGAGTGGTTCTGACGTAAAGTGAAAAAAATAAATAGAATTATTTTGTCTTTCATATAATTAGTAAGGATTAGATTATTATCCGTGTAGTGACGGATTAAGAATATATAATGTCACTACCCCATCTCGACCCGTGGGTGTCGTAAAAGGCAACTAAGGAAGTAACCTTATGCAAACAAGAGCACTGTAAGAAAAGGAAAATTCGAAACAAACCTTATACCCACCCATTTGGCCAGCGTGGAATAGTAACCTAAATTCCCTTCACTAAACTGCCTCGGTGGCACAGCGAGAAGTGTATACGACTGCTGTGCAAGAGGTCCCGGTCCGGGTTCGATTCCCGGTTCGGGTAAAAATTGTATTGGGTTTTTCTATCAGGAAATTCCAGTATTTAAATTTTCCCAAAGTTTGGTAAACAAATGTTCCCGGTTGATGACAATAGGCTCGCCACCTATTTCATGGGACCAAACATAGCTGGCGAAATGTGGGTGTGATACACCTCTGCCTACCCCTTCGGGAAAAAGGCGTGATGCTATGTTATGTTATTCCCTTCAAATTCTTTGGAAGAGGCCCGTGCCTAGCAGTAGGACGTTTATGGGTTGAAATAATGATGATGATGGCATGAGTAAATAATTCTTTCACTTAGGAGAACTGGATATTTCTAAAATACTGGCATTTAAAAATAATAAAATATTATGTCTCTGAGTTGTGAAGCCGTAAGAAAACAATATATTAATATTACCATAGAACAAATAGATGTTACTTTTGATCCCAAAGGCAAAGATGTCGTTAAAGAAGGTGGTCAGAAATCACATCAAAGAGTCATATTTCGATTTTCTTCATTCCATATTGTCAGCATGATAACAGTTTAGTAAATCATCTTTGTCTTGTAGAGATCTGTGCTTAGTAGTGTGACGTAATAGGATATTGATTGATCGGTCTCTGAATGATTAATGAAAAAGACGAATTAAAAGCTTTCGCCTTTTTTTTTTTTAAATTTTGAAAAGATAAAAAGGCAGCTGTCATCAACTTTCATTCAGACAAAAATCAACCAAAAACCGTGTCTATACCCAAACACCCCTTTTCATACATTTGAATTATAAAAAATACAAAGAAGGTATTCTGTTGAGCGTTTCCTCTCAGCCTTTATCAAGTTCACACTCCGTAGAACAAAACTAAGCAAAACAAAGCCATGCCGCTAGCGACACCTGACGAAGTGAGAAAGAAACTTGATATCCCCGTGCAACTGCCCTACACTCAATTTCCAACTATCATGCCCACAAAATAAGGCCCATTTCCTTTCAAACCTTCAGTGAGCTTTAATATTTTCCACATACAATTGTTTCTGAATTCTACGGTAATTGAAATAGAGTATAGTTTTCTATGTTAGTGTAAATAGTATTAAGATTCCGACCGCCACGTGATACGGTCTACCTTTCGCCAAGTAGTTTTGTATTGGAATAATTTTATAGTTATTACATATTAGAATGCTATCGGCTCTACATTTGAAAATAGACCTTATGCTCATGTTATAGATAGTGTTTACTTTAGGTTGTTTTGTACAAAGGAAAGAATCGTCATAGTAAGAACATGTGATTCAAAGTGAGGTTCGGAATGAATTGTCAATCAAAAGTTGAATGTTTTGAAATTCGACCAGTGCTACCAAATTAATACTCTGTATAATAAAATAATAATGGGTGTGTCTCTGGTTTGTATAATGTACAAGTTTGTAGAGATGTATCAAAGACAAGTTTTTTTTTTCATTTTGTTCTTCGGCCATAATGATTTTGTTTAAGTTCTGTTTCGTTGTAATAGGTGTTCTTGATTAGAATTACTGGTTTTTTAATATGCTTATTGACTAGTTATTATTATAGGGTTAGCTATGTTGATTCAGTAGTCATGAGCAAGTTCGATTTCCGGACGAGATGAGTTTTTATAAGGAAATTCTTTGTAGCCGCTTTGTGTTAAGAATTATAGTTAATAATGAGAATACGATCGACATTAAATTTGTAAGTCGTATAAATTGATAAAATGTAATACCTAACTAGAATAATAAAGCAGTAAGCAACAACAGGTAGCAAGCCATTTTGATGTCAATAACAATTATAAAATGCGTTACTAAAGTTTAAAATCGATTAATCAAGTTGTGATATTATCTGATATTATCATAACATTTTATATCCTAAACAAGTAAAGGAAATTGTGAAATATTTAATGCAAATTATCATAGCATTATCCATTGTAGTATTATCAGAGGTATATAGGATATTCAAAACGCATTAAACACAGTTTAAAATACAGTTTTGTTTAAAAATGCACGCACAAAAAACTCGTAAAATGAAATTACCTATCAAAAAAGTGAACAGTGCAACTTTAAAGCTACTGATAAAGTTGCCAATTGAGTTCAACTCGAAAGCAATAAAGATAGTATAAACTATAAAAATGAACTTTATAAAGTTTTCAATAAAAGCAACATGCGATATATTTTAGTTTTTATTTATTTTTCTGTGCGTTTAAATTGCATACAGCAACGAGAAAATATACCTAGGTTTATTATAATGTTATAAATATTTTCATGGCTTGAACATAATGAAATTGAAATAAATGGTGCAACGGAGTGCATGGCGGGGTCGTGCGTTCGATTACCGCGCGGGATAATATTTGTGTAGTGTGTATTTGTTCTGTGGCTGCGTTTGTTATAATAATATTATGTAAACTTTACAGTATATAAAATTATTTTATGCATTAGCGTTTCTTGTTAGTAGTATGATATAGTGTTTCTGTTGATGTTCGGTGTGAATTTGGGCATTTTAAGAAATTATTATTCTTGTCCTGTTATCAAATAATTTAAAAATTAAGAAAAAGTTTTTGTCTAATAAAATAAAAGTCGACGAGTCAAATTGTCAACATTGTTTATTTCGATATTTTAGATAATGAAATTTCTGTGCAAGTCAGTTTAATTTTGATACTTAGATCATCCCTTGAAAACCAATATGGTTGATTTTTTTTTTGTATAACAGGAGGTGTACGACTCCAATAAAACGTCATAAATTTTGATGAAATTTTTTATGACAATCTTGATCACCCGTACAAAGCTAGGCAAACTATTTGTTTTCAAAATATGATCAAGATAAAAGTATTTCTCATAGTTTTAGAATAAATGGCAGGTTGTAAATTCTCAGCTTCTGTTTCATACTGCTATGTATAAGAACTCTATTGTTCCTTGGTTTCATGTACTCGTAATGATTACAATAATAGTTCACTTTATATTCCACCAGGAACTCACTGGAATAATGGAATTGAAATCATACATGAAATACTATAAAATAAATAAAAAACATTTAAAGGCATTCGTTTTATTTGCGCATTCCATTAAAAGATTCGATGTGAAAATGATTTGGAATTTTAATGGGTTTAAACACTAGTAATTATTCACTTTGTCCAAAAGTAAACTTTAATCACAACACACGTAAATGAATAAATAATGAATACTTCTAAAATTCTTTGCAAAAAAAACTTGTTTTTACTTCGCCAATCTGAATCTGTGGATCTTTCTGACCATATTGTCGTATTTTTAATCTGTATAATATGCCTATATATCTTCATAAATTATTTTAATATACTATTAAGTGAAATAACGAGTGAAAATAGACTCTATTCGTTTGGATTAAGGTGGTGGTGTTAAATATGGCAGGTCGATGAAATATCAATTTAAAAAGTTATAATATAGGCTAGGCATTTTTGTTCTACGTTTATTTATTCATAGGAAATTATTTATGAGTTTGTGTAAGCGAATAACATTAGTTATTTTGTTTTGGACACGAGGATGTCTTGTTATACAAGATAGATTTTAAATTGGATCATTTTTTTAAATATTAATAGGTTTTTATTAGAAGCTTTTATATAGCTGAAAATGCTCAGTACTATAAAAGAGTTGGAATATTATCTTTAGCCAAAAGTATTAAGTCGTGGTACCCTGTGACGGCATATTACCGCCAAAGGAGATCTCGGGAAAGATAGCGAGATGAGTTAGATAAATACTCCAAACATAAGTCTCCCTGGCGTACCTACTGGTTACGGTCATCATCACTTCACTAATATTGCTGTGCCGAGTGATGTGGGTTCGATTCCCAATCGATTTCCGTCCGCAGCTCCACTCACGTGGCTATCTATTTATGTGTCGTCAGGCCTATGAGTTATTCCATCTATATGTGTGCCAAATTTTATACAGATCCTTTCAATAATTTAGGTGTTATGTTATTGAAGAACAAATCGCTTGCCCGCAAGAATACTATATTAACTCAAAAACTATACTTTTAACTATAATTATTACAAAATTATAGTTAAAAGTATAGTTTAATAATTTTTATATTATAAACAATATTTTTTTTATAATAGCATGGATTAGTCTATACTCTATCATTTATCATAAAGACTGTTCTTTTATCTTTTTTTTTAAGTTATTTGTACCTTTTTTATGAAGGGTACCACTTCTGACTGTATTTTTGTATTAATTTTGACATAATACAGTATTCTTCCAAACAAGCGAGATATCCATCATAACTTTTGCATTTAAAATATTAGTGTGATTTTATAAAACTTTTAATAAAGAATGCTAGCTAATGCGTATAAGTGAAATGTTATATGTAATATATTATTGTTTCAGTGCTTGTATTTCAATTTACTAGTATAGAGGTATGGCTGGCGGTTTTATGAGGGCATAGCGGGGGTTCCGTATTACGGAAGTTACTTTAAAGAAAATAAAAGTCAAATAGTAACAATACTTTATATACGCTCTACTCAAAAGAAAATAATTCTAAGTTGTAAGTATTGTTGAAAAGAGTTATGTCGTCAATGTTAAAAATTACGCATAAAACAGAAAAATACTATAATCATGTCATTAGATGTTTAGACATTCACGTATCATCTAGATTCAAACTAAGCTAATGCTTGTAATATTTTTGTTTTTGTTTTATTGCCTAAAGTGGCAGACGATATATGGATAGACTACTGATATGAACTGACTCAAATAGCTTTTTTTTTCTTAATACATACATAATATTGTAGATACATTACACCCAGAAACAGCACAAATATTTGTGCTCGTCACACAAAGATTTGTTCTGGGTGGGAATCGAACCCACGACCTCTGTCTCAGTAGTCTATTAGATAAATGCAAAGATGTGAAATAATATCTTATATTATGTTTTGTAATTGTCGAATCATAATCATGAAAGGGCGTGGTGAGGGTGAGGCCTATGTTCAACAGTGGACGTCGTTGGGCTGATATGATGATGATGATGATCAAGTATGAAAGATCATCAATGGCTCCTTTAAAAAATCGTGACGTGGTGTAACCTGAGAAGATGTCAAATGTTTGAAAATTTAAATTTTGTCTTGTCATTTTATTTATTTATTTATTTCACAAACAATGTTACATTGTGTCGGAATATATTAATTACACATATTAAAATAAAATGACTTAAATTAGACAGGCAAATAAGAGTTAAATAATAATGATAAAATGTCATATAAATATTAAATTTTCAAAATTAAATTTCATTACAAAATACTAGAAAAAAAAAGAAAAAAAAATAATAATAATTTAAAAAAAAAACTTTTCCTAACATTTGATAACGAAATGGACATCGACTAATTGTATATTCAGGTTCCGAGTAGGGTCTAGGGGGGTAGCTCTACCTTCAATGTTCATTCTGTAATTTACCATAAAAATTGCTATATATGTATAAGTACTATACAGGGTCAGAGGAAAAAGCATTCCAAGACTTTAAAACTGAAGTCAAAACACCAGGAATAAAATAATCCTTTTGTAACTTTAAAAATACTCAAAACCAAACAAAACAATCAGGCATCAGTACAACAGTGTCAATTAAATCGTGCCACAATTAACTGTGGTGAATGTCCCGATGCGATGGTATCGCATGACCTGAGGCTATCGGGTACCCAGTTCGACTCCCGGCTACCGTTGCTCCGTTCCTTCGTGATATATCGATGCAAACGTTTATTCTCTCAGGGTTAATTGCATAAATTTAACTTAAATCTTTAAGGTTAATAAGGTTTGAATGTTGGGTGGCGGGAATTTGAAACTTTGTGCTGTACATATTTGCATTTTTGATAAACCATATGGTGAAATTTTGGGGTACTTCGCCGTTTAACACCAGGAGTTATTGGCACCACGGTGTCAATTGCACAAGGACGTTTTTTGAATTGGCTGTTTGAGACCATGGTGTCAATCGACGAATGTCTTGTTTGTCTTCGTCGATTTACACCAAGGTTTAAAACAGCATAGGAATCTTGTTGGTATTGTTGATTAAGACATTTTATTATTATACTGGTCCATCACCATGGTGTGAAACGAAGTAGGCAAAAAAGTTATTCGTCGTTTTACACCAATTGGTACAATATTACAAAATGAATATGAAAATGGTCCTAAACAGCCAATTCAAATGTGTGTGCGAGTGCGATTTACACCGTGGTACCAATAACTCGTGGTGTCAAACCGCGAAGTACCCAAATTTTGATTGATTTTCAAAATAAATTTGTAACTTATCATGTCTGTAAACATAATTAGTAAGCATGACAATTTAATGTAGGTTTTTAGTTGTCTTCTAATCAAATGAGAAATAACTATCATTTGAAAATGATACGAAGTTCTTATGTGCCATTATAAGTCAAAAAATAACGGTGGTATTAAATTAATTTCGACTACAACCAAATTTACTTTTTATCGCTTTAATGAAGCATGAATAGCGAATTGGTCATTCTTTTTTAAGTAATAAGTGCAAGACAAAGAATCATAGTTCTGTTGAAGAAAAAATGGCGGAAATTTTTCAAACGATTACTGCTGGCAACATTATAAAGTGTAATGGAAAGCAACAAAGAGGTTGAATTGAAACTGAAATAAAATTTATTTTTGAAAACTAAACAAAACCTTATGAAAGTCATAATTAACCATTTGATATTATTAATTATTATTATGATGAGCTTTAAATTCCCTCTATATTCTTTGGTGGAGATCCGTACCCAGCAGTGGGACGTTTTTGGGTTGAAATGATAATGATGATGATGAGGTTGAGACAGACCTTGGTGTTGGAATTTATCAAATAACACAGCAGGCTTCCAAGTTGACTTAACAGCTTCCATATTATGTGGGAACTGGAGCCAACGAACGAGTAGAGTTCGACGGGTAAGTCCCCTGACATAGTCAAAGCTTGTAAATAAAACATGAACCAAACTTACCTTTAAACTTTAACTCGCCGTAACATACTCATAAACACAATAAAGAAACACATGATACTCCATATTTCTTCCATAGATACAGCCAACAAAACGTTTCGAATTAATTCAGTTAGCAATAAATAGGGCACCTGACAGACGAAAACTGCTGTACATGACATAAATACTGCCTTTTGTAAATATAAAACGTCCTAACTACATCACCTGTAAGAAAAATCAGATCTTATTTGTGTAAGGTTTGAGTTCAGTTTTGAATGTAGTGGTTTCAAGATATATAAAGGGTATTGAATATGTTGAAAGACAATGGTATATCAGGTTTGGAGACAAGTAGAGGTGACAGTCGGTTTTCGGGTTTTAATTCGCGAAATTTTGTGTAAAGGCACAATGGACAAAGAATTGTCGAGAGACTTTGAGTGACGGCTGTGGGATAACCTTTTCAGTAGCCTTTTAAAATTATCTGATTGATAAATCTTATTTTATATTGCAGAGTACAACAGTGTCAACTTAAATTTTGTTTTTATTAAAGATTGACTTAAATGTCGTAGTAATTCAAGTTTTGTTTTAAGAAACAAAACTGTCTCAATACAAAATAATTTTCAATGCATTTAGATGCGTAAAATTAGTGTAATAAATTAATATTGATTTTAACTAAGAGATTATTTCGGAATATTTTCAATTTTACTCTAATACAAACAGATACATTCGCAATTGTAATATTCAATAAGTCTATTTTGATATCGTTAAAAGATTGACTATTAAAATATTGAGTCAGATAAATATTTTATAGAAAAGAGAATCGTATCCGGGACCTCTTTCTCAGCAGTCGAATACTTTAAAATTGCGGCTTGAGAAGTAGCCAAACAAAGGTCCACGGGAGCGGAACCTGGGGCAAAAGCTAGATAAATAATAATTAACTTATAATATGGTCGATTAGTGGCTTTTTAAATGTTAATTCATTAAAGCCACGAATAGCATTGTAATTACAAAAATACACTAAAATATTTCATTCACTCTTATAATGCTTAACTTGGTCAGCAAACATACTTGACAATTATGCAAATAAACTTCACAAATATGGACATATCTATTTCATTCAAGTTTCCATAATGTATATGTGTTTCATTTCATTCATGTTAACATAGCCTAGAATTTAAGTATCTATCTGTATATATGCAAGGATAAACTGAATGACTCATTGATGATATATTATATTAACGCAAAGTTCAAACCAATGGAGTCTAGAAACTTAAAATTCTATGCATAGATTCCTTATGTATTGCTTATGTATTCCAAATAGGTAACGTTCTAAAGAAGGGACAGATAAGGAGTACCCTGAACCGGCGAGAATGCATAAAAAGATTGACGAATGTTGAAGAAGTCAAAGATGTATATCAGAATCGTAGCAAGTTGAAGGAAATAGTCTCTGCCTACCCCTCTGTTGCGAAAGAGGGGTAATCCAAATGTATGTATTCCTTAATGTAGCATACACACTCGTAGCAAGAATTTTACGAAGTTCCAGGGAATGAAATGAAATCTCGTTTATTCATATAGGTTACAAAGTAACTTTTATGAAAGTCACAAGTTAAGAATGTAACAGGTTGTCCGAAAAATTGTGTCAGCAAAATTTTCCACGTCCAGTTCGCTGATGAAATAAATAGTATTTATATTTTACCTTTAAAGTAGCTCTATTCCAGTAAATATTATATTTAATAAAGCTTCAAATTTGACATGATGGTACCTAGGTTCCAATGATAATATTTATGCCTTTTAAGCACTTTCCTAGGTTAGGTTAGCGTCTGCCCAGCGTAGTATAGTAGACTAAATTCCCTTTACATTCTTTGGAGTAGACCCCTGCCCAGCATTGGGACGTTTATAGGTTGAAATGATGAAGCACTTAAGTGCAAATATCCAGACGAATCAAACGCCATACATAAATTGCTATCAAAATAGTAACCGCATGGGGAACGAACTTACGACCTTTGCACACAAAAGGCGAGCCCGTCAATGCGTCATTTAATATCGTAACAATGGATGAAGTGTTCCAGTTAAAATATTGGCATAATTTCATTTCATTGTGAACACGAACCTTCTTATAACAGTATTCGTCTTTACAAACATATTATAGTCCCTTGTAATACCCACAAAGAGTCACCACACATCGACATACGATATAAAAGGAATTAAATTCATAAAAATGCTTTATCACACCCCATTACGGAACAATAACTGGAATTCTGGCACAAAAAATATAAAAAAAACGGCTCTTACATAACCCATACGAGGTACAGTCAGTACAATAAGTAGTCAGCATTTATTCCGAATGCCGAGCGAGGTAGGAATTATCTTCGCGGGTATCAAAAAAGGCCGACTCCAACTTAAGAAATAAAAAAAGGCATAAGACTCGACAAGAAATTATGATACTACCAAATACGCGAGTAAAAACTTGATGCCATATACTTGTATGTTCTACAGTGGATTCCAATCCAATTATCCGATTTTCGGCGGTTGGATTGCATTCGTTGCAAATAATTTTGTTGGCTGTACTTAAGTATTATGGGTAATTTCGTCACTTACTTTTTTACGTAGTTTTAGTTTGGTATTTCGTTTTGTATTTGTAATAGTTTGTTTTCAGATCTATTCAATGTAGATACGTTGTTTTACATTCTTGTGATCCATAACATGTCTTTACAGTTAATAAATTCTCGACTCGAACTAGACTGAAAGTCTGCACCAGAAACTACATTTAACATACAATATAAATACATTTATGGACTATTATTTTAAGGCTTTATTTAACTAGAACTGTCTGTTGAAACAATTTTAAATTATTAGATTTTAAACCTTTGAAATTTTAAATTATTAGATTACAATTAGATTTGAACTTTTAAATCAGTATTTGAATATTTCAAGAAGAAATAATATTTAAGAGGATTATTCAGCGTTCCAGTGGTTCATGGAAGGCGTTTACTACCATTTAAGGTTTCTTCAATATCAATCCCAATAACGTTGGAAGTACATTAAATAAGAAAGCTATATTTAATGCAATAAAGATTTCATCATTCAAAATTTCATTCAACCTAAACACATCCACTGCTGGGAACGGGTTGCCTATAAAGAATGTGGAGGGAATTCAGCCTACTATACCCCGCTGGCCAGATGGGTAGGTAGGTATAGGGTTTTGTTTCAAATTTTCCTTTTCCGCAGTGCTCTTGTCTACTTAAGGTTACTCCTTAGTCGCCTTTTATGACACGTACGGGTTGAGATGGGGTAGTGACATTATGTATTCTTAATCCGTCACTACACGGACAGGAATAATATAAATAAAGATTTTATTATTATCAAATTTTGGCGTTTGGAAATATAGTTATAACAAAATTATAAAAACCCCCTGCTGTATTTAGAACAGAGCAACAATTCTAACAGCCTTACAAGTAGCAGGAAGCTTTGGGAATTCCGACAGCTGGTGTAATCTCAAGCTGTTCTCACTAGTTGGGTTACAGAGGTCAGTACCAATAATAAGGTCCATTAGGGTTACACTGGGAGCCTATTCCAGTAGTGTTAAAGGTTGTATTGCTCACAAATTTTACAGTTTAAAGTAAGTGACAATGATTTCTAGTTCGTTGGATTGTTTTATTTCTTATATTCGATATCATTTTTCTCATCTACGAGTACGAGTGTTACTGTCTGTTGGGCCATTTTTTTTAAATATTTCACAACATTGCCTTTTAGTCTAATAAATTATGAGAAAATTTTTATTTGGGTTAGAAAATAACATATTGTTATTATTCCTTGACACCTCTAATTTAAAATTTATAAAAAGGTTAATATACAGACTGTCATTTTAGTAAAACCAAACCTTAAATGCCTTATAAATCCACCTCTATTTGTAGAGGATAGAAAAGTGTTATCTACTAAAAGGTACCAATTAGAAACCAAAAAAGTCCATTTGTCCTTAAGCAAACACAAAACACCTCATTAAACTAATTAGTGAGAAAAAAACTAAAGAAGAGACGTCGATCAGTAGCGGACAATTCCGGGTAGCGCCAGTAGTCTTAGATTATAGGGTTGTCAAAAGATAAAGGATAAAAGTACTTAATTTATTCTTCAGTTATATCTTTGAATACATTTAAACGAAAATAAAACTGAGGATACAAATTACAATGTTTCCATTAAACAAGTAAAATAAAAAGTTTTGTAAAATGATAATATAAAATCTTAATTTATTTAATTTAAAGCATGTTATGGTGTTAGGAGAGGCCTATATCCAGCAGGAGGCTGCAATGGGCTGAGATGATGATGATGATGAAAGCATGCAACACTATAGCTGTGTCAGATCTTAAGTAGAAAATAATATAAGATGGAAATAATTATGATAATAATTTTTATAATGATGACATTAAAATGAACATTTTGGTGAGTTAGAATTTAAAGAAAAAAAATATAATGGGCTATAAAATCATTTTTGTAGCGTGGTACTGTGGGCTAAATTTCCTCCAAAATCTTTAGAAGAGACTCATGCCAGCAATGGGACGTTTATATTCTTCAAAAAGAGAAATATAGGCGAAAGTTTATTACTTACGCACTGTCACACCGGCTGGTGGCCTATGTTTTCTTTCTATGACCTAAAGAAGCCTCCTACTATGACTGTCGTACACTTCGGCCGATAGCCAATGTGAACCAGTGTTTGGAATATCCAAATTATCTCGCCATCTTTTATCACTTGCGTCTTCAAAAAGACCATTATATAGAAACAAATAAGCACAATATTTTAACTTATAACGATTGCAGAATACCTGAAAATTTATACACCTAACCATACATTGGCATTACTGTTTTTGGTTAAAAGTTAACGAAGTCTCAGAACATATTGATAGGTTACTGAACTATTTATGGCTAAAACAAGTTTCACTTTAACTTTATAGATATTGTTATATGTTACTTTGATTGACATCAGATAGGTACTATACAATTTATATTCTATCTTTTAGCTTAAGTTCTTGCAAACTATCCAGCTCAAATACTTTTACTTTGATGATCTAGTTATGTGGTTGAAATTGAACAGCAAGTATCAGAATTAATAATAGGTTACAAACATTCGAAATTTCACAAAAAATATATGTAAATATAAATACAAACTAAGTTAACTTAATTACTTTGAAATAAAAAAAATAATAAAATGTGATAAAATGCAAGCACATTTTGTGCAAAGATTTGACTTAGAGCAAATAGATTAGAGCGAAAATTAGGGTTAAAATAAAAAGAATTCGTTTAAAAAATCTAAAGTAGATTTTTTTGTTTATATTACACAGTGTTTGTATGTTATCACCATAACAGCCCAATGACGGCCACTGCTGGACGTAGGCCTCGCCTAATTTCCGCCACAGCGAGCGTCTTTATATCGCCTGCAACCAACGGCCATCCGCAACTTTTACCAGGGTAAATAGGTGTATGTGTGTTCAGTACAAAAAATCAAATATGAAGAAACATTTGGCCGTTATCAAATGTTTGGTTGTTTTTTTTTTCTTATATTGAAATCGATCAATTGAAAACTCAGGTTACTTTTGCTCAGCAGTGGACCCCTAGTCGTTAAAGATCACTATTATATCTTTTCTGTAAATTTACATAAACATCCAGGTTTTCTTATAAATAATAGTTAAAATAAAAGCTATAGTTAACAGTCCTTCTTGTTATCGTAAATACGTATACAATTTGTTTGTCACAATGTGATGGAATTCCAGTATGGAGGCCAGCCCTACGGTTTCAGGTCCCATCAAGATATCCCGTAGCTTGCTAATGAAAAGAACCCTGTTCCCTTTATTAAGTCTAATGTATTCAATTGATCGGCTAGCCGATTGCAAGCCAAATGTCAGTGTGTGTTTACTTGGTTACTCTGTTAGTTGGTTTACATTGATGAGTTCTAATGCCATGTATTTATCATTTTGTGGTTTAAGATTCGCTTTGGATTGAAGCTGTTTGTTTGTAGAACATAACATTAAATATTTTGTTATAGAGGTATCAATAGAAACTACAGCGAGATTATTTTATTTTAAATTCAGTTTAAAAGATCTGTCTTTTAAACTATACCTATATTATTTATACTATTTAATATTCGGTAGTGTAGGTTCTGACCTACACTACCGAATATTAAATAGTATAAATAATATAGGTATAGTAGGCTAAATTGCCTCGAGATTCTTTGGAGGAGACCGGGCCCAACAGTGGGACGTTTATGGGTTGAAAATTTAATTTACAATTCTATTATTTATAATTTTTAAAACCAATATTATACATTTCTAAGAACCATTTTTAATGTATTATTATGATTGTGTTCGTTGGTTAACTAAATAAATAAATAAAATGAATGAATGAACATTACGAAACAAGTCTTGTGTCGCAGGAGACTTTATAAATGTACAAATTAACAGCCAAAAAGTACACCTAAACTCAAATAATAATGATGCCTGATAATAATATTCTATGCATTTATTTCTTATTTAACAGGATCCAAGAAATCCATTTGGAACCAGTTAACTATTAATAAAATCAAATTATTAATTAGACTAAAAGTTAATGACGACCATTATTTTTCCGAACATCAAAAGTAAAAGAGAAAAAGTAATCGATAAAGCTAAACTATATGAACAACATTCCGATCTCGAAGATGGCGCTTTTTATGGTGTTTTAGGGGCTCGGTGGCGCAAACCATCAAACTAGTACTATAATAAATCTTGCTTTTATGCCCGACGCAATGACTCCTGGATTCACCAGTTTATATAAATGGCTGACTTGATCTCCCATAAACCAAGGATATGACTTCGACTTTGGATTTTTGTTTAACAGATTTTTAACAGGATAAATCGTAACTTCAAATCTCGATTGTATATATTTTTTTCTTTTATTAAAAAGACAACGCCTGCACTAGGGAGCTTACTTTGTGTCGTGGGGGACTTAACAAATCTAAAATAATGGACATAAAGTACACCCAGACTTGAAAAAACTATCTGTGAATCACACTAATATTTTTCTATTGAAAATTCAAACAGGGGGCCAAGTCTGCTAATACAATCGCAAGCCGATGGTCTCATCCGATAGCTGTGATTGGCTTGCTAAGTCAATCGCGCCATATTGCCGGCATATGACTGGTCCATCGGTTTGCTGTCGACGCGCGACGTGTGTAAATTAGCTGAATCGACCACTATTTCAAATAACGAATTTCCGAGTATTAAATATTTTCTAATAATTTCCTGATTCGCCATTTAGATTCAAAGACCTGATTCATCACTTTACAATACACGTTGTAAAAGATGCACTCGTTAGCAAATTTTTCTAATTTTTTACGCGTACTTTTTTTTATTATTTTATGCCATATATCTAACTCGGTATCCCTTATTTTCGTTATAGCTGTCAAATTATTTGTATAATATTAAAACTGTGTACAGCTGAACAGCGTTTAACCAAAAACTGTCGTTTGACACAGTATAATAGAATCATCTTATATATCAACTCTATTTTAAACAAATAAATTCCTCAAGGTGTAAAAAGGGTTAAATCCTAATAGGTGAAGCAATGCAGTTTTATCACGTTGACAAATTGCTCGCATGCGCTCGCGCCGTCGCTATTGGTCGACAAAAACTTGCGCATGCGAGGAAGCCGCGTCATTAACCAGCTATTTTAACGTCTATTGACGGCTGAATAAAAAGGCAAATTAGACATTTGCATGTTTGGAGTCGTTACTTTGTGTCACACTTTGTTTTTGCTTGTCACAATTAATTTCGGACCAAATAAAGCTTTAGTGTATGAAGATATAAAATTTGTAACAAATTTATTCAGGTTTAGCGTAAAAGCCTCACTTAATTGCCACCACAGGGAGCGATTTTGTGCCGCCAACTAACGGCCCCCCGCAACCTTTACTACGTCGCGCGTCGTGGGTCCATCTGTCCAGCAGTGGACGTTATTTGACTGGCCTGTTGGTCTAGTGGTTAGTGACCCTGACTGCTAAGCCGGAGGTCGTGGGTTCGATCCCCACCCAGGACAAATCTTTATGTGATGAGCATAAAGGTTTGTTCTGTGTCTGGGTGTAAATCTATACATATATGTATGTATTTACCTTAAAAAAACGTATTTAAGTAGTATATCAGTTGTTTAGTACCCATAACACAAGCAAATATAATTGCTTACTTTGGGACTAGATGGCGCTGTGTGAATGTGGTAGAATATTATTATTATTATTATTATTGGGCTGATATGATGATGACGACAAGCATAAAAGGCAACAGAGCGATGTTGTTTTTATTATGTTACGTATATTGTTAAGTTCCATTTAATAAGCGACAAACCTACTGCCATTTCTGTGGCATTAGTTTCTTTAATTAGCTAAACTAAGGATCTGTTACTACTAGTCCCCTGCGACACAGGACTTGTTTTAATAGTTCGGGTGTTAACTTAAAAAAAGAAGACTATCCTTATATTCTTGCAAATGAAGTTCCAATTGCTTCGTTCAAAATAAAACATACACAAACAAGATATTCACATTTCCTTTAAAATAAACACAATATTATTTGACATAACTGTACTCACTGCATGTTATAGATGCTTTAAAAACTATTTGCTGCCTTTAGAGCAACATCTGATAATAAACTATTAAATTTTACTACTACTACAGTGTAATATCAAAATTACCTTGCCGATTGGATTAAAGGCTGCATATTATGTTAAAAACATGTTAATAAAAGAACTGTAAATATGCTTGAGTCTGTCAAAATAGTGATAAGATCTGTGTAGTTCAATTATGCTTGCCTTAAGTTGTTTATTGGACTTAATTAATACATTGGCCCAATCTATATTACGGTGAATTTGCATAGTATATAATGAAAATCAACTTTACGTTGCAATTATAATTTGTAGTTGCTATTAGTACAGCTTTTTTAAAACGACGCGACGCCAGTGCTAGAACGAGTGGCATATTGCAGGAGTTACTGTATGACAAGTGTGTGACTGCCGCTCAAAAAGTCTCGGGTTTGATTCCAGCATTGAAGTAAAAACGGTTTTTAATATCTGGACGAAGTTTTGAAATGGTTTTTACTTTCAAATATTCGACAAAGATACTGAAATCGAAACAAGAAGGAGACTTCAAGTATGATCCTTGAGCATAAGATAATAAAGATACATTTAATTTACATGTCACATAATGACGTCAAAATACCCTTTTGTAATTTTAAGACGTTATTATCCGAAGTCAACGATCTAAGCTAATGCTGATTTTGAAAGCGTATATATACTAAACGAATAATATCTAAAAGGCAAATACATTAATCTGCAATTAGAATTATTTGCAGTCAATCCGATATCAACTCATGATACCCAAACTTCTTAAGATTATGTATACCTGAAGATTTTATTGATATTCCAGAATGTACTCTAAATAACTGTTCTTAGCATTTAAAGTATTTTATAAGCAAATTAATGTTTCCGATTTGAAGGTTCAAGGTACCGATATCAGTACTGGAGGCTTTATTAGTGGCAATAAATTTATTTTAAGGACATTTTATGATTGCGAAACAAGCGGAGCAATTAAATTCCTTAGTAAAGGACTGAGCCGAAACTGTTAATGAGTAATTAGGGTTGCAAATTAAAAGGTAGCATTTTAATGGCTGTCTGAGTTACTATTGATGGATTCTTTGTAATTCAGAATATAAAAGTTATACCCTTCCGGCAAGATAAGCAGAGAGAGGAATTTTAGTAAGTGAAACGAGATCACTCACACCAAGATATTGACTGATTTTTGGCTTGTCATATGAGAAAATTTCAGTTACCAATAATGGTAGGCAAGTTATAATATAAGTAGACTATACTTTTATATCAAAAAATGGTGACGTAATACTGTCTAAAATTCTGCCTAAAACCATTTTTTTTGGCTTGCTGACGTTTCGGCCATAATATGTTCGGCCACAGTGCCTGAAATGACACTTTTTAATTTTTACATTTTTTTCACTGACAATTCGAACTCTATTAAATTACTTAAATTGGTTTAGCACTGTTAGGTTGTAATTTAAATACGTGATTTTTCAATGTATGCCTTTGTGGCCACTCACCGTTATTGCTTCAAAGATCAACATCATACTATTCAACAATCGATTTAACATAAAAATATATACCTACATACCAACAGTCTATGAGGAAACCCTTCCCATCGAAACCCCGTAAACACAAGTTATTACTCTTAAAACTCAACATTTTCATTTATTTCATAAAGGACTTATATTTCCTATATGTTTGTCTAATTAGTATTGTTTTAGTTCGTAACAAATTAAACAAAGTTAATGAACAATACATATTAAGTACCATGGCAAATAATAAAGAACGGGCTTAGTATAGGTTTATAAAGTCGAGACTATATTTTGAGGCCTTAAAACACGCGGTATACTCATGGTTATAAATAAATAAATTTTTGGATATTTTTTTTTACTCAGCGCTCAAAGTAACTTATTATAACCTTGTGTTATGGGTTCACGACAACTGATACATATACGAATATATTTCTAAGTAAAGAATTTTATTAGAAATAACGGAATAACCTTAAATAGACAAGAGCACTGCGAGAAAAGGAAAATTCGATATAAAAGCTACCCATCTGTCCAGCGTGGTATAGTATGCTTAACTCCCTCCAAAATGTTTGGAGGAGTCCCGTGCCCTACAGTGGGAAATTTATGGGTTGTAATGATTATGATCATAATATTATTATAAAATAAAAATAAATAAATAAAATAAAATTCGTTTATTTCGAACCGGAATTCATAGTGTTAGTAACAATGACCTTAAACAACTATGTTAGTAAAATATTATTTTACTACTACTATTATAAATCACCCAAATTCCGAAACACACATTTGCAGATCATATATATAAATATTTGTCTCGTCTGGGAATCGTACTCGCGGCACTCGGCAATACGATTTTAATGTTGAAGCAATCACAACAACCGCTACGCCACGGTGACAGTAAAATTTTATCTCCTACAAGTACTAGCGAATTTACCTATACAACGGCAGAAATTAAGTATAATTAAGTACAATCACCCAAAGTGACAATCAACTGTGGCACCTTCATAATCAATTAGCTATAGCAAGGTGTTCACTGTTCATAGTGCGTATCGTCTGAGTCACCAGGTCCACGAACTGATACTTAGTCACTCATATCGCTGTTCTCATAGCCACAACATAATAAATAATAAACAATTTCTTACAATAGAAAAAACGAAAACTGGAAAATGTCAACAAAGCCTACTGCGAGCGGGCTTGAATTAAATGTAACGTTCACTTTATATAGCTCCTATTATACAAGCCTTAGGGTTAGTTTTTGTATAAACTGTAGGAAAGAAAATGTGGTAGTCGTAAAGCCTACTGCACTGCTGCGGCCGTGTTGCACTTTTAAAAATATTTCTCTTAAAAGTAATTTGTTTGTGCGTTTGAGAAACTATTTCTAGAATCCAGAGCAATTTATTTTGTACATTTACTTGTATTTTATACAAGTTTTATATTATATTATTATTTTTAAACCCAGAGTATATAGCAATACAATCCAAAATCATTCAAGGAGGGAGTGGCATCTACTGAATGACAAGTGTAGGTATAGTTCCACGTTTAGCAGTTTATTCTGAAATCTTAGTAAACGAAAAATGGATTCTACATAATATATTTAAATTAAACACATAAAAAACACATAATTTAAAAACATACTCAGTGATTTTATAAATAGTAGTTTTCTTTACATAAAACATGTGCTTAATTTATTAATTTAGTAGAAATTTTAAAAACATAAAAGCCCCACAAATTTTCCGAGGTTTCCTCTCACATAACAAGAGAATTTAGTACAATTTCTTCACATAATTACAAATATATGCTTAGTGTAATTCTTATAGTGAGAATCTTTATGACTCTCACACCAAATTTGACTATTTAATCGCAACCAACGGTTTGGTGTAGGCGTGCCGAGTAGCGCTGTCAATTTAAAACATGTTTAACAAAATACAGTGAGTTTCTATCAAGAGTAACGGAAAACAAGGAACGTTAAGTTTTCTTCGAACTTTTACTACCTCAGGACGATAAATCTTCACTTTCAGTTCCGTAAAAAGTAAGAAATTATTTTTAGCGGAATGACTACCTATGTATATACTAAGGTGCTCGTAGCATTGTGATACCGAGATATTCTTTACGATATTCAAGGTCAAGTAACGTTCAGCAAGGTCAGTCCGTAGATGGGTGACCATTTGTAGCAGAAAGCGTCTCCGTGCTTTTTAAGACACCTTTTAATGTGGTAGTGGTTTAGTCAAGTTCTGAGAGTCCCAGAAGGCTTTTGGGCGACTTGATAAAATTCAACAACAGGATTTGCCTCAAATGCCCTTTAGCTTCAAACACATCGTTATCTTCGCTGATTCGACTTAAAATATTAATTAAATTTTGCATAACAATATAACAGCTAAAAATAATAATAATATTCTACCACGTTTACACAGCGCCATCTAGTCCCAAATTAAGCAATTATATTTGCTTGTGTTATGGGTACTAAACAACTGATATATACTACTTAAATACATTTTTTTTTGTAAATACATACATATTGTAGATAAATGACACCCAGACACAGAACAAACCTTTATCCTCATCACACAAAGATTTGTTCTGGGTGGGGATCGAATGCAATCATGCATCATGCAATTTTTATGCTAGATAACCGTTAATTTTTGCAGTACTCTTAGTTATCACATACAGTTTTGTCATTTTCTAACTGATTATGTGAATAAAATTAATATATTAAGCACTCTGCTACTTTAATTACAGAAATTGTATTATCAAAGTAGCCCCATTTTGTCCTAAACTGACCCCAGTCTTCGGTATGCAAAATCAATTATCTTTATATCACGAATCTAACAATCTAACCGATGAATATTCCTAGATACCGTTAAAATCCCAACTATAACCCCTAAATGGGGTCCAATGGGACCCAAATGGTTTCTAAATGGGATTTAAATAGGCCGGGAGCATGTTGTTGTCGTTCTGGACGCACGGCTACATGTTAGCTCCTGTAATGGTGTGCCTTCCCTAGAATTTCCAATTACGGCCTTATTGGGCCAATGGCTATTGTAAGCTGAAGTTAAGCTGGCTACGAACGACAGACTTTTTGTTGATTTTTCTAATTGTAGTCTTGATTCAATTGCAATTATGATCTTAGGAGAATTTGTGCAGAGAATGAAGACGATCATAAAAGTAGATCAAGTTCTATGTACGAGTATGAATCAATCTATTATATATAGCAAAAAGTTCAAGTATTTTTTAAAGTATATTGCGAGCATAAAGTAGTTTGAAATTTCGCATAATTAAAATTGATATTTGTCAAAAGTGCAGAAAGCTTAAATTTAATTTTAAATTGATTTTCGATTATCATAAGATCACTAGTCAAAAAAGTAGAGGAGAAAAAAACAAAGTTGAGACTATATTATTAAAGACATAGTTTTAAACTTTCGCGACTATACACATAAAAACGGGACTGGATCAGCCCATGACAAATTACGGTGCAATACGATTGAAACGTAAAATATGATAAGTACGTGATGTAAATTAAATACCTACATCATCATTCATCATTTCAACCCATTAACGTCCCACTGCTGGGCTCGAGTGTCCTCCAAATAATGTGATACAATAATGTGTACATGATAATAATTTAAGATTACAACATAACAGGAAGGTATGAAAAATCAAATTATAAGCAAGTGTTCAAAGCTTTATTAGTAGGTAGGTAAGCCGATTGAATACTTAAGTTTGGAATTGTGATAATTAAAAAAAAAAGTGACATATCGTATAACTGACAACTATCCCAACAAACATTTTAGTCGTGTATGTGTAAGTTACAGGACTGAAAACGCTTTATACGTCGTATTGAAGTAATTTAAGGATATAATACGACTTACTGCCTTTTATATTTATACAGCTTGCAGTCGTTTAAAAACGTCGTATAAACTTCTATACAACTGTTTATGTGACGATTACACGATTTTCAGTCGTAAACCAGTTTTGTCGTATTAGTAACGTCTATGCAACTTTTACACCAACATATTAATTGTATTAGAGTCACCAGAACTACCTTTACGTTACAATCGTCTAAGAGTAATAAATATCCCTCTTATGCGGCTTTAAGTAAACTTCAACACTTTTACATTGCTATTTAACAGCTAGATGTCCCATAAGTGTAAAAAGTTTAGTAACTATTACAATAACAGCCATAACACAAGGGGATTCATATTCTTATATTTTCTTTGTAAAAATAAATAAAATGGATGGAAAAAGCTGGGCAAATATAAAAAAAAGTGGTGCTTTTAAAATAAAAGTTAAGAGGAACTATTCTGCACTTCTTACGTTGAATTGTGTTACATCGAAAATACAACTGCCACAAGTTCAACCAATTTCAATTTTTAATCAAACTGCAGTTGGTTCCGTACAAAATTTAATTTTAAATCAGCATGAAGTAGCTAGAAGTACTGTTACAGGCAATAGATCTAGTGGTACACTAACAGTGGACTCGGAAGAAGACGAAATAGATGATTATATGATAAATTATGTCTTAGTGATAGTTCAGATTATGAAACAGCAAACGAAGCCTGTAAAAACGATATACTTCGTGATAACGTAAAAAAATGGGCAATCCGTTTTAATATTACACAGGAAGCTTTAAGAGAGCTGAACCAAATTCTAAACGAAAGAGTTCCTGGTTCCATTCCAAAAGATCCACGGACACTTTTAAATTGTCACATAACGAATATATACAACTATACAAATAAATATAATATATTAAATAAATAATACAACTGTTTTACTATATCTTAGAATGAACCCTAATTTCGTTAAATGGCTGATAGAACAGATAAAAAATTAAGAACATTCAATGAAGAGTCGTTAAAATGTTGTATTAAAGTTATTTCCAACAGCCTAAGTCGTATAATAGTAACTTTTAGCACGTTCGTTAAAATAATAGGTAAAAATATTGCTTAATTTAAAGAATTTACAGGGCGCGTTCATTATATTGATAAAACTAGCGTATATCACTCGATAAAATTTATTTCCCAACACTTTTATGTACTTCAACATAAGTTTCGAAGATGTAATAATGTATAATACTAAATTAAAATGGCTTCTTATACTTTCAATATTAAAAACAATATAAAATGTAACTGTTTAGTTCTATAATATTTATTTTCAGTCACGATTAATTATTCTTTACATCAAAATTCCGTATATAAATCGTAACGAATACTGCTTTTCTATAAAATGCCGTAAAGCAGCGGTAATAACCACCATTAGATGACGAAAAGTGTATATCACGACATCTAAATGACCACTACACGATCATTTTGCAACTTATACGACTTCTTAGTGACTCCATTGCGGCACTAATTCGTATAAAATGGGCCCTTTTTCGGTAGTTTCAACGTTATGGCGACGTATTGGCGACCAGCGTATACAACCAAAAGTTAAAATTCGCACGTTCTGGCGACCAAATAAATGACCAAAAAAATAAATCTATTTAATTCTATTTAAGTGCTAATAAAACTATTCATTACAGATTTTATTCAAGTTAGTGGCAATCTTCTCACTGTTTAGTCTCAGTTATGTAGCCAGCCTAACGCCTTAGATCGCGTTCAATGAATCGGATAAAGTATTAGCTCCTGATTAAATCGTAATATATTTTAGTATTCTAATACGATAAATAACATTGCGTATATTTTCTATTAGAAATAAAATGGATGTTGAAAGAGAGATACTTAGTATTGGAAATTTTATTTCAATGTTTCGTAGAAATAGGAAACGGATGGTAATTTTTTACATTTTAAAACTTAGATGCACTCACGTATTGAATATATTTTGCATTTTATATAGTTTACTTCAAATTGATCTCTAATATTTTCAAAGGTCTAAAAATAAATTTTATAATTTATAGTTAAATTTTATTACATGTGTTCTTCATATCCATCACAGACTATTTTTTGCTTAATTAAATATTTAGAACTGCGTTGGATGTCCACAAGAATCTTATGAATGTGTAAATTTGATTGCCTGGTAAAGATAGATAAAATAAAATAAAAACTCCTAACAATATTACCTATGTTATAGTAAATATTATGATTGTGTTTAATATAGTAATAATAATAATTATTATGCTTCTTGCCAGCTACGTTAGCCAAACATGCACCAATACCGATCACTGTGTATCCACATACAAAAACAATCTAACACAAATTGTACAGTAGTAAAATATATTTAAGATAAATTTAACTATACTGTGGCTTACATTGGTGTTAGTTTATTCAACGTGTGGCCGGCATCTCATATTACAATAACAATTTTCTATTCACACAGCTTGTCACGAGAGCCGCACCCCATAAACACTTTAACACTTTTTATCACTTATCCCTTTAGCCATAATTCCCGTGACAATCCCTAACCCTAGGCGACTAGGCGTGACTCTGGCCCCTAGCGCGAGCCATATTAGGCGTAGGCAAGCCCATTTAGCAAGCAGCGACAATTAAGGCTTCTAGAAAGATCACGAACATTATTAGCATGTTATTTTTTTACAATATAAGGAAATTATAGAGTAGTTGCTTAGATAAGAGTGTTTTAAGATAAAAAAATCGTTTTTATTTAAAATGGCTATACATAGACCTAATTTTTCAAATCAATTTCCCTGTCACAGTATTTTCTCACACCAGCCTCCAAAATCTTGCAATTGATTTCAATGAAGATTGTGAATTCATTTGATCCATTCAACTTGAAAGTAGATTATTTTATTTTGTACCGGTAGCGCTGCTGGTAGGACGTCTGTTCGGTCCCATAAAGTAAGTATATAGAAATGACTTTTTAGTGCATTGCTCCTAAATTTAAAAATGGTTTATGATCACTTTTTTGGTATTAATGACGTAAATACTCAATTATCACATTCTCGAGGTCATTCACACAAAAAAATCGTATGTCGTTTTATGTATGTCATTTGCAATGACTTGCGGCAGACAGTCATAAACAGTGCGTCAATTAACATGAGTAAAACTTTATTACGTATTATTCAATTGGCTGTTCGGAACGAAAAATGGCGCTCGCAATGCCTTCTACATAATAATTACTGATATTATTGATTTTATGATTCTTCATGGAAAATAAATGTATATTTCTAATTAAATTTTTCTGTTTAATTTTTAGATTTACTATCCTTAAGTTGGTAATAATAATAGTTTATTCTGAGCCGAAGAACTATACATAATTATATCCGTTTACTAACAATTTCATTATTCCATGAAGTGATAAGTAAAGTTATAAACAGACTCATTGTTGCAAATGTTTTATCCTGAGCAGATATAGTTAGATCCTTTTTTATACAACGAATATTGATATTATTCTTTGGTAAAAATAAAGTTTATATTTTACCTGGTTTTCTCATTTTTCTATTGATTTTGACCCTAGTTTTTTGTTTATTTAACATTGTTTTTCCTCAAATAGGCAGACGTAGATATTTTTCGGATACTTTAAATAAAAGTAGCAAAGTCTGATTCGGATCACTAGCTTAAAGTGATGTGAATAATTACTTCCCTGATAATGATTTATCAGCATGTAAAGTGTAGATCATCAATTGTCTATCGTCAATTGTTCGTCAATTGTTGCACATACGGCCGATATCGTTTGATTTGACATACATTTAAAAGTTGTCAGTGTAGTATTGAGTATACTACACTGACAACTTTTAAATGTAACTCAGTCATTAAAAAATATTTTTCTTCGGAAAATTCCACGTTCAAATAAAGATAATAATATAAAGAAATAACCACAGAACCAAACCAAAGTAGGTAAATCAGTTCCAATAAAAACAGTGAATCAACATAGAATTCGTACATCAATAAAATAATTGCTTTGAAATGATGATTCCGATTAGAGTGAGATGAAAGATATTGGAAGTAATAAAAGAGAGAGACAGAACACAGTAATAAACACGGAATAACGTGAGAGACAGGGATCGTTGGCAAGGCAGGTATTAGCGGCAATAAAAATGATTTCGTTTTTTTTAAATGTAATGTGTTATTTACAACTGCGGTTGAGCTTCTTACACACTGATTGATAAGACAGATGGAAATACAAAAATATTGTTTGTGTTTCATAACTATATTTATATTAAAGGAAAAGATGGAATAGTGAGTCAACAGTCACAAGGATTAAATAGTATGATCATAGAAAAAGATAAAGTAATGGAGGTGGACGTAGAATATAGTTTAGAGACAGGTTATGAAGAAAATACCGACTTAAGTAACTTTCATGACATGGTCAATAAAAACCTATCTCTGTTCTGTGTGGTCAATGATAAATTAAATAATCTAGAATGAATTGCATTAGAAGATATTTAAGAAAATCTTGATGCAGTAAATCAATTTATAGTAACGTATGGAGTATTCCATAGAAATTGAAATTTCAAGAAATCGATCCTGCTTGTCTTGGTGGATCGTTCGTCAAAGTAAGACTTCTTGGTCTTCGAAAGATTATTTTCAATCTAAGATAATCTAAAAATTTAAAATAAGAATGATAATAAATTATTCTTTCTTTAGTTGTAACCTGTTTACATCGACGGCTTAGCTTAGTACTTTATAGCTTGTCAGAAACATGGTGGTCTTTTCCGAGTTTGTACGTTGACACAGTCACCTACAAATTTAAGTCATAAATCTTCAACGAATAAGCTTTACATAACATGAACACAAAACTTTTTATGCTCAACAAAATCTATATAAATGAAACTATAATTTCACATACCTACCGTCTTATAAAAAATGTACAAATCTTCATAGTTTTAAAATGCGTGCGTCATTCTCTGATGACTTCTACTATAATTTGACAGCCGAAAATGAATGTAACAAGTGTTGGTTTAAGGTTGAATTTGAATTAGTTTTGGTAGAGCGTCCGCTATTGGTTGTAAAGACAGCGTTTTTTTCTTTCCATGCCTTTTTATAAGCACGGGATGGTGGTTAATGGGAGGCTTGGTAATTTTGGCTCCAAGAGCGAAGAAGGGGGGGAGGGGTAATTATAGTGTCTGCCTGTGTCATTGTCTGTATATCTCTGTTCTAATTTTCGTAACAAAATTGAAAAAAAAGTAATATTTTTTCTGATTCCCGCCGTGTTGATTGAAACTTTGGTTTTCGCTGAATTTGATCTTTGTTTAGCTCAAGGGTTAGTGTCGATATCTGATTATTTTAAAATACGTTTAAGTGGTAGAAAAATAAAGATTCCGTATAACCTTTAACTTATATTCAGAAAATATGGTTTGAAAACACTGCAGTTTACTAAAAAAGAAGTCGATTTCATTATTAATGTATAACAAGATAGTAATAATTTTATTAAAACTGTTCATTTACTAGTAGGTAAATAATAAAAATATGCTAGAGCTATCTATCTATGTACCTATTCCTAGCACCACCGCTTAAAAACTCAAACAAGTTTTCTAACTAACAATAATAAATTGGCCAGTATTTATTCACAACGAACATCACATTCAAAACAAATTTAACATCCAAAGCCACCATTGAAAGTCTTTAAACTTTCATCAAGGCTTCTCACAATATTTTTTGTGTCTAGTTCTTTTCGATCCCGGCCGTACAAATCCCAACGTTTGATATTAAAACATCACTATGATAAATAAGACCGATTACTATAGGTGCTGCCTCTAGAATTAAAAAGAAAATATTCTAAGTGAACGCCCAAAGCTGTTCTTTTAAATGTCCGTGATGAGTAATGAGTACAATGAGCGATGACCCTAAATCCTAGTGATAGATTAGTAAAGTTAACGTCCTTTTGGAATACTTTGGTCATAGTTATCAAATTATTATAATGGTGTTAGATGAAGTTGATGTTTTCGATAGTTAGCATCCTAAACTAGATAAGAATAGCTTAAAATTGGTATTGAAACGAGATTATTAATGAAATACAATAGAAAAGTTACAGAAACAAAATTAACAGTACACTTTATTTCGCGAACAAAAGGAATAAAGAAGAAAAAATACCATCATATTAAATCATAATGAATGCAGAATTTAATATCATTATGTTCAATTGATAAGCAAATTCTTGAGTTAGTTTTTTGGATGATTCAATACTTGATAGTCACATAGCAAAAGCTATAATTATTTACCAAGTTAAAGCCACTGTTAGTGAATTCCTACACCTTCTCATACACATTGATTACAACTATTATTTACAATAAAAATATTTCTAAAATACATATAACTACAAGCCGCGAATTACACCTAGTACTAAAAAATGATAATTGAGAAGAAACGTAGTTATTTCACGAAACTTCGAATGATACATCGGTAGGTATGTTAATAGGTGGCCGAAACTCAGCCTTATAATTTTGTTTCATATCATTACTACGGGTCGAGGGATTCGAATGGATAATGGCCGAAAAAAAAACATAATTACTTATAAAAAAGCGCGGCCATCTTTGTCTAGTGGTCAGCATTTTTTTATAAAAGTGATGACGGTAGTCTGTCTATTGTTATTTGTCATTTCTTTATAAGCGTCAGTTTTGTCTTGTGTTGGTTTAATTTATTATTTATGTTATGTTTATTAGAAACTTAGGTATTTATTTTTGAGCGGTTTAAAAGCAAGGGTTGCACGATTGCTGCAAACTCCGTCTTTAGCTGATATTTAATTTGCATTCTTTATCCAGTTCCGGATATATTTTGTGTCACTGATTAAGTTTAATTTATTTGTAAAACATTGACTACTATTTTTTTACAAAAGTATGATATCTTATTTTAATTAACTAGGCACACTTTCAAATTCAGGCTAAGAATTGTAGGGTGCATCATTTGGTACACTTCAAGGTGGTGCACTCCGAAAAATACCTCAGAGTTTTGTGAAAGAAAATCTCAATACGGTTTTTGTCTGACTCAGAAATTGAACCTAAGACCTCTTGCAATTGCAACAGTAGTAGTAATACACCCTTACTGCAACACTATGGAAGTCACTTAAAAACTATTTGTTTGAAACTCCTTTAAATCTTTTTGACGGATTACTTACAAAATCAAAACGAGCAAAATTAAATTATCTTTTCATAATAAACTTTAAAACAAAGCTGTTCGTATCTCACCAATCTAAGCGCCCACACTACGCTTATCCAACCGACCTTTTTTGAATGGCGCACCACAAAAAACGGGGCAGCATGGACGCTACTTGGAAACATAATTCGACAATAATAAACCACTAATTTCTTTGTAATGACATGTTTCAGAACAATTTTGAGGATCCAAGATCAGAGGACGATGGGACAGGGTAGTCTGAGGTCAAATAAAAAACAGGAAAATATAATTTAGATAATTATATCCTACATAATAATGGAACAAGATGTGAATTGTGACAGATGTAGGAGCACGTTAATTGTGTTCTCTGTTTGCAACTGTATTGATGATATGACTTAAATGACACAGTTTGGAAGTCTAAAAAAATCTACGAAAACTAGTTTGTCTATTTAATGGTACCTTTACTAATATTGTAATTGGAAAGTGAGTTTGTTTGTTTCGCTTTCACGTCATAACAACTCTACTGATCTTTATGAACATAATTATGATAGCCTAGGATCTGCAGAAAACCATGGTTTATTAACCGACATACCACTTGGATGAAGCTAATACTAAGTATATTCTTTTAAGATATTACGAAATTTCGTGTCTGGTCTTTCAGTGTATTTAAGATTCTTCTAAAAAAACCCTTTCAAGGCTTTTATCAATTATTCTGGCCTCTGGTTTTATATTAACGATATACACATTAATGTTTATGTCAGTATTAATATTCTCAAGATGACATTATACACCCAGGAAGAAATTAACTTAACAAAAACTTCTAGGCTACCTGGTTCTACGTAAACCTATAATTTAATCATTATTTACTTTAATATCGGCTTTGCGTGTGCATTGTACTTAGTATCCGTCTGCAATGTTGTCATTCCGAGATATGGTTAAGTTAAAATTAAAAGTAACAGATGTGATTTTGCCTATAAAATTTTATACTGCAAGAGTGATATAGATGTAACTAGGAGTATGTTGCAGTTTTTATTTAGTCATTATATTGTAGTCTTATTCTCAATTGTTTTAAAAAACGTTCAATGTGTTTATTGATTGCAAATGTACTTAATCTGATGCTTGCATTGTATTCACATGTTTTTTAGGTTTGTAGTTTCTGTTTGGTTTATTCATTTAATAATCTCCGAATTTTCCAACTAATTCCTAAATATAAACTGCACAAAATACATTTAGCTCCATCGTATAGAAATAACCAAATTATTCACATAGCGAAGGATATAATAATGGAAATACAACGCAAATTCCCTTATTTTAAAATATATTTTAGAAACAGTAATTTAATAATAATAATAATAATAATAAAGTATTTATTTCTCTCTCAGAAACATTATGATAACATAGTTTATAACATAATCAAAAATATAATTTACTTGTGAAAGACTGGTGTCTGTGGTAGGTAAGACCTGTATTACAGAATCACCAGGCGCCCACTTTCGGACCTGACTATAAATGGTATGACTTACAGTTTAAAATGTACAACCAAGATTTAACATTGTAAAGAGATTAAAATAAAACATATTTTAAATTTAAATTTAGAAACTTATATAATAAAGGTTGAGTGTGTTTGTGTGTGTGTGGGTGTGTATGTGAGTGTGTGTGGATGCGTGTGTGTGTGTGTGATTGGGGATTTGTACATGACATAAATTCCTATATTTGCAGCGTAAGAAGTTTTTCAGTATCATTATAGGATAAACTATGCAGCCATGACGTTACTGATGTTTTTAGTTTGAATTTATTCATGGAGTATATGGAAAGCGATGAGTTTATTTTGTTGTATAAATAAGGGCCTAAAAAGCAGTAGAATCTGTGAGATAGCATCGTTCTGAATAACGTGTCTTTTTGAAATATTTTGTGTTTACGTCGTTTTGTGGCGTTGGTTGAAATATCGTAATCCGTTAGCGAATGCGCTTTAGAGACTATACGAAGTATAAAAAGCTGTCGGACTGTGAGGACACCGAAATCTCTGTAAAGTTCATCCGTGGGGTGGAGAAAAGGAAGAAAAAGAGCCACCTTTAGCACTGCTCTTTGGGCGCGTTCCAGATTTAGTAGAGTAGTTTTTGCTGCCCCACCCCAGGAAGTGATGCAGTAAGTTAATATAGATTGACATAAAGCCAAATAGGTTAATTTTAAATTTTTTTTATCCGATATGTGACGCAGATTTTTAAAAATGTAAATTAGTTTTCTAGTTCTATTTGTTAATAGATTTATATGAGCTTGAAAATTAAGATTATTATCTATCATAATTCCTAAGTATTTGATTGTGCTTACATGTTGTAGTTCCCCACAGTCACAACAAGTGGATTGAGTACCATAGTTTGCACAGGAATGTGCTATGATTGGAAAAGGGGCATCTAGTTGCGGTGAATTATTTTTTAAGTTGAATGCAATGATTTTGGATTTATCTACGTTTAGTGTCAGGAGATTGGAGTTGAGCCAATTGGTAATACAGTTCATACCTTCCTGTGCACATCTATATGTGTCAGCCCAGGAAGTGCCACGAAAGACTAAAGCAGTGTCATCAGCAAAAGTGATAATCCTTCCATTTTTTAGGTCTATTTGGCAAAGGTCATTAATGAATATGAGAAAAAGGGTTGGTCCAAGAATACTGCCTTGCGGCACACCAATATCAATGGGAAGGTCATTGCCGCGCACACCATCTAATTCGACGCACTGTGTGCGATCTGTAAGATAGTTTGCAAAGAATTGCCATGGCATACCACGCACACCCATCCCTTCCAACTTTGTCAGCAGAAGTGGGACAGAGACTGTGTCAAATGCCTTTGCTAAGTCGAGAAATATTGCCATAACTTTTTCTTTTTTGTCCAAACCAGTAACTATAGAGTTAGTGAGTTCATGAACAGCATCATCAGTTGATTTTTTTCTGCGGAAACCAAATTGTGACTTAGACAGAAGATTCTTAGATTCGAGAAAATTGACAAGTCTATTGTTGACGGCTTTTTCGATGATCTTTGAAAAAGCTGGTAGGATAGATATTGGCCGATAATTGTTGACACAGCCTCTGTCGCCACCCTTGTGGATGGGATGGACAAGAGCTTGCTTGAACGCTTTAGGGAAAATTCCCGTCGAAAATGCCAGATTGCATATGAACACTAGAGGTTCGATCAGAATACCTCTGTATCTTTTAATAAAACTATTCGAAACACCATCCAGTCCAATAGCACAATCATTTCTCAGGTTACTTATAATTAAATTTATTTCATCTGCATCTGTTGGAAACAGGAAAAATGACTGAGTCTGTGATTGAGTACAAAAACCAGGAGGTGATACCGGTTTATTTATTTTCTGTATGTTACCTGCCAAGATCCTTCCAATGTTTACAAAATGTTTGTTAACTGAGTTTGCTGACTCTATGGGATTATTATCAACTATTAAATCTGATAATGGTGTTTTGATTTTATTAGAATATGTGATATTTTTAATAACTTTCCATAGTTTCTTTGAATTATACTTAGCGTTGTTGATTTCAGTCTTTTCATATTGCCTTTTAGCATTTTTTATTAATGAATTACAAAAATTACGGTAACGTGAGTAGATTATTTTATGAGTTTCATTATTAGGGTCTTTTTTTGTTTTTTTATGTAGCTTATCCCTATTTTTTATGCACTTTAGTATGCCCTTCGTAATCCAAGGTTTTAGGATACGCTGGCGCCTAGGTGTAAATGAAGTTTTAGTACAGCTTGTTAGTTTTTCATTGAGAGTAGTAATAAGATGGTTTACAGCCTTGTTAACGTCCGTCATCGATAGAATCGGATCTAGATCTGACTTTGTGAGGCACATATCAAGAGAAGTATAATCTATTCTTTTAATTATCCTAGTAGGTTTCAGATTGTTAGGAAGCATATCCAGGCTAAGTATAACACTATAGTGGTCAGTTATGGTAGTAGGTGCAATGAAACACTTCACTGGAAATTTAGTTTTAAGAATAGCGTGGTCTAGGCAAGTAAGTGTATGTGTTGGAAAATTATGAGCAGGTAGCATACCATGAGCAGCCAAGAGATTCAAATAAAGTTCGGCTCTACTATCTTTTGATGTACTTGCAATATCTAGATTAATATCGCCAGTTATAATTATATTCCTATAAGTTGCTAATTTAGTCAGTGTCTTATCCAGAGACTCTAAAAAGTTTGTGATGTTCTTTTCACCGGGGCGACGATATATAGCAATAATAATTGTATGACTATTTACTGTTATCATTAGGCAGTTGGCATCTACAAGTGGCGGTTCTGCTATCTTGTAACTATGTGTAGCTTTGTAGTACACAACAACACCCTCATTTTGAGTTTTATTATTGGTTGTTGAAGCGAGATTGTAACCATCAAGTTGTGGGATACGATCATTTTTGTGTAGCCAACATTCGGTTAGTATGAGAAGGTCCCAGTATACATTCGAACTATGTAGCAATGTTTGAAAATGCGTAATATTACAATGGATACTTCTAATATTTTGAACAATCAAATTTAGAGACTTTTTGCAAGGATAAAGCATGTTAGGACAAATGTTTCCTATATCAGATATGCAGCTCTCAGCTATTGTCATATTGTCTAATTCATCATTTATTTCGCTATTTTGGTGATCGAAGATTGATGTTGGGTTGTTTTAACTTAGCATAACTAATACAGAACACAGTTATTTTTAGGTTGATATTCGCCATCTTGCTGATATTACCAATATGTAAACAATTCAAGTACTCGTAATGTTGTTTCCAGTAGATATTAAAATACAAATAGTAGGATTTAAGCTTTTGTACAATTATTTTGAATTTGATGTGATATAGGCTATGTTCAATGTGGTGTAATTGTGAGTTCAGGGTTATGTAAAATGAGTGAATCTGTATGTGTGTGGCTAAAAGTGTAATATCAGTGTTTGATTGTGTAAGTAGTAATAATTTTAAAGAATACAAAAAGATAGCAATGCATTGATTACTAAAAGGAAATCGTTCTAGTCATTTTGGAGTGCTCAATTTAGCAATATCATCTTCACTATCTATGCGAATCGTAGGTAGTCCCTCTTTAAGTCTGATAAAGACCTTACCAAATGCTGTCCAGCAACTGGCCTGGGGATGGGTCCTAGTAAACTCGCGGGTCAAGTAGTATAGACGTCTAGTCTTGCTGGTGAGATTATCCATCACATAGACTGGAGATGAACTTCCTTCCACTTTAAGATGTTGAGTATTGAGTTTATCTTCTTTACTTTTCTCCTTGTTGAAACTGATCACAGATTTTATTAGGTTTTCTTTTCGCAAAGTTGTTGTAAAATCTACAACAATAGGATATGGTTCGTTCTTTGTTTTCACTCTGTAGATATCACGTATTTCCGTTTCTTGTATAGGTTGGTTTAATGCTTCACCAAGATGCAATACATGTGATTTTAAATTATGTTTTGTCTCCGGCTTAGACGAAGGAACATTACGAATTTCCAAGCACGACAATTTAGAGTTACGCTCCATTTGGTCTACTTTAGCTTCCAATGATTTTATTCGGTTTTTATGTGACGAGTTTTCTATTGTAACTGCTTCGAATTTTTGCAAGAGGGTGTCGTACATATTTGATAGGAATTCTAAAGATTTCTGGGACTCAGTATTTTGTTTCTTGATCGCTTCCATGTCTTGTTTTATAGAATGGAATTCCGCTTCTTGTTTTCTTTGTATATCACAGAGAAGCTCTTTAAGTTCGGCGTTGGCTACATCACCATGTTTTCGCTTCGGATTTCTTGTAGGATTCGAGAAACCCAGTTCCATATCGGATTGTTGTTTTTCAGAAGCCGTGTCCGAGTCCTGAGTTATAATGATCTCTTTGGAGGAAGTTGAATTAGCAGGCTTAGGTGAATTGTTGTGCTTTTTCGGAGGCGGAGATCGTTTTAGTGGCATGTTTCTTTGTTATTAGAAGATTATAATATATATTTTGATATAATATATATATATGTATATACTTCTTTCAATCCAGATTGTGAAAAAGTCTCAGGACAAAAAATAAAATGACAAAAAGAATTTCTAGAGCTCGGACGCGATCTCGATGCAGTTGCGTAGATCACTTAGTCTTATCCATTCAACCACGGATGTAATTAACAAACTCGACAAAATTATAGTTCTGTATGTAGCTAATTTGATGTCCTGATTGTTTATGTTGCCCTGGTACTCGATGCCAAACAAGGTTAGTGATTATGATTTAAATGTGTTTGTCTCGCTCACCCATAGGCGGAACTTCACTGTGTCGGCGAATTGAGTAACCTCTCTATGTTTATGCACTCTTAGTATACTGAGTATTATTTTGTTATTTTATTTATAATTTAATTTAATTTAATAAAAAAACTGTGTTTATCCTTGCACACGTCTGCTCGATATCGAGGTCCGGAGGGAAGGGAAGGGAAATTAAAAGGATGATTCAGAGATTAAAGTTTAAAAAATCGATTAGCTTACATTAATACAGTTTTAATATCCCGGTTTATATTACGACTTAACTTTTAGAGGCCGGGTAAAACAGACAGAACAGGTTTTTAATGTATTTTGTATCTTTCCAGGTATGTAACGGACGTGTCAGTAGCAGTGAAGTTCATGCGAATGTATAGTCTTATATTTGAAATTTAGACTTCGTTATTGGTAAGTTTTTCTACATGTTTTTTTTTTTACAAAATACACCTACAGTGTACTAATGTATCAAACTTATAGAAGTCACGTCAGGATTCGTTCAAAGTATTTTTTTTTTAATATTTGGATTGTTTTTCATTTAATCATTATGATATTATAATTTTTTACTAATGTTATCAAATCATTATCTTCAGCTGCAGTCTTGAAAGTTATACTATCAAAGTATCACTATTCGAGTTTTTTTTTATTACGAAAAAGTAACTATTTTAAAACAACTTTTGGTTAATCTTTACCTGAGCCAATCATTTCTATATTCAAATAATTATTAAATAGCATGTAAGCGTATTAAATAATATTGGAGGTTCAAATTAAGCTCTCTCCCTTCATTTGTAATGCATCAAAGATTTTGTTGTAGGCCATAAAAGTGGCTATAAAGCCAGCGTTTATATCCAAGGATATTTCTATTGGATATTTCGTTTTGAATAATAGGGTTTAGGTTGGGCAGACGTTGTGGTTAAGCAATCATGAAGCGTAGGTACCTGGGAGATGGTTTAGAAATAAAACTTTATTTTCTTGTGTATTTTTGTATAAGTTTGTGATGCAGTTTATTATTTGGTTACATAGTTATTATTTGGTTGCATAGGTATAGACCATCAACCCGTATTGTTACAACTACTTAAATGTCTGTATACATTTATGTCACTATAATTTGAGTCTTTTCAAAAACCAACACTAATGTGAGATGACTAATTTTACAATTAGTATCTCAAACTTTAGGGTGTTTATCAGCAATAACATTGGTATTTTGAATCAATAGATGATTTTAAACGAGTACTGGTCCCAATAGTATACCTTGAGGGACCCCCTAGTGGATTTAATAGTTCTTAGACTAAAGGAAGTAAATAACATTATATATAGCAGCGCATAATATTAAATGAAAGTGACAGAGGATATCGTTATTGGCGTGTAGGCGTATCTAGTTCGTGAGGTTGTTAAATTGATGTCGCAAAAGTGTTTAGCATACCTAGTTATTTGATGGATTCTGCATAAGGTGTGTTGGATGAGAATATATTGTCTCAAAAAAACACCGTCTTTATAAGCGAAAAAATTATACCTGCCTATGATAGTTTTATAACTGATCTGACGGACTTGGGTAACTGTAGTTATAGATATAGATCGCAAGCTTTTACTAGTAAGTAGCTCTTGAATACAGATATTATCAGTTTATATAAATATTAAATAGTCAAAAGAAGAAGACATTGAAAATTCCTGTGTTAACAATCTTTCGTGATAACTGATTTGATATATTGGTTGATATATATATGGTGGAATATTCCATGAATCAAACAAGACTCAAAAATACTCAGCAATTAATTTTAGTTGAAAACACAGCCGTGTGACTTAATTTATTAGCAACAAATCAAAAATCAGCCGATTGGTCACAGTGTTTGGATTGAAACTCGATGCTTCATGGTGATGAGGAATTACTAATTATACATACCTTTTGTGTAGATAGTATTACAAACAGAAATTACCGACTCAGTCACGCCACTTAGACTCAAATATTTTGAAACTAACAAAATGGCTTTCATGGGAATCGAACCAACGAAATTGGCTGCGATCGTTAGTTAACGGTAACATACCCGATTGATTTCTTTACGACCAAATTGTTTTTGATATTTTTTATGTTTTGTTAAGGCGAAGTGATTGTGGGCCTATCGTTTGGTTTGATAACCTTGAAATTAAAAATAAGTTGTTTTATTTCATGCCATAAACAAATAAAAGAAAAATAAAATAGGTGATTGTATTTTAAAACTTGTGTTTTAAAATAGTGTCGTTGCAAATAATTTTACTTAAATGAGATTATGGAAAACTTATTTACTAAAAAAATTTAAAAAACTAGGTAGGTACTAGCTTTAGTTATAGAACACAATGAGTCAAAACGTTGCTATATTACCAGTAAAATAGCAAAAAACTGCAGTTCGTCCAAAAAATCTTCCAATGATAAAAATATCACACAATATTTCTAAAAGAAACATCTATCAATAAAATCTCGATGGTTTCTATAACGGTAAGCATGTAGCCTTAACAGAAGCGGCTGGTTCAAACACGTAGCGAACATTATAAATTCGTTATCCTCATATCCTACCCGGCACAGTCGTGGCACATCGTACATTTAATTGCTACAAATTGCTGTTAATGATCAATACTACGGTGTTGATGAACTTGCCATGATTGTGTAATATTATTGGATTTAGACAGCAAGGGATTTTAAGTACTGATTGGGCGAATTCTTTATTGATTTGTGTGTTAGCTTGTAGTGAAAATATACGCGTTATATTTTGTCTTAGAAAAGCTTCTTTAACATTATCATATTGTGGATTTATTATATATCATTTTGACCTACTGTTATACTATGAACAATCTTTTCATTAAAAACTTTTGACAGAGTGAGGGGCATCATTTATAATATAATATTTAAAGACTGCTGAACTTGCTGAGCGTTCAATTTAAACTCGATTAATGTTATCTACTCAAAAATGCTAACAACATGACAACAATTAATGAATAAATCTTTGAAGATAGTAAAGAATTTTGTCTTTTAATCATTTAATTTAAAAAGCAACGAAACTTTATCAGATAATACTTATCCACGAAAGGACAAAGGTGAAAACAACTGTATCAATATTATTATTATAAATCTAAAGAGTTAGAGAAATGGGCTATTTAACATCACTCTATGACCAATAGGAATTGAGTAGTAGTTAAACAAAGATCTTCGATAATGAAACCCAGCAACAGCATTATTGTTTAAATTAAGTTTAATATTATAATGAAAATAAATATCCGTGCAACAACAGCTAGTTCCCCATAATAATATTACTAAGGATTTCTGCTAGTTACCGATAAACGATACAGTTTCCGTGTCAAACACACAATAGAATACAAGTACAATGTCGTAGCCATAAATTTCAATAATTTGCATAAGGTCTCTCTAGCTACCGATAGCATAAACCTCTTGCTAAATGTTTACGTAAGCCACATTGTTGACGCATAACCTGTTGAGGTTCAATTTTTGGTATCCTATAGGCCTAGAATTTAGACTGTCGACTCAAATATTTATTGCATATGAACACGTTAATTTTATTAAAAGAAGAAAGGAAAATTATTTATTTTATCTACACAAAGATACAATATATTTAAAGACTACAATTTTATTCATAAAATCAAAAATTCTGTTTCAACATTTGCTGCAAGACAAATTTTAATGTGCTACAGCGCTGATTTTCAGATGCGTTCTTTTGATGATCCCAACGATATGAAGCAATAGATTTTTGTATTTGAAAAATCTGTGAATTGCAATTATGATATTCAAGATAAGCTATTTATTATTTTATTAATATATCTAACAATAATAATGAAGCGATGAAAGAAAATTTAGAAAAGCATAGTTGTTGTCTTTCGGAAACCTATCCTATCGTAATGCTCTTCTTGCTAATAACTTTTTTGGTTATAGACTATATCGGGCTTAATAAACTATGATTAAATTCAGTGTATATTAGTAGTAATTTCTAATACCGGTCTTTATCTAATCATGTGTATTTAATATATGGAAATGGTTTAATAATATGCCTAAATACGCTTTAATATTAATAGAAGTCATAAAATATCGTTGGTATGTGGTATATGAATGCATTATTCTCAGAAATATTCAGTAGCTTTTATGAACTTGAGACACTTGAGACGCTATAAATTAGTGGGATATATTATTTTAGGTAGGTACATTTAAAACAAGATTTTGGTAATAAATTTAAGATTAGGCAAGATTTTGAACAATGGGAAGAAAATTTCAAAATAAAATACGATTATTAATATATTCAGTTCCTATATTTTATCTAATTAATTTGTTGTATTGGGTGAACGTTGGTTACAAGCGGCACAAAGTCACTCGCTGTGACAGAAATTAGGTGAGGCCTAGGTCCAGCATTCGGTTGACATGATAACGATTGACTTATATAGTGTTGATTATTCATGTTTATGATTATTAGGCGTAGTTTGACGAAGTTCTCTCTATGATCTACAAAAATCGGAATAGATCAAAATTTAACTCAACCCGCAGATCTAGATATATTTGACAAAGATTGAGACTACAGAGGATAAAAGCAAGATACAAAAGTGTGGGGAAGAAATAAGGAGGCAACAATCGGGTAATTGGTTAAAATAGTCCTACTCAGCTACAAAACAGATATCTCATAGATCTAGCAAATCGATATAGAAAAATCCAAATCTACCATTTTTAAATCAGCATATATATCTATTATATTTGTCACAAAAATATTTAAAAGCATCGTCCTACGCGATAATTTACTGCGAGCTCTTAAATAAATATTGCTCTAAAAATTTACACCCCGCTGTGTTTGTAATAACTTTTTGCTAGTTTATGGCATTTCTCATGAATAACTATGTTACATATTTTTGATTAATATTGTGAGCATATTGTCTATTTATATTAATTATGATTTCCTTTATGGAAAACAATGATCCAGTCCAAACGAGTGACATTTCAATAAGCATGTTTTTTCTTGTCTCAATTTGCAGGTTTTATTTTATTAACATCGGCGTATATTTCTTCGATCCAGCGTTGTTTATTTAAATGCCAATATGAGTACAAATATCCACAAGTACGCTAGGTTAGTAAGTTTACTTACCAATTAGCCTGAAACATCATTAATTAAATAATAATAAGCAAATTGCTATTTTCAAATCTAGCTCACTTCTTCTCTCCTAATAAATTGTGCTGTACCCTGTCGGGTCCATAATTGTAACCAAGACTATATCTACTACCTAATTATACATTATGAAAGCAATAAATGATTGAGTATTGAGTATTAAATGCCAGTATCTATAACTAGACCCTACGATAAACACCAGTAATCCACAAATCACTACATCTAGAGGATTTTTACCAACTTATATTGCAAAAAAATAATCGGAACAGTTGCCATTAAAATAATCATTTTAATGGCAACTGTTCCGATTATTTTTTTGCAATATAAGTTGGTATTGATTGATAAAAAACATTGAGACAGTTTGTTGACTTAAATGACATTTTAAGCTTCCAAAAATATCTATTGATGAAGCGGTAGTAACAGTGCAACTAATCTAAAACAATGATCCGATACAAAGAAGCACAGATGAGAAACAAATAAAGTTAAGGAAAATGTAAATCGAAAAGTAACAAATGAAAATGAATTACATTACAGGCAAAACCACATGCGCACATGTAGTCCACCAATAAAACGACTATTCACAATAAATCAGGCACATTAAATTTGATATTCTTCGGAGATAACACTACTCCTGACTATTTTGGACATTAAGATTGTCTTAAGAAATTTTTATAGCATTTTTATGATCACAGATACGTTGATCAGACGATTACTTGTCAACATAGAAAGGTCAGGTCTTGTGAATATAGAATATGATTTTAATAGATTATTATTGTGTTTTAATTGGTAATTCTTTTGATTTCACACTTTTGGGAGGATCTTCTTAAAACGTGTTGCTTAAAAGCTGTAGAAACATACCTTTAATGTGCTTTTAAACGTTGAACTTGTTATTTTTATTAAATCTAGCTGTTGTCTCTCTCATTAGTTTGTAGATGTTTAAGATTAAAATGAAAATTTATTCACGTTTATTTTTACCCTTTGATGAATTTATTTTCATCATCATTTCTGCTTAAATTTTAGTTTTTTGAGATATGGTCTTTCTTTGGTTTACAAATTTAGAGATTAGTGATAGAATTAAATATCGTATTATTCAGAGTATTTAAAATAAAACCTTTACTGTAGTCGTTCATAGTACGTGCTTGGATTTTATTAACTCAAATTTGATGGTGAGTCATACGAACGAGACACGTCTTAGAGAAGCAGTTCATGTTTGGGGAAAAATTTGTATTTCATGGTTTGCCCATATACCATACAGATTTCTTATATTTTACCTTTTAAAAGTTTGGAATATTTTTATTATTTTTTTGCCTATTCTAACTGGTTGCCTAAATTCTGAGCTGATTATAGAAATACCCAATTTTTGTCCGGGCATCGAATCCAACACTTCTACAGCAGGCAGTAGCGCCATCAAGGCAGTTTTTAGAATTTATGTTGTTAATATTTTTTGTATTTACCCCCGATATGGCGCTAGTCATTACAAAACAATAAAATGAAATCCGCTGTCAATGCAGTAATTTTCTCCTTTTGTAGAACTAAGTTGTCAATTTATCCATACTTAGCGCTTTAGCTATTAGGATCAGAATATATCCGTGCCACCATTAATCCACCGGCTTAGCCCGACAGTGAGTGACGGAGTAATGAGTTAGGTTACTGCCCGTCACCCCTAAGTGGTTGATTGTGGTGAAATTAACCCGAACACCGTTAGGATTAATAGTTTAGTGTTTAAGGAAAATGTATTACTGTTCGGTACAAATTTTATACTAAAATGCCTGTAAACATTGTACACGTTTATTTTATCTATTACATAATAACTGCTTTGTTTTATGCTATTTTTTGCTATTTTTTTAAAGAGTAGTCAACGTTTCGGTAATATATTTATAGTAAAAAAATATTAATTCTTTGGTTTTACCCCCGACACCAATAGAAGGGTGTAGTAAATTAGAACATCACTAGCTCCTAAATGAATGGGCTTATTTTGGCGCGATTTTTTGTTTGAAAGTTAACATGATCGAAATAGTTCGTATAATAATTGTTAATCTGTTATATACACAGTGGACAGTCTAATGCTAATATAGTGATTATGATGACGATGTAAAGTTTATCCCTATCCTAATGCAATTAATGCAGCATGCATTTCAATCTTTTCCACAATATTATTTATCTTCCATACATTTAAAAGAACACGTATGACTGATACTTTATGTATATTAAATCATCCCCACACTTTTAACTTCCCAAAGACAATTCTCTCAGATATTTATGTCAACTTTAACAACACGGAGCAATCCTTTAAACATTCCTACAAAGACATAAACACACCTATGAAGACATCCTCATTCTGCCAACGACTCACAAAGTCACTATAAATAAGTCTATTTGAATGACAGTCACAGACAGCTTCCAGTTTGTTATTACAATCACGAGTCGTTTGATATGATGTAAAATTGTAAACAGTGGGTTTACTTCGTTCAGGCTGTGATTGGCCTTGGTGTTTGGAAGTGGGAGATTACAATATTAGTTGTTCAAGATTGTTAGTTAAATTGTGTCTTATTCTGATACTGATTCAATTATTTCAGACATAAAGTTTTATTTGATAACAGTCAAACGTCCCACTGTTGGGCACGGGTCTCCTCCAAACATCGTGAAAGGAATTTAGCCTAGTATTTTACGCTGGCCACACGTGTTGATATAGGTTTCGAATTTTCCTTTACTCGCAGTGCTTTTGTTTGCTTATGGTTAGTCGTTTTTTACGAAACCCATGGGTAGAAATGGGGTAGTGACATTATGTACCTACTCTTAATGCATCACAACACGGACATCATCATCATCATCATCATATCAGCCCAATGACGTCCACTGCTGAACATAGGCCTCACCTAATTTCCGCCACAGCGAGCGATTTTGTTTATTTGCTTCCAACGGCCACCCGCAATCTTTACGAGATCGTCGGTCCACTACACGGACATACTAGAAGTTAATAAACTTGAGTAGAATTATAAATTCATTAGCTTCTTTCAAGTTGACATTTTTAGTTGTTAGTTGTATTGGTAGAATGTAAATGAATAAAATGGCTTAAAAATAACTTTTAGCTTTACAGAAATACTTTCAACTTACAATTAGTTAAGTTTTAATAAATTCCTTCTAAAAGAACCTGTATAAGGAATTTATCTGTTTTTAATTTGTTTAGTTAAAATCAGCTAAGTAAGAAGCTGATTATAAGACATTAAAACGAAAGGGTCAACACGACGATTGTCTATTAAATGAAGTTTAGTATTCAACTCAGAGTCTGTTTAGCCTCGCGGTTGATCACGTTCCTTCTACTCACGGTACTCAATAAACAGGACTTTCACTGTTTAAGATAACCTATCATGTTATTAGACTTTAATGCACTCTGTGGTGCGTGTCTGATAATCAAGTGAAAAACTTGGATATATTTTTCATATAAAATTTGTCACTTTCATTTCAGATAGGCTAGCACTGCTAGTGGTTATGGTGAAACTAAAAGTCTACTGTCTGTTAATGAATCCATAGATTTTTGTAAAGAAATAAAATTTAAAATAAATAATCTTAAAATTCGTTTCGATCTAAACTAATTCTTCAATAAAGGAGTTAATAGGTTTCTTAAGGGTCAGCAACTCACTTGTGATGCCCCAAGTGTTGCAGGCGTCCTTAGAAGACGATCCGTATGACGCGTCGGTTTGCTGTCGTCGTGGTATAAAAATCACAAAGATACAGATAGAAATAAATACAGGTACAGATTTTGAATAATCAAGCTAAGCCATTACATGCAATTTTTGTTATTTTCATTTAATATTTGAATTTTATAATATACACATATTTTGTTGTCAAAAAAATAAAAATTTATGACTTAAATTGCTTAATAACTGCAATCATTATTCACTTAACATCTATTCTTGTTAATCCAGTTTCATTTGGATTTTCCTTAACATTGGATTCATCGTGTTCCAATACTACTGCTATTCTACCTTTATTGCATTTCTTATGAGTATAAGTATTATATTCTAGCTTTTCTTCTTCGTTATAACCTAGGTATGCTATAATATTGTGTTGATAGTGACACATAGGACATAAAAAGTGTCGTCCGTTCAGTGACTCTTCGCGCGTGCTCGGGCAACTCCTGCGCATAATTGTGCTCGACCATTGTTCGGGTGTTCTTACACTTCGCCGTGTGTGATTTGTAGTAGCTTCTTTTTATTCTTCGGTTTGTCTTTACTTGTGTGAATAGCTTTTGGTTTAACAGCCAAATCTTATTTCATAGATATTTCTTTTAAGGTTTCTGATTAATTTTGAAACCAGTTTTTAATGATTTGTTTTTTATTCAAATAGAAATATTAATAAAACATTGAATTAATGGGATTTCTGGTTGGTCTTGACCTAATCTATGTTTTTAACTTAAAATTGGTGCGATTGGGTCAGAAAGTAAAATTAAATATTAATCATTACCGAAACATAATTTTTGGATTCCTTTAAACGAGAAAACTTATGTTGTTTGTTAAATTAGGTATAACATTAAGACAAGCTTTTTTTATGTTAACATTTGGTATGTTTCGGTAATACTCTCTTTTACAGCGATGCCGTCGGTTATTACATAAAATGTAACGGCATGTTACGGACTTAAACTCATAACTATTATACTTTATTTCAAAAGAACATTGTTATAAATCACAATCTTTCGGAGCCTCATCGAAAATTTCACGTCCAACGTCGATAAGTTAACAAAAAAATATTTTGTAACGGTGGGTGAAGTACAGCAGTCCACGTCATCGAGCCCCGATATTAAATGACCATCTTAGCAATAACCGTTTAATAAATAACCCGGAGGAACCCGAGAGGGCTTGAGGAAGTTGGTTCTGTAGGATGTTGGTTCAAAAATATTGGCCTTTGTGTCTAAGGCTTACTTGCCATATAGTTTAAGGTTTAGGAGTTTATATTTATTAGAAATTTCAATTAATTTTTCTTTTTAATTTACATGCTCACAGAAAGACTATTCTTTTTTGTTTGAAAACAATTTCTTTGTATATTAAAGTTTTATAAATCTAGGACATACGACATTTTAGGTGAAAATTCATACGACGTGACTATAATCTTTGAACTTATGTCCAAATATTGAATTGGGACACACTAACCGAGAGGAATATTTGAGATCAAACTTGATTGAATATAGTGACGTCACCATTTTTTAATTTTTAATTATATGTTAATGAAAAGGACCCTAAAAGCTCTCCACTTTGGGTGTTCCCTTGCATCGTAATTTCTGACCGATGCATCACAGAACAAATTAAGCTCGGTGCCAAAAATAATTTATCAGTTCTTGCCTTCAAAAAATTATTCACGCTTATGACAAACGGTGGTGCAAGGCTGTATATTTTACGGATTTGTGATCTGCAATACATTTGGCAATGGATATCGTACGGACATTCCTTTAATTTATAACTTTATCCTTTTTGTTGGGTTCGCGTTTATCTGTGTAAGATGTGTATCGTTTTCTTTAATTTCACCGCATTAAGCATAAGAACTCAGTTCTATATTGCAATAATAAATGGGTACAATTACAAAAATGGAGCTAGTTGAAGTAGCCCAATCTATTATTTTTATTTTTGTTTTCGTAATTAAAATTTATAAAGTTTAAATAAATTATTATTAAGTTATGAAATATTAAAATATACACAGCTAACCTATTTAAAAAAAGAACCAGATACTCCTTTTACAGGAAATTCCTATAAATAGAATATCTTATTGAGATCAGACTCCTGAGGAAACGTACCCAAAAGGCTAGCCACATTACCGCGTTGGATAGCAAGGGTAATGCGTTGCCCCAGGTAGAGGGTAGCCCTTGGGTCATGTGATACCTCAGAAACACGCTTACAAATTTCACGATAAAATTTGTGAGCGTTTGGCCCCCAAGATCCAAAAAAAAGAAAATCTTTAAAATTTAGACATTCAAACGGTATTTTTTCATAAGTAAATAACACCCATGCAAAGCCTAGTCACAAGTAAATTATTCTTATAAATATGACTTACTATTTTATAAATCTTAATAAACGCCGTTCGGCTTCAACAGTTTCCAAAAGCTAATTATATCACCTGTAAAGTTCAAACTATACACTTTTATAAATTCGCTAAAATAAGACAGCTAATCCATCAATCAAGTGAACTGTTAATCTGGAGGTCGTGACTTCGAGTATGAACTTATGCACTCACAATGATAGAAAGATCGATGGATTCCTCTCACCATATTTTATTAATTTTTTTTTATTTCGTTCAAAAAAGACAACACTCGCTCTAGAGAATCCCCTGTATCGTGGGGGAGTAAAACGTACAATGAACCGACAAAAAGTACTTACATCCAGAGGAAGCCCTCTGGATGTAAGTACTTTTTGTCGTACTCTGAATTTCGACATTCTAATGTTCGGTTTTGATGTCGCTGTCTGGCTGGAAATGTAAATATGGTCGCTGTCACTTTCAAACATTTGACAGCGACATCAAAACCGACTAAGTCGAAAGTCAGTATTCAGATTAAGCCCCAGAGTCGAAATAAATATCTTTGAATCAAACCCACGTTACTCGGCACGCTGATGTTAGTTTTGATGTGATCACCTTAATCGCTATGCCACGGTGACAGTTCTTATATTTGACTGCAGATATTGCGTACCACACTGTTATATTAGCCTTGGGTCAAAAGAACCAAGACATGATTCCCTGAGACAACAAATCAGTGGCGGGGTAGACCACAAAAAGGTGCGGTGATGAAATAGATAAATATCAGCAAGACTGGACCACTTTAGCCGGAAAGAAGATGTCTTAGTAACGATTAATTAATACTAAGAAAGTGTATGATTTGATTTAAGGACTAAGGGATAAGCTAAACATGAAAAGCATGAGATCAGATTTATCTAACTTCAAGAAAAATGCATCACAGAATATTAAAAACAAACTCAAAACTGGACCAGCAAGGTCGCTGATATATTTAAAACATTTTATTTATGTATTATTCCCCACATTAACATACTAATATACGGCGAACTGTTAATCATGAATCTGATAAGGGGACATTAACATAGTCCCAAGACGTACTGATTACAACAAAAATTCTATACAGTAGATAATAATTAATTAAACGTTCACGTCAGCGAGTGAGATAGAATGAAATAGCAACAATTACATTGAATTAAATCGAGTACATTGCTTGGTAATTGTAAAGTGTTGTTTGTAAACTGCGTACATAATCTTCAATGGATGAGTGAGTCAACGATAGCATCAGCTTCGCGAGGATAAGATGAGAACACTAATTATGTTTCTATGGTGCGCTCGCAGGGAGGGGCGGCATTCCGCCGGTGCGTTGACCCTATACACAGACCACCATACAAGTAGAGTATCAAAAAATATAAATTGAAATATATATTAATGATTTCTATTAATTATCCAATATATAATAAATTATTTCAACTTATAAATTATGTGATTTTTTCGTGAAATGTAAAATTGGTATTAATTGGGGCCAAAATGGCAGTGGTGTTTTTAGACTTCGTTAAGATGTTAGTTAATTAATGTTAGGACTGTTTCTTGACAGATGATCGGCAAATTGCTCCACACTGATATCATTCGAATATTAATTTACTAATGATAATATTAAAAGCAGATTGTGCGCTTCTCACATTTAATAAATTTTTAAAAAGCATTGAATATTATTAATTATCCATTTATATAATTTCGTAATTATCCTTCTTTTGCTAGAAATACCTACTCAATGATAAAATTCAAATGTACCCAAACCAGAACATTTTAAATATAAACATATTAAGATTGTTTTAACTTCCGAGAACTAAGCGAAATGAGTCAATAAAGCAATACTTAGCATCAATAGTTTACAGAGGTTGGTTGAAAAGGTTAAATTTAAATAAGTTAAAAGATTATTAATAGATTTTAGAATACTTCGGGTTTAGTGAGATCAAATTTAATTTACTAGAATATTAAATGAATTTGTTTTGAAAATATAACTTGACGATAATCTATAAGCAAGTAAAGCATTATTTTTAATCGATATTGTCTTTGTTCTCTATTCAAATATTTAATTTTTTTTTTCATAAATATCTTTTAATTGTTTCAAGCCAATGTACGACTACGACTATTCAAAAAGGTTCGAAATCCACGTCCTTTACTCCTTTAATACACCCGATGAAATTTTTCTTTTTTTTCCTTGCCATTTACAAATGGCCTGTCTCAATGATTCTCGTTGATAAATCTATGTTGTAGCAGATGATATACAGTATCACAGTATACAGCGCAAATGTGCTATCTCCACTATTCGTTGAGACAATCGTGTTCCGTTCTACCTTTGAAACTTTGACGTGCACTGATGTGATTTTAAAGTGTATTGACGTGTTGAAAGACCTCTTTTGTTTCGACTTGGATTTGGATGAATTTAACGCTCATTGCCTTTTGTTTTTGTTCTATAGAGTGTTGTCACGTATATTGTGTAGATATAGCGGGATTATTCTATACGATTAAACGGGCAATCTTGTATTTATATTTGTACACTCGTACCTTGGAAACGGCTTTGATTTGCCGCCAATTTGTCAAAAACATTTCACAATATTATGAAGCAAACTATTGCATTTTATAATATTTATATTTTATTGCCACTATTGTCCGCCAAACGAAGCTAGGCCTACCTGATACTATCTATAACAAATCCAAAGCAAAGTGTATTATGTATACTAATCTTAAGAAGATTGTTTGTTTGTTTGTTTGTTGGACGCTAGGATCTCAGGAACCACTAGTCCGATTTGAAAATTTTAGTCTTGAATAGCCCATTTATCATCACATCAGACTACAGCCAAAAGCAGCTGAGCCTAATAAAAAATGACAAGAGCAAAGCCCCGACTTATGATAGGTATACTCGAGCCGACTTGCATATAAAGAACACAAATAACTGTCAAAATGCTGCCAAATTTTATTCAAATATTTCATTTATAATATATTTTCGTATGCCGATAGTAGTGGCATAAGCTGTTACTTCTTAATATAAACATTTCAAAAGTTGTTTTTATTATTTTAATTGGTTATAAATAAACAGATAATAAAAGATGGTCAAATGTTGTTATTGTTTATTCTACATCCAATTTGGTTATAGTACAGCTGTTATGTTAATGTTCTGTTTTTATAATAACACCTGATTCTGATACCACCCTTTCTCTACCTCTAGAAAATATAGTTATGTTTTTAAATTTTAAAATATGAATGTCATGTCAATCAAAATAAACGATGGCGAAATTGTATAAGTTCATTATCCTGTTGACCTTTTAGAAACTGGCTAAGCATGCACAAAATATTGTATCATTTAGAATAGATATCATAACTTTTTCAAAACAAATTAATACTGGAACAGTATTAATTTTTTCATAATATAATTTTAAATATGGAATTGATTTTGTTTGATATTTTTCACGTAGCCCAATTTGTAAAATTGCTAATAGAGCGAGCAATGGATTGACATGATTGTAGGACGAAAAAGAAAAATAATAAAGTGTAATTATAAATTCATTTGACGTTTCGAAATTTGTGTCGTTATAAATTTACTCAGTTTCATCTATATAGGAATTCAATCCAGCTATCAATATTTTTAATTATTTGTTATTAATTTGCAACAGAACTGACTATGGCTCAGTATATTTTTCACCGCATCGGCAACAACACTTGAAATTTACCACACCAAAGCACTATAATTAAGCTATTACTTTGAAAGTTTAATATTCATAGTCCTATTCCAACCTTAAACTTTATGGTTTCATACTAGAATCGAGATCTAACGAAGCAAAATTACCTACGCATAGCCCCGTTACCTGATTTCCTAGATTTCATATATAGTCCAAATGATTTTCTCATGGTAGGTTGAAAATTACGGTCGTTCTGTTAATGTTTTTATCTTATATCTGGTTCAAATAGCAGGAAATGATGCTGATTAGTCGGTTTTAAACGTGGCAAAAGTGTGAAAGGTGTTTTATGGCTTGCTGCAATTTTTTCGCGTAATAGATCACTCTTATGAGGTAGAATTGTGGTAGTTAAACTGAGATTATGGAAATGTGGCTATTACTAGTTTATGGTGCATATTCTCATTTATCTAAATATACAGAAAACTTGAAATTATTCATAAGCTTTAGAACTGACTTACTACTGAACTTAAAAGTACCACCAGTATGTTGCTACCCTTGCAGCTAACAAGGGTAGCAACATACTGGTGGTACTTTTAAGTCCTATTTCAGCACTGGCAAATAAGTGTCAAGTATTGCACATTTACAAGTATCGTCCTACAATACTAAGGGCAAAATTGAAAAATTCAAAATCGAAAATTGTCGAAGTTTTATTTGTTGAAAGCTTGCAGAAGATACATTCACTTCTTATATTGTGTTGTATTTAATTGTAATACAATATATTAGAGCAAATCTCGAATATCTTTATATTTTTAATATGTATTTTTTTATTAAATTTTAGTTTATTATATTGTATGTATGTCAAGAGTAATCATTAGGTACATTAAATGTGTTTATTTTCATTTACAAACATAAATAAATATAAAGATATTTACAATGTTATTTTGATAACGTTCTTAACAATTTAATTGCAATTTTTAAAATATGGTTAAATGCTGTTTTCCAAGTTAATTGAAATTGCCTGAAAATCTATTATGTACGCTGTTCAATTATTTGTATATTGTTTTGATTTCACATCAGTTAAATAGTTAAGAAAATAATACCTAAATTAATTCAAAACCTCTGTTGAATTTCTCCGCCTACCAACTTATGAGTAACGTGAAGTTGTAAAAAGCACAAAACGTATTTAATCAAAGTCAAATTATAAATGAGGATTAAAATAAAATACATGGACAGTCGCCATTTTAAAATGTACAATTCTTTTTGTCGCTAAATGAGTGACACAAAAACGTGGTTGACCATAGATGACCTCAAATTTATATTTTTATTTAGTACTTATAATAATATTTCAGCAGATTACTGGTACAAAAAACTATACGTGTTCTAGCACGCGGCTTTGCGTGCATAAGCTAGGAAGTTTTTTGTGTAATTATGAATTTTGGTGGTTAGATTTTTTGTTTGTGCTTTTTCTATTGTTTGTGTTCTAGAGTTTTAACTGCGTGTTTCGATTGTGATATCATTCACAAAGCTTTTATAAGTTCAATGTACAAAAGAAAGAATGGAATATTTATTATCAATTAATGTTTATCCGCTTACTTAAGCTGTCGTTTGGGACAAATTATGAAAGAAACATCAGGCAACCGTCTTTTATAGATAAAATACTTTGAGAAAATGGTACATAATTATTGATCATTTCTTTTCTTGAATATATATTGAATTGTGTCAGTTTGAAGTGCATCCGATGATATAATTAGTTGTTTAAATATATTTAATTATTATCATGACTAATTCAATTCTTCAGCGTTGGCAGACCTGAGCTATTTCTTTAAGCTTTGCTATATTAAAAACTAGACTTGGTGCGGGCTTCGCTCCCGTCGTTCTTTATTTGGCCACTGCTCAGCTCCTATTACGCATAACGTGATGTTATACATCCTATAACCTTTCTTGATAAATAGACTATCCAAAGTTAAAATAATTTTTCAAAGCAAACCAGTAGTTCCTGAGATTAGCGCGTTCAAACAAACTTCTTTAACTTTATAATAGTAAAAGTATAGATATAGGGATATAAAACGGAGGAATGACAACTCAAATATAGTAAAGGAACTTAGCTTCAAGAAAACAACACTACAATAAGTAGCTTAACTGATTTATATGCTGATTTGTCATATATGTAAATATAGTAATATGGCGTCGCGAAACAATGTCCTTTATTCACATTGAAATACTGTGATTGTATGCTAAATTATTAGGTTCGATGTTCGAATGATGCTTCTCATAATTATTATGTTTATGTGCTTATGTGAGTTAATGGTATATTTATGTAAACTTCTTCTACTGAAGTTGATCTCTAAAACATATTGGAAGGTGGAGAGTTATCACTGTGCTATTCTTTGCTAACCGTTTAGTAAATTTATTTTAAGATAGCAGCTGCTTTGATTGCGTTTTAGTTATGGCAATATCTTCGTAAGATCTATGTAATACAAATATAATTCATACAATTTATCCTAGAATACATATCGGCGACAAAGACGCCCCTTTAAAAAAAATCTATATTTTCCTGTATATATTTTTCATTTGTTTTATGAACCTCTGTTTTAAGATGCTTGCATACTTACTTTTTATCTTACAAAGTTATTATTCTAATTTAAAATTCAAAATTTAGAACACTGAGCATGTCACTTAATCAAGTCTCATAATTTCATTCCTCAGTTTGAAACAAGCATTTATAAAATATCGCCATTGCCATCTTTAAAAAGACGTTATAATTAAAAATACTAAAGGGTTTATGGCGTACTGATTAAAGATTGCTATAATACAAAGTGTACGGTAAAATATTGCGTGGCAACTTAAATAAATATATTAAGTTGTACCTCAAGATTGTTGGCAGGAACTTAGATAGTAAGTTTGCGTTCAGTAATGAGTTGTTGGTAAATCCAGGTATGATTCGGAGGTGTGAATTAAGTTCAAGATTTACTGAGCTTTTTGTAACACGAACTTGCATATATTACCTTTAAAGATTTCATCTTCGGACATACGTTTAGTCATTTGGGACCGCCTTTCGCCGAATTTATTCGTCTATTTTTTATTATGTCGTTATTTTTGAGGTTGGCGTGTGAAGCCGTTAAAGAAATTGGAGTTTACTTTCTTTGAAGCATATTTCATTTTATGTGTTTTCGTATTTTAATTTGCCTTTGATTTTGTCCACACTACACTATTGGGCAAGCATGTATTATCCATCAAAACGTGAGTATATTTAAGCCACAATCTTTTGATGTGATTAGCTCCATCCCACTTTTCTTTCTGTTGATCATAATAAAGTATTATGATCAACATTATAAAATGTATCCTGTTTCAAAAATATCTTTATGATCTTTATTCTTTTTAGGAGGATATCCACTAGAAAAGTAATATTCTTAGTCGTTCGTTGACGTACTTGTGATCACTTAGCGTGGCCTATGTCCAGCAGTGGACGTTCTACGAGCTTTTTTAATATCACGCACCTTAAAACTGCATTTTGTGTGAAGTGACCGACGGTTGAGTTTTGTTTGGCCATAATCCATACATGCTGGCCTAGTGCGGGTTGATGGATCAGAAATTATACACTTAGAATTTCTTTTAGGGTATGAGGGTTTCCTCACGATGTTTTCCATCACCGTTAGCAGATACTACACATTTATACTCCACAAAGTAAAATCTATGTTGGTACTGCCGCTCGGCATCGAATTTGGACCACATGTTTTGTACGCCGTTCACTTATCCATTCTGCCACTATCGCTGCATTATTTATATGTGGAAACACATGTTCTAAGCAGGTATCATTTATATCAGTTTAATAAACTAATAACTACATATGCGTGCAATAATTTGAAATTAGTTGAATCAGATAAGTACAAATAGTCTGTTTATCATTTAGCCAAAGAGATGCGATCGGTAAAATATCAGTTGCATGAAGCATGCAATTTACAGTGGCGGTCTGTATAAAGAATTAATCGTACTTAAATAGTCTAAATATTTTTTTTAATAAAGTTAATATGGCCTATTAAAAAACCTCTTGAGAAGGCCAGCAGTAGACTTCTTACGGCTGATGATGATGATGAAAGGTAATTTTAACCTTTAATTTACGCGATGTGAACTGGTATAGTCGGACTCAGGGAGTTTACTCTGAATTTCAACATTCAACTTAGTCGGTTTTAGTGTCGCTGTCAAATGTAAGGAAATTTAGATATGGTCGAAATTCAGAGAAATCCCCAGCACTCTGTGCATCAATAACGTCACAAGAATATCCTTCAATTACTGTCAAATAGAGATAGGTTTGCTAAAGCTTATGCTCATTCCATTGGTTCAGTTTTCAATATTCAAATTTCGAAAGGCGCCAAATAAAACATCTAACAGTTGTACAAAACGAAATGTCATCGATCAACATCATCTGCATGTGCTTGACCTTGCCGTGTAACCGAAGAGGTTTGTTACAAAAAAAAAACTCTTTACAATAAACTATACAATGAGAAAATGCCGTTTGGATGTTAAGGCGGAGTTTGAAGAAACATTTTGGATAGCATTCAACAACATCAAAGTATTGTTTTGAATAATGTTATACTAGTTTAATTATTTATTAGTTTATTTATTTATTTCCTTTATTTCATTTATTTAATTATTTGTTATGTTAACGTATACTTACAAGTATTAGGTATATTGATTAAAATGTTTTCCATTTTTCTTTTTTGGTGGACAAGATTGAAAGATCTCTTATCAATTAAATTTAGTAGTGTGATTTTACAAAACATAGTTATACAAAATTAAATTTTAATAATGTAAATGCTTGAAATAAAAAGTATTTTTTATCAAAAGCTATACCCCTTAATAACCAGCTGTGCGCTGTTTCGACTTACAAATCGACGATTGAACTGATAAAAACACCATTAAATTAATATTACCGATTTTTTACTCGCCATAATAGTTTCATACTGATGAAACAGCACAAACTCGATACAAATTGTTCGCATTCTATTAAAATATCGCATTATGTATCACAAAAGCTGAGCTCAATGGTTATTCCACTGGATTAACGATTAAAAGATAGTCATTTTAATTTCCACTCGATTAACCGATGCGAATGAATATTACTGTTTTATATAGTTGATTTTTTATTAATAAACATTGTTTTATTAAATACAAATAGATTTGTGTGCCTACGAAGCTCTAAATTAAAATCATTTATTATTACAATAAGAAATATATATACATATATAATATATACATATAATACTTACTTCCCCGCACTCATTCCATGTCATCGTACGGTAAACAAATTCGTTGCGAGAGCATAAGTTAATAAAAATATATATATATCGTAATAAATAATAATTTTTAATTATTCCGAAATTAATAATTATAAATTGAAATTTTCAAACTAGACTAAAAATATTATGTGTTAGAATGGTAGATTAAATTATTATTTTTTTATTTAAAACCTGAATGTCTTTTAATGCAAAATAAAGATTGCATTTGATCTAAGATCATCCTCAACGCGTAAACTAGAAAAACTGATTAAAATTTATTGCCTTATTTAAAAATTAATGGGTGTCGTATAAGTATTACATTTTTGTTCGTTTTAGACTGGTTTTACGACTTAGAATTTACTTTGGACACTAAATTATGATCTATAAAATGACTAAGTATACTATTAAGTTATCAGTCACAGTAAAAGCGAAGCGGTGAGCGTGGGCGGATTTAGTATTATATGGTGTTGTTAGAGGCCTATGTCCAACAGTCAACAGTGGACTACAAAAAGCTGATGATGAATAAAATTGATCGATTGATTGGAATCAGATGTAAGCACGGGCACAGTTACCATCATCATAGACGTCTCTTGAGGACTTTCACAGTGACTAAATCTGGATTGTGTGGCGTAAAAGCACTATATTATAATCACAGTCAAGGCTAAACGTGTTGATACTGCCAACGCTGAATTTCCCACCATATATAAGAGATCTGCGCCTCATTTCGTTCAGAAGGAACTTATTAAGTAATGAAAAACTAATGTTACGGTTGGAAATTTTAAATGATTTTTGGTATAAAAATCGTTTGTGCCGAATTGATTTCAAAGATTGCCTAACGTATTTAAGAACAATAATTTTGACGGTGGAATCTGCTGACGCAGTATTTCAAAGGAGTAGCGTGTTCTCAATAATCGCTCACGCATTCCGCTTCTCGCATCGGAATCCGCTTATGTTGCGCTTAAGAACTACATTTACCAACATTGTACGATATAAACTGCTTGTAAATTAAATTATGCCTAACCCCTGCTTTTAATAACCTAATTAAAATAACATTAATAAATTATGTGACATCCTGCTGCCTCAGTTTGTTGGTTAAATTGCGTAATCGTTTTATAAATAGTTGACGTCATTCATGTATTTTATTTGCTTTAGATATACCTATAAAATGTGTGTTTATTTATTTTTATATTTATGAAAAAGTATATATTTCATCCGTAGCGACAATGACGTAAAGGAAAATTAGTAAATTTTACGCTACGCCAGTTCCAAGATATTTTTTGTAATATTAGTAAGGTGATGAAAATTTTAAACTTTACATAATGTCTCATGCTACAGGGTACTTTATTATTATAATTTATACCCTAACCTTTGACATAGACGTATTTTTCTTTAAAGAAAAACTTCTTAGAATTGGCGTAAGGTAAAAAAGAATAAGTATACGCCACATTTGAGACATGAGCTTTTCACAGATTTAATCAAAAAATATTATAATATATCTACCTAAAAATACATGACTATACAAGTTTCTAACTCTATGGTAATAATTTCTAGCCGCAATATGTAATGAAGCCTGCATATTTTTTGTTCTACCGCCACGTCAGTACGTAGGCTGTAATTTTCTTAATTCATATAATCCTGAAGTTGGAAGCATCGTGCATTGCATTGTGGGTGCACACACCCTTTAATATAAACCTTAGAGGTTGTAATTAAAATATTTAGATAAGAACTATGCCTTAATGTATTAATCGCGATGTTCTTACAATATTCTTAAAGAAGGCATTTTTACATTTCTTGCATGTATTAATTAAACGGTGAAAAGTAATTTCTAATCTATTGTATAGAAATATCGATTAATTATATTTTACCAATATTATTGTATGTTGCCAAGTGCAATGCCAATGTTATTTTTAGCAAACATTTTTTTTGCGTTACTATAGAACAATGGATAAAATGATTTTTTGTATTGGACTTGGATAAAAGTGAATTGAAGTATGGATGACAGAAGTATAATTTTTACCGACAGCAAGGCTTACATATTTGTACAAAGAGTTTTGGCAAACTTTGACTGAACTTAACCAATATTTGATAAAATATTGGACAAGTATCACAAAGGCTCTTCCTGGATCAAATTTAATAGCAACAAAATCACACCCACCAACATAATAGTCCAACATTCATTTATATTCAGCGTACTTACAGGCGATAAAGATAGGGTCAACCAACATTGTCTTCGAGAATCATTTAGAAGCTCTTACGGTACTTTGTAGGCAATTTTCTGACATGTACGGTCGGCAAAGATAGGTGTTCATTAATAAACGGTCATACTGGAGCGTTCCCGGTAATGGCAGACAGTGCCCTCTGTCGTAGTGCTTCAGAAATTAATTAGATACGGGCTCGGCCGGATTGTATGGTCGGCAGAATTATTGCAATATAATGTGTGGCAAATGGTGATGTGTTTACCATCGTTTATTCAGTTGGCGTCAAATTGGTTAGGGACTGTGACAAAATTGACTGATGTAAATACATTTTTGTTCTTTCAATGATTCACGCGATTTCGTCCCATGACTAATGCATTATCAGGATTGTAGCTGTATTTTTCTAGCTCAGCTATCAGTTTCCTAAGCGAACAATTAGCGCCGTAGATTTGGAGATTTGTTGTGATGGACACCCGTCCATCAAAGCCAATCTTCAAATCTATCTAGTCTATCTACCTAGATAGACTCACGACTAGTTGATAAGGGTTATTATTTTCCCGTTTCTCAATTGCAGTGTGAAAAAAGCATACTTTCGTATTTAATTAAATTAGTAGTTTTTATGAAACTATTCAAGACATCAGTTCATTTCTAACGTGTACTTAAACCATAATTATGTTTTGTAGATGAATATAATTTCTCAAAAAACCTACTTATAATTTCGGAAACTTGTATTTTATTGAAATATCGATAAATTAAATAAGTTTATACACAAAAATATATTATTGAGACAACTAAAGTTTGCCTAGAGCTATGTAGAGGTACAAAAATTTATTAATAAGAGTAGGTAGTTGCAATTGTAAATGTAATTTAATTTTTCATTTAGTTAATAAAGTATTCTTGTTAAAGTCTCTAGTTAAGAATGTAACAAAACAAGGTAAGCAACAAAAATTCTGACAGCCAATTTATCTTTATATCAGTTTGCTGACAGAGTAGAACCATGAGATAAACTGAGTAAAAACTCTTTTCAATTGACGGTCAAATCTGAAGGTAAAAATATTATAAAATTGATGTACTTTTTCTTCTGCACTCAGTACACAATGTACGCGGCACAAGGCATAGATAAGTGTAAAGTTATTATTAAGTAAGTAAGAAAGATATGACTAAGATTGAAGGAATCCTGCTCTTGAATAACTGCTTCGGTAGTTTCATAGATTATTGTGTTCATGTTACTCTCATTTAAATTAAATCGGACGCTACTGAGGGAAATTTAGTACAATTGTGTGTAGCTCAATGTATTTAAAATTATATTTCTGCAAGTAAGAGGTTCACTTGGTGGTAGTAAAAAATTTTGAATATTCTACTAGATGACTTACGACTTGGTATATTTTTTGTACAAATTTTGTTTCGTTATTTTATCTAGAACACCAATACAATTTATTTTAAATAATTCTATACATTATAATAATAATGAGCTTCTTTTCTTTTAAAAAATAAAAGAAATGGCTCTTTTTTCGATCAACATCTTAAGAGGCTCCCAGCTTCTTAGGCGTGGAAATGTCTGTTATTTACTTACCAAACATTTTTCTAATAACTACAATTTTAATAATTCCGTTCTAAAGTAATGCGTCAAGTGATGAGTCAAAACTTCCATTCTAACAAAGTTATATTAATCTAAGAGTATAATTAGTAGGAATTAAAATAAATTACTTCTCAAAGACAATATAATAAAGATAAAGTGAAAAAGTTTTAACATTGACTCCTTACATTTTACAATATATTAATATTATCGAGAAAGAAGCTAAAATTCCAACATCAATCCATCGTTTAAGGAAATTGCGGCCGCGTCAATTCGACACGAAAACTTCATCAACACGTGCGTGCGCGCAGTGCAAAATGGCCGCCGAATAAGATGGCTGCCACACTTGCAGCATAAAGAAATCCCGTATTTTTAATAAAATTTCGACCTTGACTATATTTCTATTATATTATAGGTAAAAATCTATATCTACTTTTTCTTTATGAGCAGAAAAAAATTCAATTTCAATTTACCTTACTCAAAAAGTGAATCCGGAGATACCACAAAGCCGTAACATTAACTATCTTCTGCTGTTATGCCAGTTCCTTCAGTTACAAAGTACCGTAGAAACGGCAAAATGAGGTTAAACTCAGTCTTTATGAGTTATAAAGTATAATAAATACTTATAATCATGCGTCAGGCAAGTAATAGGTGGTTGAGAGAGCTTATCATTATTGCGACAAGGAAATTAATGAATCGAAATTTCACTAACGCTCGCGGTGCTTATTATCTGCTAAGGAAACGGTTTTATCTGTGGGGTAAATAGCTACTGAAGAACGATCAGTTAAGTACATTAGGCACTTCATGTAAAGTAGAAGCTTTAATAATTCTTGTATAGTTCTTCTTTTTCTTATTAAAAACGCAAAGCCTGCACTAACGAGCCCAATATTTCGAATATCTTTACAATTACACAATTATCACACAAAAAGTACACCGAGTTCGAGTTTCGAAAGAAATATCTAGGAGTCACCAGTTTTTTGTCTCGTGTGAGAATCGAACCCACGTCACTTGGCACGGCGATATTATTAATGGCGAGGTAATAGAACAATCGGTCACACTGAGGCGCTGGGGTCGTATTTACACACTTTACCTAACTCAAGAATAGAACTTGGGCATGCCAGTTTCACCACTATACCTGTCAGCTAAGTATGCTGTACTTCTAAATCAAGTTTCGCTTCATCTCGTCATGCTCCATGTTAAGCACTATAAACCATATCTCCCTACAGCCGGTTATACGATAATAAGCTATTTGAAACTGGTTAAGTCACATGAAAGTGATGTATAGTGTCCACACTTGTAGTTGAAATACTTATAAATATGCGACGTAATGCCCCGTGTAGAGACATACTAATGATTGATTTGTGGTACAAGTTGGCCAACTTGCTCGGTCTACGATTGTGCCATCCCTCCAACACATCAGTTTTTTTTATTCCACAGTAGGTCATCATCATCTGCAATTCATTAATGTCCCACTGCTGGACTCGGGTCTCCTCTCCTTTATCTAGAAAGCCGAGAGGGTTTAGGCCATAATCACACACGCTGGCCTAATGCGGATTGGTCACCACAATCACATAATAGGTTTTATTATTACAATTTTTGGGTACCATGAGAGGCTTCAAGCTACGTCAACAAGTTACTGATCTGTTGTAGGATCCACACATACACTTAGAATTACTTCTAGGGTATATGGATTTCCTTACGATGTTTTTTTCTACACCGTCAGCAGATGGTAAGTCACTTGACTAGTAATTATAAATGCCACAAAGTGAAATCCACATTGGAACTGCCGGTCGCAATCATCCTGGTATCCAGTCAGCCACCATGGATTTGGCTGATGGTAGCCTATAGACATCTGGAAAACAAGGAGAATGCACGTCGCTGAAACTTTAAAAGCCCTCCTCAAAAAACTTTGAAAGCCACTACTTGCCGGCAGGAACACAACATTAGTGCTATTACTGCTGTGGTCTTCTGCAGTTCTGCAGAGTGAAAGTATTTCACCAGGCCTTATCTCCCTTAAAACCATCTTTTTGTGGACTTAAAAACATTTACAGATATAAATTCTTTTTTGTATTAGGTTTATATTGATGCTTATAGAAGCCAGTAATAATGTCATCCTTTCTGTTTGTCCGTATGTCACGACCACGTTAGAAGTAATTAACTTGTTAAACTAATATTTCAAGCAGGTGTCCACTCTAAGCAAGCCTTAGCACTAAATATCCTCTACAAGTTTAATAAAGTTTTATATAAAAGTACTCAGCTAACCACGCCTCTTTGCTATTCCTATAGTGGATTTATAAACGCCTAGACTATAACTTCGATCTAGTTGATTATAATTGCGTACACGACATCCTTCTAGTTACGTCATGAAATTCTTTCATGCGTTTTAGACAATTATACCTTACGCATATTTTTAAAACAATTTTCTTTTTCACAGTTATTGGTAAGGAAATGTACAGGATGGAAGGCGGTATTGTAAAGCAGTACTGTATTTATTGTGGCATTTTGTTAGCAACTATATAAAAATCATAATTTGCCACTTTAATATTAAAACTGAACTGCTATACGATTATTTGCAAAAGAAGAGTAAAGATATTAGCTATAGAGCAAAACTAGAAGAATATTCTATATCCAGTGCCCTGTACTGAGGTTAATTTCCGAATAGTAATTATACTGAACTAGATAATTTTTAGACTAAAAAGGTTGGTTCGCGTCTTGTCATAAAACTTTATAGATACGAGTGCATAAGAGTGTATATGCAGAGCAATGATGTGTTTTTCAATTTACGAGTTGCTTATGCCCATATAGGTCTTCAACGGAGGTCTAGAAACTTCTAAAATAAGTAAACCTTTGTCCACCCACCGCTTCACCCGTAACGACTTGACATATTATCATTTCTTACAGAATACGATCGTTTCAACGCCTCAGGTAATATGTTAAAATCATACGTTATTGAGCAAAACACCAAATCACTTAGCAATACATAAAATAACAGAAAGTTTTGTACTAAAATGTATTATTTATATTCAGTTTTACGAGCACGTGAAATATGTAAAATGTAAAAGAAACTTTGGTTCAGAGGAGGTCGATTACTTTACTGTGATTGCAAGGATAGAAATACATATTTTACGATTAGCAATCTTATTGCTTTGAACCATAGTGTAGTTTATATTGTAACTGATATTGACATATGATATTTTATGTCATTCTAAAATTAACTTTATGGCTTTGCATTTAAGTTAATATTTGTGTCATAAATCAAACTGCGAACATAAAATCGTTTCTCTAATTTCAAATGTCTCACACTATAAACAAAATTTCTACTAATAAATTGGCCGAAAAACGACCAAAATAAACTGTACTATATTTAAGATAGCTGAAGGAGAAAATGCAAATCATGAGGCTTAAATTCCACGTCAACTGGTAGTGGCCAATGTGAATGCCAGCTTTGTGGAATTCATTTATATTTGGAACGATTGGTATAAAATTATTATTCGTTATCTAAAAATTGTTTTGTTGTATCTCTTATGTAAGCTCAGAATTTATTTCGTTGTCTGCCCTCAGGTGGGCTAACTCGTCTGTCATCAAAGGCAATAAAAATATTTTATATCCCATATAAGTGTTTCATAAAAACAATAAAACAATAGGTTATCTAGGGCCGAGATGATAAACTTGGAATCGCATTAACAATTTTAACAAATCGTTCACCCAATGCCCACGTTTCATACTTTTTCTCAAAGTGTAGACGCTCGTAAATATATCGTAAATAAACAGTTGTACGTTATAGCTTTTGAAATAAATACCTTAATGTTAAATGTACCATTTATTGACCATATACAGGTAAAAATTACAGTTTGTAGATAACTGGCTCGATATCTGTGCCCATTTTGTTTTTATGTCGAGTATAAACATGGATTGATTTCGTCGCTTTAATTTTAGGCAACACCTGCGACGGACTCATCAAATTTTTCTTAGGTATTTTATTGTTGTTAGCAGACAAATAAGTGGTTCCACTGGTAGGTTTATATTTGTAAATATTATAATTTTTTTTTATAGTTATTGAAGATTAACTATAAAAATAAATAAAAGATCTTTAACATAAAATTTTCTGCTTTTCACTCTTTTGTTTGGTAAACTTTTGAGCTTACTGCAGCACTTTGGGGACCGGTGTTCGTCTCTCGACTCTCAGCGGCCATCTTGAAAACCAATTTACAGTCATGTTGACAGCTCCCGAGACGTTTCGCAAAAAAATTGCGGGTCTCCTTCCATTAATCAGTAATGTCATGGCCTCTTATAAAAACCACTACATACCTGCTGAAAGAATCGGCAATTGAACCTAACACCCAACCACGTTTGTAGTACACAAAAGTACCCAGTATGTAGTATAAGGGTTGCACACATCTAACCGCGCCAAACCGCACTTTCTTATGCTTCTATCCATTTCTGTCACTTAGAACCGTCATTTATTAGCCGAGCGCATCGTCGATTCCGCCGCCTGCACTCCCGCTCTCATTTTCTCTCTAGTAAATGACGATTTTAAATGACAGAAAGGGATAGAAGGAAAATGTGATTCCGTGCGACTAGATGTGGTCCGACCTTAACACAATTCACAGAATCTACCATCTATGGCTTTGTTACAAGTAATCGTGAACACAGCAATCGGTTTATTTTAAAGTACATAATCATAATGTACATTTATCTATTGCATATGCACGGATCACGCACAGAATATGCACGGGACATGCACAGGAAGTATTGAAATAACGGTTTGTTTTGGCAACTAGCAACACTGTTGGTGTGAGGCACAGCGTGAATTTGTTAGGGTGGTGACATATTGGAAGAGGGGAGCGGATTTTGCTGATTCGATAGACGTCATTCTGAGAATAGTTTGTATAAAGGTATATTTTTTATTATTATATTGTATTAAAAAAAGAAATTGAAGAAAAAAATCCTGTGAATACCTGTCCACGACGGCACTGATGCAAAGTTTTGAAGAGTGATGTTTGTTAATGTTTTGTGCAAAAACTACCGAATCAATTTCAATGAAACTAGTCATATAGATAGATATATTTGTCTTAAATTAACACTTTTTTTTCTATCCAGTATTTTATCTTGGAAGTCACGTAGGAGGAACCACCAATCACTGGTCATTGTTAGTATTCCAATATTTCTATCATGAAATGCAAAATAAGGTCTGAAATCGCTTGACGCCACATCTCAAGCCCCAAACAGAAATTAAAATAAACCACGCAGATTGTCATATGTACCATGTACATCCCACAGAGTACAATAACATAAACTTAGATGAATCATAATCAATATACTATTTGTTCAGTGAGTCGTAACTTGAGGCTTGTTCGTCATAAGTCGAGCTAGGCAGGGGGCTTGATAAGCTGAGCATTTGCATACTCTGTGGCTGAGGATGCGAGCTTGCTGATAACGCAGATGTTTTTCATTACTTACTGCATAATATTATATTATTTATAGGAATTGAAGTTCTATGGTAATGGTTGTATAGGTATATTTTATTTAAATTTGTTTGAATTTTAATGGTGTCTTAGTATTTTGAAAATTGATTCATGTTATGTATTTAATTTTCAGTTGAAATTTAATATATTATGTCATTTTGGTATCCCGAAAATTAATAAAACATTATGAAAATGAAAACAATATATAAAGGAATATTTTCGTCAAATAAATGCAGTTTCATGATAGGTACAGTATTTTGAAGTAATTTATCTTGAAAGACCGTTCGCAGTGGCGTAAATTAGGTGAGGCCTATGTTCAGCAGTGGACGTCGTTGGGCTGATAATATGATGATGATGATATCTTGAACGAATATCAGCCATTTGCACAACTAGAACGTTAATATAGATAAGTTACAAAACTCACAGTCATACGACATCTATATAGGATCATAACTTGCCCTCTTAACTGTCAAGCATAACTGAGGGTTTGTAACGGGCCTTACGCCGATATTGGTCCTGGTTATTCACTGTCAGATCTATAGGCCAAAGGTCAGGTACACACTGACGATATAAACTGAAATCGGACTGTTATTACCTGTGTATTTTATAACGCCTGTGACTGTAGTATTTTATAGACTTATTTGGTGTCATTCCTGCACGAGACAAATATTTGTGTGATATTTGTTTCGATTCTATGTGTACTTTGTGTCTGTTAATTGTATGTTTATAAAGTACCCGCGATACGGGGACGGATCCTAGCGATCTATTCCTGTTTAATTGATTTTTATCAATAAAATTTTGCTACTGTCAATTTTATACCAACCATTTTTTTTTTAATAGTGGCGTGTGTTTCTTGCCAGTTCTTCTATAGCTCCACCCTGTCAGCGAACTGGCCGTAGGCAAACTACTGACACTACTTTTCAGATAACCTGTTACATTCTTATCTTGTGACGTTCATAAGTATTACTTTGTAACCTAGATGAATAAACGAGATTTCATTCATTCATTAATTTAATGAAGTTCTCTTTTGTTGTTTTACTGCTACAATAAACTATATCATGTACCAACACGTACTACTTAATAGTATATAATAGCTGAGTCTTTCTGCATCTATGCACTCAGTCGACGAAAGCTCTCATCGGTTATACCAGCTTAGCATTAAACAGCGATTCCCAAGTGGGTAGCACCGTAAGTAATGTTCTGCCAAAGGATTATCTTCACCAATGACAGCTCGTGAGTGACCATGCTTCCTAAGTCCACCATCTTGAAATATGATCAACCAATAATGGTGGATAAGTTATGAAATTCCAAATGGATTGTATAGAAGAGAGTCAATTATATAGGCTGATATGTTTGATGTTAAATGTATGTATAGCTTAATTATCTTACTAAACAATTGGACGAAATTTTAAGAACTGTTTATTAAGTGGATTATTTTTATGTTGCATGTCCGATCATCCGGCCTATGTCCAGCAGTGGACTGCAATAGGCTGAGATGATGATGATGATGATGATGTCCGATCACGCTACAAATAGTTGCAGAATCTGCAAAACTCAATTTAGTCACTTGATGGTTGAAAATTGGTGAATTTTGACATTTTACGGATATTGAATAGGTATTGTATAATACATTTTAGAGTTTTCTGTTAATAAAAATTAGACACAAAACTTAATTACATTTCAGTTCCTTCATTCCTCAATGGTTAAACTATAATATAACTTCTAATTTTTCACTTAAGAAGGTAACTCTCCTCCACCATTAGTGTAAACCATTGCATTTATTGAGGAACTTGGTGATTCCAACTAAATGAGCTTTTATTAGTTTTTTTATGATTTCCACTCCAGCTTAGATTACAGCTGTAATGGCGGGTAATTATGTTATTGCTGAATGAAATTCTTTATAGCATTAAAGATAATAGGAATAAGGAAGTTAGCAACGGTAGGTACACCGTTTCTTTCTTGGAATTTTAATTAAATAATATTAGAATAATAATAATAATATTCTACCACATTCACACAGCGCCATCTAGTCCCAAAGTAAGCAATTATATTTGCTTGTGTAATGGGTACTAAACAACTGATATACTACTTAAATAGATTTTTTTTTGTAAATACATACATATTATAGATAAATTACAACCAGAAACAGAACAAACCTTGATGCTCATCACACAAAGATTTGTCCTGGGTGGGGATCGAACCCACGACCTTCGGCTTAGCAGTCAGGGTCACTAACCACTAGACCAACAGGCCAGTCAAAGAATTTAACGAATATTAAAATATAGAATATAAATTAATAGGGATTCCCGGACCAACAACTGTTAATCATGGCCCATAGGAGATACAGTGTTGTTTGATTGTGTAAAGAAATATCCCGTTAAAAATTTGGTCTTAAAAGGATATTCAAGAAAATTTACAGGTTTTTTTTTATTGCCTGAAATGGCAGACGAGCAAGCGGCCCACCTGATGGTAAGTGGTTACCGCCGCTCATGGACGTTGGCAATGTTAGGGGCACAGCCAAGCCGCTGCCTACCTTTGGAGAATAGCTCTCTTTAAACCTCGTTTAAAGAAGGACATATCAGGTGACTTCATGTACAAGTATCGAAGCAAATTACTGATAAGTAGGCGATTATATTATCGAGACATTATAATCAAGAGGTTGGCAGGTATCGTTGTTAAATCATCGGGATAAAGCGAGTATTATATAGAGTAGATATCTCTGAATCAATCGTTATATCCTCTTGAGTTTATTACGTTATATTAACTTTGAATAATATGTTTTCAACATTACTTAAGCTCAGCCTACATATATTTGAGTATAGACAATAAGTTCTTGAAGGACATTATTATTACCATAATTAATATTTGCCTTATGGAAGATTCGACGTCTTAACTGACTGTCAAGGATGATTTTTTAAATCGTATTTTTGCGAAATTTCTAGGAATTACTTAGATAATGGTGAAAAATTGTTTCAATATAACTGGAAAAAGACAGGATTTTTGCTTTTTATGGCAGATCCGAATAACTTAGGTTCGAAAAACCCCATAGGCTCTGTTTTTGGCCCAACCCAAAAGTTGAACTCGTCGTGGGTGCAATATTCGGGTTGAAGAAGAGTAGCTAGCTAAGCTGCGCTACGCTTAGAAAAATATTCTGTTTGAAAATGGTATTCGCGATTGTACATTATCGAGTACAAAAGTTTATCTGCCAATGTCAACTGAAGATAAGAGATCCTTAAACTATTTGTGTCATCGACTGTACGAAGTATAATCCAATATTCAATAATCAATGTCTGAAATAATGAGACGAATCGATTGAATCAGTTTCCTCTCGATTCTGATCTCTTATCGATTACCCGTTGATCAGATCGCTCAATCGGTGGTCATTGTCAGCGTTGGATCGATGTGACATATTTTATGCTCAATTTATTCAAATTTACACCTTATTACAAGTGAATACAGTTCTTATGTGCTTATAAGACTAAAACAAATTTATGCAGCAAGTCTGGTATTTAAATTAAGTCTTATTTCAAGGTGGTAAAGGCCATTACTTGTGCAATATTTACGTTGTGTTTATGAACAAAATCGCTTTCGTATTAAGAATTACGTCCTTAATTAGTGTCATGTACAAGTCACATCAACGCCTGCGTTCGAAAATTAAAAAATATGTCGATATTTTTTTCTTTCTGATTCGAATTTCGAATCTGAATTTTAAGACTATGAATCATGGCTATAAATATGATTACATTACATAAATTATAAAGTTGGTAGGTCAATAAATCGTTTAATAAATCTTGCTGTTAAAAAGTTATTATTCATAATAATTATTATATTATGTGAATGGTAAACTTTCGTAGCTTATCAAAGGACTTTGGACTGCTAACAGTTTGCCTTTCACCCTCCCTAGTCAAAAATAACTGTCTGAAATTCAAATGATTTGTAAAAAATGAGGTTTAATTTGTGTAACATCCAGTTTATTTTTTGTACTAAATATAGAACACCTACTGACTCATAAAAAATCATGACTGAATGAATCGATATCCAATGTTTAATTGATTCAGCAAACTATTATCTCACTTGTATTTTATTAAAAGGTTAAAATATTAAAAAGTTAGTTTAAATATTTTAACTAAGTTTACTATTTACATTAAATACTAAGCAATTTCCATCGCTTTGGTTTAACATTTTTATATAAATGCTAAACAAGTAATGGAAAAATTCAAACCCACGACGGGACTTGAACCCGCGACCCTGCCATTCCGTGTGCAGTGCTCTTCCATCTGAGCTACGCGGGTGGACGTCCCTGAGATCGAATTTATCCATTACGTGTTAACATGATGACGTCATGACAACGTTTTTCTACTTGTCACCGTGGCTCATTACAGAAAGGTTTCGTAGGTACGAACGATATTCCTCCATTGCAGGTAGGTTAATATCGTAATGAAAGTAGAAACTCAATATTTACATTAAATATTTACTACAAGTTTACTATTCCCAAACCACCATACATTTTTACACCTACAGGATGCTAACATAAATAATACTACCGTCTCATGTCCCAAGAAAATGCCGTCAAAAGGTCACCGATCTTGGCCGTACAATAGAAAATATTCAACATAATAATCCAAGCTCCGATGAGTTTACAGACACCAACAGAACTACATGTCATTGCACATTCGCGTCAAGAAAGACAATATCACAACTAACACTTAAAAACCAACTTACCTGACAAGTTATATAAATAAATATCACTCGAATATACACCCTTTGTAGTTGTAATAAGAGTGGCATGTGTAAATAGGGAGACTTGTGCTGTTGGTGGAAGAAACCACTGAAACTCGATGCTGTAGCTAAGCATACATACTTAATATTTATAAGTAATCAGACAAGCTTTAGTATTACTTTGTTTTTTTTTAGTATCGGGGTGATTGAGCTTCGCTAAGTTGTCAATTGTGGCGGTACATATCCAAAACTTATCGAATATTAATAACAGTGTTTAAATTATTTATTTATTTTTGTTACGCAACAGTCATATTCAACCCCGCTGGGTGATCGGGGAGATAAGTTACGTATTTACTTAAGTAGGTAAATATATATAATATAATATTCTACCACATTCACACAGCGCCATCTAGTCCCAAAGTAAGCAATTATATTTGCTTGTGTTATGGGTACTAAACAACTGATATACTACTTAAATACATTTTTTTTGTAAATACGTACATATAAATATATTATAGATAAATTACACCCCGACTCAGAACAAACCTTTATGCTCATCACACAAAGATTTGTCCCGGGTGGGGATCGAACCCACGACCTCCGGCTTAGCAGTCAGGGTCACTAACCACTAGACTAACAGGCCAGTCAAAATATGTACCATCTATACTTAATATTATAAAGTTGAAGAGTTTATTTGTTTGGTTCAGATCTCAGGAACTACAGGTTCGATTTAAAAAAATATTTCCGTTATAGATAGCCAATTTATTGAGTAAGGCTATAGACTATAAACATCACGTTACGAACAATAGGAGCTGAGCAGTGGTGAAATTAAGAACTATGAGAAAGAGGCCCTTAGCGACTTCTAGTCATACTCGTATACAGGGTGTATACGACGGTACGACATTAAATGAAACCACTTGTAGCATATGATGTTAGAAGGCTATACCAAAAAAATTAAACAGAAATTTGCAATAGTTTAGACGCAAATGTACTTTCTTTACGTCACAGTTGTTCACAGTTTTAAACAACCTGTAGTTATTTACGTTGATCGTATGTTGTCATTACGTCATTCAATTAATTTAAATATCTCTGACTTTTTCATATTATCTTATCTCTTACTCTGTTCCGCACTTTTGTCGTCGTCATGTCGAAAACGTCATGATAGAAAAATAATGTGTAGCTTTATATTCTTAAATTTTTCGACTTAAATTAATTAAATGTGTAGTTTTTTTTTTTTTTTTTTTAATTATTTTTATTAGAATGTGTTTATAAGGGTTAACACTGGCTGCCTTATCATTTAATGTCGTATCGTCGTATACACCCTGTACTTATATGTATATAGGTTTCTAAAGTAAGGATTTCCAAGCCTCGTTTAGTCAAGCTACAAGATTGCGAAGCCTATCAATTTACAGGATCAAATAAAATTATACTGATACAAGCCTATGCAACAGTTTATATTATAACTAGACCACTTCCTTTATTGATTGCTTGTTACCATTATCGCCGTCTCCAGATAACAGAGCTCACGCAGAAAAACTTGTCCTCCATAATTGACAATTTAATCAGCTTGACATCCACTGTTATGTCTTTTTGTTTTGATAATTTTTATAAAAGTTAATTGCGTTTTCATCTTCATAAGAATAGAGTAAGAATAGTACCACGGCTCTTTCATATCTAGGATGCCAATAGCCGACTAGGGAAACAAATTAAAATGTATATAAGACAGCAAACAAGTAAATATAATTAAAAATAATTAATACCCGGCTGCAAAAAATCAACAGAGAGCAACACACTAAAAAAACCGAAAAATAATTGTAATATTATTATACCTGATTAAATTTAAATACATAACATATATGTATATATTTGTAATCTCCATTTGATTCCCTTTATTTTGATACTCTACTCGATAGGTTTGGTTAAAATAAATAATAGAACTACTTACAATTTGGAACCATACAATTATGTATAATCTCTTTTTGAATATATATAATATCCTTTTGATTCTCTTTATTTTGATACCGAACTCGATAGGTTTGGTTAAAAAAAAAATTGAATTTCTTACAATTTGGCGTCAAAAGCCCGCCGTTTAAGTCTTTTTATTCTTAATTCGTCCTATCTAAGGACACTTGGGTTTTCTAGACGAATCTAACGATACCCTAATTGTCAAAATCCATCCAGCCGTTTGGAAGATTCGTGGGCATAATGAAATTTACAAACATACAAGATACGCGCGAAAAACAATACCCGTCCTGACAGTCGGGTAAAAACTCGAAATAAAATTCAGACAGTCTTTGAGCAGGTCTTTCCCGAAGAGACTAGATAGTCTAGATAGTGAGGTTATCTTTTTGTAAAGAGACATGTGGCCAACAGTGTGCTATGATATCTACTTAATGGGTTATTGATAGCTGACTCTTTAAATTCAATTCATATACAAAAATTGATTATATAACTTTTTATAGATATAAACTTTTCCTTTCAAAATAATAGTCAGTGACAAAAATCATCAGAATATTCCACGAAAACACCATACCCCATTTCCAAAATCTCATTGGCCGTGACGTAACGACCGCCATGTTTTGCCGCGCAAAAAGCGTGTCGCCTGCGCACATGATCCAGACATGTCTCGGAACCTAATTGGGTGGTTCAGTCGCCTCGCCCGTTCATTGGACATGGGGCGGCGCGTAATTATTTTAATAACTCCACCCCCTTTTTAATTAAAGCCTGTTGCACATGTAATGTGAGTCAGGTTTTTTATAAGCTATAGTTTCTTATCTGAAGGAGTTGGTAATATTGTGAATCAGCTTATAATGTTGTTCATTATGAGATCAGGAAATGCGTGATTAGAGTAACTTAATGGGGTTGAATAAAATGATGTGGATCCCCATTTGCTAAATAAGGTAAATGGCTGAGATAATAGCTTTGTTTAGTAGAACAAATAAAATAGAAACCACATTTATTAGAGGTTTTCTAATAAGTTTTTAATATACGCTTGTTGACTGATGTTAGAAGTTTTATTGTCTGACTTTTCAAAAATGCAACTTTTGCACATATATAGTTATATGATTTGGAAAAACTGCAGGAACTGTGGACATTATAAACTCCACACATATTTTTTCCAAATTATGAATTTTAATAATAAGAAACTATCCAACTCAGGGTACCTACCCAACCAACAGACTTTTTCCAAACTATTCACTACACCTTCGTATAAAAAAGTAAGGATTAATTTCCATTTTGTTGGTTTCTGTACATATATTTTTCATTTCCATATTTGGTAAGCAGTGAAAAATATGTCAAATACTATCTTTACAAAAAGCCAATTTACAAGACTGTTGAAATCGAAAAGTCGAGCCACTCCGATTGTCTAAAGAACCATTACTCATCCAAAGTCAAAACATTCTAAACAAGTTGCCAAAGAAAAGCCATCCATACAAGAACTGTTAATCATAGTACAGTCGCTGACACCCGTCATTTAAGCCATGTCTTGTAATTTTATGACTGACACGGAATTTGTTACCCTGTGACTATTTTATTGTTGAACCGTTAAATTTTATTGTTCCACTAGAAAATGCTTAATGTATTAAATATAAACCTAATTTGTAGATCGCTAAGACCATAAAATAAAGTAGAATAGGCACTTTTCTGAAAACTGATTTGTAATTCGGTGCTAAGTACCTATTTAGTAATCAGAAAACTTTATAGTTATCGTTATAAAACACAATAATTATGATGCTTTCCCTGAAAGTTAAGTCACAATTATTTAACTGCTTGTCAAATTTGGGTAAAGTGGTCTAAAGTTCTCAGTAACTTGAATATGCATGGATAAATGAGTTATTTTAACTTCTAATATATTAAGTTCCAGAATAGTAGAACTTATATAGTTTTTCTTTTTCACTTAAAAGGCCAGGTATTAAAATGTATGCACTTGTATATCTTAGTGAAAAATGCTCTACATTAGACTGTTGAGAAGTTTTATTTACTTTGATTTTTTTTTATACTACGTACATAATAAAATCGTAAAAAATATAACACATACTAGCAATATTTAAATAAAAAAAAACTTAAAGGTTTTTAAAAGCCTTTTTTGCCAAGCCTCAAGTAAAACACAAGAAAACCTCCTTAAAAATGCACTCAGTGATTCTCGCACGTGAATGCACAGCCTTATCAATGCGTTGCGCTTGCGCAATTGATCTTACACGGTATCTCATGGGCCGGGTGTGGTCAGATGCCAATGGTTGCGATTACCTTTAAATTGTGGTTGGTTCGACGGACAACCTTACTTCGATTCGGCTTCGGGAACACCTGTAACATTAATTCATTATCGACTACCCTGTTCATGCTTGTTCGTTCTCGTAATTCAAAATTCATTGATTCGTTTAGTTTTATTCATTTACAGACCAGTCGTATTAGAAATTGCACCTTAGAATGAGAGAATAAGCTGTAAGCTTGTCTAAACGTTTGTTTTGAAACTCTCAAAGCTTTTTCAAAAGTTTCATATAAGTAGGTACTTATATAAATGTCTACGTAGGTTTTAGGATATTAGAAGACAAAAATTCCAAAAAAAATCTAGGATCTTTATAAACGAAATATCTCGTTTCACAGTTCACTGTTATTTTATCTATGTGAAAATTGAAGATCACAAAGTTCTCTATAATTTCTGTTTGAAATACTTTTTATTCGTTTGAACGTTTTAGATAGATATAGTGCAGATGAAACCAGAAGAGTTCTCGTGGTACTTATCATGATTTTTATTAAAAAAAAAGTATTCAAATCCGGAAAAAAGTTTAACCACAAAATGTTCATGCAAGTATTTCAATAGTTAAAATAAGTACCCATTAGTATTCTATGGGATCATTCTCGTGGTATTTGAAGTGCATTGACAAGAATACTAATTTATTTATAGTACGGGTCTTCCCAAGGAGACAAGGTCATTATTGAGGTTAAACCATTGTATCTACTATGAAAATATAAGATGAATAATTCTGGGGTTTTTGGATGACAAACAATGTATTTTTATGCTTACTTAAATTTAGTTGCTTAGGGTTTATTTTTTCTAGTTAGCATTCTAATAGACCACAAGGTTGTAAATAATTTAGTAATGTCAACCGATTCCTGCTTTACTTTCTGCTTTGTCACTTATTTTATTTTATGTATTATTATCTTCATCATTATCATAATCATTTCAACCCATTCATTATTATCTTAATTCATTTTAATTGCAATTAGAATTTAATATAGCTGATTATACTAATTCATTATTATTGATTACTTTCTGTTGGTTTTTAGTTAAAAGTTAAAAGTGGCACAGGATCGCTGGCAGTGGCGTAAATTAGTTGAGACCTATGTTCAGCTGTGGACGTCGTTGAGCTGATATGATGATGATGATACTAGTTAATAAGTTACTACTGGATTATGTCCGAAATAAAAACTATTTTATTTTATTTATTTTAAATAAACTTTCTCATTCTTGTGCAAAGTTCTCATTCCTCCCATAGTCTTCCATCATTCTTTTTCTCCAATCTTTTATCAGATTCTGTAATATGTATGAACAATATTTCGTTATATGGGAGAGAAAAAACTTGTGTTTTGATAACGTTGGTTTCAGTCAGTTGGCTGAATGGTGATTTTTTTGCTAAATCTTATTACATGATGACGAGCAGCAATGAAGAATTGATATTCTTTGAAACCAATAGGTAAACAAAGTACAAATTAGATGTTATTCTTTCTCACGATCAGTACATGTCTAGCATATACCCGAAAATATCCAACAATTGTTTCACTAGTTGTAATCTTGCTTAACCGCGTATAACTAATCTAAAAACCAGAAAAAAAGAACAAAAGAATCCAAAGGCATCAGCGCAGTGTAATGGAGATCACGTACTCTCAGATCTCTGATTATACCTCTCGCTTTAATTTACGACCGTTATTTGAGTGCGAGCGAGATGGAATTAATAATGGTCTAACCGCAACCCGGACTATCATTAGTTCGTATTCCATTTATGAACACTCGGTTGAGTGATGGGAGAGTTTTCTGTGTTTGAAGACACTGTGTCGAGGCACAGTCTCTGTGTTTTGAAGATTCCAGAGGTAGTTATAGTGGCGGAAACCGTAGTACGTTGGTGGGGTAATGGCAGCCGACAATCGTAAGAAATAAATGAATTTTACCCCTTTTTTTTGTTTCAAGCCTCAAATTGGTTTTTATATGTTTTCCTTAAGATTTTTCGAGACAATTGCTAGTGGTTTTTGTTATTATGTATAATTTAATCGGCGGTTATCGATTCTCAACTTGAAGTTTGTCAATGCGTGATGTCATTACAGTTAACTGCTGTAGCAATTGTTTTCTTTGTTAAGATAAAAAAAAAAAAGATAAAGGCGGGCAGAACATGAGAATAAGAATAAATAAATATCAATAATGATTGGTCGTTGTGTTAAGTACAGTCGAAAACAAAAACATTTGTTTTATTAAAATTAGTTTGAGTAACATTATGATTCAAACTAACATTATAGATAAACTAGAGTCGTGCGGGGCTTCACTCCCTCTCTTTATTTGGCCACTGCTCAACGTGATGTTATATAGCCTATAAGCTTCCTCGATAAATGAGCTATTTAAAACTAAAAGAATTTTTCAAATCAGACCAGTAGTTTCTTAGATCCAAGCTTTCGACCAAAGATACAAACAAAGTCTTGAGCTTAATAATATTATTTATTAGTACAGATAAAACTAATTCCACATACTTAAATCATGAGGAAATGTAATCCAGAGAAGAGAGATAGCTAGTAATACCCGCTCAAAGTGAGCCGCTTGACTGGGGAAGTATCTCTAACCTACAGAAGCATGTCATGCTCCTGTTGTTGATCATGAGGAGAAAGTGTTTCATTTATCTTTCGAATAAAAATAACGTAATAAAATAATAGGTCTTACTAATATTATTACAAATTCCATGCGCATGAGTTAACGTTGATGCATTGAAACGGTCGTATAAAGGATTAATCATAATTTTTAAAATAAAATAAAATTTTATCTTAAATCAACAAAATACAAATACATGTAATGAGCCTCATAAAATAATGAGCATAACATTCTACGACAAATAGCACTATTTGTTTTATTGAACATGAACTACAGGTGTGGTATCGAAGCTCATTTACTTCGCTGATTGACGACTAAAAAACAACTACTATAGCTTTGCCACTCATATTCATCCGCATCAAACGTAGAATCTTGACATTAAAACTGTGCAAAAACACAAAAAATAGCTATGAAGATTTTGTGATGAGCTAGTGTGGAAATAATTATTTAAATTAAATAGTTTTATTAATTCCTTCACACACGCAAATAGGCAAAATAGCGTCGAGTATCGAAAACAAAAATTCAAAATATTTTATTGAACTCGATAATTTTGACGTCTTATGAACGTCAAATGTTACTGCATCCACTCCCTTGAATTGAAGCGTGATGATTTCTAAACCTAACACTAAAAACAAACACACTTAAAAATAGTTCCAGTCATTTCTGATATGCGCGATAAAATAAATCTCTTCGGCTTTTAACCATTACTTACATATCTCATTAATGTTTGTTTTTCACTTTTATTACTGATACGAATCAAAATTAATAGAAATAATCCCTAACAGACATCGGTAGCACAATTCACTTATTTAACTTGTCATTTTGCGAGCTTTAAAATATTACAGACATCATTCATGCAAACTTGGTCTGTGCCGACAATGTTTTGCAAACATAATTCTGCGTATCCTAAAATGATATCCATTCGAAAATAAACTTTACTACTTTATAATAAGGTCTTCGTGTATTGATATATGGATATCGATAGTGTAGTGAAACAGTATTTCATCCTTATTGTAGGCTGTCATAATAATCTCCTTTGCGTTGTTATCGTATTGCAAAAGAGTGGTGCATGTGGCTTGCACTATCGGACTAATGTTATGTTTACTAATGTAGGTACTACTATTGCTTCATAATAGGAAAGCAAGGACGACATAGATTTATATTGCAAGTATAAAACGATATTTAAAACCGATGTAACAGAAACAATTTGAAATACATTTTACGTATACTGAACTACACTATCTTCAAAAGAATTTAGTCTACGAGTATAACCTTCGTTAAAGTTCGTATTCCCGAAGTTATCCGAAAGTATTTTTAATTTAAGAATCGTTAAAGCGTTAATAAGTGACGTCATAAAAGTAGATTGTTTTATTGGTGGATATTTTTATGGGGTTATGATTGGTGAGTGATGAGTTCACTGATGTACCAAGTTTATTTTATATTCAAATATTTATCAGTTTTAGATCAGACATACCCTTAGAATTCCTAGAGTAAGTTAGTTTCTTCACGATGTTTTCCTTCACTGTTAGCAGTTGGTAAGCCTCATGACGAGTATTTATAAATTCCAAAATCCAAGTTCACATTAGCACTGTCGGTTGAAATCGAACTGGGACTGCATAATTTGGACTTTAGATATTAAAAAATAGTGGTGGTTGTGACTAGGCATACGTTGTGGTGTAGATGTTGGAGCCTGAAATCAGTAACTAGAAGGATGTGAAGACTCATTAAGACAATCCTAGTAATTTCTATGTCTTACAAAAGACTATTTATAAGCTAACGACAGTGTTAAAAAAAAAATTCTGGGTTTGGTATTGTATAGTCAATACTTTTTTTTTTCATTTAGTTCACATACACGATACTTACATAAGAACATCAGAAGTACTGGCAAGAAATTTAAAAAGTTTTTTTTTTAAGTTTTTGATTTAACCAATATACTTGAAAAGGTACACATACATACAAGTTCTGCTATAACCCCTAAATATCTGTCGATATTTCCGTAACAGTTTTTTAAATTATTCTCAAGTTTATTGAATCTATTTTACTAAAGGAACAGAGAAATAGAAATTTTTACATATAATAATATGTTTTCACAATAAAATTACCAGTTCTCAATTATACTGGCTACCATTTTTCCACGATAAATCTAAATCCTATTGTATTTCGCTTCCGTAATAATTCTATGTCTAACAAAACAAACAACATGATATACCCCTACCTTTGTTTATAGACAAAAATGTGGTCGTGATCTCGGAATACCGTGGGATACGTCTCCCACAATATATGGAGGAAAGCTTACGATGAAAATTTAATATTTTGTCTCACAATGCCATGTCTAAACAGGTTGGTATACTATAGTACGTTATTGATAATATATGTTCTGTGATTACAAGGAGTAAGAAGAAATTGATATGCTATTATACTTTTCAATGTTATTTACGGATTCGGTTTTCGGCCGTGTAAAAATGGTATACAGTTTTTTGAATTTCCAGTATCTTCAAAAGAGTCTGTAAATATGTTCGGTTGAGGGAAAACAAAGCTGGCGAAATGTGGATGTGATGCACTATTATAAAAAAAATATGTTATCAAATGGCAAATATTCCAAAAGAAACTAAAGAAGAATCACGTAAATCGGATAATAAATTTCAGCGTAATCAGACATAAAAAAATACCCATTCAATTGAGCACCTCTTCCTTTTTAAAGTCGGTTATATAAATTGTATGACCTAACTAAGCTGAGAATGCCTCAGCTTGACTTGTTTCACTATTTAAATTGCCGTATCCAAATCTTAGCTTTATATGTCTAGGCATTGCATGAACATAGCTCTAAATAATATAGTTAAATGATTCGACTACACGTTCGCAAGGTATCTAATATTTTGAAACAACATTTATGAGATATAAACTTAAGAATTCATGTTACTCAGGTCAGTTGAAAGTTTGCAAAATTGCAACGTACACAGAAATTAAACACTGCGCTGAAAATGGATAATTAATAATAATAATTTCATTATTTTTTCAATATAGTAGATTCACAATTGCTCTTAATTTATGTGGATTAAATTAAGAGGTTGTCGTTGACAGCTGTACTTGTTAATTAAACCTGTGTCACAGGCAGCCAGGAAATATAACGATTATGTTAGAAACTATTTGTCGTTTTACAATGGTTGGTTTTATAAGACAACTTTTGTTTTATTCTTATTCCTCCTCTTCCTTTTCAGGCTCAACCGATCTTCGAACCTGAAAAGGAATTTAGTTGTCTATTATTTTCTTTTATTTAAATGAGTGATTAGTAGAGATTTACCTAAGTCATATTATTAGTCAACCTATACATATTTTGTATGAAGTATAATTTATAAAGAAATATTTACTGACTTAACACAAGCCATATTTGTAATAAAGTTTTTTTAAAATATTTAAAAAAAACTTTTTATTACACAATTTCAAAATTTCTTCCTTCCTGAAATTTTGAAATTGTGATAATTTTGATCAATAGGCCAGCATCATAATTATTTAAACCAAGCATTTATTTTTCTGGCATTTCAAACCCTCCAAGTAGGTTCGTATCGTCCACCTAGATTGAATCATCAGTGTTACATGTATAAATATTGTATCCATTAGTGGTCACGATTTCATGAGATTCCCATACATATCACGATAACATAACTTTAACTAAAACAACAATTTATGTTAGGTATATGAAATTTGTAGGATTTATGTCTATATGTCACAAAAAATTCTGCTCTTCATTTTGTAAATAATAATAATAATATAATTTTTTTTTGTGAAATATGTGTGGTTACTCCACATATTTCTTTAGAATATAGATATATATATCTATAAATTTTAGGGCAGGAAAGAACTTATCATATAATTACCCCTTTAACCCGAGGCAGAGGTCTATCACACCTGTTTTTAAAATCATATTTTCAATTGACTTCAATGCGATTTAAATCTCGACGCTAAAAGAGGAGTGTTGTAAGTTTGACGTGTCCGCGTGTCTGTCTGTGGCATAGTAACTCTTAAACAAATGGCACGATATTTATGCGATTTTTATAGTTCTTAAATATGGTTTATTAAAATTGGAGCAGCCATTTTAATCATCAGGTCATCAGCTCTTGCTGAGGGTGGCATACATTTTTTCAATTTTGTTTTTAATATTTTAAATACTCGAACTAAAGGGCATCTTTTTTTAATAGTTTGTTTAGCAGAAATTCAGAACAGTAGCAATTAGAAGACAATAGGTGTAGAACCTAAATAATAATGAGTCTAAAACAAAAAGCGAAGCAGATATTATTTTTAACGATATTATAAACACAATCCCCGGCGGCTTTGTAATCAAATCTCGAGTTTCGATGATTCAAATTGGTTTTTGTAAACCTACAGTAATTTCTGTGTTGGTAGTTTTTGTGAGTGTCATTTTACGAAATGTAAAGTTTAAATGACATTGAAATTATTTGCACATTCTGCTCTGTGGTTTAAAAGCTATTAAACTTTTTTATTCAAAAGTTTAGTAAAGAAATTATATCAAAACGAAATGAATTTTAGCGTAGCGGTAAAGGTGGTGCCGAGTGTCATGTGTTTGATTCCTACACGGGACAAATATTTGCATGTTTCATAGATATTTGTTTGGAGTCTGAGTGTACTTTTGTCCGTTAATTGTATGTTTGTAAAGTCAAAGAAGTAAAAGACACAAGGATCGTACCCAAGTGCGGGCGTGTTCATTTATAAACCATCAAAATCTGCATTTGTTTTTTTGCGATTTTTGTCTATTTCACTAGGCCGATAGATCATAGGGAATACCGAATTCTTAAAGTTTAGATCCGTAAATACATATATAGTATAGACTACAGCTTTCTAAAGGATTCCAATGAAACCCAGAAGTACTGTTATGTCCACCTTTTCGCCATCCTCAATAAATAGCAGTTATTGATTGAAAACTTTAATTAATTATTAACGGTACATGATTTATTGCTTGAAACATTAAATTGTTTTGTTCAATAAACTTAGTGTCAAATGTTTTCAACGGCTTCTTTAGTGATTACTTGCAACATTATTTGTTATAATATAAGCTGTGGTATGTCTGATCTTTCAATTTACACCGAGTGTAAATCATGAGAGGGTTTAAGCCCAATAGTGGCATTAAGTGGGTTAACCGTAGCAGTATACCAGGGCCCCACCAATTGAATCGTAATTAGATCTTAATAGCAGTTATAAACATATTTTCGTAAAATCGATACAATACCCTATACCAACCCGTCTGGCCAGTGTGGTATAGTAGGCTAAATTTCCTTTGAAAATGTTTGGAGGAGACCTGAGCCCAGCAGTGGGACATAATGTGGGTTGTGATGGTGGAAGACGAAGGAGCAGAATAACTATATTAAAATTATTGTTTTTATTGTATCAGACATTCCTATCCCATTATTAAGTGCGTTGCATAATTTAATTTTACACTCCGCACAATGTACAATGCTAGACAATTCACAGTTTGCCGGCTAGTTTACTTAATAAACCATATCAAATTGTGTACAGCAGCGAAAGGGATAGGGTTGTTTAACGATTGACGAACAGAAAATAACGAAATATTATTTTCACAAAAAATAAAGCAGGATTTACAGATCGATTTTATTTCTTGTAAAAAATAGTTCTATGACTAGGGTGGGTTATTTAGTATTTATTTTAGGAGCACTTAAACGTAAAAAATCAAACATACCTAATGTTACAAAAATCATACTAAACTTAAGACCCATTATTACAAAATATTGACTAAGCATTAAACCAGGTTTAATTTGACAACTTTGACATTAACCAATGGCTTATGTCAATTTAAACCTGGTTTGATACTTACTCCACATTTTGTAATAAGGGGGTTCATTAATAAATCTATGGATGGATGTTTGTTGCTCAATCAAGTCAGAAAAGCTTAAAGAATCTGCATTAAATTCGGCACACAGATAGATTAAAGTTTGGAATAGCACATTCGCAATTTTTACCGACATACCACGCGAGCGAAGCCGCAGGCGGTAGCTACTATGATAATATTATTTAGCTTGAGCTCATTATAAAAAATTTCTATTTTACAACATCAAAAATCAAAATCAAATGTTCGCAAAAAATTAAAAGGGAAACACATATTATTCACAACCCTACGATGACGTAACGAAGTCACGGTGCGCCTGCGTCACGTCCGTTGTTGTGTTACACGAATATATCGTGATATTTCATAATAATAAGCTTGGACTTAGCTTCGGTGGACTTCCTTTGTAGGTGAGCAATCTTTGTCTGTATTTTATGTACCTACTGTAAGTAGTTTCAGTGAATCAAATTAGTTTATATCTATCGATCGTGTTGAGGCCAGAATTATTACATAAATTTCCTATTTAAATCGAAATTTTAATATTTTTTGACAACTAATTTTTAGTCGTTGTAACGCAAATTACGCTACTCATAATTTAAGAAAATTATGTTTGTTTAATTTCAGTTAATACATAGTCCAGTGATCTTAAATTATTACCCAAAAGGTCACTTGGATACCCCAAAAATATCTAAGCTACTTTCTGTCTTGGAAACCGCAATGAAATTGAGGAGTTGGGAATAAATTATCTATTTCATATCCCTCCATAGAAAATGTATTAAAATGATCAGGGAACAGTAGACATAACAAAGTCAAAATACATTTTCATACTATTACTATTCACTAGACTGAATAACGATCAGAACTGTCGTAACCTAAACAGGCATAGGCATCCACAACCAATTTGTAGACAACGGAAAATACAATATATTCAATACAATAAATAAAACCAATTTACAAAATAAGTTAAATCAGCAACTTCTAGTCACACCTCGTCGGCCATTTCGTTGGAGCGGACTCAAAACAAAATGGCGACCATTTCGGTTACAGGAAACGCGTATCTGTCAACACGGCTGCATCGCAAGTGGGCATTGTATGATAATCACGCGCACCGACAAAGTTTTAAAGTGTGGCCATGAAATGCGCAAGAATTGGCAAGGTTAAGGTTCTGAAAACCATTATTATGCCATTTTATACAATTTACAATACCATACTATACCATTTAATTTAAATCTGATTAATATAGAGAAATATATAAGAATATATAGTATTTTTCTATTTCTCTATTGATGTTTTAACTAATCTTAATGATAATAATAACTTATCTATTTTAAAGTTTTTTATAATACTAAAAAACTTGAAAGATATGTAGTGGTATAGGCTATTATAAAAAAATAAAAACATATGGCCGTGTAAAATCCCAAACAATAAATAATATATTTGGTCTTAAATTTTGACCTGGATTTAACTTAAAAAAAATGCATCGTTCATTTCACAAATTTAATTGTTTGCTATAATTTTTACATGTAATTTTTTTATACTGCTAAATAAAAATATACTGTAGTTCAGTACTTAATAAATATTTTATTATCTTAAAATGAGAACAAAATACCTATTAGCGTACAACAATAAATAATTCCAAATCAATGATTACACCACGATACCGCAAAAGCAATTTTTCATTTAGAAAACCAGTGCCCTTATTTAACTTGACGTTCCCGCGAAAACATTAATTCAGTTAACAATGACATAAATAAGCTAGTCTTAGGTAATGCTTAATATAAGACCTTTCTGCACATTTACGTAACGACGCGGCCTATTGCGTTGAGATTTCTATGTAATCTTAGGTTATTCATGTTTCCTGGATGTTCATAAGTGTTAGTAATGATTAGGGCTATTACTAGCCCCGGAATTCAAAGAAGTGAAGTTAAAACAAGACCAGAACGGATATTTTTTACTACCACATTTTTTCAATCATTATTATAAATATATTGTAATTAATAAAATTGTATTGGTCACATTTTTTTTTTCATATCGTTTATTTCAGCATTCCTTTTTTAAACAGAAAATCTCATTCACATCCTACATTATACAAAGACAGATACCTACAGATCGCTGCTTTCATAGCCCCATCCTAATTCGCGTCTAGACCCGCGTTATTCCCTTATTCGCTACGAAATATGGATATTATTGTTATAAGAGGTTGGTTCGTGACGACTGCTGTGATTATTGGCTACTCTATAACAAGGTGTTAGCTCCGGAGCCTCGGCAAACTAAATGTGTTGATTTTATGAATAACTAGTTCTTACTACAGAATTTTGTATTGAAGTTTAGTTAGAGGCTTTGTTCTGGCGTTTATTGATTGATATCGTATTAAGTGAAATGAAGTTGTTAGATTTTAGTGTTTGAAACCTGCATGGCTCAGTAGTTAGTGACTCTGATTGCTGAGACAGATGTCGTTAGTTCGATTCCTACCCAGGACAAATCTTAAAAGTTTGTGTGATGAATACAATTATGTGTTCTGTTTCTGGATGTAATTTAATATATCTATATGTATGTGTTTACGAAAAAAAGTATTTAAGTATTATATCAGTTATCTAGTATCCATATTACAAGCAAAAGTTTAGTTTGGGACTAGATAGCGCTGTGTGTGAATGTTCAAAACATTATTAGAAAAAAAAAAAATGTTATGATTAGCTTAGTGAAGAGTTTTAATTGTATTTAAGTAGTTACTTATAACACTCACTGTCTTCTACGTGATCCATATATTACCCTCCTGACCTCCAACTATTGCTAAATAATACGTCAAACATCCATCTAGGAGCTAAGAAGTTTAGAAAATAATCTACACACCAACCAGACCAATGTGGTTGGTGGAATAGACCTTTAAAATTGCTTCTAGGATATGTGGATTTTCTCACGATGCCGCGATGTTTTCCTTCATCGTTAGAAGTGATGATTATATTAGTAATTGTCCACCACCAGAAAAGGTTATATTTTACTTGTGGTAATTTTCCCATTTTGGTGTTTAAATCAAACCTATTAATAACCTATTTTCTGTGACCTGAATCAATCATAATCATGCATAGTACTGTAGTTAAACTGTGGGTATAAAACAGTTGGAAAGCTTCACTATTTCAATCACGTTGGAATAATTACGTATAATTGGAATAATTCTAATTACAAATGACACTTACCACTATCTGTTGTAATGCCCATTAGTTACATATGTAATGTTGCATACTAGCGCTGACATCCGGCGATGTTTTACTGCTGTAATGCATGCGTGGCCGCGATTTGATTTGCAGATGTGTGTAAGGATTATGTTTGGTACAAGTGATGCGGTTTGGCGATTTCAATGGTCAATAGAAAATATACCAAAACTATGTTTGTTATTATTTTCTTATTAGTATTCAAAGCAACATTGAAGCAATAATGAGAACTTTACAGTAAATGCTTACGGAGTTTTATATTGTAACTTTATTAAAATAGTACCTCAAATGTAGAAATTAAAATCTCTGTCAAGATTTCTTTCTAGAGTTTTGTATTTTACCTAATATTTTTATTACTTTATTTATGCATGTATGTTTAAAAATACTTTATAAAACCCGCCAAATTCTTCTAACTTACTCCACACATAGGAACTTAAACTTGGCTCCGAACAAAGCGCTATATTTTGCAGTCCACGCCTTCGTGAAGATTAATTAACAGTATTTGCTTACTAATATGAATTGTAGATGCTTGTCGTTTGTTTGTAACACATCCGGGGTTTTTTAAATAACAAATTTCTTACCAACAGTTAAGAACAATAATAAAAAGTTTGGGTTTTGTCTTAATTTTTTGTTTGTTTTTATATTCTTGATGTAAGTTTCAAAAGTCAGTTTTAGGCTCTAACTCCCCTGTTTCACGGCTAAGTAAGTTATACGATCACTACATCGTAAACGAATAAATCTATTTGGCACATAATTTCAACGATTTAGGAACCAAGTCCATAATCTTACTACTAATTGATTATATCCTTCCACTAATAATAATATAACTGCTGTACTTAGAAATAGGAACTATGCTATAAGATTTTTTATAACATTTTTTTCCTTTTATCAATATTTTTTTCATATATTTTATGCATGTGGTGTTTACCTACACGAGTTGTGCACTTAGATCTTAATATTATGTTCTGTTTTGTAATTAATGTATGTAATAACTACTGGTAAACCAATAAATAAATGTAAATGAAAAATGCTCTCTAGTTAGATGAGAGGAGACCCGAGCCCAGCAGTGGGACTTAATGGGTTGCTGATGATGATGTGAAAGATGAAGAACTCATCTGATTAGTTGCTGCTGCAATTGCAATTGAGCGCTGACAATGCCAAAGACCACCAAGCTGCAGCCTACATAAAAACAAAATTACTGAACTGTTTTATATTTATTTAGTATAATAATCTCTGTGCTGTATCTGTTAGTTATTTAGGTACTGATGTTTTTTTTTTATTTTTACAGGTAAGCATTTCACCTACTTAGCACTGGTTGGAATATTGCAAGTAAGTTTTAATACGCATTTAACAGAATATTCTCTGTATACAAAGATGATTATTAATCACATATTTAGGCGATCGTTGTTATTAAGATCACTTTTATCACTAATGAGTCGAATCTGTCCATTAGGGTGTTACGGATTGAGATTATATAAAACATTTACTACAAATACGGAACGTAAATGTCTGCACCAAATTCAGCATTTAAATGAATTTTGAGAATAGAAATCACAATTCATTCTATACTACGTTATCAAACAAAAAACTTGGCGGATGCACTGCCGTGTGCATGCATTGAATACTAATTTATAACCAGAATTATTCGCAAATTCCTTCAGTTCATCGACATTATGACTATTCGCATACAATTGATATAACACGTACAAATAGCGGTGCAAACAAATATGTGTATATTTCATCATCATCATCATATCAGCCCAACGACGTCCACTGCTGAACATAGTCCTCACCTAATTTACGCCACTGCGAGCGGTCCTGCGCCGCCTGCAACCAACGGCTCCCCGCAACCCTGACCAGGTTGTCAGTCCATCTTGTGAGGGCCCGTCCCACATAATTATTATATATTTATTTAGTAGAAATATATTTTCTTCTATAATATTAGCTTAATTTGGTTAAATATTAAAAAAAAGACGATTACATTTAACAATGTTTTATCAAAGTTTAAGTTTACGAAAACTTCAGATACCTTGTTATAGAAAACCCAATGATTATACATTTTTCTTCAACATTGATAACAATCCAGCACTCAATCAAATATAATAGTTGAAGGAATTCACGAGAATTTTCAATAAACGTCAACCGGCAAGCCTCCACGTGAACTTTACCGCGTTTTACCGCCGCTCGCAATTTATTACCATCACGACTAAAGAAAGTTTACCGGTCAATATTTTAATGTAACTGTCGAAAGTATTACTGTTACACGACCTGTAATGTGTTTTACTTCATGTTTTTTCTATTTGAAATCACAACGTTTACCTGTTTTCGCTAGTATTTTCCAAGTTACGATCATTTACAGACAACTAGCTTCGGCACGCGTGGTACGTCGTTAAAAAGTAGGCTATTTACGTCAAATCTATACATATAAAATGCTTTGTCCTGAATGACTGACTGACGGATCAACGCACAGCCTACACCGCTGATCGTAGAGACCTGAAACTTGGAGGATGTGTTCTTTGTATGACGTAAGCATCCGATAAGAAAGGATTTTCCGAAATTCTACCCCTAAGTGGGTGAAAATGGGGGCTAAAGTTTGTATGGAACAACGTGATTCCTTGGTCCAATCTACTTCCAATTTTGCATAAACATTCTTTATCAGAATTGATGAAAGACCTGATTCGGATTTTATTGAAATTCATCCCCTAACGGGGTTAATAACAGGATTTTCATTTTATGTAGTACAGTTTTCGTAACTATGGTTACTAAAAACCATTTCATATAAATCCCTTTAGCCGTTCAATACATCTACTTGCGCAAGTATAAATAAGTAGGATTATTTTAGAGGTCTACATTTTTTTTACCACTCTTCTTCTTCTTACCGTGTGGGCTTGAGGCAGACCCTGGTGTTGGAAATTATCAAGTCGCCCAGAAGGCTTCCAACTTGACTTAACGACTACCACATTAAGTGGTAACCGGGACCAACGACTTTACGCGCCTTCCGAAGCACGGAGACGCTCCAGAATGAAATTGCCACAAACGGTCACCCATCATGAACTGACCTTGCTGAGTGTTGCTTAACCTCGATGATCGTAACGTACATCTCTGTACCACAATGCTACGAGCGCCTCGACCATTTTTTACCATTCATATAGGCCACTTACTGAACATATTTATTTGATTCTAAATTTAAAAAAAAACGCAAAAAACTAGGGAATAATATTTTTTAAAGCAAATGACATAGGTTTTGAACACAGAAAAAAACCAGGTTATGTTTTTTACTTCTACGTGCCAATTTTAATTTCACTTCACAAAGAATTCTTCACACAGATACTTTAATATATTTTCTTCTCATAAAAGATGAGCATACGATTTCAAAAGTGATTAGCAATCTTTTTTTTAAATAGCTCAGTGGAGTGCTCGCGCATAATGCCATTGTATTAAATAAAAACGTTAAAATTATGCAATAACACGACCCTGGTGAATAATTTATGTCTGTCTGTTGGTGTTCCTTTACGATTGCAGGGTTGACACTATTAAGCAATGTAGGGTTGTCACGTTGAATTCTAAATTTTTTTCTGATCTGTCTGTAGGTTGAGCTGCTGAATGTCAGAGCTCGATGTTTACAAAAGTTAATCTGGGCTTAGTTGAAAAAAAATATTCATATACCTACCTAATCAAAACACTTTCTTCGAAACCTTAAAGTGTTTTTAGAAGATCTGTCACAATTTGCGCCATTTGTAAATGTATGCTGAAAAAATTAAATTAGTTTCTGCTATGTATGGAGTGAACCCCTTAAAAATATTTATTTAACTATTAAACCTAATAGCGGCCCATACAAGACACCTATTCTTCAAATTTCCTGAATATATATCGAGTAAATTAAAATTTGCAAAGGTTCTACTACGATTTAAATCACGGTAAGTATATCAAATACTTTAATTAAGTAAATAATCAAAGTGGCTGGTAGTTCTAGTACAAAGATAGGATATATCTGAAGATATACAGACATAGAACTAGCTTAGATTAGTATTCTTATTATTTTGATTTATAGGTAGATTATTAAGCACAAATATTTATCATTCCTGCTGCAACAATATCTTGGAAGATTTATAAGTTAAACACACGTGAAAGTAAGCCAATTCTCACAAGAGAGAGCTAGGGTCGCGTTACAGGAACTCACACGTTACAGTAATGCCGTGTAGGCCTTGCTAATTTACTCGGCAAACGCTAAATCATCTCGAGAAAGTGATTGTAAACCATATTGCTTGACCTTTCCTAGGATTAGCTATGATCGTGTAATTTGAATTCAACCGGTATAACTGTCGATTTCATATTTCTAGGGTTGCTAATGTAGAAACATTATCTGTTGATGTAACTTCGTGTATTTTCGCTTTTGCAACACTTCGTTTCCTTAAAGATAAAATACGTGTTGGCAATTTCATCGGATTGGTTTTAAATGCAATATTAGGATTAAGTTTTATTATATTTTGAAGTATTGGATTTTGCACCTTGTTGCCAGTTAACTAAGATATCATCTAAGTTGTATGGTAAGCGTTGCTCAGTAACAGATAAATATTTTGATGTCAATTGGGAAAATTATGTTGCACTGTTCACACCGGTTTGAGTTTTAGAACTATTTTTGTAATTTAATATGCCAAAATTTGTTTGTATAATTATTTTATTAAATAATATATCATAGAAACACATATTTTTCCCGAAAAGGGTAGGCAGAGGTGGATTACTTTTACCCAGCTAAGTTAGATCTCAGTTAATAGGAGATGAGCCTTTTGCCATAATGGGCCAAACTTCCTGTCTCAAACCTAATACAGGGAATTTCAATACAGGAAAACCTTAAGTCTTCTTACTCAGCAATCGTACACATTATCGCTACACCATAGCGCCAGTCATATTATATAACTAAATAAAATGAAATCTCGTTTATTCATCTAGGTTACAAAGTAAACACTTCTGAATGTCAAAAGTTAAGAATGTAACAGGTTATCCGAAAAGTAGTGTAAGCAAATTTGCCTACGACCAGTTTGCTGACGGGGTAGAGCTGTGAAAAGAACTGGCAAAAAACTCACGACACCCTTTTAAAAAAATGGATAGTTACAATCTTTTGTAATTTACAATAATTTGGGTAGCGTGTAAAGTGACGCAGCAAAAGAATTAATATAGACATCTCTAAACAAATCCAGGACTGTAGCACCTTATACGCAACGAACGAACAACTCTAACTACAGATCGCCAAGAAAAAAGTACAAACATAATTAAAGATTGACAGTCTCAACGCGCAAAGAAGTCATTAAATCTACAGTTTACCGTTCAGATTTCTCGCTACAACTGAGGAAATCCATTCATAGAATACTACTACTATTATGTCTTGATTCAGATATTTTTTACTCAGATCTCTCGTTAAAATACCTCAGTAAGTTTTTGTTTGCACTCAATATGTAGCATTTGATCGGCAATGTTGTACATAAATCTGTTACAATGTTGCCTTGCTTGTTTGTTTGTTTGAAAAAGGTGGCGGCGTTTTAATCAGAAATTGATGAGAAAATGGTTTTATAAAGAAGCTATTTTTAGGTTGAATTCTAACTGTATCTAACAAGGCAAATTTTAATGTGTACGAGTATGTAGTGTGAAGTGTAATCGAAACACCTAGAAGCCCACGATGATTGTAATGTTACATTCGTTTTATCGTTTATGACTGAATTATTTGAAAATAAATCTTTAACTTTTTTATTGGTGCGATTTAGCTCCATCGATAGGATGGAGATCCAGTGAAAGATACGAGAAGATTTCTCTTAGTAAATATAAGTAAAGATTTATAGTTTAGTTAGAAGTAATGTAATGAAGGAAATTAGTTATTTAGTTTTATAGGTTACAAAAAAATTTAGTACCAGATTTGTAACTATGGGAAAGCATGGGAGAATTCTCTAATTGAAGGACAGTACAAATATAACAATACAAAACAATTAAACTTCAGGGCGTAGTATTAATTGGATTTGAGTTGAAGGTACACATTTTCGTGATGTTCGTCTTTTGATAGCCATTTTCTTTTTATTGATTAAAACATGCATTTAACTCAGTCTTTTGTATATTTAGCTGAACATACATAATTATGTGTGTATGTGTAACGTCATTTCGGTAGGTATTCTGAAAAATAATACTATCAATAACTTACACAGGTCTTCAAACCTATTCGTACTACGGACTCCAGCTCTCAAAAAATTCTAGTTTTTAAAGCTACATCAATTTTGTATACCATTGTAACCTTTATGAATTAAAATAAATTTAACTCTAATTAGTGATCAAACTATCCCTATTTCATATTCATCTAACCTCTGGGAGGCTATTAAACTTAGAACTTCACTGAAAGTGGAACACAGCCCTATCTCGCCTCCATAGGCAATTCAGATTTATATCAAGACACTTCACATAACACGGTCACACGCAATCAGGGTTGTGTCCAATGTGTTTATTAAAAATGCTCAGTAATTGCCACGATTCTTAGAAACGTTACTTTAGTTCATCGTTCTCCACGATAAGAAGAGTTATCTTACTACAAAAGGTTATATAAAATAAATTTGATGGGAACAACCCTAGCAGTAGCGTTATTTTAAACGCTATTGTTCTATTTATGAAGATTTTTATTGAAGTTTAGTTCTTAGTGTGATGAGAATAAAGTTAAAATTGTGCATCAATGTACGTGTCACGTGACTTGGTTCAATTAATAAGTATCATCTTTTTGAAATGATTTGATATTTATTAACTTTTTTAAGAAATTTTGTTGATATTTACTTCTCTTTTCTTTTTCTTCCTTAATATTAACCATAATTTTTTTTCTATAAAGATTTACAAACAAGCCGCCTATCTGATTGCCAGAGGTAGTGGCTACTCCGAGACACAAGCATTATCATGGTTAGTTCAAGTTGCTTTGAAGAAAATATGTATTTTGTTTGATCCTAATTTGAAAGAAGTTGTCTTGTCAATCGACAAGGAATGTGATATACAAGAAGAATAATGGATTTTTTTAAGCCTATAAATATAAAATTCAGTACAAAATATATTCGCGAATAAAGTATGATGTCAAACGTAGTCAAATGAAGAAAAAGATCTAGCTTTAAAATTCACACCAAATCAATAATTGCTTTGCATAAATGGAAATGAACGCCAATAAGCAACTGCCCCAAATTCCAACGTCAGCATTGGTCACGGCTGCCCTCTAATTAATACATATCTGAGTGATGTAAAAACTTTTCTGGAAGTGATAATTGTCAATAAATTTTATTTTAACGAAGTAATACTATTTGCTATTTGAAGTATTGGAGGTACAGTCGGTAATTGTGCCCATAAATATAATGTAGTTAAGGTAACGTATTAACTCGGTTAGAAGATATGTGAAGCATTTTTTAAGATGGTTGACATAAACTGCACAGGAATTTTGGCAGTAAGTTATCAATGAAATGCCTTTAATAAGTTTTTGTTGAGCTAACAAAGTTGTAATAATTCCATGTAATGAACTATATATAACTGTTCAGAGGAATAGACTAGATTAGGAAGAAAATGTAGAAAAAATCTGGTAAACCCTGGTATCATTACTAAAGAAAATAGTAAGTGAAAATGTACCTATCTACTATGAAATCAATTATCATTATTATTATTTAGAAAGTCTACTGTCAGACATAGGCTTCCTTAAGAGATTTTCAATAGGATTAGTCGTAAAATAAATAATATTCAATAATTAACCACTTACCATCAGGTGAGCCGTCTGCTCGTCTGCCAATTTAGGCAATAAAAAAAACAGAATAGTTGAATTGAAATGAAATCTTGTTTAAACACCTAGGTGACAAAGTAACTGAAATTCACAAGTTAAGAATTTATTTATTTATTACACAGTTTTGACACCAATTACATTAACATAGACATAGTTATAACACAATACAAAGAATCAATAAAAACAATGTAAACAACAGGCTATCCGAAAAAAACCGAAAAAAACCAGTTCACTAACGGAATTTTGCTGATTGAGCAAACGCTCGAATATAAAATATGTAATAATGATCAAATAACAGATTTGGTACCTCTGCTTATTTTTGATAAGCACTGCATTTAAATTATCTCGATTCTTGGTTTGTTCCGTGAAGAAACCTTCCACAAATAATTACCTAAATACCCCATTTACAAGCCTAGTTCACAAGAAATAAACTACGTAAAATCGCTCATTTACTATCCAATAACAATTTATTTAAAACCATTCGAACGACAATTTGATTCAACAACTAGCCTCAAACAAATAGGTACTAAATAACAAACAGTATCACTTAAACTTTCACATTGTGGACTAAATTGAAAGACTTACTATTAGGTCCCTTTGTTAGCGGGTGCATTCGCAGAAGCGGATAGCAGAGCGCACTGTAGGGTCTGCTTTGGTCAAGTTTCATTATAAACAAATATTGTCATCTTTCTACGGCGATATTACCAAAGAGATAACAACATAATGATTGTGTTGAAATTATGAATCCAGAAGTGCAAATTTAGAAAAAAAGATGGACCTAGTTTGCATTACATAAGGCTTATACTGAATTTTTTGTTTTTTTTTATTGCCTTAAATGTTATCAAAACTTTTAAAATACTTTAACATTTTTATTAATTTCTTTATTCAGTTTAACAAGATATCACCCTCAAGGGAACAACACAAACATACATACAATTAGCAAACAAATAAACATGTTTCTCAGACTCATTGACTCGAAGAACTATGACGTATTTGTGATACATAAATATTTTGACAACAACAAGATTATGTCAGAAAAGTCTAACTAAAATTCGTAAGTTGTAGCAATCTATGATAATATAATAATTGCACAGTTAATATGCTTATTACTGATGGCTATTACGGTACCCTTTTTATCACCATTTAAATCACTTTTATTTATATACCCTTTATCAATTTCCGCTAACACTTACACTGCAGATCTAGGGCCAATTATCTTGTGAATAAATAAATCAGTCACTAACTGATAAATAGGAAACGAGTCCTGAAAGTAGGGTAGTAGAAAATCTATAAAACAAGGTATCGATGGACTGATGATTACCTGTCATGAAGATCATAGCGGATTAACACGCGAAGCTGGAAGGAAAACTGTTATTTGCATGTCAATCTTGTAAATCAATCTTGGCTTTTGATGAGACAACGTATGCCAGGTTAAACTAATAGTTAATTATTTATTGATAGCAATTATACATTCCTGAGACAGCAAGTCAGTGGCGTAGCAGACCACGAAAAATATATTGTTATGAAATAGACAAATATCACAAAAAGTGAATCACTTTTGCCACTAAGTCAGGGGGAAAGCCTTTGCTAATTTACCAATTGGTAAACGCTGAAATGAACCTATTTAAACCTACTGGTTTAAATAGGTTTATAGCAATAGTAAGTAAATAATAATAAATTAATTAATTATACGTAAATTTGTATAGACGTAGTAGTAGAATAAAATTGTTAATGAATGTTCTACAAATTGTATTAGGAAAAATCATCATCACCATTACAACTCATAAAAGTCTCACTGAGCACTGTGGTTTAGTAAGTTAAATTCTCACCACAATGTTTAGAAAAAATATTTCGATAATAATTTTAAGAGGTTCCAAATTGTATTCTTGACCTACCCAACTAAATATCCTATGTCCCCTTGATGGGGCAGAGGTGTCCACAGTGATGATGGTGATATATAGATCTTATTGCTAAATATAATTTCATGAAGACAAAATAAATCGGCTACAGAAACAGCGACCAGTGTAGAAAATATCGTAGAAACAACCGATACAAATAAATAAAATACAAACAATCGACCAAAGTTCAATTTCAATTTTAATGTATTTATACAGGTTGTTACAATTTTTTTTATATAATGTCCTCAATGTTCGGCCTAGTAGGCATACAATAAGTTTTCATGCACCTATAATAAAAACGTTAAACAGATTAAAATTTTCTAAAAAGCCAAAATGGTACGTCACGTTACGTACGTTCAGGCTACCCTCGGTCGACATAATAATTCTTGCTGTCTTTATGTAGGCCAAATAATGTCCTCGACATTACCATAGAGAAACGCTAGCCCATGGTATCTAATATCGATTTTACAACCACTTATAGGCTCAACGATGAGACAGCCACTATTATTAAATACTAACAAGAGTTAGTAACAACTCATTTGCTAAGTGCCGAGTTGTACGGAAGAAAAGTTGATGAATAGCACTGAGAGGTTAGTGTGTTATTAGATCATGAAGTAATGATATATAGTTATTAGTTCGTAAAGACAGACGGATATGAGGGAGATTTTAATAGCTAAAGTAAGCTGCAATAAAAGTCACTTGCATCCCACAGTAAGGTCTCTGAGAACTGCAAATCAATATAGTTCACTACCATGCATCGAGGTATAAAAAAATCTAATCTTATAATTGTGTTGCTAGAGCAAATTGTTTCATTTTGTTTTTGCTTCTTTTAAATTCACTTTTCATGAGCTAACATTAGACTAGCAATACACTTTATTCAACGAAAAAAGCTTACAATAAAAGGCAAGTTAAAACTTTTTGCCCTTTTAGATATATTTTTTTTAATTAAACTATTTTCCAAAGGCGCAATAATGAGTCCGTTAATAAGGTTTTATTGCGAAATCACCGTTTCACTATCTTTATCGAGACACCTGATGTTGGCCCACATTCCGTTTAGATTTATAACCGTCTGCATCATCTAGAGTTCTGAGCATTCGCCACTTAAAGGTGATAGAAAAACTTTATTTGCAATTATAAATAGGATGATAGGTGTTTTACTATAAAGTCTTAATGTGCATGCTTCAGTGCACAGTGGCGTGACTCCTGTGCAAGAGGTCTTAGGTTCGATTCCCGGGTCAGGACCAATTTTATTTGGTGCTTGGTATTCTCAGTATTTGGTTTTAATTTGGAAACATAGCTGGAGAGATTTGGGTGAGATACACCTCTTAGATGCCTTTCGGAGAAAAAGGCGGGACGCTATGTTATTTCTTTTTCTTATCGAATGGACTGACGCACACACACTAGTTATCGAAGTTATCAAGTCACCCAGACTTCAAACTTGACCTAACGAATACCACATCCAGTGGTAACCAGGATCAAAAGCATTACGTGACTACAAACGGTTACCCATCATGGATTAACCTAGCCGAACGTTGCTTAACCTCGATGAATGCAAAGAATTATTTAGTATACACGTATAGTTTTAAATATCGTTCCACTTTATTTAATTTAAATGTAACTATGTAACTAGATCTAAACTGTCACATAACTAAAATAAATTTACCAAAACGTTTACCCAACAAACGTAAGTAATTGAAACCGACAGAAATAAATATTTATATATTTACCTAATCACGATTCTTATTGAAACTCAATGAGTGATTTTATTTACCAACTCCATGTTTGGTAATCTATAGCATATTGATTACGGTAATACATTTTCTAATACCTATTTACTAAAAGCGTAGTACATAGATTAGTTAACACGGCACTATTAGCATTATCAAGCTTCCTTTTAAGCATGTGCTTTCAAGCTTGTAGTCGTTCAGTAAGTAATTTTATTAGTTAGTTTTAGGGTAACACAATTTGTTGTCTACAATTACAGTGCTAATTTATCTACTCTAATTCTGCTGTATGTCATGCTTGGTAACGGCTTTCATGCTCGTTTATTCATCATTTGAACCCAGAAATGTCTTACTGCTGGACACGGGTCTCCTCCTAAGAATGTGGAGGGAATTTCGCGAACTATACTACTATTTTTTCGAATTTTCTTGCAGTGTTCTTGTCTGCATAAGGTTATTCCTTTAGTCGCCTTTTATGACAACCACAGGTTGAGATGGGGTAGTGACATTTTGTATTCTTAATCCATCACTACACGGATATAATTTTTGCGATAAAACGTGAAAAATATCCAAATACCCAACCGTAAAAACTTTCGCATTTGTAACAGTAAACCAATGCACTATACTATTTCTTAGAATGTTATCATCTATTAAACTGCAGCAGGACTTAAATTCAATCTTGCACCCTTATCTTGAGCTATTAACGTTGGTTGTTATGAGATAAATACTATGTAACTAATAAGTGCACGTTTTAAATTGTATCTTAACTATCCTAAAGCTAATTCAATTTGGTTACAATCTAGACGTTTGGTTCCCAAACTATAAAGTTATGCTCCACTTTTATAACAAAGTAAATATATCTACGAGAAAATTAATATGGAAGGTCCCATATTCGGATAGTTTTGCCTTCAGCTCTTACGGACTGGATACAATTCCGTATCGTCTGTGTGGAAAGTGACCTTGAGGCCCGGTTATGTAATTTTAAGGTTTTTGAAGCTATTTATCTCTTGACATAACGCAAAACAAAAGAACTTAAGCTCTAGCGCTGACTAAAACAGAAATGTAATTACTAGATATATGTTTCAAAAAAAAAATTCTTAATTTTCCATTGTACCTAAGACCATATAATAGACATAATATACAAATACAAAAAAATATAGGTTTTTAAAATATCTAGCTGACTAAAATTGTTTTTTATTGGACATGATCCGATCGGTACCTATCACCTTGTATCACAGCTTAAAGCTTTTTTTTTTCTAGACATTGTCAATTGAAGGAACTAGACAATCTAGGTGAAACTTCATACAATTTTTCATAAGATACTCAAAATCGGGAGATCTAATAGTAAACAGACGATAAAAAACAGTAGCGATTGCTGAATTGTTACTTAAAAGAATATTGCTTGGCTATAAAAATAATATTAGAAATTATTTTTATAACCAAGCAAAAAAAATTGGCAATGATTAAATAAAAGTTTAATGAAAAGGTTAGTACATAATAATATTACATGTTAGCATAGACCCCATAAGTATACAATTGAGAAACTCTGATCTAAGCTATTTACGTTCAACATGAGTTATTCGATCTACTGTATGAAAACTAGTAAGATTAGCCAATGAACCAAATGACTGAATGAGAGTGAATGATTTGGCATTTAGCAATTAATCGGCGGTTAAGGGTATCCAAGGTCTGTCGTAGTGAATGGTTTGCGATTGATTGAAATATAATGAAGTCTAACAAAATTATTGGCAAACGGTGTTTTAAGTGTTACTGTGATTTAAAATCTGATATTCGAAATAAATTGGAGTGTTTAAATAAAATTATTTGTGTTGGATTGTTCTATTGTATTTGTAACAAACTGATTTGAATAATTTCCATGTAAAGTCGTTTTTGAATAGGATATAATTTTAAAACTGTATTGATATAGTACTCAGTGGCGTGCAATTGGAGAGGCCTATGTCCAGCAGTGGAATAGTACAGGCTGATGATGATGATGATGATTGGTATAGTAGTCATGTTTTAACTGTATATTCAAGTATGTTAACTGTAATTTCAGGCGATATAACAGTATATTTTTGCAGGCCACGGTAACTGTGTATCACCATCAGGCGGTTCGTCTGCTTGTTTGCCACCCTGGTGGTATAAAAAATCCTATAGTCCTTTATTTTAACTTCTTTACTTAATAATTTGTTGTTGTGTGTAAGTAACAATCGTTTCAAAAACATGGATCTATCATCACTTATAAAAAATTTTAATAGTCGCCACTGATTTTGATTCCTTCGCAGTAAACTCAATAAGATGGTTCTTTTCTCTTATAGAAACTGCGAAGTATAAAAAATGAATAGAATAGAAATCTATTGAATTGACTATTTTAGAATTTTATATTTATTTCTGACATTACGTGGGCAGATAAATTCAAAGACTATCAATATAATTAATTGTAATTGAAACAAGTAAACACAAAACCAAGCAATCACATTTAACCAACATCACAAATTACTAAATCAAAGATTACAAAACAACAAAAATTCCAACACCGAATTTTCCATCGATACCTACAATTATAAATTATTAAACGATTATCTATAACTGAATATAATAACTATAGAAATACCACAATTAAACTAACTAAGCCCAATAAACCATGGCAGGTGTTGCGGATGTATCGGTATCTCGTTACCGAGTAATTGATAGATACTCGATAGTCGATACTATCGGAACGTCTCTAGTCGAGCTTTATTAGTCGTGTTTGAGATTGCAGAACATTACGAGAATTTTATTCAACTATTTGCGTAAATAGCTGTGTGTTTTGAAGTTAAGAAGGTCAAAGGGTAAAGGTAAAGTTTCATAGAAGTTATAATTATTAGATTGGACTTGGCTAATATTGAGGTTATATAAAAGTATTCATAAGGTTCTTAGCCTTTATTATTTCTATACTCAACTCAAACTCTTTAAAAAACAAATTCTTCTCAGTTTTACCATCTGCGAAGCTATAAATATCAATAAATTAATACATCCAGCAAACCAATCTAAAAAAAGAAAAATGTTGAAATTAATACCGGAAAAAGGGTTTTTAGTAGTTCTACATAATTTGCACCATCTCACCAAACGAAGGCACAAACTGACACGCCCACTGAAACTAACCCAGAGCCTTAAACAATTACCATACAAAGTCAAGTCGTGATATAACAACAATCAGATATTATGTAGACAAAAAGAAACAAAAACTTATTAGATTTTGTGCCAAATGTATGCAAGATCATATCTGTGAATTCTAGAAAGCTAAAAAATCGTGATTCTGTACGTTTTAGGTAAAATTTTGGTGTTACTAAAATGAAATAAAATAATGCTAGTTTAGATGCTACTGTAATGAAAGAGGAATATATAAAAAGTAAAAGTAAATTTTTATATATATTTGGACACAAAAAAAAGAAAAAGAAGATTTAACTACTTATACACCACGTATACATTGATACGTAATTCTAGATTTATTCGTAACTTATTTAATATTTGTAACGTAGGTATTCAAGAAGATAGATATCAATCAGACAAGACTGTTTTGGTAGTTTGTGATCATTTCAATACGACAGCTGAACGAACGATTGAAAAATATTACCTTAAAATAAACTTATAAAGTTACTTTTCCATTAACAGCATCGACTTGCCCTTTTTAAGTTTCAATCTCATAACTACACGTGTATTGTTGATACCTACCTAACTGTGAAGAGATAAAATTAATTTCTTATTTATAAAGCCCCACTCATTCAAAAATCCTGCAAGCCACAATTTATTTTAAACAACAGTTGTACAAAATTAAACTTTTACAAATAAAGCTCGCAGGTTTTCGGATCCCGTTTTTAATTAAACATGGACGGTGCGGTTGCTCAGGCTCACCGTCGTAAAGTATTAACTTCTAGAGGAGGGGAATGGAGTGACGCGAGAGGGAAGGCAGGTAAATTGCGGTTCCTCTCCCCCAGCGTGATGATTCTTGGAATTCCAACCAAAATAATTTACTTAGGTATATATTTTTAGTTGTAATAAGTTTGAATTGGGTTTGTGGCTTTAAACAAAGGGAGAAGTTGAGGTTAGATAATTGGTTAGTACGAGAAAAATGTGGTAAAATTTAAATTGACAACATCTTGTAGACAGTTGAATAGTTAGATTGCAAACTTTAACAAAATTGACAAAATGAATCAAAATCTTTAAAAAAAATATTTAATTGAAGTTCAAAAACAGATGTTAGTCTTTTTTTAAGTGCCTTCAGGTGATGGCACTAACTGGCATCCTTGTGTTTGAGACTTGACACGATGTATTAAAATGTAAGAATGAACAAGACAGCCTGTTGCCTTTTGACATGCAATTTTCGGATACCCATTTATCAAGCAGCCCAACACTAATATAATATCGATCATTTTTTGTCGATAGTTCGTCAAGTGCCGTTAGTTATTGATTTTATTTTAGTTTTGAACGGTAGTCTCAGTTTCAATTAAAACGAATCGTTTCAAACTTAATGTATTTTTTTACTGTTGTGTGATTGATAAATCGTGAAAATGGTTGGTGATGATAAAAACATTATGTATGGTCATATTCGACTATTAAAGAACATCGATATCAATCCTCAAATACGAGGTGTCATTTTAGTGATCGCAAAAATCGATACCAATTATTACCGAGAGAATTTATCGATAGTATGTACAGCTAACTTTGACGTGATGAGATCCGATGAGATCAAAACAATTATCTTTACGTTACCATATTTTGAACTCGACCTTTTTGGTCCCGGCTGTTAATCAATTTATAAGAGATATCAGTTCTTAAAAATAAGATTGGATTACAAATTGTATGCAAAATTAAAATCTGTCTTGTCTGTTGTAATTTTCGTGTTCATTCAATTTGAATTCGTGCCCAAGTAGCGGACATTCAAAAGATTTTTTGTGGTGAAATTATTTGGACTTACGTTAATGTACTCTTCGTCTTACGAATTTACTTCTTTATTTTAAAATTACATAATTACCATATCCAACACAAATATCATTTTGAACAATCAAATATAAAGTAACTTTGATACGAAACCTGGAGATTAATAACGAAAATGTCAAAATAATTATATATAACCCAAAATCCAAGGGCTTACAAAACTAAAAAAAAATGTCGAATCCTTAAAAAGTATTAGTAAAAAAACAACAAAAATAATGACCGCACGAGGTTACGCTTTGTAATACATTAATAATAGTTTTATACTTACAGAAAATGACCCATAATCATATGGGATAGAAAATTGTTTTCAAAATGATGTTGGGGCGTAAAAAACTTGATGGCGTTTCGCATTACCGAACGTTGATGAGACCAAAAAATAGCGAATATGAATTCGGTCGCACTCTGATACATTCGAATTCTTTGATTAGTGTTCGGACGTTGAACTTTTATTATTATGTGTGTATATGTGAATGGTGGGAATAGTGACGTCATGTGATAGTGAGCTGTTGACTCTTGGTAATTATACAGTGGTTATGTGCCGTAGCGGCGGTACCTTTTGATTATAATAGCTTGAATATAGAAAAATGCGCCATTTAAGATTTGCTTTTTACGAAATACTTGTTTAGATGTGTAGTTTTAAATAATATAATGAGTCTTCGAGTGCTAATTTGAGAATAACTAATGAAATATAATTAGTTAGTGACGTTATTTATTTTAATTAATTAATCAGGAGACTATCTTGTTTGTCCTGTTATGTTCAAGAATTAATTTGAAGAAGTAATTTTGTTTCTACCTTTCTGCGTATAATTTGTGCAATTAAATGTAAGCGCTGATGCTACCAATTATAAAATAAGTAAAACTGAGTTAAGTATAAGTCTATTAATACAGAAACACATTTTTCTGTAATTTTTAATAAAAATATGAAGAACAGGTTTAACATTATTGATAATGATAGTTTAAGAGTAACTCTTTTCTCATTTTCTTTTTTCATTCTACCCCAGTATTCGTCAGCAGCGTTAAGTCAATTGCAATTTGCTGATGTATCTGACATGAAAAGCCTCTAAAGGTTACACAGAAGCTACTCAACTGTTATTGACCTTCTTAGCCACTGTTATTAGACTACTGGATATAAAAAGCTCTGCTATCTTATCCATAAAACGTTGTAACAGCCCTCATAAGACGTAATCATGATGACGAATTTAATTGTTCCCGGATGGGAGAAAGTCGGTAACAATAGGTGCATTCCATTTAAGAGAGGCCACGATGGGAACTTGTCAATTATCAGTCAGCATTGTGTTTAAGTGGACTACGTCAAGCTATTACTGTTACAGGATTTATTGGTTTTTATAAAAGGTCTTTGGGGATTGATGTCAACTTGGCTTTGGTTGGTTCGGTATTCGTGGTATGTCATATTTCGGATCGATTGTTAGTGTCGTATTGTAGTGTCTGTGATATAATTAAATCTTTGTCGCTATTTAAATCAAGCTTACTGACAATGTTTATTTGTAGATAATTTAATATTAAATTTATTGAAATCATTTGTTCCTATGTGAGGTAAGTTTTTATGTTTTACTTGGAATATTATACGTATATTATACGTTTTCATTTGCAATAGTTAATGCGTCGACATTAAAGTTCTATTATATATACTTGTACTTTTATTTTAAATTACTATTTCGTTCTACACAATTAAGTTTACACCATTTTCTTAATAAAATGATACCAATTAATTAACAAAATTAGATCTGTAAAACATATTAACGCTAATATTTACAAGATTATGTTAAATGGCAACATTAACAAAGGAAAAGTTATACGCATAGACAAGGGTATTACATAGTTTATTGTCCATGAAATTTTTAAAATATTCAAATTTTATTCTATTCTAAATTCAAAATTATCATGTTCCACATTCAGAAAGCCGTTTGTATGGTGATCTTTGAATAAAAAGTGCATTGGCTGCTTATCGTCCCGCACAAGTAGAAAATATAATATGTGAGATTTAAATCGTATGTGATGAAAAAAACACAAAAGGTGAAACTATAAATGAAAATAGATTCTCTGGCGCTTTCTTACATTCGATGTTAACCTGAAGAGATTTAATATCAGAATAGTATGTATTTATAATAGTTACGTTTGTTATTAAGTTAGCATCACCTCTCAAAATAACTAATTCTGTTCAACGCGTTACGAAAAATAGCATTAACTTCTCTTTGGTCAAAAACGTGTTATTTTTAGTTTAGTAGATGCATCAATGTAAATTAATAGACCATTAGCATCATCATCAGATTCTGCAGTCTCTGAAATTTCATTGCTGAACGTAGCCATCTCATAAGCACTTTCACACCTACATGCGACACGTTGTAAGGCTTTCAGCAATATAATATGGTCATAAAAAACAAAACCTTATTACTATGGTTTATGATTCTAAATTAACTGAAACCAATTATTTCGAATTCACAATACACCATAGTGATTTGACACTTACCTACATTAGATCATACTTGATTTTCATACAAGTATATTTCTTAAGTTTTATTGAACAGAAAACTTTCTTGTGTTGTTACTGTTGTAAAGGTTATTATTGATACAGATCTAGCGAAATGATGAGACGGCACCGCGGTATTGAGGTCATTACCACGTGTGTTATCGTGAACAGCTAGGGATGGGACATGCTTTTGAATGATGACATGTGTTGTTAAACATATTTTATACGAAAATATTTTATATTATTATTTAAAAATACCAACTAAATGTATTTTTCTTGTCAATTTTGGATGCCAAGAATATTTATTGAATAAGTGGTAAATTATGGAGATAAATAGTATAGATAAAACTCTGCTTACGAATGAAATGTAATGTAAGAGAAATGGCTATATTATTATCAAAAATTGAAGCATATTCACTAAGCTTAAGATTTTGTTTTTCTCAATAGTGAAGCAGCGTAGGTACTTCTTTGAACGATTGGCAATTTAAATTCTCCTTTTGCTAAACAATATCTCTAAACTGGAAACTGTCATAAATTTAACGCGCAAACGTAACCTGTTCTAAACATATCCCAACAAATGTCAGAAAGCGCTTACAAGTAATATAACTAGAAGATAGTTTACAGGAAAACAATGTCCCGAACTAGCCCGTCGACATTTATCGATGTTCCCATCACTCGGCCACCCCGCCGTGTCAATATAAGCTAGCCAATTGTGTATGAGTCGGCCACAATTCACTATTCAATAACCGCATGCTCACCACAGATTGGTATCGGTGTATTCAAAACGCGACAAATGTGTCATACAAAAAACAACTTTATTTTTAACAGTATACAGTCTTTTTGTTATTCCGCTTCAGAAATAGTTTGACTGGCGTGAAATTCTGAATGTGCGAATGTAAAAAATTGTGAGGAAAGCTAATGAGTTGGAAGGAAGTGCTTAGTAATAAAAAGTGTGGAATGTTTTTGTGACTGGTTATGACGAATTGGTATCGGTATCTATCAATGTACGTCACTGTTTTGTGTAATGTTAAGTTGGATTTGAGATGCCATTAATCTTGCTAATTAAAAAGTAGCTTGTTGATTGTTATCGGTACTGGAAGTTATCATATCAAATTTACATCTTCATTATGTGTACATATTTCAACTTACATTGACCTTATAATCATCGTCTTAGCAATAAGGTCGATTGCTATTGATAGTTATACGTTTTTGGTGTTGCAATTCAACTTCATACATAATATTAAAATTATATTTAATTACTTTTTACAATCTAAGTCTGTTTTTCTTCACAAACTTTCTTAAACGTTGAGCGTTGAGAAAGGAAATGGGATGGGATCAATATCTAAAAACGCCCATGAACCATTTTCTTTTTTAATACAAATTAATTCATAGAAATGACGGAAAGAATTTGAAAAAATGGCAAAACAAAAAGATATAAATCTATTCAAGTTATAACTGTCCACCTACACGCTAATAAAACCCTTAACCTTAAATCTGATAAAGAATTTCGCGAGGAATGTTAAACAATAAAAAATTTGACACCTACACTGTTAGTTAAGTTGAAATTTATTTGACTGGCAATTTCAGGCTTCCGACTATTACTATAAAGTTTAAAATTGCCTGGTGCCGTTATTGATCTTTCTACTTTTTTCAACTGTTAATGCGATGTTTGTTTGTTCATAAAGCATATCACGAGTGATATCTGTCAGAACCATTTGTTACATTTTTGGCACAGCCTCTTTATAGTTAAAATGCTTTAGGACGCTTTCACATTTAATTCTCAAAAAAGCTCGTATATGTAATTACGCATGAGCATTCAGTATAAATCCTTAATTTTTACTGAATGCGCATTCAAATTAATATACATGCAAGCCCCCTTAATGAAATATATATATATATATATATATATATAATACTTTGCGCAAAAAAAACTATAAAAGAAAATACCAATTGAATTGAGAACCTCCTCCTTTTTGATATCGGTTAAAAAGTCAAATTCCCTCACAATGTTTGAAATTCAAACGAACAAAAGAAACAATTTTACTTTTCTAAACTGAGATCTCATCAATTCTTTCAAACCGCATTCCATTACTGTGCCTATAGGTAGTGATGTGCATATTATCGATAACGCTTTCGGCCAGTGCAGTGCCACGACCTCAAGTAACGGGACCAGCCGTCAATCTTACATCAACAATTTTAATATCGACGTTTTACAACACTAGTTTTATAATAAAACCTGTATTACTTATGTGATAGAGTTTAGTTTTGTGTTTGAAGAAGTTTTTGGATTGAAAATAATTGTTGTAATGATCTATGAATGTTTCGAGGCGTCAGTCATGACATATCGAGCAGTACTTTGATGTGTTTCATGTACTTATTTTTGAGGTCGAAAGATAAAGAAATGATTAAAAATCGATTTATCTTTTAAAACAGTTTTGATGATTGAGTTTAAGTATTTTTTATTTTAGCCAATCTAAGTGTTTTATTTTTGATGTTTTGCGTATAAGTGTTGTTGTCCATATATAATGTTCAACTGAGAAAATAAAATTGAAGAAAACCAACTATGTTTTCACGCTTTAAATTCATTCATACAGTGCTGCAAAATAAAGTTATTACTAAACTTTATATAAAGGTTATTTTCAAGAGGTCAAATCGCTCAGCATCCGTTAAAATATCTTTTTTTTTTCCACATACAGATACAGGTTCATTTTAATTTACAAATCAAAGCCAGATATTAACGGTAATGTTTCTCTCTTGAGTAAATTACGATTCTATCAAACTTAATTAACACGATTAAACAGAGGAAGTACAATATTAAATGTACGAGTTATACGAAACGAGGCGGTGCTTTGAAAGGCGTTGATTTGACCCGTATTATCCTTTTAGGATTAATGTTATAAAAGAAAGACTAATTACTAACATAATGCCAACCTGAAAAAAACAACATCGTAAAAATATGATTAACTGTAGAATAGACAACTAGCGACATTGCGAGCTATAAAATAACTATTAATGAAATATTTTATAGATCTGATTATATTAGCGACAAAGAAGTTTAGACGTTTAAGTTATTAATACATTGCATTGAAATTTAAATTAGCAATGCTTGTACTATGTAATGATGAGATTACATACCTTGGACCGTTCTAGCTTATTACAGAAATTTACTTGATCTTAATTTATTTGAAGATATAAAACAAATATATATAAACCAATAAGTTGCACCAAGACTTGATGAAATATATTTTTAATCCAAACGTATTTTTTTCGAATTTGGATTCGCATATACCTAACATTTCCTCAATCAATCACACGCATCCATTTTATCAAACACATCTTACACCGGCAAGAATTTTTGAATATTTCTTAGCACTGTCAAGTATCTACCACGTTATACGAGTAAATAATTGTATGGTAGATGGAAGCTCAGAGTGTTGATAATAAAACACAAATGACTACGCGCGTGCGATTGCGGACGACAGACGGCGACAGTGCGCCGCTCGCCCGCCCATTTAGTTAAGGATTTGTGTAAACTAACGTCTTTGCGATTTTCATTTTTGATAGCTATACAGCAAGGTTGTTGTGGGAATTTTTTGGGTTTTATATAAATATTATTTTGGATTAAGATGCTGGACATATTTAATTTTGATTGTGATTAACTTTACATTTTCTTTATATAATGACCAATTTTTTAACAAAATGAATAATCATTTTCAACTTTTATTTGAATGATTGAGTGTCAGATAATAATTTAATTGTATTGAAATAAACTGGCTCTAGTTAAGATTACTGTAAAAAACTACTGCAAACATTTGTTCCCCCTATTACAAAATTAGAAAAAAATCATAAATAGACAAAAGGTCGATCAAAACAAACTACATTTTCAATATTTTGTCTTGTTATGAATTTAGAAAAAACACGATTATGAATCGTTGTATTGCAGACAGCCTTATTATCTGGCCTACGGGTTCCGTGTGGGCCGCTCGCTGTACCGTTAAGGATATTCTCTTAATCTTTAATCGTACAACTGTAGCCGGCCTTAGACAATGTACGATGAGTAATGGTCATAGTATTTGCTAATGTCACATCTTGTTATGAAACTGTTTGTGGCTGTAGTATGAAATTTATTTCTGAGTGTGCGTGTGTCATAATTTTATACGATTTCTACAACGGATAGTTATCCGTTACCGTAACTCTTAGACACTGACACTCGGTAACTATAGGTTAGTGTAAGGTAATTATAAACTAGAATAGTTTGTGTTGCTAATATTCTAATATAAGGCTCTGTTTCACCACTGGCAAAATTACTGATATATTTTTCATAATTGAAATCTGTCAATTATGTAGTAGATAGTTTATCAGAGACTTATCTGCAAGTGATGAGATACCATCTAAGTACAGCAGCTTGGTATATAAGTTATGATCAGATTTTTTGTTTGTTTTGTAGTTGGCTCAATCTATGAACATATACATCTGTACATGTTCATAGATTGAGGTATCTACCTATTATCGCCAACTCCATCATTGAATTTATTGATAAAATGTAGATTAATGCAAATATGCATAATTCACAATTTTCTATATTTTGTACTTTTATAAAAACCATACCATACTGCTTATTATTCATTCTCTCGCAGGGAAGTACGTTTAGATTTCGTAAATTAAAATTTTAAAAGTTTATTAGACATGAAAATCATTATCTATGTAAATAAACGCACTAGCGCACCTAGCGGTAAAAATTATCACTAAGCAACAGTTAGTTGTTAGTCAAGATGGCTGTATTTCAGCTCGGATTTTATCTGGCAACCCTTGTACAAGTAAAATTATTAACTTTATACCACCCAAGTGAAGGGCGTATCGGGGAATACCGTAAAATTTACGCTTTAGTGATGCACCTGTGGATCGATACTAGATAATTATCGATGTATTCAGTGGTACAGCCCTTTCCTTGTTTGATCTCTGGACGTAGCGGGCTGCAGAATTTATTGCTGAATTTAATTGGCAACACTGTGTAAGCTGATAGTTTGTCTGTGGATTTATTGAATGTTGCCACTCTACGGGTTTATACGTCACTATTTCTATTTGTTGAGGCTATATTTGTGTAAAGTTTCTCATTGTTATTTATTTTTATTGCTTTGTATGGTTTGAGCTATCCATACGCCTTAACAAGACTTTATAAACAGAAGTAATTTCCCTTCTACACTGTGTCATCATCGTCATCTCAACCTCAACATCAGTCATCCATAAGACGCAAAAAATCTATTTGTCTCTATCTAATCACACTAATGAAACCCGATTTCGATTCCAACTGACAATATTAAAACCTATCGATAACACTTTGTAGAATTTATATTTCATACATTGTCATGTACTTATCAATGATTAACCAGCTGCTAACGGTAAAAGGACAACCCAGGAACAACCTAATTTTGATTCTACGGGTATGTCTGATTCACCAATCCATATTACACTACCGTGTCTAGATTATGGCATAAACCCTCTTAACTTTAATCAGTGTTGATTTTATAATAAAGTTATTTTCCTGTATAATAGTCTCCAAAACACGTTCCTCACAAACTATTATAAATAAAACAAGAACCAAATTAATTCAGTTACTACCTCATCACACAACATAACTAATTCTATCAGATATAATACAACGAATCGAAGTCTTCAGGAACACAATAATTGGCAATGTAATGGTACATACCCTATTGTTCTCAAGTTGTAAACACACATTGTCTGAACTCTAGATCGATGCTATGGTTAAGCATTGCGTTTCGCATTGTACCTTATTATTGTGAATGGGATCGGCGCAGCGGTGTATGGGAACTTTCTCCGTATTCAAAATGGATGTTCTACTTTAGATATTGTTATGAGCAGTTTAATCATTTTAATACAACAGAATTATACTGTTTATTTGTTTATTAACTATCTGTATGTGTACACCAAGTTTTTTAATTTAGTTTTCTATTCAGGTAGTCAAGGTATTAATATCCAAAAACAACTTAATTAGTTCTTGGAGCGTACATTTTTTATAATAACTATATAAAATAACTCTTTTTGCAAAATAAATTGTTTTTATACTGGCAATAAAATTATTTAACTATAATTTGAATTTCATCTAAACTAAGTTTCAAAGAAAACGAAGTTTTTTTATGGTAAAAAAACTTTGTAAAATGTCTTCCTTTTAGTGAATATACCTTTTAACATATAGGTACTCAAAATTATACAAGATAGGATTTTATTATGACTTTCGTCGGAAAAGTCAACAGTCATATTTTCCGGAAACGCGTGAAATCTAGCATAACAATTTATTCTTATGTAGAAACATCGACTGAGGAGCATTGTTGTTTGTAATATGACGAAAGTGCACTATAGTAAATAATATTAACACATCGAGATTGGGTCTGTTCAGCGGCATTTGCAGAAAGCACGATGACGGTATTTCGGTGCAGATTGTAGGGTCCCAATGACAGCGGGCTCCATGCCAAGGAACTTTATATGCCTTATTAAGAACACATAGATTACACAGTTAAAGTTTGTTTATTGAAGAAATGAAGAAATCTACAATGCGATAAAATCTCGCCGGACAACTTTAATTTAAAGGCTTGTTGTTTTTAAAGATGTAGGTACTTGTAAAAAATAATTTAAAAGCACACCATGTTATATTTGTGTATTAATTGTTAAATAAATAAACATATTCTATGTGACTGCTATGATATAATTGCTATGCACCCTGTAATTAAGCGACAAAACAACGTAAGACGATTTAAATTTGTTGTTTTTTTTTGTATTCGCGTTCTTGATGGATGAATAGAATAAGAACGAAAATATTTGCTACTCTTAATAGTTGTCATAAAACCATAACTTAGTTACGATAGTTGTATTAGACACTATCCAGTATGCTAAATCACAGATTGACATAGATAAAGTCGCTGTTCGTTTACTTATCTGGACAGCCTTTTAAATAGTTATAAATTGTAAATCTATGTTAGACTTAAATTAACAGCATAGTGATGATGATTTTACTCGTATCACTATTTATTTTATTCTTCTTTACTGAAGCTTCAAATTCTCAAGTGTAGGCTTTATATAATACAAAATCCCAAAATTCTGGTGAAATCAGAATATAAAGTTAATTTTTTTTAACACAATGCAAACAAATACTGAACACACAAACCCCGTTAGCGCACTGATCGTAGGCAAAAAGGCTATCACTATTGCACACTAGGTACTACACAATCGCCATCACTGGGACCATACAAAACACACAGTGTTATTTCCCTTTGATAACGTTGAAAGGGGGCGCCCTTTACGCTACACTGCGGCTCATACAGTACATAGGGCAAATATGACTTAAAATAACAATTTTGTAATACATTACAAGTACAAGATGTAAGTAATAATCTTGTTGCAATATGGCGCAGGCTTGTTGTGGAGAGGCGATCGAGAATTAATTGCGATGATATTTCAGAGGATAATGTTGGTGTTTCTGTCAACAGTTTTATGTAATGTTGGTGAATATTATCTTCCTTGTGTGTAGTGTATATTACTTTTGAAAATAAAATAGGGTATTTAATTGTTCAAAAAAAAATGAAATGAAAACATTGCATTTACAAAAATCCCAATTCCGTATTCGGTAGTTCTAAGTTTAAAAATTGGTTGATACTATTTTTTGAAATGAATAATAAATGAATAAATAAGATTATATTTCACTACAAACTATGCAGTTTGATAAATTTTAATATATCAAGAAGTTTAAAGTTTAATATATCAATAACAAGTTATAACTAAGATGTCTAACAATAATGTCTTATTTTTAGATAAAAACCTATTATAGAATCCCTTTTAAGGTATGCATGAAATACTACTTCAATAACCAGCTAACCATTGATATTGCTTTTTAATAAGAATCTATTTTACGTAAACAAAACGAAAAATCGAATAAATAAGAGGTTAATTCTAGCACTAAATGCAAATGAAAAATTATATCGATAGTAAAATCGAGTAACTCGATCTAACGATATTGATGGCCTAGGATGCGACATGTAGGCACGACACTAAACCCGTGTTAGAAATGCTACGCTCATTTCTTGCACCTTAGTTCGTAATTCGTAATTGAAATGTGCCTGGCTCTTATTAGATAATTTAAAAAGTATATAGTTGGATTTTATTTGTCTATGATTTATTTGATAAAGTGTGGACTAATGAAATTCATTCTTCAATTTCTCAAATATTTTGGATACTTACATATCTATTCAATTTAATTAAGATTTACAATTTGTCCTTATAATAAAGTCTCGTTTGCTAGGTACTAAAATTGATGGATAGAAACAAATTACCGGCTAACTGTTGACTAATAAATATCTATAGTAGATAGGTACTGAATTGAACCTTTATATATTATAATAATATAATATAAAATACCACCACATTCACACAGCGCCATCTAGTCCCAAAGTAAGCAATTATATTTGCTTGTGTTATGGGTACTAAACAACTGATATACTACTTAAATACATTTTTTTTTGTAAATACATACATATTATAGATAAATTACACCCAGACACAGAACAAACCTTTATGCTCATCACACAAAGATTTGTCCTGGGTGGGGATCGAACCCACGACCTCCGGCTTAGCAGTCAGGGTCACTAACCACTAGACCAACAGGCCAGTCATATTACTATTTAATTTTCTATGTACAATTTCTTTTGAATTTTTTTTTTCAGATTAAACATGAACTATTTTACTTTCAAATAAACTATTCGGATTAAGTTTAATATAAAGCAGTAAAAACTAAGTTCAGAAATGTAATAAAAATTGATATAGTTCTGTCTGTAAGTACGCTTACGTTTTAAAACGATATTGTTTACGCCGTAGGCTTATTGGCGTGAAATCTGCTCGCTCATTGGAGGTCTTGACTTCGAGTACAGCCGTCCACATTCTGAGCTATACACACTGTGTTACCACTACTATGGACGTTATTTTTTCACACTCATACTTTTTGCATTGATAGTGCAAACCTGCGGTATTGTGCTGGTGTAGATAGGTATCTATACTAATATTATAAAGCTAAAGACTTTGTTTGTTTGTACGCTAGGATCTCAGGAACTGGTAGGCCGATTTGAAAAATTCATTTAGTTTTGGATGGCCCATTTATTCAGGAAAGTTTTAGGCTATATAACATCACGCTACGTCTAATAGGAGCTGAGCAGTGCCCAAATAAAGAACATCGAGAGCGAAGTCCCACGCGACTTCTAGTTAAAGATAAAAATGTAAACTAAAGATATAAGTATTGTAAAAGGATTTTGTGACTGAATTTTCAATTAGGAAAACGTCCAATATTATATACAAAACAAAAATAAAAACAGTGTACAAAATATATTATATTAATTAATATATTATAATATATTCATTATGAAATTAAATTTTAATTCAAAAGGGTATGTAGTTTACTATTAAATCAAACAGAAATTTTCATATCGATGTCGATAGGAAGCTATAACTTAAAAATGACAGCGACTATACATGAATTTCCATGCATTTGACACCGATACCGAAACCGAATTGTTCCTATATCGATGATACTGATATTGATTCCGAGTAGGCTCACAATCGTTCGTAAGTTAGTCACCTCGAACCTACAGTAGCGTTTTGTAGCTCAGTGTACAACAAACCTCTGACCTATTCGCTTAGACCGGGCGTGTGAATACAGCGCAGTTTTATTGAAAATGAACCTAGAGCCGAATGGAATTTATTTTATTGCATTATTTGAAATTTGATTTAAATAGATGCATGTTTGAATTAAATTATAAGTATTTGTTTATATACGTTCAAGTTTAAACTCAATTCCCAATATCGTAAAAGAAACTAGAGTATTTTATTTAGTGGATACTAAACCACACAACTTTCATATTGTGTAACATCTAATAATTCCTGGCTTTTAATATTGATCAAAATTTATCATTTTTGCACAATTTGGATTTTAATATTGCTTTGAAGATTTTTCAAATATTTGCAAAGGTTATGATAAATCCTAGAAAAGTAGAAAAGCCCAAATCCATTCTGTGTTCTTGTGCATGCTGTAAGGATAAAGATACTGAGTTTGTGAGTTTGGACGTAAGCGGAAATCTTCGAAACTAAAGGTTCGATTTAAAAATCATTCATCATTAAAATGCTAAGTAGTCACTGAGTGTCACAGACTATTTTATACTGACAGACATATCAGTGGCGAAGCCAGGATTGAAAGTCATTTAAGATAATGACAAATTGTATTTAAAAAAATTCAAATTCAAACATTCAAAGTAACTCAGTATCTGTCACGGGGGCGTTACGGTTTATATTGTCGTATCGTGCTGTTGCGGGTTCGACTCGACAGTTAAAAAAAAAATTGAACCACAAATAAAACACACTTCTGTGTACAAGTACACATTTGGCCAATTTATTTGAAGCACGTCTCGTACGAGATAAAAGTTTCACGATGCGGCACATCAAACGTTAAAGGGATTTTACGACGGATGCATACTTAATTTGGTCTTACGTGTATACTTTATTGATAAATATCATAATTCTGTACTTAGATATCTTTTACATACAGAGTACACTTGATTACAAGTTAATAGCTTCATTAAGTTAATATTTTATATACTTTCAGAGTACTTAATCTCACTTTTAACAGTAGCGGCCAACAGTAAAACAGTGTTAGTGACATTTTTGACAAAAATCGGACAGTTGATATTCATTACAAGCTGGTCTGTCGTCTCAGGGTGTAAAGTAACTGTCGATGGCTAAAATTGAAAATGTTGGAGACATAGAACTAGTGAACTCTAAATTAATAGATTAATTGAGTCTTAAGAATAACTGACAATAAACTCAGGCCACTCTTTTAAATTTTCAAAATAGTATTTTTTTTATTTTTTTATTTATTCATGGAACAATTACAATTGTGTGTTTGAATATTCTTAACTAGGTAGGTACACAAATTATAAAATATATAAATAACTAATTAAATAAATAAATTAAACAAATTATATAATTTCACATGTCACATAATGATAATGACACATGACTGCAGATTAGTCTATTGAAAAGTATATAGAGATAAGCGCCTGTTACAATCTTGCCGCAAACGTCAACTCAGAGTGACGGTTGCGTCAAAATCACGGTAAAGTCTTAGACAGGTGTAGGGTTAGGCTAAGACTGAATACGAGCTTTGTAATCTATAAACGATGAGAAGTTAGTTCGTTTAGACTCAGAATTTCAATATTGCATTTGGTTGATTTTTATATCGCTGTCAAATGTTTGAAAATTAAAATATTATCTCAATAATTTTCAAATATTTGAAAACGTTGTCAAAATCGACTAAGTTGAATGTCGAGATTCCGAGGAGTGATCGCAGCTTAATAATTTGTGACGTCATAGTTCATGACATTAAACTCTTAATATGCAATATGCATGTATAGAGGATGATGAGAAAATCTCTTATCAGAACAATCATGTTGTCGTAAAGATATTTTAATGATAGGTATGTCAGGATGAGCCTTTGTTTGCCTACAGATTTGACATTAACCTTTTTTCTCAGGTTTTTCTTAGATTCTAGTGATGTTAATATACTTTGGTAAATTATTCTCTATCATTCGCTCTTCTATTTTCTTCTTTTCTATATCTATACTAATATTATAAAGCTTCAGAGTTTGTTTGTTTGAATGCTAGGATCTCAGGAACTACTGGTCCGATTTGAAAAATTATTTTAATGTTGGATAGCCCATTTATTGAAGAAGGTTATAGGCTTAACTTATAACATCACGCTACGACCAATAGGAGCTGAGCTGTGGCTAAATAAAGAACGACGGGGGCGTAGCCCCGCGCTACTTTTAGTACAAAATACATCTGAACTCGGAGCAAATACTTCTCTGGTATAGGAATCATCAACATGGCAAGGTGATGGTGATGTGAAGGCGGCTACCTTAACTACTACGCCACAATAGTGTTCAGCAATATTTCCATGGGTCACGCAGACGGAGGCTAGTTGGACAATAAAGAAGACACTTCGATCCATCTTTTAAGATGTACAAGTTATAATGAATATCTAATTAATATTATGATGTATTCTAATGAATATCTTATTTTTTGTTTCAGGTACATATGCAAATTTAAAAGAAATAAATCAGTTTTACGAGGCAATTGCGTAAGTAATAAAAAGTGTCCAACAATAAAGCTAAATAGTTAAATAGTGATTTACGTGTTTTTAAGAGTTTAACTCGACTGTTTCTGTTTATAAAGCATTCTGTTGTGTTCTTACTAATAATAAAATAGTTAAGGTAACTATTGACCGTGAAGACCAGTGGCAAACGGTTCGTACATACATACATACATACATATAGATCACGCCTCTTTCCCAACAGAGGGGTAGGCAGAGACCATTTCCTTCCACTTGCTACGATTCTGACATACATCTTTGGTTTCTTCAACATTTCTTCTTCATGCATTCTCGCCGGTTGAGGGTACTCCCGATCTGTCCCTTCTTTAGATCGTCACCTATTTGGTCATGGTACGTTCTTCTAGGTCTTCCCCTTCCAACGTTTCCTTTCACATTCGCCTCATATATTTGTTTTGTCACTCTTCCTTCATTCATTCTCTCTACATGTCCAAACCAGCTCAACATTCCTTTCTCTATTCGAGTTACAACATCTATTTTTAAATCACAACGTTCCCTTATTACACTATTTCTTATTCTATCACTGAAATTTACCCCAATCATACTTCTCAAAGCTCTCATTTCCACAGCATTTATTCTACTTTCATGCTTCTTCCGCCATACCCAGCTTTAACTTCCGTACATCAGTGTTGGTACCAACATCCCCTTTTGAACCGCCAGGCGAGCCTTCTGCGAGATCTTCTGGCTGTTCATAAAGGCGTGCAGCGCTCCATTCACCATATTACCAGTTTGTTTATTCCATTCACCATATTACCAGTTTTTTTTTAAACGGTTTGTATCTCTCTTATTCACTACATGTAACATTGTTGTATATAAAACACATACATACATACATATAGATCACGCCTATTTCCCAACAGAGGGGTAGGCTGAGACTATGTCTTTCCACTTGCTACGATTGACATACTTACATCTTTGGCTTCTTCAACATTCATCAGTCTTTTCATACATTCTCGTTTCTTTGTTTAAAACACGACGGTGACCAATGTTTTTATTTCATTGATACTGTTTTCCCTCATTACTAAAGTTCGCTATAATTTTCTCAAATAAAATAAAAACAAAGTATTGACAGAATATATTAATAACTTCCTTTTATCAAACAGAGTTAATACATCCGCGACCTTGTATATAATTAATCTTATTTTAGCTAATTAAGACATTATGTTTGTAAAGTAACCGGTCACTTTTTTTGGTCCAACTCGTACAGATAAGAAAGGCTTAGCGTTAATATGTCATCGGGTGACACATTTATCTTGTATGTCAAATATGAAATAGACAGATAAGGCAACATTTACATGTATTGGGGGATATGCGGTCATCCGGTGACTTTGCAGGTGCGGCTAACTTTGGTTAGAGTTGAAATGGTTTTTGTTGTTTTTGTGCTTAATTAGTAATGGCAAATTGCCACTGGCATAATGTGTGGCGTGAACATTTTTTTTTTCAGAATACAACCTGATGCTGACCCCGATAATGATAATTTAACATTACTTTATAGTGTATCATAACACATTCTAAATGTAAACACGTTTTATAAAAGAAATAAATTTCAAAGTTCATTGAACCTTTTTCCTATATAATAATGTATTGAAATAATATGTACAACACTTGATGTTAAGGACTTTAAAGATGAAGTCGAGACAGGCCATAACAAGTAGCCGACGCTTTAAGATCTTTACACTATGCGACTTTTTGATCAATAAAACAGTGTGTATTGAATGTAATAAATACGTTTTTTTTTATATCTGTAAAAGATAAAACAAGAAGGCAGATACGAAATAAATATACATAATATGTATTTATTTAATCTGACTATCGTAATAGTGAGGTTATATGTATCTTTTTCATGTGAAGAGAGAACAGTGCTCAACAGTGATATTTTTTGATGATAAATGACAGTTTCAGATTTAATAACCATCTGAATACAATTTTGAAGACCAAAAACTTTTTTAAATCTATTTATTCTAATATTAAGTCCAAGAAATGTTTAAATGCATCATGTAAGAAAAGCTGTTAAAACTTAGTACATTTATATAGCTGAGCTAAATATATTAAGCGTTTCATAAAAACTAACTGAAAGTCGTATCCGTATCGCTCCCGTGCTTCGTAAATTCTCACACACATCCGCTAATAGATCACTATTTAAAATGTTCCTTGCAAATATAACCTGGACAAATACACTCTTGCATTTTTGCATACCACTTATCGAGAAGTTTGAGTACGGTTTAAGAATTTCATTTAATTTTCTGAGCAAAGATTTTGAGATGAAACTTTTGACCGTACCAAGAGTAAACTCGAGCCCTTAAGGACATGAGATGCAATAATTATCAATATCTTCCTTTTAAAATAAAAACAAATACTTTGTTTCACACACTGGCTGATAAGTCTGTGATAAACTATCTGAAACTTAAGTGACAGATTTTGTATAATTTAAAACAAGTGGTTATACTAAAGTTACTTATTCAATATTTAAAATCTAAATCGTAAACTTTGAGGTATTAGTACTAAGAACTTCCAAAAGAACTTAATTAGAATCTAACTTTTCTAACTTCGATTACATCTTTAGATTTTCTAATTAGATTATCTACAAAAAAATAAGGGCTTTACACACACGTCTCGTCACTGAGGTTTTCCATCAATTCATATATTTTTTCGCGATTAAATTAAAATCACTATAGCTATAGAGCTATATATTTGTATATATATATTTGTTTTACCGCTGACTATAGAGTCAGCGGTAAAACAAATACAACATCATAATTAACAGTCTGCAAGTGTCGTCGGCAGAGAAAGTCCCGTAAAAAGGCTTGATAGTGATCTATCAAACATTTCCCGTAAATCGCTTAACGGCAAACTATTGATACCTGAAATTAACAGTTATGAATAAGTACAAGTACGAATTATTGGTGGTACAGCAAAAGAAATCTCGCCATCAATAGATGCAATAAATCACATTTATAGAAGATCAATTTCGTATCAGACTTTTACGATTCTAAGCGAATATTAGCACCGCGTGTTCTTTGATACGAAATGGAAAGCCCTATAATATATGTATATGAATAGTGAATTGAAAAGACGTTATTTACAATATACTAGTATTATATTTAAGTGTAGCTCAGTTTGTCTGTAGCCGGAATAGAGTATTTTAAATGTCCATTTTACAATGTCAATGTAGCTAGCCATATTTAAATGTTTAATGTATAAGAGGTAGCGGCTTTGAAAACGTATTATAACAAATACCTCCGCCGCGTCTGTCTGTCTGTTCTTGATAAACTCAAAAACTACTGGACCAATTTTCATGAAATTTTCATCAATATATAGAATGATTTGGAAATACATAATTTGTCATAGTTTTGTGTAAATTTGGTTGAAACTCACGGTTATCGAATTATGCGCATGCGGCGACAGTTAGTATTGACTAAAGTATATTTTCAAGGGGGTTTATATTATTGACAGATATCTGTTTAAATTTTTGGTGTAGTTTGAGTCCTTGTAGATTTCAAAATAATTAACGATAATGCCAATATAGAGTCGTAAGAATTATTAATAAGATATTATTATGTTTGTGATAAGAACGATTGCGAGTAATAATGGATTTCTGAGGTATTAATTTAAATGAATATTTGGAATGGAGTAACGAATGTTAATTATGCTTTGTTTTAATGTCTTTTGACTATCTACGAAATTATAATTTTGTGAATTAAGCTCAGAGGATTACTATTAAAACAGTCACGAAGTAATACTTCTCCTAAATGATACTAAGGACATAGTTTCTAATAAGATTAAGCATGCTAATTTCGAATTCTGCATAGCATAACATTTAGGTATGCTAATAAGGTTCGTAGAATTCTATTGTTTGGAAGCACTTAATAATAATCAAAATGAGTAATTATGTGACCTATAAATTTAGGTATGAATTTAAATTCTACTTACTAAGTGTATTTTGCGGTAATATTTGCGTTTAACTTATAAAAATATTTGTTAGATAAAAATAATGGACTTCAAAATTGTTTTTTTTATAACTAATATTAAAATATTAAAGACATCTCAATCCCCGGAATTCAGGTTAATTTATATTAACCTGATATTCTTAACTTTTAAATTTTATTCACAATAAAGGCCATGACCATATTATAATATCTTTGTTATAAGCAGTACTGAAATTAACCTAAAAGACACAATGTGAATATTTAATGAAAAATTTTATATGTCTTAAACTCGTCTTATTAATAATATTATTACCTAATACGAAAATCGCGACCGCCTGTATCTTACACAGCTCCAAACAGCAGCGAAGTAAGAGCAGCCATAAAAACGTGCGTTTACCACGTAAATACAGAATGGAGGATGCCATCAGGACGTTTGCAGCTATTCTTATATGCACAACACTCAAATACTACATTTTAAATGCCCATACTCAAGTAATATAGTTTTGCACTCACTGTTAACAAATGTCAGATCGGAACTACAAACTTGCGAGGACATCTTTCTTTTTCCTTCTGAATATTTCCAGCCGTCAAATATTGTCACCGTGTTTGTCGAGTATACGCAAATCTCCAAAATTACCCAACTGATTACAATGAAATTATGTGATAGGTAAATTAGGTGAGGCCTATGTTCAACAGTGGACGTCATTGGGTTGATATGGTGATGATGTGATACTGTTTGGTTGATTCCAGTTTGAATATATATCAGTTTGAATATCGTCAATAGACGTCTTCGTAAAAGGTTGTTTTGGAAACGATAACGTTTATTTACCTTATAATTAAAAGAATGCTTGTATCATTTCATCATCAGCATCTCAGCCTATTGCAGTCCACTGCTGGACATAGACCTCTCCTGACACGCGCCATAACACTCGGTCCTCCGCCTTCCACATCCAGTTAGACCTAAAGACCTTTTTCAGGTCATCGATCCACATAGCTAGAGGGCATCATGTAGGTATCATTTAATTAAATAATATTTTGAATGCTTAAAAGTATGATAATTAGCTTAAAGAACCAACGCAGAAATCTAATCTATACTAATATTATAAAGGAGTAAAGTTTGTAAGTTTGTGACGTTTTAGGGGCTAATCTCGGTATTTAATGAATCGATTTTCAAAATTCTTTTAGTGTTAGATAGTTCATTTATTGATGAATGCTATATGCTATATAAAAGCGATGATGGCTGAATGGATAAGGGACCGGCGTGCAAATTACGCGGTCCGGCAGTATCAATGTGTATTCTATTTTGTGGAATTTATATATAATGATGAATTTATACTAGTCAAGTGACTTATCATCTACTAACGGTGAAGGAAAACATCGTGAGGAAACCCACATACACTAGAAGAGATTATATGAGTATGTCTGATCCACCAACCCGCACAGCCCTTGAGTGGATTATGGCCTAAACCCTCTCAGCTCTCTAGATAGAGGAGAGGAGACCCGAGCCCAGCAGTGGGAGTTAATTGGTTGCTGATGATGATGATATGCTATATAACACCACACTATGGTCAATAAGATCTGAGCAGTGTCCAAATAAAGAACGACTGGAACGAAGTCCCGCGGGACTTCTATATTCACTATTTTCTCTATTATAAAACTTTTAGACTTTTTAAACTCCACTCTTCTTGACCACACGCGTGGCAACATTTAAACTACAAGTTAAAAATCTGAAATACCTTTCATACAATACGAATCTAGTGTATCTCTTGTAACAATAGGAACACGGTCAGGCACTGCCGTTTCTCAGCATAACATTAGCTATTTATGATTCCTTATCTAGACTAACGGTCCAAGTCCGCGAAGCCTAGAAAGCAGGCTCGACTTCGATTTAGACATTATATTTTATAGGATAAAAAGCTCATTAGCATAACGGTTTATTATTTAACTATCCGTAACATTGAAGTTTTGCAATGTTATTACAAACGTTTTTGAAGGGCTTTGTAGAAATTATAATATAATAATAATAATATTCTACCACATTCACACAGTGCCATCTAATCCCAAATAAAGCAATTATATTTGCTTGTGTTATGGATACTAAACAACCGATATATATACATATATGTATTACACCCAGACACAGAACAAACCTTCATGCTTATCACACAAAGATTTGTCCTGGGTGGGGATCGAACTCACGACCGCCGGTTTAGCAGTCAGGGTCACTAACCACTAGACAAACAGGCCAGTCCAAAATTCCTAAACTATTGATAAATTGATATACAATAAAGCTACCAAACACAATGTTGATGTTTTGGATTAATTATAATAGCCTGATAACACATTGTGTGCACGAAAACAGCTGCCTAATTTAATTGAAAATGTCATTTACGTAATTATCATTAAAACATTGGAGAATCTTTTTTCACGCAATAAAAAATAATCCTTTAATTTCCCAATACCATCCAGTTCCCCAAAATTTAAAGCCTTTTACCCAACACGTTCTTATAAGAGGATTGTACAGGCGACACTACACGCAAATTCCACAATAATCCAGTTTAAATAACTCCCAGCAATTACTTCACATAAACGTCTTGCCGGCATTGTATAGAAAACGAAACGAATCGACAGGACGATGTCGTCTTCTTAAATGGTTCCGTAGAGTATTATGTTGAAGATTCTTTACATCCAGTTAATTCACTGGATCCAAGAGTCTATTTAGGTTTGCTGACAACCGTGACTTGTGTACTTTGAGAAATTTATTCAGAGATAACATACATAGAAGATGTTTATTTGCTTTTGAGGACAAGTATGGTAAGTGTAACTCTAATATTTTTTTTCATTCATTAGGGTCACAGTTATTTGTAAATGTACGGATTAAAGACATAATTTTATTTATTTATTTTTGTCGTTATTTATGATCTTCTCATCTTAACAGTTGTCATTTTTCATTTCGATTGGCTTGTTGGTTTCTAGAATACCTACTTCATGTTCAATTGTTCCATTTGGCTTTTTTTCACAAAATGAACATTCTTCATATCACGTTACATGATTCACTTAACACCAACGTTATCGAGTACCGCAGAATGTGTCTTTGGATGCCAATTTATCCTCACAAGCTGTCAGTTACATTGCAACAAACATTCACACCTCCATGTCATTTAAAACCTGAACTTCATTGAACGTTCAAGGAACCCTAAGAGTAAAAAAAGTTGAAAAATCTCGATAAGACCCGCGTGGGGTGGTGACAACGGCGAGTAAACAAAATAAAAAAGATCGGTTGGACCCCAAAGGTGTCGGTTGGATCTTGTAACGTTATCTCAACGTAAGGGCCCTGATCGATCAACGCTCTCCGAAATTTAAAAATTCAACAATGAATGTTGTCATTCAAGGGGTCAGTTTTATTAAATGATGACGTAATTGCTTTTTTACTTTTTTATATGAAGTGTTATGAATGTTTTTATTTCTGATGTTCTTTTTTATGTCATCATAGTATAATATATTATTGCTAGATTCAGAGTTATAAAGGCATTTCATATTCATTTTATCCAAAGCTACAATAAGGAACTTTTATATTCATGAATACATTTCATAAAAGGGCTTCACTAATGCCATGTCTTTTTATAGTTTCAAGACATTTAACAGATAAAAATATCAACAATTATAAACGCATTTCTCCCATCACTCCTCTGCATAGTTTTCATAATAAAGCGCTAAATTTTAATTAAAATCACTTGCACTGCATCGCACGCGCACAAAAAACGATGAAGATCCCGATCCGAGGATTCTCGAGCGTCTGCGATGTTACCCGAACAACCGTCGGCCATTACGCATGATTACTCAATTGCCGAAACGTGGAATGCTTTCGGCCGACTTTGAAAGCGAATGGTTTTGTGTTTAAAGCCATATTCGGATAAAAGATTATGCTTGAATCATTGATAATGCGAAAATTGGATTTCTTCAACGTAGTTAATAGTTGTGTGAAGTTATTTGATTTGAACAACAAAATTTAATGAAAATGCTACAAATACCTACATCAAAACAAAATTGGTAAAAAGAATGAGTACAAAAAAGTATCAATAAAATTCATTTGATGAAGAATTAACACAACAACAAAAAAATATAAAGTTGTTAATCATTTTCAGTTCGTAACTAGCTCTATTCTATGATGGAAAATAAATTTAGACCTCAAGATCCAGGTGTTATGATAAACCAAACAGCAGCACTTAATGTTATGGTTTAAGTCCAAATTATATACAATTTTAATCTAACAAGTTATGATTAGGTATGCGTTGATTTGCTGACAAGTGTAGAGTTCGTTATAACTCACGATACAATCAAAATATATGTAAATTTATGCCATTCCTTAATTACTAACTCGCTGCTGAATCAAAGTTAAAGTCTGTCATCCACTGCTGCGAAACAATATACGATGAATGTAAAAAACTTTTCGACTTATTAGATTATAAATAATTTATAAATCCGTGTGGTGATGGAGACAAAAAATGCATTTGCCACCACTCCCTCTCGATCCCGGAATGTCGTAGGAAGCGATAAGGGAAAATTACGCCAAAACAACTGCGCCAGACAAGGAAAACTCGAAACCAAAACACTAACCCGTCTGGCCAGCGTGGTATCATTAGGCCAACCAACTATGTACGGCACAAACAAGCAACGGACCCCAGTACCCGGCAGCCCCGCCAGCCCAGGCCAAGGTAGCGGTCACCGTGGCGTAGCAGCTAAGGTTGTTGTGGTCATCTCCCTTAAAATCGCTGTGCCGAGTGACAAAGGTTCGATTCCCACACGAGAAAAATATTTGTATGATTCGTAGATATTTGTTTCGACTCTGGTTATACTTTATGTCCCTTAATTGTATGTTTGCAAAGTCTCCCGCGACACTGGGCTCGTTGTTGTAAAAATAAAACATAAATTAGGAAAACTATGAATATAGGCAAGCATAACTAAAAGAGACAGTATAAAGAGAGGTAGGGAGATTTTGCCTTAATGTTAAATAAAAAACAAACGAAAGATGAAACAGATGCGAATCGAATCAGAAATGCTGCCTTTTTAAATACCTACTTCATGAATAAGTATCTTACTATTACTTATCTCAATATTATTTTAAGATAAAGTTGTAAATGTATATTTTGATATCAGCCACGTATCTTAAACGGTTTGTCTTGAGACCCGCTAATTGTAAAATATGGTGGAACCGTTGGATGACCGCCTTGTGCTAGTGGAAATGTGGCTTTAAATTAATCTGCCTTTAATTACAGTATCACACTAGTTGATAATAATCTTACAGTGACGGAAAGAAACGAGATACAATTATTGTTGTTGTTTAAGGACGAGAATTTTTTCTTTTAAAAATCAGACTGTAACAATTACGCCAAACGCGGGCATGTTTGCTTTTTAAATATATCATATAGGTACTGCACAAATTTAAAACTTTAATGATAATATAAAGAGCTTTATCATGCTATTCTTCTTAAAGCAATAATTAAATTGCTTTTTATGAGCTCATTTTTAAACTGTAGTTTATTTTAAATTCCTTGTTTCTTGCTACGATATATCTCAATCATAAATAAATTCTACATCAACAGTAATTACTTAAAACAATTTTTGACTTGACTGACCTGTTGGTCTAGTGGTTAGTGACCCTGACTGCTAAACCGGAGGTCGTGGGTTCGATCCCCACCCAGGACAAATCTTTGTGTGATGAGCATAAAGGTTTGTTCTTTGTCTGGGTGTAATTTATCTATAATATGTATATATTTACAAAAAAAAATATAAGTAGTATATCAGTTGTTTAGTACCCTTAACACAAGCAAATATAATTGCTTACTTTGGGACTAGATGGCGTTGTGTGAATGTGGTAGAATATTATTATTATTAATAACAAATAAAAAACAGCCTCATTAAAAAGCCACACATCCTTACATTACGCTTATAAATAAGTATTTTATCAATGGCACAACACAACACTGGTCAGACGTTAACTAATCGCACAAATCGAGAACTCTGCGGCAACCACTTATTAGAATTTATCAAAACCAATGTAGCTGACATAAACTATAGTTAAATGTCTTCTTAAAAAATTATACCGCTATATGTGCAATAGCATATTGATTTATGATTTAGTACCCGTCATTCGAGATTAATTTATTAGGAAGCCCTTATTCATTTGGATATATAGGGAGATGTACACCTTCCTGGTTAACTCCGACTGGATGTTTATTAAATAATCAATTTTCTTCATTTTATTTACTATGTTTTGTAGCAATTTCTTGTTGCTTATTTGCTAGGTATCGATAGTTATAGCAGCTTTAATATAATTGATTCAGTTATCTAAGTCTATGGGTTTAATTGATACTGCTTTAGGCAGATAAAGTATTTTGTGGTCTTTTTTACTTTTGTGACTTTACTTACTAGAGTAAATTGAAGTTGAAAATATTTATCAGAGTTTCGGGTTTATTATATTGACTAAAGCTAAATCAAAATACAAAATTAAAACTTAATTGAAGTGAACTAAATGCGATCTATTCCATTCTAATACCAAAAACTAATACTAATGGTATTTGTTTCTAAACGATGCAAATACACTTAAACAGGTTTGACGTTCAAAACATTTTCTTTTATACAAAATCACAAGTAGGTAATAATGTCAAAAGCTGTCTGTAAATTCTCTTTATTAACTCACACAGAGCATTTGCAATTTCTTCACTAATGTATGTTATTGTTCAGTTGTTGATAATATAATTGCAGTTATTGTTCGAATGTAATAATGTAAAGATCAGTTTTAGTTGCTAACTATTTAAACTATATTTTTTCGTATATATGTTGAGTTAAGTATTTTTATTATCATCATCATCATCATCATAATTATCAGCCCAACGACGTCCACTACTGCACATAGACCTCACCTAATTTACGCCAATAATTTCTTATAATTTAAATTTTTTGTCATTTTTTTTTTTTATTATAGTGTAAAAAAATGATCATGTGTTCCTTACATTGGTTGGCTTGGTTCATTTGTTTTTCTGTTTAAATGAAAGTAAAATAAAATGAAAAAGAAACTATATAATAATAGGAACAAACTATAATTACAGTATGACTGTACTGGAAGATAATTGAATCCGCTTTCTGTTCATAATTCTGGTCTACCATCGGCCTGTCATCGCTACCATAGACTAGACTAGACCTGTAGTGATGGGAAATGGAATATCTATTTTAATTGCACGTTCCATTATTTATTATATTATTTTTTCTGCTATAATTGTTAAGAAAATCTTTTCAAATTTATATATGAGATCTAAAGCACTAAAATCATGTACAATATTGAACCATATATCAGTTCTATTTTAAAGTTGTTTACCTTGATAACCCGCAAAACTGTGTATTATTTTGTGCTAATTAAGTAATTTGCATTGCTGATTACAGAATTCTAAGAAAAACTACATGAAAATAAAAAAATTCAACAAATAATGTATTCATAACTAATTTATAAAAAAAAGTTATATTTATTTGATTAATATAGTTTTTAAAGTTAAAAATTATCCATTGTTTTTCACATTTCCAAGAGTATCTGTTTGGTATATTAATAAAGGTACTTAATTCATAGCAAACATTAATAATATTTTCTCAGAAAATTGCAAACGTGCTTATATTAACTGAGTTGATAAGAAGACTTCGGAGGCCATTTTTAGTCAAAGTTAAATACAAAAACTTATTAAGAACCTTGTAATTTTGATGCATATAATAATACAGTTTCATGATAATCACATTACAGTTTAATCATCTTTTATCTTACGTTTATTTCAAAATCCGTCTTGTTTAAAAGATAATAGAGTATAAATTTGTTTCCCACCTTATATAAGGTGAGTGAAGATTGCAATAAATACGGATAATTTTATTTATGTAGATTTAATCTGAACAAGTGTTAATGGATCTTTTAAATTGAAACCGAATCAACTTTAATTTCAATTCACAAGTATAAAAAATGCAAAAGTTAAAAATATAAGCGAGGTATCTTTAACCAATTAGTTAAAATAGTAATTTATTATTACATTAATTAAAAAAAATACGTCACAAAAAGGATCATATTAAAGTCATCTCATTCACTTAACCTAAAACCCAGTACCCAGATATTTTCTCTCCCGCACATTCTGTCACAAGCGAATTATCTGTGAAATTACTAAAATTATTCTTACACAGTCTTATAAGAAATGAATAACAGTATCCGTCCACCCTTTAAGTTGTTTAATAGCATCTAATATTACACCTACAAGACACAGTACATTGATTTCAATCAGACATTCAAAGTTCCCACCGTGCACCATAAATAATATAGAATTAACACTCATTCAAATATTTCTAAGCAATCGAATTAAGCGACCTCATTTGGACCTCGTTGTTAGGGTGGCTTTGCTTTTGGATTTATTGGGACATGTCTTAATTTAAATTAGTTGGTAATATTATATTGGGTTTGTGTTAGAATGTCAAACATATTTATGTAACACTTTGGTGTAATCATCATCAATATAATCATCTGCCTGCACTAGTCCACTGCTGATTAAGCTTCAGCCTCTGTAATTGAACGTGACTAAACACAATATGTGGCTTCTCTCATCCCAATACTTGGCAGGTTTAATAAATAATAATAATATTGGTATACGCTCGCAAGTTTATAGTTTATAAAAAATAGGTGATACCGACAATAAATAAATAAAATAGGTAGAGCATCACATAATGTCTAATTTATGCAAAATTTAAACATTTTTAAAATTTATTTACTTGAATTATTTACAACGATATAAACTATGTATATTAAACTAAGGTAATCAACTAACTTAAATTAAAAATAAAAATAAACTATATATATATATATATATATATATTATTTTTTAAAGTTTAAAAAAAACCTTTTTTATAATTTAATCTAATTTCGGATATTTCAATTCATAGGTTTTCTATCCCGATATTAACCCGACAAATAGTCGCCCTACAGTTAGTTCACGACCGCATGAGGAAACTCTAACTCTAATTACCTAATAATAGCGTCAAATTACAGTACTCAATCATTTGAACTATGTTAAATGCCAGTTATAATGCAAATTGAATATCTGACTTGTAAGTAGCAGCTGAATACCGTATGTGATTTTTTTACACATAGTTTTATTAGTAACATATTTTTTTTTTCAAAATTTTACCATATTTTTTGTTAAAATTGCGTTTTCGCTTGAGAACTAGGTGTTTTGTTTGGAAAAACAGTGTACCTATATAGTAATAGTTATACCTTAATAAAGTTAAATTAACATTACCCTGATTTAGTTAGTTTATCATCATCGTCGTTTATAGTCATCATCATCAAATCAGCCCAATGACGTCCACTGCTGGACATATGCTTTTTCTTTTTTTTTTTTCACCTAACTTCCGCCACTGCAAGCGACTTTGAGCCACCTGCATCCAACGACCACCCGCAACCTTTAAACAAAGAACAAAGTGTAAATCAACCAAAAGACAAATAATTATTTAAAAATTTAAAATTTATGAATAAATTTTTAGTGTCATGTAAGTTCAAACGATGAGAAATAAATTAATAACAATGAATAGCATTCAGGTAGGTACGTATAATTACATAATATCTACTCATCACCTGTCATTAGCCATGTACTTGTTTAATCACCTCGTTGTCTACAATGTAATTGTTAAAACTAATTACTACTTTTATAACTTTTCATGTATATTAACACTGATTTTATCTGGCTGGAATTTTAGTGTGGGAATTTTGAGTTTATTAATTAAATTAATTGGCAATTATGCTTATAATAATGTAGTATCTAAGAGACCGAGGTTCTTTCGCTTCGGCAGGGGGAGGTATTTTCTTAGTAAAAAATTGTTTTCAAATTCAAAATAATTTATTCATTTATATCATCTTGATGATACTTAGTCTTGTGAACGTCAAAAATAGCCAAATAGATCTCAGCAAATTTTCCAAGGGCCAGTACGCTGACAAGTAACTATTGACAAGAACTGGTAAGAAACTCAGGCTTCTTTTTAATCGCCAATGAAAAATTTAAATTTAAATTCAATTCCTTTTTCAAATTGTATAAACTTAATAATACTGTAAAAGTTTTCATCAAAATTGCGAAATATGAATGAAAAAAATATAAAATAGTGAATAGGCTTTTTAAGGATCGGGAACGCGTTTGTGATGCCCCTGGAGTTACGAGGATCCATAGTCTACGATAACCGCTTACCATCAGGTGGGCCGTACGCGCCGGTTTCCAACGCCACGCGCCGTGGTAACAAAATACTTGACGTGCCAGCCCATTCATGCTGGCATGCAAGTATGTTAGCAAAGCATGCTACTTCAAAATTTCCCAAACGCAATGTGCATAGCCAACGTCATGTAAGGTCGTGTCCTATACGTAATACTTGCGTTCAATGATTATTTCTAAATTTACCATGCCAAAAAGATTGGCCAACCCTGTTTTAAGACCTAAAATAATCACAGCAAAAGAATCTAGGTTTGAATTCAGTCGAAGCACCATTTTAACTTTCTAGTAGTAAACATTTTAATTACTGTTGTAAAATTGGCACAACTCTATTGAAGAATCATAATAGTAATGTCAGGCTAATAACGATGTTTTGATCGTAAACATTGCAAAGATATGGACATTTTGTGCCTATTAGACGACTGCCTCGGTGACGCAGTGGTAGAATATGGTTGTGGTTTTTGAGCTCTCGGGTTATAACAAATATTTGAATGGTCTGCAAATTTTAGTTTCGGAGTTTGAGTGATTTTTGATGTACAATTATATGAATGCATTTAGAAATATTTAACTTGTACTGAGATCTAGTTCAATTCCTCGTGTTTAATGTAAAAAAAATATCTTTACAAACCTCTACAAAGTCTAAGAAGCTTTTTACATATACACTCTGAAAAAAAAGTACTAAAAATACAGACAGTGTTTCTGTCTGTCTTCCTCTGTTTCTTTATTTATAGAAAGCTCTTGAATAACATTTGAACTATAACTTATAATGTTAAAATATTTTGTAAGTAACACAGCTTTAAAAAAAATTATAAATTTAAGCTAACATAATTACAAAATGCACTAAAGGCCTATATAGGCAGTGTTTTAGCAGGCCCTTTGATATTGTGGCCTTAGAAGCCAAATTAGTAGTATAATGTTAGCTTAATTGAGGGAGTTAGAATCTAACTGGGATTATGTCATGTATACATAATTTAAATCTTATCAGAATCTTAAAATACCATTAAAATGTTAAAACATAAAAATCAAAATAGTTTAATAACACCTAAATATGAATACCGGATCAATAGCTCGCCCGTCAGCTTAATAAATAATAGTCCACACATCTCTTTTATACGCCTACTGGCTAAACTCATTACCCTACTTTCAGCTGTCGGCTAACAGAATAATAAGGTACACCCACACAATCTCGGCTTCTAGTTTTAATTAGCACACAAATAAATAAAAATGTATAGATAAGCGTTGACTTTATAATAGGCGATAAACTCATTAGCAATGTTTTACACTATTGATAACTAAAGAGGCTATCACGGTAGTAATTCGTCGTGGGGTGTGCAGAGGCGTATCATAGAGGAACCGATTATGGTATATTTTGTTTTATCTTCATTGAATATTAAGCAATTTGCCTTTATTTATGGGTAATAATCTTATAGAAATGTTAAAAAATAATTAAAAAAATAACGTGCTTTAGAAGAAGAGTTGAACTGACAACTCTGGTAATAGCTCTCAATGCTTTTCCAACTGTTACTTCATAAATAATATCAAATTTCTCAATTATTTGGTAATCATTAAAAAGCAAAAACACAAACTTCAACAAAATAATAATAATAATATTTTACCACATTCACACAGCGCCATCTAGTCCCAAAGTAAGCAATTATATTTGCTTGTGTTATGAGTACTAAACAACTGATATACTACTTAAATACATTATTTTTTTACATACACATATTATAGACAAATTACTAGTCCGATTCCAACCTCTCTCAATAAGCTCTGTGTCTACAATATTCCTGGGTTAAAGGACCACAGAATCAAAGGGGCCACTAAGGCCACTAGATTTTATCATCATGATTACAAACCATATTGTCCCACTGCTGGGCACGGGTCTCCTCCAAACATTTTGGAGGGAATCTACTATACCACGCTGGCCGGACGGTTGGCATAGTTTCATTTTAACAATAGGGTAAAACAGGATTAAAATATTAAATTCAGAATAAATATTACATTTGGGGCAAACAAGGAACAAAATGTAGGGCGAACACGGATTTTCAAACGTGGGGCGAAACCTCGCGAGTCGAATGCAGAATAAATCAAAAAAACTCTTTAAGTACTTACTCGCTTTTAGTGTATTTAAATATTATATTTCATCAAATTGATCGCCAAGAAATTGTTGCCAAATATTTTATCCTGACGTACTGCACTTCAATTTATTGTTATACACATATCTGTTAAAATATTTACACATCCTATCTAAGCTGTTATTTACACCTATTTTCTCCTATGAATCATTAAAAATACGCCATTAAAGCTAAATCACGCTCTATTTTAAATTGAACTGGACCAGTTCCGCGTTCCCTTGCATCAAGAGGCCAACCTAAACTGGTTCTAGTATTAAAGTATATTTCACACTTAGACGACGGATGTAAAGTCAATCGAGGACGACCGTTGAATATTAAACCTCATCGTTATCTTATAAGGTTCAAATTTTACTGCAGGTGGATAACAACGTGTGATTCCGTGAAAAGATAGTTCAGGATATTTGAATTCGTACCGTAGGGTTCTTATTATAAGGTTTAATATTCGAATTGTTTTATCAGGGTTAGTACTATCTTTATGTCAATTCTGAAGGAGACCCAATATTAATTGTTGGTCATTATTTTCTAGTGTAGAAAGCGGCGAGACGGTAGTTGGCTGCCCTCGCGTTAGATTTAGGGTGACAATCGGCTTAGAATATTGGAGAGAGTACTAAGTAAATGTTACTTTACTTTGCGTATAACGTATATGACTTACTGATGTTGTGACACAGAAAATAAAGCCAATAATCTGAAATATAATATTTTTTTTATAATAAAAATTTTTATTCATATTTTTTACACGGCATTATTACAGGTTTTTAAGTCTAATAAAAAGCAAATTACTAAAATTAACAAGCAAGATAAGCAGAGCAAGCAAGAGAAACAGACAGTCACCAGTTATTAAAAACTTGATTCATAAAACTTCTGCAAATATTTTCTTTAATTTTCTTAAAAATATAAGTTTTCTCTATTTGAATTGACATTTATAAATGATGAGCGTTTACATTAACACCTTAAGGGCATTTAATCAAAGCTCGTATGCAATAATACCAGCTTTCTATGATAGTTCATTTGTCAGATATAACCTAGATAAACTTGTATTAATCTAATTTTTTATCTTTCTAGATTTATTACTGACATCATTTCAGTAGTTATCATGCTGTAATGGCTTGCAATTCACCAACATTGGATATGAAAGTACTTCATTTATTGAATGCGAGCCAAACAAAAAATGTATGCTTCTGGCAAATCAGGACGAAAAATTTTGGGTTACCCAACTGATCATAAAATTTCTCTTTAATAGAACTTCTAAAAACAAATTAATTGATAATGAATTTTCAGATTACTCACCTATAAACAATTTGAATAAATTTATAAAAAAAAATCATAAAAATTCTAATTTTCAGACAATTGCAGATTTGTCTGCTAACCAAAGTTTAGTTTTCCAGATATTTTAATTTTCAGTTTGTTTGACTTTTGGATTTCAGTCCTATCCCTTTTCATCCGAAACGTATGGTAGCCCTTTTATAGTAAATGTTAACGCTTTTGTGCTGTTAAGACATAATAATTGTCAATGTGTAATGGTCTCCATATGTTTTACTTTCTCCTTCCTACAGCATTTCTATTGGATATTAAGATAAAGAAGAAGATAGCAATAAACTATATTCATTCTGTGGTTTGTTTTATGTTTTGTCTAAGACGTGTTCAATTGGTAGATTTTTACAGGGCGCGATTCGGGAAGTTTATAAGCTTTTGCCGAGATGTTTTACTGCATAATTTCCCGTAATTAATGGATAAACAAATTAGAGGAATATTTTTTGTCAAGACTACCAAGTTATCTACCTCATTGGAGGGAAATTTACTTATTAGTAACTTAATATTATATTTAAAATAAATATAAGTAATATCAAGTACTTCTCAAGAATTTTCCATTCCCATCGCATAGATTCAGACGGTTCAACAAAACATTAAGTTGTGTAGCCTGCCATTAAATTCCATTGCGGACTAGACGCTGCTTCAAGCTTTCTATTCATAAATCGAGAGCCCTTTTATATGTAAAACAGATGTTTCACAGAGTGTACAGAGACCAGACGTATTTTCTGCGCAATTTTTATGCGCTGTCCGTCTTAGTTTACGCGCTCAGCCACGATAAGGTACGCACTTTTTATGGGATGTTTTCTACTTTTATATTTTATCAAGATTAATAAAAGTTATTGTAGGGTTTTTTAGTTACAACCATTTTTTTGTGTAAAATATTCGCGATATTTTAAATATATAGTTAGTTTTTCTTGCAGTCAAATTCTTTGGTAGAGTGAAAATAGGACAGATGATCTGATCCTAACCGTGCAAGGAATGCGTCAGATGCAAGCCACATACGACTGGTCTTATTGGGAATCTTTTGGGAAGGTTTATGTCCAGCAGTGGACGTTGTATGGCTTGCACGATGATGATGATGAGTGAAAATAGAGACAATCTACTAATCACAAAATTTGGTCATTGCAAGGTCATATTTGTCTTCATCACTACTTCTTTATAGTGGTAATAAGGAACATAATAATATAACCTTCTTGTCTCTTACCAACGAGTTCATCTTTCATCATCTATGATAAAAAAAAATAACATCGCGGTCATTTACTTATCTATATACACACGAATCAACTTTGCTTATAACCCACCTACTATCAGAACAAGAATTCAGATTTATTAAAATATTTCGTCAATTATTAAGCCGTAAACGATTAAAAATATGACATCTGTTTCCACAGAAGCTTTCTTTTTAAATTCGTTAATACACATAAAATTCTATTACCACGGTACCGTTATACATGACATATTCCTTCTTGAAACATTAATGCCCTATAATGTTCATAGGAAATTTATTTCGCTATTAATGCCTATACTAATAGTAATCTTTAATATGACATTAACTTACTTAGTATAATCAGAGGGGCTATAATGAGGTATTTAATAAACATTTTTTATAATATATACGGGCTTTTTCTTGCATACTCTACAATGTTGATAAAAGCCATTAATATATTGAATTTATGATAAAATTAAAGTCTTGCATGCTCTGAAGTTGCTGTGTTTTTGCTTTTCCATTTTACGATAGGATTATGTCCTAAGATTGTATCATTAATGTTGAGGGCATAGAATTCAAAGATTCAACCTGATTAGGTTTGACTACCTATTTGGTCTAGTGGTAGTTTTATACGACTGCTGAGTACGGGGTTATCCGTTTGATCCCAATTTTGGATAAGTTTGTAAAAAAAATGATATTTGCTTCACAGTTATTCTATGTCTGGATACAATACAATAAGTACAATAAAAAAAATACTAAGGTTTCCTGCAGATAGACGTCGTTTCCTTTGGTGGTGTTGTTTATAAAATAATAAATTACAGTCACCTATCTTATGGCCACAGCCTTCTATTCTAGCTTTACTTAATAATAAAAAGCTATAGTTTGTTTGGTTGAACGCTAGGATCTCAAGAACTACTGGTCCGATTTTAATAATTCTGTTAGTATTGGGAAGCCTATTTATAAGCTCCTATTGACCGTAGCCAATAGGAGCTAGAGAGGAGGCCTTTGTCGAAAGACAAGCTGTTAAGAGGAGAGACCAACCGATTGCCGAGAAAACGAATTAGCTTAAGTTTTATTTTCTTACCTCTATTTTTAAAGATTAACAGCAATAAAGGCTTATTTTATTTTATTTTTTATTGGCCGTATTGTGATGTTATATAGCCTGTAGCCTTCCTCAATTAATGGGCTATCTAACACTAAAATAATTAAATCGGGTCATAGTTCCTGAGATTATTTAGTTCAATCAAACAAACAAACTTTTCAGTTTTATAATATGAGTATCATATCATATAGCTTCTGAACACGGATCTTTTTTACTCTACTTAAATAGCAGTGAGGGCTTAGGCCATAATCCTTACACGCTGTCAATGCATGATGAATCAGACATAGCTACCCATAAAGTTGTTCTTAGAGTATCTAGGTTTCCTCACAAAGTTCTACCGATGTTCCCATAAAAATGACACCCTGAAAAGCAAAACTAAAGCGTATTCAGTACGCATCATGGCTTCACAACATTCACCGCCGCTCCATATCGGTATGTAAATCCGACGACATTTTTGCTTCCCCTTTGCATCTAATATTTTACTGTTGAGCATCTTATTTATGCAGTCTATCTTGAATAAGACGTATCCATCTATCCTTTACTGGTTTCGGTCACTAATGATCCAAGGCGAACCCTTTTTTGCGATGTCTAACTAAATAATGTGGACGTGAGCTGAGTACTTTATTTTGTAACTATGTGTACGGATTGGCTGTTTGGATTAGTCGTTGTGTGGTGATTTGAAAATGAGGTTAGACGAGGGATTGGTACAACACTAGTTATACCACAAGGCTTCACTATCGAAGATTTTTGTTTATACCATTATTTTTTTTAATTTTCTTAAAAATATAAGCTTTTCTCTATTTGAAATTGTGTTTACATTAACACCATAAGGGCATAATCAAAGCTCGTATGCAAGAATTCCAGCTCTCTATGATAGTTCATTTGACAGATATAACCTAGATAAACTTGTATTAATCTAATTTGTTATCGTTCTAGATTTATTACTGACATCATTTCAGTAGTTATCATGCTGTAATGGCTTGCAATACACAAACATTGGATATGAAAGTACTTCATTTATTGAATGGCAATGCCAACCAAATAAAAAATGTATGCTTTTGGCAGACCCGGAAATAAAATTTTGCGTTCGAGAGTTTTACCAAACTCATATTCTATAATATATACTATATTTTACCACATTTACACAGTGCCATCTAGTCCCAAATTAAGCAATTAAATTTGCTTGTGTTATGGGTACTAAACAACTGATATACTACTTACATAGATTTTTTTTGTAAATACATACATTATTATAGATAAATTACACCCAGACACAGAACAAACAATCATGCTCATCACACAAAGATTTGTCCTGGGTGGGGATCGAACCCACGACCTCCGGCTTAGCAGTCAGCGTCACTAACCACTAGACCAACATATATATGTATTTACCAAAAAAAATGTATTTAAGTAGTATTTCATTTGTTTGGTACCCATAACACAAGCAAATATAATTGCTTAATTTGGGACTAGATGACGCTGTGTGATTGTGGTAGAATATTACATTATATTATTATAACTAAGCAAAGAATCAAACAAACTGTTCGGCTTTAAAATATTAGTATAGATTTAAGCTTTCATTTCCGACCATTTGCACTAAGGACGTGTAAAATCGAAAGCACAGAAGTGAAATTTTATATTGGATACTAATATTTACAATTAATATTTAGCACCAGAATCCATTTGCATGGTTGAAACGCCATAATTTACTAAGAGAAATATTACTCTCAGTAAAGCTATATTAAATCTAGAAGCCATACAGTTACAGCGCAGGAATCTAGGTTATTATTACAGTTATAAATCCTATTTATAATATAGTATGTACAAAACCTACCAATTAAATGTTACCCGCAAATATTTTCAATTAAACGCAGTGGTTGTAAATCAAAATTGAATTTCTATTAAGCATCCCAATGCTTTGGCGGCATTAATCACTGCTGTTAATAGAATGGCCTAGGTACAATGCCACCTACGGGTGTTGCGATACATGGATACTTAATGTAGATTTGATAAATAAATTAATTTTAATTAATAGTGTGAGTGAGTTATTTTTAATGCAGTGTATGTTTAGTTCATTTAATACACATTTAATATACAGAAAAAATCTTACAATTACCTATTTATGTATACATATTCATTCATCAGCAACCCTTTAAGTCCCACTGCTGGGCTCGGGTCTCTTCTCCTCTAACTAGAGAGCTGAGAGGGTTTAGGCCATTATCCACTCACGCTGGCCTAGTGCGGGTTGGTGGATCAGACATACTCATAGAATTTCTTCTAGGGTATGTGCGTTTCCTCACGATGTTTTCCTTCACCGTTAGCAGATGGTAAGTCACTTGACTAGTACATATAAATTCCACAAAGTGGAATCCATATTAGTACTGCCGGTCGGGATCGAACTCGGACCGCGTGATTTGCACGCCGGTCCCTTATCCATTCAGCCACCATCGCTTTATATACATATATTATGTAGTTATTACTATATGTAGCTTGGGGCTTCGCTCCCTTCGTGCTTTGTTTGGCCACTGCTTAACTCCTATTAGCCGTAGTGTGTTATTATATAGTTATATAGCCTTTTTAGCCTTCTTACTCTTTAAACTTAAATTAACTTACCTTATTAAAAAGGTTATCCAACGCTAAAATATTTTTTCAAATCGGACCAGTAGTTCCTGAGATCCTAGCGTTTAACCAAACAAACAAACAAACTCTTCAGCTTTATAATATTAGTATAGAATACTAACTTCGGCCCGCGGCCCCTCTCCGTAGTATAATCGGTGGAAAATACACTATTCTAGACTATAATTAATCTTTATTCTGTGTGTTTTAAAATCTATTTAAACCCATTTTCGAATTTTTCACACCACGACATCTATAGAGCACAGTTTCCTATAAAACCCTCACAGCAATAACTAATAAAACGTAACTGTAACACGGTGTACTAGATTTGAATCTATTAACACTTTCGTTAATTAGAATTTACTTTATGTACCAAATAACTGCATACCCTATGATTACGTTGTAACTTAGTGCAACACCAATAATAATTGAAACGTGAATAGTTTCTAGTAATGGTTTTATTAACTGAGACTATAAATACTTCACTGTAATTAAAATTTCAAATGAATAAATAGAACCTGAAGCTATGTGGTAAAACTACGGCTGTGTTGGGTTCTAATTTTTATGAAGTAATTCATAAATTCTATAATAGTATATTTGTTCCGTAGTCTAATACACGAGGCGTACACAGTTTAAAAACTCACCCAAAATCACTGTTTTATTCTCGTTACTTATACTACTGCCTGTAGTTCTCGTCCGCGGCTCCGCCCACGCTTATTCAGTTCAGTGATTCGCTGTGACTGTAAATTTTCTCTTCTGTCAGGTTGAACTTTCCGAAAGCCTTTTTTATTCGTTCAATTAATTAAACCCATAAACGTCCCACTGCTGGGCACTGGTCTTCTCCAAAGATTGTGGAGGGAATTTAGCCTACTATACCACTGGCCACACGGGTTGGTATAGGTGCTGTTTCGAATTTTCCTTTTCTCGTAGTGCTCTTGTCTGCATAAGGTTACTCTCTTAGTCACCTTTTACGACACCCACGGGTTGAGATGGGGTAGTGACATTATGTATTCTTAGTCCGTTACTACACGGGTAACCATTTTTTACCGTCCAAGTATCCAAATGTTTGTATAGACGGCATAATGAGATAGACAGAGATAGACTACATGACTTACACAAAAAATAACCTGTCACCACACGACACATGTCATACTCTGATACAGACAGACGCGGACGGGATTAAATAAATAATAAGTTGCTTTTTTGATTTTACTGTAATTGGGCAAAAACTCACCCATTGGCTAAATATGTTGCAAAACAATACTTATTTGTAGTGAAAATTAAACAATCTCAAAATCTACAACAGAAAAAATATCATCCATCCATATTGGCCAACAAATCCATTACCACATTTTGTCTGACACCATACACGTTACAAAGTTTCAACCAACTTTACTATCCTAATATGTCCATAATGTCTTCTAAACATATCCTACACACTCCAGGCATGAATTCCCTTACATTTCACGGTCTAGTTTTGCCCAGTGTACATCTATCCTTATTTAGCTACAACACTAGTGTCCTAGTTCTGCTAACACCTTCGGCATTATTAATTTACTGAACATCGCTTCTCTAGTGTTGTCTTTACTTTCCCGGGCTGTTTCCTGGGCAAAATTTATTGTTACTGCCATTTTGTGCTCGTTTCTATGTTCGCTTGTAGTAAAATTAATAATAAGTAGTTATTTATGTTTGGTGTCTAATAACAAACTTTAATAACAAATAATTCAGAAATCAGTTTAACACTTCTAATCATTCAATAGTCAGACATTTACCAATAACATTTCAATCAAATAAAACAAATATATATCATAATGAAAGATATAAACTAAATAATCAATAAACCCATTAAAATACAAAGCAATAAAAATACTTCCCATATAAATCTTAGCCAAATTAGTTTATAAATTGTTGTTAATCAATATTTCCATTCAGCATCCCGTAATACATATCCCAACCCTATTGATCGGACTCACAACCCGGTTACCGAAGTGCCTTGGGCTGAAACACATAAAGGTCTGTGGGACGAACCATTGAGCGAGGCGAATCGGACTGAAATGGTATTAATAACAAAACGGAATTGAATATTGAATCAGTAATTGTTTGTAGAAGTGTTAATGGGAACGAGTTAGATATTATATTAACTAACTTCGTTGTGTTTCATGATTGAGGATCTAAAAAAAGATATAGGTTAGTTGTAATTCGTATACAACGAGGATAGAACTGCGCAAAAGCAATGGAAAAAAAAAAGTTAAATACAGTACTTAAAAACATACGTTAGACCACTCTGTCAAACTGAACGACTGAGGAGGAGGAGTACTTACACGAAAAAAATGGACGATTATATTATAGTTATAGGGTTTCGTTCCAGTGATCTTTGTTTGGTCACTAATCAGCTTCTATCGGTCATGGCGTGATGTTATTATATCGGGTATAGCCTTCCTTGATAAAGGGACTATTCAGCACTATAGGAATTTTCCAATTCGGTTCAGTTGTTTCTAAGATTAGTGTAGAACGCAAGAAAACTTTTCAAAAAATGATATATAGTATAGATTGATTGCTTTAGTCAAATATAATCAAGCTTCTTATCAATTTTTGATTTTGAGACCCATAACCTAAAAAAGCTGAAAAATTTGCATTATTATTGAAAACAGTTAATACAACGATTTAAATAACAGTGTAAATAATTGTAGGACAAAATCTCGACGATTTATAAATTCGTGGCATCTCATCTATTCCTAAATGAATACCTAGGAAAAGCCTTACGATTCGATCTAACTAACGGAGCATGAAAAATTCAACCAGTTGCTGTAACGGAAATTTTAACGATACCACATTAGGTCTGAGCCTGACGATCGGTAGTCAAACGACTTGGTTCTACCTATTCGGTTACTTTGATGATGTGTTTATGTCTAGTGAGTATAAACAATAATATAATATATGCTTCTTTATACTGACTGGCCTGTTGGTCTAGTGGTTAGTGACCCTGACTGCTACTCATCCCCACCCAGGACAAATCTTTGTGTGATGAGCATAAAGGTTTGTTCTGTGTCTGGGTGTAATTTATCTATAATATGTATGTATTACTGTTGACCTGGTCAGGGTGGCGGGCGGCCGTTGGTTGCAGGCGGCACAGGACCGTTCGCAGTGGCGTAAATTAGGTGAGGCCTATGTTCAGCAGTGGACGTCGTTGGGCTGATATGATGATGATGTATGTATTTACAAAAAAAAATGTATTTAAGTAATATATCAGTTGTTTAGTACCCATAACACAAGCAAATATAATTGCTTACTTTGGGACTAGATGGCGCTGTGTGAATGTGGTAGAATATTATATTATATTATACTAGTCTATGTATGTCATGTAAACTTTGAACATCACTCTCCTATTAAGGCCGTTTTGCATCCGAGTTTTCATTTATTAAAACATATAATCGAATACCCTACTTTCACATTACAAATTGCTTGCAAATCCCACAGTATGAAAGGACAGACATACAGGAAGGCAATTACTACAATATTTAATTAGCTTTGCATAATAACAGGAGTTATTAGGAAATGTAGATGCATATTATCGACGAAGTAATAAATTATCGACAAGCAAAGACAAGAGTCAGAGCTGGACCTCAATTTGTACTGTCTATTCAACTGTACAGTGAAGAGTTGGTTGTGTAATCTAAATTACTTTATAGTGAAGCGAGTGTGGCTAACACCCGTGTTGAGTAGCCAGTTAATTTAGAAAAGAAGAAAATCTAAATTGATAAATAAAATAAAGAAAAAGGAGACAATCAGTTGCATTTACGTATATAATATAATGAAAAAGAATAGAAAAGAAATTCAACCAGACTTTTTCTTTAGCTTTTTGCTTGCATACTACTATGTATAGCAAATAAAAATTCGACCAATTCTCGAAAATGATAAGAAATTATTTTTTGTTCAGAATTATTAATACTGTAAAAACCGTCCAAATTAATTAATTAATAATTTGCGGAGTAAAGTTATCATTATTATGACTCTTAGGAATAACTAGCTCTTAGGAATTAAATTATTTTGTTTATTTTGTGACTGGAAATTTATTTCTTGTATATATTACCCGTTTGACAAAAGTCACTTAGGATGAGATATAAACGTAAATTTCTAGTTAAAGAGGCACTAAGTAAGATATCGCAAGGAAAGCAGTTAGCCATATTAATAGATCATTGGTAGTACCGTTACCTCCTGAAATGCGTTAATCAATCATTCGAGATCTAATGTGGTGATACTTAGGTTTCCGCGTAATTCATCAGACGATGATAGTCATTGAGATTGGTTATTAAAAGATGCTTGCAGTACATAATCAGTAATTTACACTTAGCGCTTGCTTTGCTGTTAAGAGGAATAATTATGTTGAAATGGTTACGAAGATAGCATTAGAATTAAATTGAAGAAGTAATAAGTTTAGTAGATAAGAACTGAAAGTGTTATTTTACTTGTTATGAGGACTTACTAAGGTGTGTAATTATACGTCAGCAATAGAAACACGATCAGTCTGTTATGACACTTATTATAAGGCTGATTACCTCGTTTAGACTAGTAGTCTTAGTATATGCTGAAAACTAGATTTCAGTTCAATTCATGATAAAAATATAAGGACATCCATAAAAGTCGTTATTTAAATATAATTCAAGATAAGTGGATACCTAATTTATTTTACTACTATAAAATTTTGATAACAAAATTTCATTTATTACCTCCAAATATTTTTGACAACCAATATTGGCAGCGTAATTTCAAAAAACGACATTATAATCATTAACCTTTCATTCTTACAATTCTTCAGTAACATGAACTTTTGTAATGAACTCTCGATACATATCATCACCTTCTTTAGTTATGAACATGTATTCATTTAAGCCATTTAAGCAACTCAATTTACAATGAATGGACATTGTTATAACATTATCTGTGATCTAAGCAAACACTTTTGAACAATGTCATCGTTTGCAAAAGTCAATCTGTTGATTTTGTTACGTGTATGTGTATTGTGTTTAGATGATGGGTGTGAGTTTGGTCGTTTGATTGCATATTGATAATATTGATTGCTGTTTTTTTAGTTTTGAGTTCATTGCCTTCGTGTATTTAATCAATATCATCGTTGGTAAAATCTTTGTACTTACCTACTAGATATTAAGTTCTGGCTTTATTGACATTCTAAAATATTTTTTAATTTTAAAAAGCATATCTGTAGTTTTGATTTTGTCGTGCAGAAAAATTGTCGCTGTCACTTTATATTAAAGGACACCGTCAATTTCTTATTAATTTGAAATAGGTATTAATTGATTGGAACTTTTTTTGTCGTCCATGTTTGTTTCAAATATACCTAAGTTAATTCACTGCATTGCTACCCAAGTCCTGAAAATCAAAGTTTATACAGCGAATATATGAAATCCAAATCCTTTATAATAACAGGTACAGATATGTACCTGTTATTATAAAGAATTTGGATTTAGAAATGGATATAGAATTTTTAGATCAACAAAGTCATGAATCTTCTGAATATTATACAACATTTTACCCTATAATTCAGTGATTACAGTCCGGTATAATAAATCATGAGGACTGCCGGCCGACAACTGACGCCACCACCGTCGGCTTTTGCTACACCCACGGGAAATTATGAAACACATATTCTTAGATCAGGAAGATGATGCTCGGCAACTGTAACATAAAAGGATAAAAAAATCACATCATAATAATTAAGGCCCGGGATATTTTTGACTGTCTCATTATTATGTACAGTAGTGGTATGCGACTACAGAAAACACGAGTGTGTCAACGAGGCCACAAAAAAAACTTAAAAAAATAAAAACCCAGGCCACAACGCCTCAGTATCAAGCCCCAGACTACAGACTAAACCAGATGCTATTCACCATCGTATAAAATGCAATGTTTCTATAATTTACATAGCGGAAATGCACAGCCGCAATATGCAAGATACAACTTCAAAAATTCAAGTTATTCTGCTGGTCTACGATTAATGGCTTTACAATCGGTAGCCTCGCTAAACATATTGCAAGTTAGGAATATTTCTCAAGTAATTGCAGTGAGTAGATGTGAACGTCCATTGATACTTTTATACGGTATTGTAAGTTTGTTGTAATGGTGACTTTCCGTATGCCGGTGGCCGTATGCCGGTGGCCGTATGCCATCGGTCATACGACTGTGTAATGTTTCATTGTGAGGTGGACAGAGAGGTAGGTGCAATGGATGTGGCTTAGAAGTTAAATTTAGCTTTTGTTTAAGACTAGTGTTCAGGTGTTGGGTATGATTCTTGATTGAGTGGTGTCGTGTAGATGTTTGTAGCTGATCATGTTGCTAAAGCATAGTTTGTAATTATAATATGCATTGTAGACAACTTTAGCTTACTGAAATATTTATTTGTTTATTTGATTAGATCGATTACATTATTCTACAGTATAACGGCCGTTTTTAATAATCTATTTATAGATTATTGAAAACTTTTGGCTCGGTGAATTTGGCTAGTAAAAGATAGAATTTCGACATAAATTGTATGGAGCTTACCTATGTCAAATATAAATATCTTCAGTAGCCAAATCCATCTATATATAGACTAGAAGTCGCGCGAGGCTTCTTTATTTGGCCACTGCTCAGCTCCTTTAGTCTGTGTTACGCAGTGATAATATAGCTTACTAACGGAAAAATATTTTTTGAAATGGTCTAGTAGTTTTTAAATTAATTTGTTACATATCAATATTCAATTAATCAATTTTCTTAAATGCCAGTTTGAGACACCTTAAATGGCATCACTTTTTCTATCGACTTCATTTACTATTGACAGACGTGTAATTATTGACATGGTGATTATTATCCAGATTAATTTCTATTTAGCATGCAAATAAATGCAAATATTTTTTTGTTAAACACACCTACATGACTTTTTTAATTTAGCATATCAAACGAGGAAAAGAATCATACGTAATCATTTTATCATAACAAGAAGCTGGTTTTAATTTGAAAGATATTATGTGGGAAGATTTCAATTATCTTTAAGCTTGACAATTTACATGCAAAGACTATTGTAGCAAAATAATTGTCGGGTCTTACAAAAATCCTCACATTTATTATATTACGATTTCTGGCTATGTTCCTAACTGTGATAGACACAATTGGGGCTCTTAAGTCAATTGATCCCGCTCCTTCTGGATAATGAAGTAGTCAACTTGTCCCAGGATCCCAGTTTAGAGCGGGATCAGTTAACCAAAGAGCCAATGAAAATAAAATCTATTGCTTAAATAATATGAATGGCTATCAATTGTCTGTTAATGAGCTAGAGTAGATATAATAGACGTTTTTGAATTATTGTCAAAGGTATATTTTCCAGTCATCATCATTTTATAGTCTTCAGTTTCTTTCCTTATCGCTATTTTCTCACTCAGTTATAAATGTGCAAACATCAGATCAGAGATAGATTTTCTAAACATTGACCGTCTACCTAATACCGCATCCATAAGCTTATAGTTGGTATCTCATTCTAATTAAGCAGCTACCTAAGATTTATTAGATATAGAGGCATTAGGAAGATTTATACCTAGTACTGAATAATGAGATAGCACTAATGGTACCTGTGCTGTATGCCTATTCAAGTATCCCTTAGAAATTATTATTGATGGTAAGGAAGCTGCAAAGTTTTAAGAATTTACAGCACAGTACATGATCGTTTTTGATTTCAATAATGTTGAGAAATCTTGAAAATTATATCAATTTGAATAAAAATGATCGGGTATCTTAGACAGTGTGTTGTATAAAATCGATTTGGTCTTATCAGTCGTACATTGTTATGCAACATGTTTTTCATAACCTACAATTTCACTAGGATCAAACAGGTTTTTTTTTCTACTTTACTTAACGACTTTTGTCACATATTATCGTATATGCTTCACCATCTATTACAGTTTATTGATTTTCACCTTCAGTTTAACTATTTGTCGTTTTCGGAGTAACATTAATGTACGTAATTTCCTTTTCACACGGGTTGTCTTCTAAACTTCTTGCACACAATATAATTCTATCCGGCAAATCATTATCTTTCTCACACAGATTAATCAAATAAGCTTTAATTAATTCAAATCCTAAGTAATCCTTAAACAAACTTGTCAACATATAGGTACGCGGATAAAGATAGTGAAGTGTTTTATTTTGCAAGATAAGGTGTAGTAAACAAAATTGGTAAAAATATCCCACTGCTGAGCAAAGGTATCCCCATGTCTTCCAAAAAGCTCCAATCTTACAATATTTGTCCAACTCATCTTTTTTGGATTTTGCTGCAGCACCGATTCTCAGAGTACCACAAGGCAGTACTTATATATTAGTAACTTGGCCTCCAGTTCGTCAGGTATGCTACAGACGTGCCCAGCCCAGTCCCATTTTAGCTTGGCGGCTTTGTATACAACGTCAGTGAATCTCACAAAAAGCTCGTTAATCTAAACTACAGTTAAATCGGACGATTAACAAATAATCTGTAACGCATTAGTGTCGTATTATCTAGAGAGATTGGTTGCGCAAGCACCGTTCGAGAACATGAACTCGATATATTTCTTTTGAATTTGAATGGTATAGTAAAGGTGATCTGATTAGATAATGCGGAATTTTGGTAACAAGAAAGATTAAAAGCTAATTTGGTATTTCCGGATTAGGGTATCAACAAATAGATAGCAGATGTTTGTGGTAGGAAATGAAATCAATTTTTTTGTGTTTTAAATAAAAATGAAGTTTTTCAGTCATTCGTGACTCCGGCCAAACTGCAACATTAAAAGCCTTATTAAAAGTATCATGGTAGTCATTATTTTTCGTGTCATACTGGTATGATCTTTATCTTTAACAAAAAATTGTTATTGAATAAAGAATTGAATTGAATATCCGTGTAGTGACGGATTAAGAATACATAATGTCATTACCCCATCTCAACCTGTGGGTGTCATAAAAGGCGACTACGGGCGTAACATTATGCAGGCAAGAGCACTGCAAGAAAATAAAAATTAATAAACCCTATACCAACCCGTTTGGCCAGCGAGGTATAAGTAGGTTAAATTCCCTCCACATTTTTTGTAGAAGATCCGTGCCCAGCAGTGGGAAGTTTATAGATTGAAATGATGATGATGATGACTAGTATGATAAAAGTAAGAAAATATTAGTAAATCCATCTAGGCAGATCTGACATGACATGCTTAGCCTAGTCAGCTTTAGACTAGTTTAGTTAAACTACTTAAGCTTGCCTAATTCTCTTGACTCGTATGGCAATTTTGAAACTTGTGTCTAAACAAATTTAGATATATCTGTAAAGCTCAAATATCATTAGTGAACAGAAAAATCTAACAGCAAGCACCGAGCTCACTAATGAATCGTAGCAAGTAATAAAAATAATAACTTCAATTCGATACACCAAAGAATTCGCAAAAGTCCAACCTCCTCATTCCATCTGATACCTTTTCGTACAAAATTTAATAAAAAAAAACATATTTCGAAACGGACAAACATGGGGCCGACAAGAAAAACCACCGGAGCGACCTGTTATGAAAATGAACGTTTGTTGCGTGTGGGTTGTCGGCGTCTGCCAGTTGTTGCTTGCCACCACAAAATATTGGATTATGGACTTATGTAGCTTTGTACTTCGATGTTATTGTCTTTAGAGTAATTATCTGATATAACCACCGTTTCAGTATCTTTATTATTCGATAAAAAGTAGCCGATGTTATTATTTCTAAGATCCACACTATTTCTAGGTCTAATTTAATTTTATATTCGTTTAGCAGTTTAGCCATGAACGGATATACAAACCCTTTAGTATATATCTATATAACCAAATCGGTTGAAACGTTTTCGAATGACTTTGTTCCATATTATGTAGCAATTAAAACTTAGAAAATGATATCATTCATATTCGCCACAGCAAGCATTTACACTTTTCATTGTATGGTTTTTATGATTTAAAAAAACCTCTTGCCAAACTAGGAGTTCAAAGAATGTAATCGTCTATAGCGAAGTAATGTACAGTTGTAATTCATTACTATATAGTTGTTTGTGGGCGAAAGTATAAGAGGTAGCGTTTTCTTGGACGTAAGAATTAAGACGTAATCTTTTTTCTTATATATATATATCTCAATGTCATTATCTAGATTAATTTAAGCGATTATTCAAATAATAAAAAGGAAATATCTGAATTATATTGATTTAATTAATCACAAACTTGCACTAAACACTACAATTTGTTACTGTCTTCTGTATTATATAAATTACATTAATAAATCAAATCAAAAAATTATTTACATACCATACCATTAGAAGAAATATGGGTCTTTTCTTTCGTAGCCCATTAATGTGGTGTCTTGCCAATAGCGGGATACATTATTAGTATTCACGTCCAAAAAAATGCCTTTCGTCGTCAAAACATGAATCGCCGTTTCCATTGACTTGTACCACACAAAGCTAATATCTTAAACGTACCCACACGATGTCAATTAGCGGTGTATGTCTCACTATCATAGTTGGGGCCGCATTAAGATAATTCTCTGCACCGTTTTAAGTGTTAATACTCTGCGGTTGTACTCGCTGATTTTATGGCCTCGTTATGTTTAGTTTGTAGTAATACTGAGTGGGGCTAGGAAATCTATGACGTTATAATGCAATTGAGGAAAATAGAAAAAGGACAATTTTTAATCTGTTTAAGCACCCATACCTGTAATTATGTTATATGCAGCGTTAGACTGCTTTACAGTAGTCTGACACAAGCTAAGATGGAAACCCTTTTTTGAGCACAGAGATGGGCTGCGAAATGGCGATTAAAAAGAGTGGTCTGAGTTTCTTGCCAAGTTCTTCTCAAAGCTCCACCTTGTCAGTGAACTAGCCGTAGGCAAATTTGCTGACACCTTTTTTTTAGGCTTTGCATGACGTTCATTAGTATCACGTATGTGATCCAAATGAAATAAAAAGATTTGACTTTGAGTTTCGAAAAAATGTTTCTTTGTTTTTCTGTATGAAATTTTATCTTAATTCTCGTGTGAAAATAAAGTCATTCTTTCTTTCTAGTTATCAAAATGCAGGTGCAATGAACTTCTGCCTTTCCTTTAGCGCAAACAAGATGCGAAACTATGTTAATTTGAAATGCTCTTTTATATCTAATAAACTAGAAAAACAGCATGCAGTATTTCTTTATACCAATATTTATATAATGCGTTATTAGGGTTAACAATCGAAAAAAGAAAATGAGAATCTATTCCTCAATATAAATTTTACACGACTTTTTATAAATATCACATTATGATAAAACATTTATAAATATAGCTTACCTTTTTATTACTATAAAACTATATTTTATAGTTTTCAAATAACCTAATAACTTGAACATCAAACGTCAAATAATCGCTTAATTTGCAAAATGTCAAAATATTATTTATTGCATTAAAATATGTAAATCTATTGTTGTAAAACGATTTAAAAGTAATATGATTCTATCAACCATATTATTATATTTTTAATTAAAATCAATAAAAGCTTAGAATAAAATGGTATTGAAAATGTCAGACGCTATTTTAAGCATGATGAAGGAGTAGTCTAGACAAATTCTTTTTAAACGTAATGCATTGTTATTAAATTCTCAGTGTCACTGAGAATTTCTTGATAGGAAAATTTTCGCCCTACCAGGAAATCGAATCTGACTCCTCTTGTGCAACAGTCGTATACACTTCCCACTGTACCACCGAGGTTTTCTCTTGCACTGGTTTAGGTATTATTACTAATTTCCCTCTTACTACAAAGCCTCAAGAATGAATGGCATTTTTTCGGTTGCCATACGCAAAATAGGATTAAATAACTTACGAGTAAATAAATTCGCTTTTTATGACCTAAAACTAATATATATTAAATAGTTAAATCTTTCAACATAAAACCAAGGTTAGATTCCATACAAATAACACATAATTTTGCACCGATCCCATTTAACAACAATTTCACACGAATAAAGTCGTAAAGTTTCACAATATTGAATCGTTCGCGTTAAAATATTGGTTGTAAAAGTCTAAATAATTGTAAAAAAATATATTACTCACAAATGCTATATTGTTATATCGTTTGAGAATAGACTCGGCGGGATGTCTGATAATGACACAGATTTAATTATATATTTTAGAAATATTTTAGTAAAATATTTCGATTCGATTGTGATTCGTCTTAAATTGACTTTTTGTAACGGGTTGCCATTGTTGGTTTTATGTATAGTGTACGTTATTTTTAGTCATCGTTTTATTGGTTGGAGACTAGATTTAGTAATAAAATGTCGGCAAACATATTTAGTTTACCTTTATATTTGACCTAAAAGGATTTTATAAGTCATGAAAACTTTATGTGATACTGATTATTTCAATTTTTATTGCTAGTTACAACTTTATTTGTAAAATATTTTACCTTTTTAGCAAGATTTTTAATAAACATAAAACTTTTAGGTTAAGCTGTAATTTAAATTTAAATAATTCGTGATGAAAAATGTAATAAAATCAGCACGACAAACTTGCGCCGCACAGATTTTCTTTTTAAATATGGCTGAACACTGTTCTTTATGCGATACCATATTTATATATTATGTATTGCATCTATAAAACTACCCATATTTGCAAAATAAATACTTATATCTATAACTTATCTTTCACTAAACTTTTGTTAATTTTGGATACTTCTTGTCTTTAATTAAGAACATTTTAATGTATTAGTGATAGTCACTATTTGTGCCAAAATAAATTTTAATGAAACTACATAACACAAATCAATTTTAATAAAATAGAAATTAATCTAGAACCTAAAGAAGAACAAAATCTCATCAGCAGAACATTCAAGCTATAAGCTAGACTTATTAAAAATATCATCATATCAGATACCAACAGCTAAAGCTTACCAATAATCATTGATGTGACCGCAGAGTTCGGTAACTCGGGTACACCGGTCGAGTTCTACAACCGAGCGACGTATTCGGTGTACTGCATGTATCAGGTATCGCCTTCCGCAAATAAGTTCACACACCAACTATTGACACGCGTCGACACTTCACATCGATGCAACTGGAAAATATCTTCTTTGTATTGGTCGATATTATCGATTTCTAGGGTCGTCTGACCTGTCTCTTAGTTAGTCAAGGAATTGGATTAGGATATAGATTTTTGTATTGACATATCACGCAAGTTGTCCGTGTAGTGACAGATTAAAAATACATAATCTTACTACCCTATTTCAACCCGTGGGTATCGTACAAGGTGACTAAGTGACTAACCTGAAGTAACAAGAGCACCGCGCGACAAGGAATATTCGAAACAAAACCCTATACCAACCCGTCTAGCTAGCGTGGTATAGTAGGCTAAATTCCCTCTAAATATTTGGAGGAGACCCGTGTCTGGCAGTGCGATATTAATTTATGGGTTGCAATGATGATGATGATGATGATCACGCAAGTGAAGCCACAGACAGAAGCTAGTGCTGCTTGCTATTATTTTATTATTTTAGTTATTGTTATTTAAGTTTATTAAGTTGTTGTATTTTCTAGGTGATTTCAAATTTAGAGATACTGTTTTTCCTTATTGTGAAATTCCAAAAGCTTTACTAAATTCTTCAAAGTCAAAGCAAAAAACCATTAAGTTTTGACAGATGAAAGGAAAATAACTTAATTTTAAATCAAATTTTATCTATTTAATCTGGCGCTGGCACCGCGTAATTCTTTAACAAAACATTCGCTGACACGAGAACACGCTCATATGCACAATAAAATACATATGTTTATCCTTCAGAGTCTCCCACGCGCACCTTTAATACTTTTCTGAGCATTCACAATTTTCTTAGTTAGGTGGTCTTGTGGTCGGTGTAATGTGTCGAGATGTCGTAAGATTGAACTTGAGAAGCCGTTATTTTTTTTCTAATGACCATCTTATCTGATGACAAACTATCAATTTCCATTATATTTTATTAAAGAAACTGTTGTCATTATTTTGCTGATTGTTATTGAAAATATTGATTTTGATATATTTATATTCCAAAAGAAGATAATTAATTGCTTTCGAATGACGTCATCATATCAAAATTACAATAATCACGATATATATAGCAAAATCAAAGAGATTTAATATTGCATTCATATTATCCAGTGCTGCAATGCATCTGGATTAAAAATTATGTATTCAATAATTAACTAGATTATTAGTCTACACGATTTCAAATGTACTGGATTATTAGAATAGAATGCTCTACATGGCTGCAAAAAATATGTTTATGAAATTAAAATATAATAATAATAATGAATTTCTGTCTCAGATGATTAATGAAAGTTTTTACAACTGCTGCAAAAGAGTCCATATTCGACTTACGTGTCGATCAAACAAGGTATTAGATTTTTGTATTTTGAAAATTTCAGTATCATATATTTTATTTCTCAAGTTTGGAATTGTTACCTGTTAATGGCTCACCCCTGTTAAGTAATACTTATAGCTGGCAACATGTAGGTGTGTAGCACCTCTGTTTATCCAAAAAAGGCGTTATACTAAACATAGCAACACCACAGCACCCTTTTTGGAGTTTCGGACAAAAGAATTTAAATTCAAACTTGATCACAATAATATGAAATTCTTGAACAATTTTATTCGCTACACGTTCATTGTCGACTACAATACTAACTGTTTCCTTTTATAACGTTTTACGATCATACACAAGTTTAATAAGCTGTAAATAAAATTATATTGACTCGTCAGACCACACCACGTTGCTTTACTACGATTCTACTATCGACCAATAAAAATCGAGCTAGTTCGACGGGAAAAAGAACAGTTCACAAATAAAAATATTCTGAACACTTTAGACGGCATTATATTCACATCATTTAACAAAGTGTACTTATTTTTAAAAGATGAAATTTTCTCCAATAGTGTATAGGTGTTAGAGTCCTTTTTTAATTGAATAATTTATCTGACGTACCTACAGGATCCGGTTAACTTTATGTTTAACTCCGTAAGTTATCATTGCAGATAAAAAATTCAATCTATTTAAACAAAAAGATTCCAAAAGCATCAGATTACCGAACAGATACAGAAACAGTGTTGCTGAAACAATATTAATCCTTTTAATTCTTTAAAATAAAGGGCCGATATAAATTGCGATGGGCAACACAATGAAATGTTTAATGAAACGGAGGAAAGGTCAGCGAGGCCGTACCTACCTTCAATTAAAGAAATAACCGATGAATTAAGAACATTTATTTTAAGATATTTCAGGTATTGGTCTGGTATTTTCATATAGGTACATTAAATATATTACTTTGATAATATCCAGGACATGATTAAATATTTACATTACGGTCACCAATTTATATATGAGATACGCATAACTTGATGCTTATACCACTTTAGGACTGAACTCCAATAAAGCAGAGTACAAGGTGGGAAGAGAGTTGATGATTTGTCTAATTCTAAACTGCCATTATTTTAATAATTCGATTTTTTTTCCACATGCACTCACCGCATGGCTATTATATTGGTGTCCTAAAACACATGTCATCGGCTCTCTCTGCACGTCTCATCTCCATTTTCATAGTTAGTTCAAAAAGAAATCAAGGACCAAATACTTTGAAAACTTGAATTTTCTGGACATATTTTGTATTTACGAAAATAAATTATGCAATGATTTCAACGAAAAATCAGAACTAATTGAGCATAATAAAGTTAGAGTACCAGAAAAATGAAGAAATTATGATAAACGAAACTCCAACGGACCATTTATTGCACAAAGAAGTAAAGTGTGTTGAAATACACATTTTAGAGCTCGATCCTAATGTCATCAATTAAAACCAATTACAAAAGAAAGTGATAGTCGCCCAAGTATGCAGGTCACAAGTTCTGATTCATTTTTTAATTATCCAATTTTTGTTGATTATAGAATTTTAACTTTACTTCTTTGACTTAGGGTTGAAAGTCCAGTTGCGTTAAAAGTAAGCTGTTGAACTAATGGCACTACAAATCCTCGGCAGTCCAGGCCAGGTATTGTCCCCTGAAAAGTTTATTTGCTCCTTACACCACTGTCATCCGATCGCCTTTTTACTTTTATCTCAGACAATTTTTAAATGGTTTATGTTTGATACCATTATTGTGTGCCAATCAGGTTGAATTACAATGTCCTTTACGAACGACCGAACTGAGTAAGAATTTCTTTATTATTTTTGTTACAAATCATTTTATTTTATGCCTTTTTAGTTTTAAAGTAAACAAGGCAGATGTTCGCTTTATTTAGATGAGCCAGTCGAATGCGTAAGTTGAATTTAAATAACTCGTGTTTAAATTTACGGATGCTTGGAGACATCGAAAATTGTGTTTCATGCTTTATTTTTCTCCATTTTGCGGATGTTTATGTGCCTTTAGTTTTGACAAGATTACTCTGGCTTCTAGGAAGTAAATACTTAGGAATGTATTTGAATATACATTTGCGTTTGTCCTTTATAAGAATTGATACGTATATGCTTGTGATTTGTGAATTTAACAGAAAGTTGTTTTTGCAAAAATCTTATACTGATTTTAAGTGTTTGATTTATTTTTAAAATCACCTTTTCAAATGGCGCTTCACCGGCAGGCGCTCAGATCTATAATCTTAACATTAGCGGCACATAAAAGTCACTAATTGAGATATCCTCACAATTTCAAGTCAGTGTTTTTAAAGTGTTAAGTAGTGGTTGGAGTGTGCAATAAATCTCATTGTTGGCACTCTTATCTACCTTACTGAAGTAGCCGATATGGGTAAAAAATGTACAAAACGATGTGTCTCAAAACGATCACGAGTCCTTATCGCAACGTTCATATTTATTTTGAAGTGTGTGGAGCACAGTAAAGTGAGCAGATGGTACTGTTAATCTATTAAAAATATTTATTTTTCCATTATCAGTATTGATGGTATTTTATATATATCAGTATGCGAAATTTTGTATATTTCTAATAAGTTCTTTAACCATAGATTTTGTTTCATAATTCATTTATTGTATGTTAAGATCTAAATCACGTTTTTAGCATTGCCGGCAAACGTCGATAAAAAGTAGCTTGTGGCAACAAGTTCCTTCATACCATAATTATGTCTTAATTTATGACAAATCTTTTGATCTACTTCCTCAATCAATGTCTCATCCTCTTTCTCAAGCTACATGAGCTAAAACTTTAAACAAATCAAGATAGAAACTGACTGACGTTTAGTGAATTCCAAAAATCTCTCTTTTATATCACACGAAACAAGTTATCAAAGTCACAAGCGATTTAAATGAAGATAATAAAGATTACGAAATCACTTTACTTGAGAAAGGAATCAACGTGTGTGGTAAAGCAAACACTTATCGATGATCTCTTCATTAAAAACTAAATGTCAGATCGCTTCGAATTGTTTCTAGAATGTTTGTTTAAATGCTTTAATTGGTTCTTTAATAGGTTTCAACAGACATTGTTCAGTTAATGCAATTTCAAGAGCCTGGCATAAATCTCAATATGATTAAAAAGTTAATTACGATACTTATTCTATCTGTATTATTTGAAATACAGCAATTATAATAGTTTGACTTGAAAATCATTTTGCAAAAGACAAACTTGTGTTTTAATTTAAAATAATTGTGATCTTCGTAGAAGCATGAATTCACTGAAGCAGTAAATTCATATTAAGAGACTTATTATGAAGCAACACAAACAATAATCCTATTGATCTGAACGTGGAACGTTCGCTAGTACCTGAGTTTGCATGCAACTTCAAGCGCATCAATCAGCAACTGAATCGTATTCTCAATAATAATAAAGTAAGCTCATCAGTTTCGGGGATCGCAACAAATGTTTCTGAGAACATTGCGTGTCCTCTTAATGGTCTGAATAAAAGTAAATGTTTTAAACAAAAGCTATCTAAAGCTTAATTAGGTTGTATCAGGTGAAAGTCCGGGATTGTGGGTAATTGTGATGATGCAACATGACGGCTTTTGATGCACGTATTGATTTCTATTTTGTTAAATAAAATAAGTGTTAAGAACCAAAACAGTCACATAGGTAACATAGTAAATAAATTGAATTGAAAGTTTAATAATTATATTTATACATAAATCTTGGACATAATATAATTTGCATAATAGCAGCTATAAAATGTTATATGGCGATAACTTTTTACACGATATGGAATATCTTGTACCTGTTGAAAAATTATAGAAACTCATAATGTTCCATAATTATGTTAATTACAAATGTTACGCTGAGATGCTTTTCTCATGAAGTAGTCACATATATTTCTAAATAATTTTATACCAAATACATAGCATCCCAGCAAATAATAGAACAAATAGTATCAGTGTATGATCTATTATGAGTAAACCAGTTTAGAGGATAACAATAAATTCATCAGTCAGATTTATTAATAGCTACATAAAACAACGTGTAAACATGATAAATACGCGTATAAAAAAGATAATATTTTATGAATGATCAATGGTGAGGATTTTTATTACAAAATGATTTACTGTTCACCACAGAACATGTAAGAGCTATAAAGATGTATTGTATTGATTCCAGATTAAGTGAGCTAAAAGCTTGAAAGATTATTTTTTAAGAACGATTTAAATTCTGAAATGACCTGTTACGTAACATTAAAATGATAATCTAAACGTCTCAATACTAAAGCAATTTATATCAATGATCGACCAACAATGTTAATAAGACAAGATACAAGAATGAAGCCATTAGCGGAATCGCTAAAACTAACACTGTTTCGCGATCTCATAAATTACAAACCAATTTGAGCCTTACCATTAAGTTGTCAGAAATGAGAATTCAACAACGAGCACCCCGACAATTTATCTTAGCTTACGACGTGGATGCAATTAATCAAGAACCGATGTCACGTACGTAATATAACTGAGGTAAAAGAGAAAAAGATGATTTCAAGCTAATTATCTTTGATGCTGTTACACTTTTATTTTGCCACTTAACACCTACTGAGGCAATTTGTCGCTTGTTACCTTATAGTATTGAATTTTTGGGTTCTCTCTTGCATTGTGTGACTACCGTATGTAAGGCCAGTTGATTTATTTCTCACACGTCTTTCAGTACTCATTTATCATCGTTCGGTTGTATTTAGACTGTTTATTTTTATAATGAGCTCTCGAAAAGGTCAATTTTGTTTAAACTTATTTTATTTTGTCTTCGTTTATTTCTTAAATACTTTTAAGATCACTTGCCATATTCTTCTTGTTCGAAGTGTAGCGCGAAATAATTAATGAAGTTTATTATTTTCTTGTTTAACTTTTGTTATATTTAACACGTCAGCACCAGCTGATATGTGTTGTACGTAGTTTCTATAAATAGTGTCTTATCGTTTTAGGATCAAATAGCAATTCAAGACGTTACGAATTGCTAATTTCATGTATAGCTTTTCTATGAAATTCCCTCGTAGCTTCCTCCAACAATAATTTCAGTACCCTCAAACGCATACTGGTATATACAACCAAATGTCCCATAACTTCCCATAATAGCTAGACCTCACAGAACTCTGATCAATTCATCGAATTAAATACCTCTAATTAATTACGATAGCTATCTCGACTAGGATTGTAGATGGCAATTAGTCTTACCAGGCATCCTTTGTTAGTTGTCACTTGAGGAGTGCAAGCTTCCTGGTTCAGTTATCGTCTAAGGTTACAAGCAATGAATGCTTTTCAGATGATATGCTCATCATTTTGTTCCAAGTATAATGCAATAACTTGGCTACAGAACCAAAATGTTTATTTGAAATATTTTATTCGAACACAATTGATATTTAATTGTTATTGATAAGTTTATTAGCTATAAAAATATATTATTTATTATTAACTGTTGGGCTGCTGTGATTGTAGTATGCGAATACTAGGTATTAAAGTCATAAGCGATTTATTTTGATTCTCAGAATTTATTATTTTAATTTATTGGGCTTTTTGCCAGTATAGATTCAGTTGAAGAATTTATATTTTATACTCAGTGCATATTAAAAGCCTATAATTTTAACATAATGAATATTTAAAGACGATTATGACACAATTATTTAAAATTAATTACCAACATAGGAAGTAATAACAGACAGTTGTAGTAAATAATTATAATCGTAACTTTTAATAGTATCACTAAGTAACATTACCTAAAACAACCTTGTACGTAGGCGAGAAGCCAGCCACCTGTCTACTAGTTTATGAAATATTGCCTTGTTTCATAATTCTAGTTCACTTAGTAGTGAAGGAATCTAATCCCATTTTAATAGTACTACTTACATGAATATTTTTAATGTTAATGATCGTATATAAACTAAACTGGATGACTTAAACTGAGAACTTGATGACACTATTATTACTTATTACAAAATGATAATTTCTAGAAATGATCTGATCCACTCTGATCTTAGTGGTTATAAAGATGAGAAAGAGAGAGACGAGAATCAGTTACAAATGTATTGATGGTTTATCGAAATATCACATTATTGATTGGTTTATATGAAAAATATGATGGTTGAAAAATAAAAGCAAATGGTAACAAAGACAATGAAAATGGTGTCTTCAATGAGAAAGACATTAATTAGATAAAGTACGTACGGACACCATCGCTATTATAAGCCTCGTAGGCCTCGCCTAAATAAGTGGTTATTTCGTGTTGTTTCGAGTTTATCTTCTCTAGCGCAGTTATTATGGTTTAGTCGCCAAAGGGAGTGGTGACATAATAATATGTTTTCATAAATCCCTCATCACACAGTGAAAAAAATTATTAACAGTAATTAATTTTATTTATACTGCCAGCGTTAAAACATTGTTTTCTTCTTCTACAGATGTCAGCCATCGACCCTGACTGCGGAGTCAACGCCATCGTCAACTATACCCTCGGGGAGAGCTTTGTCAAGCCACAGTTTACTGTGAAGCCTGACAGCGGTGAACTTTGTGTTTCAGCACCTTTAGACTATGAAGCTCATAGTGACTTTGAATTTCCAGTTGTGGCTACTGATAGAGGTATGTAAAACTCGCATATTATAGTAATAATTTCATATCCAAAACATGTTAAAATGGCTGGACAAATTTTTGTACATAAAGTCATGCCAAAATAGATAAAATAGCAATATTAATCTAAAGATGCAGAAATAAAAAAGTTAAAGAAATAAACCATCCAGCTATTTATATATTTCATAAAAATAAAACATTGCAAGAACTATAAATAAATTGCGTGACGTGGTCTGTAAAAATTTTAATTTTCTTAAACTTCACGATAGATTTTAATCATAGATTAAGCTGCTTGGACGCGTGCAAAGGTCGAGAAACTTAATCAAGAAACTAGTTACACTAAAACAAAAATGTAGATGATATACAACAGCCCTTATATTAAGAGACTTACCACTACACAATATTTCTTGACGTTAAAATTCAAAGCAATTTGTTTAATATAGCAAGCATTACCTAAAAGTAGGTTAACAACATTCCCTCAGTGTGTTTCTATTAATTTTATAATAATTAGCTTTGAGATCAAAATATATTTATTATAATAGGTATCTACATAAATATATTTTGTGAAATATCTTGGTTATGAAAACATTGTTTCTCTATATTTTAAGAGCCCAAGAACTCAAATTAATAAATAGTATTTTTGATCACACACTTTTGAATTTTCTTTATAATTAGTTTTCGCTTCAATTTTATTCAATTTATTAAGTCCTTAAACGCTATGTATACAAATGTAAACAATACGATTTTGTATTATGTCTGCAGTCTGGCATTCAATGTGATACTGTACAATAAAATTATACATTAGCTAGTTCACGTCGTGCTTTAAGATTAGATGACAGTATTTTAAATTTATGGAAACAGTACCTAGAACATCGTTATCAAAGTAATTGTTCCTTACATCGCAGGTAATCTTTCTAATAGCTGTAATATTACTTTTGCATCAAAATACTGAGAATGTTGAAAATCTTCCAGAAATATGAGATAATCTCTCATGAAATACAAATTGCTTGATAATTTGATTAAAACTTTTGAACTTACTTGACATTTAATAAATATAAGTATTAACGGACGAATTTAATGATAGATTAAGCTGATCGCGTTAATATGCATGCAAAGGTCGACAAAATTAATCAAAATTAATTATTATGGTGCTTTTATTATTAAATGCATCACCTTGGTTTTGGAGACATGAAAGTAATTTTATTCGTTTTTTGTTTGTACACTTAAAATGATTTGAGTCTACTTTTTAATTTCTTTTTTGTATCTTTTTGTATGTTTCACTTTCTCATTAATCACCGTCATAATAATGAATTAAAAATTGAAGTAAATATACTCAAAGGTTTCGAAACCGTCACATCGGTGAGGCCCGAAATAAATTCCAATGATGTCCGTCCCAGTCGAAAAGCCATCCCTTCCTGATTTATGGAGAGAGAATTGTGCAACTATTGCTTGGTTTTATTTTGTTACCTCGAGCGGCAACTTTGTCTCCGAAAACGGAATTTTGCGAATTTTTTTCCAGATTTCAAGATTCTGACGACTTTGTTTGTGTATTGAGATTGTACTTTTTAAAATTTTAGAACTTAATAAGAATTTACAAAGTATTCTTTACTGTGTTATATAAACACATTTTATAGCGTTTAAAGAGACTATAAAAATATACGATACTATTCTGCCTGAAAGACCAGTCAATGGTTATAGTATTTATTATGGTAACATTGTACAAGGTAATTACCTACCTACCGTAAAATGTAGCTGTTCTTTTAAGGATTATTATTAATTTTACTGTTATCACAGCATTTAATAGTATAACACTAGCAGTGAACTCTACAATTTTAAAATTAATTGATTTATTAATAATTCGATTGTAGTAAATATCAATTACGTAGTTTCTGTTTTATTAGTAAGGCATTAAATATTTGATAGAAGGGAAACTAATAAATTAATTAATTGACACATAGTACTTACACAAGCATTTGTTATAAATAATATTTGTTAGTATTCCAGCTTTGTTATACCAAAAATACGAGTAAATAAGGTCACTAAATTAAAGGAAAAGAAATTTTGTAACTTGACTGTACTTTAACTTACTAATATCGAAAGTAACAACGTCCTTAATCAAAAGGAACCTCAACTTCAATTTAACGCTAAGCTCTCACAAGCACATAAATCAACGACCTGCCAATTAGACATAATATTACAAACAATACATACAATCAATACCAATTATTTATTCGCAGGAGGCCTGTCCACGACCGCTATGGTGAAGATCCAACTGCTTGATATAAACGACAATGTCCCAGTCTTCACTGTTAAGGATTACAACGTGTCTCTGAAAGAGGGACGGATATCAATCGAGCCGATTATTGCAGTCTCTGCAGCGGATTCTGATTCAGGAAGATTTGGTACAATAACCTACAGAATTATTAGTGGAAACGAAAACGATGTATTCAGAATTGACAGAAGTACTGGTGAAATTCTAGTTACTAAGCCAGCTTTGGTACAAGCGAATGGTAAATTTGATTTGGAAGTATCAGCTACTGATGGCGGTGGTCTGACTGCTCCACAAAATGCTGTAGTACATGTGACTGTCATGACAACTGGTTCTGGATCAGCATTGTTTGACAAACCGAGGTATAATTTTCGAGTGAAAGAAGACATAAGGATTGGGACTGTTGTTGGAAATCTGAAGGCTACCGTTAGTGAAAGAGGTAAGTCCAAAAATGTATAATCATAAATATAAGACATAAGATATAAGTAAAATATACTCGTAAGTGGAGATGAGAACCAATAACTGTAGTACTAAAATTATAAATATTGAGTGTTTACAATACAATCCCTTTTTTCATCCCATGTCTGTTTTGGTTAAGTCATAGCCTAACCAATTAACTGATTTTATCTTAGACCTGTAAAGTAGGTACGCATGATTGCGTTTTATTGTTTTACTTACACCCAATACCACAAATATATTTATATTTTTCAGCTTGAGAAACATTCATGTCAAACAAGTTAATTGTTAACATCCATGTTCGTCTATAATAAATATTATTATAATTAAATGTAAGTTTAAAAAGTGCATAAAATATGACTTTATCATTAATGAGTAAAACAAACTTTCTTTACCGTCAGTTGTGAGAATTCTGTCTATTGTTATTCAAACAAAAACATGATCAATTTTCATGTCAACAGCTCATTAAGATTCCGGGAAAGAAAGTCAGTATTGCTTTCTTATTTTTGTTTGTAAAATGAACTACTCAAACGGGTCACTAATGACATAACTCAGATATTTGAACGGTTTAGATGTTCTGAGTTTGTTTCAACACACTCGATACTTCCAAAGTTTGTCAGATATTTATGAAGGAATTAATTGTCAGCATAATTAATAAGATTAGACGAAGACATTTCATTAATCTACTCATTCACAGTAATCTATTTCATTGTCCTTTTTAAATTTTATGAACAATTTATCTATTTGTATTTTGCGATACAATATTGATAGATAGGCTTACGAGTATAATATATTTTGTTTCCATTTTTACACATCGTTACGTAACTAATTTGTTTAAAGATCAGACACATTACTATTACAAAGATAATACTCTCACATTTGCGATTATCTTTGATGAAAACAGCAAAGCGCTTACAACGCAGTTTGATAACTAACGAAGGAACATACATGCGCAAATTGTAAACGTAAATTGCCTATTATTCTCTTTGGCCGTTTAAAAAGAAATTGTCCTGTATTAATGGTTGCCGGAAACAAACGTAAAACGTACAAACGACTCAATGCAGACTACCGTTGACCGCTATCACCCTATGACTTCATTTCGCTTTAACAAATTTATTGAAATCGTGCATAAGCTGTTTGCTTTCAAATTAGAAGCTTTCAGCGATTATGATTCAAGCATTGTCTTCGCTTAAAGGTAACTAGGACGATGAAATGGTTTGTCATGATACTGTTGCAACGGTTTTTAATGGAAATGAAGACAGGAAAATGTTTTAAACTGTTGTAATACATTGCATTTTGTAAAGAAGGGGAAAAAAGTAAAATTATTTAAAAAATTATCATAAAGTAAAATTAGCGCACACGTTCCAGTTCTCCTTGTCAAATATTAAAATTGTAGTTGCTGTTTACGCCGTTCTGGGTAAAAAGTCTCTTAGTGTTTTCTCATACCATTATAATTGACATAGTTAATTTATTCATCATATTTGACTGGCCTGTTGGTCTAGTGGTTAGTGACCCTGACTGCTAAGCCGGAGGTCGTGGGTTCGATCCCCACCCAGGACAAATCTTTGTGTGATGAGCATAAAGGTTTGTTCTGTGTCTGGGTGTAATTTATCTATAATATGTATGTATTTACAAAAAAAAAATGTATTTAAGTAGCAGCAGTATCAGCTGTTTAGTACCCATAACACAAGCAAATATAATTGCTTACTTTGGGACTAGATGGCGCTGTGTAAATGTGGTAGAATATTATTATTAGGGTTGAGAAAATATTGTCTTAAAATCAGGTCAGTGTCTCGAAATAGAACCAAACATAGCTGGCGAAATGTAAGCGTGATGTAGATCTGTCCACTTCTTCGGAGAAAAAGTTGTAATTCTATATAAAGTTAAGACGCTACTTGCAACGTATTGTAGCTTGTACTTTAGACCACAATCTCATAAGGCAGGATTCCTATACAACAGTACGTAATCGCCCATTGTCTTAAGAGATCACGAGCTGATGGTACCTGGTGCATCCACTTGCCGACTTTTATGAACGCGTTTGAATTGCTGATTCCCCCTTACCATTTAGCAGAGACTAATAATTTACACGGTACTGAATATATATTTTTTAATGATAGCTGTTTGGTTTAAACTGAGATGAAGTTTCTTTGTGTGTGTGAACTGCGTGAATGCATTTTTGAATTTGAGATTACTCTTCGGTTAGTAACGTTTATCTGCTATTTAGCTACCGAAACTAGTATCACACTTCTCTGATGTGTTTTGTGATCAGGTTTATTTTGTGCATCTTCATTTAGTTGTTTTATATGGATAAATACCTACCCGGTACTTTTTTTGTGACCTTGAGATTTTGGAATCTTAAACTTTATTACGCATAGATTGCACTAACAACTACTTACTACCATTAGCAGTGTGTTCCTATCTTAATAACAAACTATCAAGATTAGTCAATTTATTAATGTTTAAAAACGTAACCGAATTACTTTCGCAATAAACAAGCGGATATGCATAGTTAATTTTTTTATAAGTGTCATCCACTTAATAGGTAGTCATTTATGTACATGTTTGAAACACATGGATGTAATATAAAATATTTCCATTAAACCCATGGCATACTAAACGTTGATTGATTGCCGATCGCACTGGTACCGCAATATCTCATTTCCTTTAATATTTCTCACGACACAAACAGCTGATGCTACATCTCTTCAAACACGGAAACATGATAGCATGAGAAAAATATTGCCTTTTCTTAAATTTATTGACTCACCTAATCGTCACCCAAAATATCTAGTTATACTTAAAATATAATTATGTAAAGAATTTAATTAATTAAGAACTTTAATGTTTTTTTCTTAAGTGCCTTTTACAACTATTAATGGAACATTAAAAAGTAATAAAATAATTTAAGTGAGTGCAAATCAAGGTATTATGGACGCATCAAAGCGATTTTATGACTGTATTTATATGTCTCAGATGATAATACCTGTAGATACACTTATAATGTGTGAAGGTTAGAAGGTCGTGGGATTTGAGAAAACGACTATTATTTTGCGTGTTCAAGAAAATGTAGATTATACTATTGAATTTAGTAGGAGTTATAAGTAAAAACATAAAAAAATTAAAAGAAGCAGGTACTTTTTAATCTGTCGATGAAGAAACAATTGTTTATGATATTTTTTTAATACTAGTCGATGATGATAATGAAAAAATAAATAATGCATATAGGATACTTCTCATCCAAAATGAATATTCTTATTTACGCATTTATGCAGGTTAGATATATAAGTGGCAACAGAATATCACACTTTCCGATACATAATTTTATTTCAAGGCATAGATGCTATTTTCGATTCAATTGCGTCATAAATAAAATTAGTAATCTCCTATCCAATATAACTGTTTTCCTTGTAAAGTAAATAAGATTCAAATAAAATACAGTCACAAGACCTTAGTTTAGTAGAAAGGTGAAAGATTCGGAAATAACAAATCCTGGAGATTCCAATTGAAGACCTACGTAACAGTAAACTGTTTATTATTTGTAGTATCATTGTTATATGATATCGTGCATAATAGCTGGTATAGACAATAAAACATGTTTGGTATCTCACTCGCGACGAGTGCGTTTTGATAATATTTATATACGTAGTGGTTAGTTCGCTTCTAGACTCTGTTACACCGAACTGTTATGCAATGATGAGAGAGTGGCATCCTAGACATTTGTCTGTGGTGCATTTGCACCAATATATTTGAACACATCCCTAAGCTATCGAAGCGACATGACACTTGATCCATGTGCCAATTAACTAGCCCTCTGTTACTAAAATGTAAGTCAGTTAGAAGTTAAAGTGAAAAACGAAACTAGATTTTTATTTTTGGTTTTGGTTACTTTAAAATTGTATGGTAAGTTTATTAGATTTCAAATTATTATAGTTTTTAAAAGGTGAAATGAAAAGAATATTATTCAAAAATATTATAAGTCCACCGAAATTGAGTTATTTTTTTTCTGCCTGAGGTTAGAGCGATCGACGGATTGTTGAAAGCGATGAATGTTTCAAGACTGAATATTTTGAATCCAAACTCGCATTTCGGTGTAAGAGCACTCCACAACACGAGCCCACGTATTCTGTTGTAAGCCCGGCTCTGTAAATCACTGAATTGCAAACTTCACCGTTATAGTACGTTGTGCACTTGTCTATGAGAAATTCTACGCCATGAGTCGGCCATTGTTAGGACATAGATAGCGGCCGCTTAAGATTCATGGGGTTTCAATATTGTATATGTAGATATTGAATTATTGTGAGGATTTATTTTGGTTATAGTTGGCAAAGAACCTCATGACAGGGCCTTGGGAATAAGCTACCTGACAGTGGTATAGCTGTTGTTTGTGTCTTACAAAGTTCACCGGGTGTCTTATGTACAAAAGGGCTACTAGCAATTTCGTTATTCGTAATGGTTGATTTCAATATGATTGAGCAATTGTAAAAAAAATATTATTAATTAGTTTCTGTATATAAACTAGAGCATGTGGTGAAAATTTGCCTCTAGTTTTAAGCTGGAACTTTGAACCTATTTAATGCATATACTGTCTAAATCAAACAAAACAAATGTTCCCGGTTGATGACAATAGGCTCGCCCCTATTTCATGGGACCAAACATAGCTGGCGAAATGTGGGTGTGAAACACCTCTGTTACCCCTTCGGGGAAAAAGGCGTGTGCTATGTGCTGTGTGCTGTGCTGAGCAATTGTTTATAATTACAGGACCGAATTGAAAACTAGTCGAGATTGTATTGCAACCTCATGAATTCCATTTTTACGTCAGTCTGTGTAGTCGTTATGTCTCGTCTATCTAACATTGATGACGTAGTTAGTTTGAGAGCAGAATTTTGTTTATCATTATAATTTTAATATCATTCTATTTTCTGGTATCTAGTGACTTTAACAAAATAATTTACTACAAATACCTGTATTTATGACACAATTCCACGGAATTGTGTCATATCTAATTCTTACAAATAATCTAATTGACCATATCGTAAAATTCTTAAGGGAACGTATCACAAATTACTTTAAAAAAAAAATAAGGAACATTCGTAAGAAGGTCAGTCTTAATATCTGAATATTAAGCCTTTTAGCGAATATATTATAACTATATATACTTCTTAATCCATGTAGTACTGGATTAAGAATACATAATGTCACTACCCCATACAAGGCACTTAAGGCAGAGCACTGTGAGAAAAGCAAAATTCGATACAAAACCAACCTGTCTGGCCAGCATGGTATAAGTAAGCTAAATTCCCTCCAAAATATTTGTGTGCCAATCAGTGTGACATCTAAGGATTGTGATGATGATGATATTATTATACTTACTACATTATACTCGTAAAATTATATTCTCCTTCTGTAAGGAGATGTCCATGTTTAGCATTGGGACGTTATAAGATGTTGATAAATATATGCATAGAATGTTTAAGTTGTTGAAGTAATAACCAAATCACAAGTCGAAGTTTTATGACGTCAAGTTTTCATGCAGCTAGAAAGTTATTTAGCGAGAAGTGTTAATTCATTAAATCGGTAACATTTAAACTCATTTTAATAAATCAAATAAATATATTTGAAGTATGTTTTAGACGAACCAAATTCCATTTCAAAGTGTGATCTAAACAAGAATTTAAGATTTAAGATGCGATAAGATTAACGTGAGAACTATAATTTGGTTATCGTAGGAGGTACTTCAGTAGTAATATTAATAAATTCTAAACTAATTAGCTAAATCACAATACTGGTATCAACTATATACGTATTGCAAATCAAATCTTTAGATTGAGTTGATTTTATCTTAAAAATCACATTGTACTTTTGTCGTATGGTTTAATTTAAAAGCGTTAACTGTTCTCTGACGATAGTCTAAGATTAATTACTTGATATCAGTTTTTAATTCTTAATAATGAGATACTTATGTCCTTCATAAAATATAATAGTTCTATTTCTTTTAGCACTATTCTTAAAAGAAATATTTTATGAACTGTGAGTGTTCCAACAAAAAGTTATGTAAGTAATTGACTAAAGCTCAGCACTCTAAAAAATATTTTTTATTACCGTCTTTTGATTTCCATTCCAAATAATAACATTATTAAGCAAAAATATGTCAATCAATTGTTCTTAAAAGCATCGTAATACTAACGTCATCACTTATAATTTAGACCCAACCCGAACTCGCTTTGAGTTTAATTAGAAAGAGGTCCATAACGTTTGCGTTCAATACAGACGCACGCCCCCTCAGATTTATAGCTGCTGGCCTGCAGATAAACATCCATTAATTAAAAAAATATTATATATTGAAGTTTACGAATGAACGAAGCCAGTTTTTAAATGTAGTTGCCAAATATTACGATGCTGTGATAGCCTTAATAATTTGACGAAAAATAAATATTTATTACATGTACTAAATTGCAAAAAAACAGATAAATATAGTGGCTGTAAAAATGCAGCAATCAAGCTCTATAATAATAGACTACAACAAATGCATTAAGAAACTGATAAAAAGTTAATCTCAATAAGAAAGACATGACTTGTTACATTCAAGTTGAGTGGTGATTTTTATCTATTAAGTTATTTAACGTGCCAAAACAAATGTTAACAATAACCCTTATAAAATTAAGATCGTGTAACTATTATCGATATTATAATTAGCATTCGATTACTAGCTAATCAAATATCGATTTGACTCGCATCACCGTTAGACCACACGTGCGTAGGTACATATTATATTAATTTATCAAATGTGACAGTTAATCTTCTAAATAATTCTCATCGCCGTTACTGTGCGCTTCTGCTAAGAATTATTTGGTCGTAATTTGACTGCAGCCAAAGGTAGATATATAGCTTAAAGTGAATTTGAAAGGCGCCAATGCTCATTCGCTTTAATATATTAAGGTGTGGAAACTACAAACTTGATTAATCAGTACTTAATTAAAATTTTCAATTATAAGCGAGAATAAATTATTGTTATAATTTAGTAAAATACTCTCTTTGAAATGAACAAGAAAACATGAAATTTTACAATTAATAATAAATACCCTATTAAGAATGACCTGAAGCATTCTATGCAGTATCAATACCAATATAATATAGTAAATATAAATATGTCCGAACAAAAAACAAGGAACAAATCGAGGAACATGGCTGCGCAATAATATGAATAGCATTACGCAAATTAGGGACGATAGCAGGACCCAAAGCCTTTTGTGTAGACAGGCACTGTCTTAGTTCTTTAGACATAAGCTTTAGTGATTTAAAGTAGTCTGAGAATAAAGACAACTATAAAAATGGGAAAGACAAGGATACGATAGTATAAAATATAGTAACAATCATGCAAAATGTTATAAATTTGTTATCTAAATGATAATTAATATAAAACTAATAAATTATCATTAAAGACCTTTGAAGACACAAAAGATGGCGATGCCAAAGATACTATAAAACATCTGACAGTAAATTTGTGCAGATAGCCTGCATATTATGTATAATTACAATAATTCAGAGTTAAATATCCTTACCCAAATTCAGAACCAAACCTATAGTTTATTAACATTAGAAGGATTAAAGTAAATCTTATGCTGTTTTATGATGGCTTAAAAAAAACGTTAAAAAATTTCACGCTCCCGTGCAATCGAACAGTGACTGAAAATTTGAAATTCGAATCTGCAGATTCAATGATACATTTGGATCTGTGTGCGCCAGCGCAATGATTTGTAGGGTGAACACTCTTTTGAAATCTTAGATTAGATACTTTGTATACGTTAAACTACGAATGATCTTAAGGTGAACTATTAATTATAAATTCAGTTTTTGCAATTGATTTCGAGATTAAACGTATTTTATTTTAGCAATTATAAGGTCTTATAAATAATATTACTTGTTTTGAATAACACCGTTCTTAATTCGATTTCATTCAGAAGGACCTTAGTACCTACGTGTTAGGTTTAAAGAACTTTATTACTTTATTACAGTCCACTTAATGAGCATTTTCATGTACATTTTATATAATATATTTTGACTTGAATTTTAAATCTGGTATTAGCAATTTGAAAGATACATTCCGCATTTACTTCTAAAGAACAATGATTCATTGGTTTACTATATTAAGATACACTCGCAAAGCTGAGACCTTTGGTAGCCCTATCCCAGGTACACCCAAATAAATCCAGCGAGGTCGGCGACCCCTCACCGCGGCGACAGTTTTTGTTGTGGAAATTTTTAGACCTCCTTTTTTAAAGGTCCTGTAGGTACCTCAATTATTTTCGACTTTTTACTTCAGCGTTATTTCGTCTTCACGTTTGATTCACCTTATTTTCTCGTGTAGGTGTTTAATAGGTGTAATTTTGTTTGCGACAATGTTATACGTCAAATAACGTGTGTATGAGATTTTGGATGACTTAGTTTTTTCATTCTGTTTGTTAATGTTGCTTAATTAACTCGAGAATCGAGAGAAAATTACTTAGTTTAAATCAATTAATTACATTTTTTTATTTGTTTATTTTTTAAGACATTGCTTATCTATTACTTCTCTTTTATAATGTTACGTCACATACATCTCTTATTATCCGAACTTAGTTTCAATAATTCATTACCACTTAAATCAGTTTTAATATGCAGTTCTTTATTGCCAGATATGAAATTACATTATAAACAAAGCCTAGATCTTTAACTTCTCATTTAATCCTTTAAGGCTGAGCGATTTTAATTCACGACCTCTATAATTTATTTTAGATTAAAATCCTTATTTACATCATTGCCAATTAACAGCACATCAAAATCGTGGAGGCATTATTCAAAACTAAAGATAATCACGTAAGATAAATTAATTCAGTCGAATTAAAATCTACTATTCTCATAGGTGGAGATTTACAAAGCTTAATTGAACCAGGCTGGGTGCGCGTGAGTCTGATAATCAGTTCAGCCGTTAATGATTTCAATTTAGAAGGGCCAAGATGCAAATTTATTTTGTAATGCGAAGTGGGCCGGTATGCCACAGGAGTCAGGGTTGCTAATAGGGATGATTTAGGATTCGGTTATTAATGATTGGTGCTTTGAAATAATTACAATACATCTTTAAAGGTATAGTGCATTGATACTGATATAACGTGTTGTTGATCCAGTGAACGGGATTGGGACAACTAATTAAGTGGTATCATGCACTGCATTTGATAGGTCAATTCTTTTGTAATTCTGGTGAAGAATTATAATGAAAAAAAAAAGGCTAGAGCCTAAATAAAGGCACCTATATACTATATACCTAAAAGTTCGAACTAACGGTTGCATTGGATGGCTTTTGACTGGCTCTTCCAAATTCTACATTGAAAACGTACTAATAGTGGCCCATTTTTTGTTAAATCTTCTTAGTATGAAATTCATAAATGCCAAAAAGCGGTCTATTGCAGTACAAGCCTGGTTAGAAAGAGCGTATTACCTACAATCTGGCTAAGCCGGAGACACATTAAAAATGTATCTATACATTTTTAGAACGCGTCCATTGCACCGCTATTATATTCGATCTGTCATACTTTGGTGCAATGATATTCTTCTTTAAATTCTCAAGCCATTTTTCTCAAATTATGCTAATCTATTCTAATATTTAAAGCTGAAGAGTTTGTTTGAACGCTAGGATCTCAGGAACTACTGGTCCGATTTGAAAAATTATTTTAGTTTCGAATAGAGAGCCCATATAACATCACGCTACGGCCAATAGGAGTTGAGCAGTGGGCAAACAAAAGCGACGGGAGCGTAGCCTTCCTTCTTTTTGTGTACACTTCATATACTAGCACAAAGGTACCTATGTAAGTATATTTATCTGGTATTATTACACTCAAAAACTAATATTAACAATAAAAAAATTCATTCATGTCAAGCAAATGCTAATATAAAACCTCTTTGTCATGAAGAGCCAAATACAAAACTTCTAGATTTAAACGGATTATATGCTCCAAAAATAAAATATAAGTCGGCCCTACTCACCATTCAGATACCTAATGAATTGACTAAACGCTCGGGTCAAACGTAAGCGCTTGATATAACTTTATTGCGATTAGTTCAGACGAATATTTGCTTGCTCGTTTTTAATATACACCTCATTTTTTCAAATAAAATCCGTCGTCTTATGATAATTTAAAGTAGCCATGAATTTTAGCTTTTAGACATGGATGGATTAAGTAAGGTGGTCTGATCGTGACATAAAGAATTTTAGAGTTGCATTTGTTTTTTATTGAATGGTAGTTGGTTTACTTAAAATGGCTATGACATAAACTTTTATTTTAAATTTTTTGCATATATTATTTTATTAATGTTCATTCTTGCAAATAACATTGAGACACATGGCCTTGCAAAGCTAAAAGTAACAGAAACTCAAATATTAAACTGATGAATCTGAATATAACTTTTATTGAAAAACTTACAGAGCAGCTATTGAAACAAATCAAAGTGCATCTAAAAACCACCGAAAAATAACGACAATTCACACAAAAACAACAGTTACGCCAAATCCTGTGAATCCAACCGAAAATAAGTCTGCGTTCGCGCATCGGCAACTGTATAAAGAGGAGAGACAAAGGGGCAACGCGGGGGTGAATACGACAGGGGGGAGGAACCGGGACCAGTTAAACAAAGACTGCGGAGCATGTCCACGAATAAGACTGTATATCAATCTTGTGTCAGCGTACCTGCCCAAAACGACTGGCATAAAAAAAAGTGCGCCGCCCGCGCAAAAAATAAGAAACGCCGGAAAAAAATTTTTCGACAGTGAACCCCTTTAAATTGTTGTGAGAGCTGCCAATTAAAAATTGATAGATACAAAACCGTTTTCGGCAGATAGTTTATTTCGGGTAAATTTTCCTGTCTTTAAGTGGTTTAACTGGGTGATTGACGGGGAAATAGTTATATATTTCATTGGCATAACAACACATTATCACAATAAAATTGTATTTCAATAACCTATTCTGACTACCGTAAAATCAGGGAAGTATCTCAGAGAAATTAGCCACAAAACGATTGTTGCTAATTTCTTAGTTAAATTAACTAACTTCTTATTTAAAATAACTTTTTAAATCACTAATTGCCGATTCAAATTATTCGAGGAGCTAATTGATAAGTAGAGGACAGAAAAAGTCTAAAATAATCAATCTGAGTAGTATCATGAAATTCAAGTTATTGTACTTCTGGTTACAAAGTTGCAGACACATTTGTAAATCTATATTTAAAACGTATTTTACATAATTGCGACTTACTACCTACGCCTACACAACATAACTAACTTTTGTATGTAAATGTTAACAAACATAACAACAGACAATTAGCAATAAAAAGCTTTTGAAAAACAGACCAAAAAGCTTATTGAGAGACAATACAATAGTCGGCAGGGAACGGCCAGACATCCAGACATTAATTTAACTTGCATAATTAGTTTAGAAGTGACAAAAATAGATCAGAACTTTGTTGTAGTAGTTTGTTGCATATTGATTTCAATATAGACATTATTCGAACCGAACCGATAAGTAAATGATTTTAGAAATTTTATTTTGATGAAAGTTATAATTTATGATAAAGTTGTTTTTCCGAAAGTATAAATATGAAATACAAGTTCAAGTTTTATACCAAATTAGCAATGTAGTGATCTATCAAGAAATATTTAATTTGCAAATTTAATTACATAGAGCGTAAAATTATTTATCTTTTAAAACTATACTACTTTACATACCCCGGGAAGTTAAAACAGAAACAAGCAGAAAAACAAAAAAGTTAAATTTTATAATTTTAGTAGCAAATAACTTCTTGCATGTCGCGAATGTTAGACACAATTGAATGTCTGGTCTAGTATGTGCTGTAATTCTGTCTACATATTCACTGAGATTCTTAAACAATTTATATTTCACGATTTACAGCACTCCATAAATTGTTATGACGGTCATAGGCAGTTGCCCATATGCATCAGGACTTGGGCTTATCGTTTACGACTAGCATGTTCTGATAAAGAAGGGACTATTTACACGTTAGGTGCTAGTACAGCTTCTAAGAATATGGTGTAATTTTTCATTCGTCCACTACCTACACCAAGAGTGTAGGGGTCATTAAGCGACTGTTAAACATGAGGTCAAGAGTCGATGCTCACATATTTATACTAATATTATAAATCTGAATTCATGCTACATGCATATTAAATTTATTTCTTATGATCGGTTTTTTCTTCAACATCTTGTCTTTCGACGAAGGCCTCCCCCAAAGATTTCCTCCTATCTCTATATCTTGCTATTATTGTTAATTCTGGACCGGCAACTCTTTTGAGGTCATCTTCCGAACGTTTTATTTGTCGACCTTTACTTATTTTACCATCCCTTCTGAGTTCTGATATTATTCTAGTCCATTTCTCATTTTTCTTTCACCTCAGTACTACCCATTTTCCTTTAAGTTTTGATATAATAATTTGGCATTATTGATATAGTAGAAGTCTCCAAAGAGAGACTTTTGCTATAGATAATGACAAATCCAAATGTCAATGCCGATTATACATTATCTTTAATTGATTTCACGTGAGAATTCTATTATTTCTTATATTAACTGCCTCGGTGGCGCAGCGGGAAGTGTATACGACTGCTGTGCAAGAGGTCCCGGGTTCGATTCCCGGGTCGGGTGAAAATGGTATTGGGTTTTTCTATCACGAAATTCCAGTATTAAAATTTTCCCGGAGTTTGGTAAACAAATATTCCCGGTTGATGACAATAGGCTCGCCCCCTATTTCATGGGACCAAACATAGCTGGCGAAATGTGGGTGTGAAACACCTCTGCCTACCCCTTCGGGGATAAAGGCGTGATGCTATGTTATGTTATGTTATGTGTTATTAATTGCTATGCCATCATCAGTTAGTCCACTTTTAGTATTAATAAAACAGGTAATAATAACTTTAAATAACACAGTTTTGAAGTGTTAACTACGTACAATATTACTTCAACTTAAATAATGTTTAATTATATTCCGTAACCGACCCACAAAAACCACGCAATGGATGTCTGAACTAGATATGCTTTTAGATAATTAATATTTTGCATTTGCATATAAATTGCTTGAGATTCTAGTTTCGGTCTAGTCACGAAATTAGGAAGCTATTTTGATGAACAGCAAAAACTTTTCGTATAACAATAATTACCAGTAAATTACAAGTATGTGGATATAATATTATAGAGAGAAAGATTGATTTAGTTAATATATTTGGTTTTAAAATTAAGATGTTTTTATAGAACAATGCCAATGATTTAAAAATGTTTGTGCAACGTATATTTAAAAGTACATTAATCAAATTATCATTAAAGTTCAAAAAGTAAACACACGAAGAAACACCATACCTATTACTAAAATGTGGTTGCATCAGTATTGAAGATATAGATTAGAATTTTCTGGAATGACGTAAATATTGCAGCTAATATGAAATTGTATATAAATAAGTACAACTTAATATTACAGTAAAATAGTTTCTGAGTATAAAAGACATACGAGTTGGAAAGTAAAGTGATACCTCAGCATAAATATTTATAGGGCCATCAATAGCGGTGCGGTCAATTTCGCTCGGATGCTCACAATCTGGGAAAATTGAGACAAGCGGCGTATATCCATACCTATATGTCGATAAAGGAACTAGAACATACATTCAAATAACTCCCTTTTTTTATAAGCAGCCTAAGATAATAGTGAAATATAAATACAGAGGTTCATTAGAAAGAAAGTAAGATAAAGTGGTAAAAGAAAAGCGTGATGCTGTTTAAACTAAAAATACCAGTTATGTTATTTTAAAGTATTTATATTCGGTTTTATTTTAATTTAAAAGTAGGTAACTATATTTCACTTTTTTAAATAAACTATAATATTTCAAGTGTTATTTATAAATTAAATTTCAATTTTCAATGTAATTTTATTCTAATGTTATTTTATTTTAATAAAATTGTAATTTGCTTTCATTTAAAAAATGAAATTTTATATAATATGCTATGCCACCAACCCCTCATGCTTGATATAAATTGATTTTATTTAGTAGTATAAAGACAAAGACAAAGACAAAGAGTTAAAATGCAAACTTTATTCAACCGATTGAAATAATATTTCATTTGGATGGTACTTACGTCTCGATAATTATGCGCACGTAAAAAATAAGGTAGGAAAAATATCTGTTTTTTCATTTTATAGGTACGTAAAACGTTTGGTGAGCCAGGACTCACTTTTGGCAACCTAAACTATCAATAATGATGGCTTTAACCGTTTAAAAATTAATGTGCAACTTGTTTCATTTTACTTAAAATAACTGTATTTTGAAAGTGATTATAAAATACTTGTCTTTTTTTAACCAGGTCAACCACCAGTCCGCTACAGCATTGTCTCCGGGGACCCCGATCATAGTTTCACCATCGACCCTCTGACTGGAGTTATCAGAACCGCTGGACAGCTGGATAGAGAAACTAGTCCCTCGTATCTTTTGAATGTTAGAGCGACTAACGCAAATCCTTCAAATTATGATCAGACACAGGTAAGACTTTTTTGTCTATACACAACTTTCAGACACCAAACATCAATTAGTAAAGAATTACACCCTTTTATGAATAATATAAGACATTGATGATGACTTAAGAAATTGGCAAAGCTTATTTTAAATATTAATAACAATACCTATTATACAATACCCTTCAAAGAAAAAGTTAGTAACAGATTAGTTAAATAAACTCATATTTAATTAAATCCACAGGTCCAAATAACTCTAGAAGACGTGAACGACAATGCTCCAGAATTCGGCACATCATCAGTACGAGTCTCTGTAGCTGAGTCAGCTGCTATAGGTTCAGTGGTTTATGCAGCTAAGGCTGCTGATGAAGACTATGGCAAGAATGGACAAATTAGCTATCAACTGGTATCAGCTACAGGACCTTCAAATACTTTTGCTGTTAATCATCAGCATGGCTTGGTGACTTTGTTGAGGTAAGTTTAATAACTATGCTGATCTATTTCATTAAATACTTGCATTATATCATTATTTTGATGTCTCTTATATTATGATAAATGACTCATCACCCGAAATTCTTCCGTCTTTTTCCACTTTCAAAAATAATCAATTGAGCATTTTGTCATATTCTCTAAATAACTTTATAATAATAATGTTGTTCATAAGTCTATTGAACTTGCAAGCACATTGAAATTACAATTTATAAAATCTTATTTTTCTATTCTAGGTCCCTTGACTATGAGAATCTCGTGCGCCACACGTTAATCATCTCAGCAAAAGACAATGGTGTGCCATCGCTTACTGCAAACTTGACTTTGGTAGTAGATGTCCAAGATGTCAATGATAACCCTCCAGTGTTCGAACATGATTCATACAGCGCTAATGTGCTTGAATCAGAAGCCATTAATGCTAAGGTATGTAAGCTTAAGTCATGTTCAAATATATCATTGTAATTTTGAAATAATTCACGAAAAATTATTAAGTTTGATAAATAATCAAATTGTGTGATTAAGCAGAATTTTATTGGCAGCTATACATTCGAACATAATGTTATGAATCTCAAAAAATAACTAACAATGCCTTCATAAATAGTTACTAATCTCTTGATAACAATTTATGGGATATCGTTTTAACTGAACGATAATAATCTAAAAGTATCGAATTCACATTAGCTGTCTAATTCAAAGTACCTATATAATTTTAAGTGAATTCAATCTTTTGACTGAAACAAAGACTGGTTTTATTAGGTTGATAAATTATTGTAACGGGGTATAATTTTTTTTGTAGTAGTATATTAACTTATACTTATTACTTACGTTTTATCCACAGATTCTTGAAATCCAAGCGATAGACAAAGATACGGGAAACAACGCTCGTATTACATATAAAATTGCACCAGAAACCACCAACGCTACTGAAGACTACTTCAAAGTACAACCAAGCACTGGTTGGGTTTATCTTGCGAAACAACTAGATAGAGAAACTACTGCAAGACATAAAATGCTCATAATCGCTGTCGACAACGGTATACCACCGCTATCAGCTACAGCCAGCTTAGTAGTCAATGTAATAGATGCAAATGATAATGATCCAATGTTCACTAAAGCCACGTATGAGTTTCAAGTTGAGGAAAATCAAAAGGCTGGTGCATTCGTTGGGAAGATTGCGGCTACTGATGCTGATTTAGGTGATAATGCAGTTATAAGATACAGCCTGTTTCCCAGCAATACAAGTTTTAATGTCAATCCAGTTACTGGTAAGTCTAGTTTTATCATCTCATTGATTTTAAGTTTAGTATTTAATTGAATTGTTGTGAGAGATTAACATACCTAAGTTCAATTACGGATATTTAGTTGGAAAAGATAAAATTCATAGATTTTGCCTGGAGTCTGGAATTCAATTCGTTAACCCCCAATAGTCTTACCCCATAGTTTTGACATAGACACAAAACAGAGATCTCTGTCTAATTAAGATATAATGTATGAGTATGTATAATAGCAAAATTGTGCACCTTCAAAATTAAATACGCTATATATTTCATAGAAATTGACTTAACAATTAAATATGAAGAGCAAAAAACTTCATTTTTATTATGACAAGTGATAGAATCTTGGTCATCGATCTAAGATCTGTAAAAGCTAAGTTTTTACAAAAGCTCCTTGCACTTTGAACTACTCAAATAGCGTTTTTGCATATTACTCAAGAATAAAATAAAAATAATGTTTGATTTATGATAGACATTACTTTGTCTAGTCTTCAATACTTATAGGTTGACGTTGAGCTGCAATTTGTCATTATAATCCGAATAAGAACTTCCGATGGTTGACCCGGCTACAATGACTACTGATACTGGCAATGAACAAACCCGCGTGAATAGTTCAAGGCCCATGTTTGATAAATACCCGATCATTATATAAAGTACCATCATAAAAGATTTTCGACATTTTTCATAATCGCAATGAGAACTTGAGAAGCATACTTTCTAAAATCATTTGTATAATCTTTTTGTTTTCTCAACTTAAGAAATTAAGCCGATGTTCTGTTACGGCTTCAATAAATTGTAAATATAGTTGTATTCTATTATCTATAGATCGATAAAATAAATTAATTTTCACCTAGTAAGTTTTACAACCACACACAGTCCCGGCGCTACACGGATCATTACATCGTGTACAGACCTAACTAAGAACAATGAAATTTTACCGTAATACCAAATAGTCTTCGTATTTGTTCACCAAGAACTTCACTGCAAGCGGCCACTTGTCCTTTGTTTAGTTTGCCGGCACTTTTGAAAGCTAAAACCCAAAGTATGTAAGTCCCTTGAAACTCATTGATTGAGTAAACATTTTGGATAAATAGAGCCATTTTAATACCTGCACAATTTGAAAGTATAGGGAGCAGATCCGATGGCTTTGTTTGTTTTGGACCTTCCCATGGACCGGTGTGTAATTATGGAATTATTTCGAGTGTTCTGTCTGATTTGGTGGCTTTGTTTTGGCTTTCGTTATATCCAGAATTATTTCAGTTCTTGGTTTATCAATGGTCTTCTTTTATTATTATTTAATATTGTATAATAGTAGTTTGATATTATTGTAAGACTGTGGTTTAGAACTATAAATTGCTCAACTCATAGTAAGTACAAAAAGTTACTTAGCTAATTTGATATTTATTATGTCTACGTTATTAACAGAAACTAAGCTATCGATGTTTTTGCTTTTTAAAGCGTATTTAATAAGATATGCAAATGCGATCCTTATCCAAACCGATGTTTATCGTCGAATTCGTGTGAGTTTTAAACATGGTATAAAAAGGGTGGTAGACACTTCGTTATTCTCAATAACTGACTGATGAATGGTAAAGCTTTTCATCTCAATTCGGCTTATCGATGATCGCACCCGAACACTCCCGAGCTAGTTAGCAGCTGTAAGAGTATCTTCACATTGCGTTAATTCTTTAAGGATCGGTTTTATCTGTGACGGGTTATTCGTGGTCAATAAATTAGACGTATCTAGTTATGCCGTATTTATCAAGTAAAGTAAAATAAATTCAGGTTATAATAACAATATGTCTAATTAGAGGAGCCTATTAGCAATCTCGACATTTTGATTAGTTGTTAGTAAAATTTGAGAATGTAAGCGACAATAATATTTGTTTTTCAAGCATTTGACAGAGTGATATTGAAATAGATTGTTGTCCTAAGTACAGTCAAAATCATGCATTGATTTATTTTTATCATAATTGTAATTGGTATTATAATTGACCTGTCTGTTATAGTAGATTTCAGAATAATATCAAAGTTTTTAGTTAACTTTAATCATCTTTATAATAATATATAAATGGTTTAAGTATCTTGAAAATACCTCAAAATTTGTCAATTTATTTCCTTCATAAAGATAAAAGCGTAACTACTTACCAGTTCAATTCGCGATCTAACCAAGACCACGTGAATGTGGATTCCTCCTAAGTAGTAAAGGGTGAGAGCCAAATTCGTAAATCATTTACGACATGTGTATGTGGTCCTGATTGGGAGATTGCGCTCTTCAGCAGCTGCCCACAATGTGCTCGGTGGCAAAAACTCTACCTTTTATGAGCATTGATAGCCGTCGGCCCGTCTGTGATCTTTAGGCTAACGATTGATACAGAGGGATAATTTAGAACGTAATTTTGCAAAGAAGAGCATGGAAATTTGGCAAATGGCTCTGTTAAAAAAATTATTATACTATGGATCTTTTTAATAGAGATTTGGGTTATCCGTGTAGTGATATATTAAGTATACATAATGTCATTACCCCATCTCAACCCGTGGGTGTCGTAAAAAGTGACTAAGGGAGTACCTTGTGCAGACAAGAGCACTGCAAGAAAAGGAAAATTCGGGACAATCCCTATCCCAACCCATCTGGCAAGTGTGATATAGTAGTCTAAATTTGCTCCACATTCCTTGGAGGAGACCCGTATCCAGTAGTGGGACGTTTGTGGGTTGAAATGATGCCATTGGGTTATTGTCTTTCAAATACAGAAGGAATAATTTATAGATTCATAACCGTAATCAAACATGATTACGTCTTAATAAAACCTATAGAATTATTTTTAACTTTACTTTATTTTACTGTGTAAATTAATTTGATTCGGCTACATTTTTTAAGAATTTAATTATTAAAGCACAAGATACAAACTAAAACTTCATCATCATCATCATCAGCCCAATGACGTCCACTGCTGGACATAACTCTCACCTAATTTTCAATTTTATACTTATTTAAGATGTAATTCGTTTGGTTCAGTCTCGCATTTCGAAGATTAATAAATGGAGAATCTTCAAACTATGAGTCACAATTACGCTTATAATTCTTATTTGGCATGGGACAAAAGTTCACCGTGCCTGATCTTTTATAAGGACACAAAAACTCCACGACATCGACGCGAATTTGTGGGTGGACACAAATTGATGAAGACAGCTTAAGGCAAATCTTTGATATCAAATCTTATATTAAGATAGTATTGTCCTTAACTCATTAAAGGCAATCGATAAGTGTGATTATAAAAATGGGGGATAATTTTAAATCTTTTATGACTTTATGATATGATTGCCTCAGTGCGCAGCAGTTGAAGATTATTTATTTATTTGACTGTCACCGTGGCGCAGTGGTTAAGGTGGTCACCTTCCCACTACATCGCCGTGCTGGGTGACGTGGGTTCGATTCCCACACGAGACAAATATTTGTGTGATTCATAGATATTTGTTTCTAGTCTGGGTGTACTTTGTGTCCGTTAGTTTCATGTTTGTAAAGCTCCCCGCGACACAGGGCTTGTTCCCTAGTGCGGGCGTTGTCTTTTTAAAAACAAAACAAAAAAAAATTATACAAATATTCATAGTCCTAAGTGGAAATAGAAAAACCTTAGATGTGTGTTTCACAATCGCACACAATCATTAGTCCAATGTGGCAGGCATAGAAATATTTTTATTTTGCTACACAACTTTAAAATTGTATATAATAAAACTAGCTTCGACCCATGGCTTCGCCTGCATGGTCACGTCAGAAAAAAATATATACATTTACAGTGAATTTCCGGGCTCCTGAACTAGCCTATGCTGTATTTCAGAAACCATTATCTTCTTTCCATGTTACATAATTATTGTGATCCAATAAAAACAATATATATAAAAAAGACATAAATAGAGAAAAAAATTATAAAACTATGGCAACAATATTACCTAAGAATTAAAATTTTGAAATGTGTGTGTGTCTGTGTGATTTTGGTATAGAAAAGCGTTGATCAAGTATAAAACTCAATGTTACTGAGTGTTTTTCCATAATCATAAGAAAGATATGTCAGGTGTAACTTTTAGTACAGGAGACGCGCTAACGGATCACCGGTTAACTGTGTAAGGTCGAATGTTCTGACATAACACGACTGAAGATACGCCACGTAACTTCCGACATATATGAGTCCCTCTCATACTTATACACTTTTTGATACTAAAATTTGTAGTATTAGGGTCCCCCCCTAATACTACAAATTTTATTATCAAAAAGTGTTATTAACATAACAGAATATATAGTGTTATAATGCTACATGAAAACATAAATATCTTAACATTAATAAAAAGCAACATAATGTTTGGACAGTAAAATATCAATGAATGCTGCATTCAATACTTGAATGAATGGCCAAGCTAAATGTCTTTAAAGTAATAACATAAACCACTTGTGAATACCTTGTATATCGTTAACACTATCATCGTTATCATCAGTAGGAAATATTACAAAATATGGCTTTCGAATAATACGGTAGATTTATTAGTAATCTCAGTAACCTTAGAAATATTTGCAGACACCTTTATAATTCCTCATGATCTAAATGAATAAACATGTCAACAATAACTTTGAGCTTTCCAAATGACCAGATGTATTAGCCAAGTTAGCCAAAAAAAATTCTATTATATATTATATTTAAAAAATATTTGAAATAAAACTTGTAGAGAATTTTATTATCTACAGCTTTCTTGAAGAATGTATTAGCATTGGAACAACAGGAAGCGAGATATAGGCCAAAAACTCTTTATACTGATCTTAGACCTTAAATAACCAAAGACGCGGACACAATATTGTTGTCGACTTTTGAAATAACGTTTAGATTGCCAAGGTGAAGGTTGTATTAGGCTTTCATCCAGCGCAATCATACCAGAAGTTACTACTGTACTAAAAAGAAGACGTAAAATTTACAAAATTAAAAAGTTAAATACTTAGTTCGATTTAGTCAGTACTATTGCTATTACGAACAAAAATTTAGAAAATGAAGTATATACAATGTGTTCTAAGCCTAAATATAATATTATGTACATTCATTTAATTTAATATGCTATGAAACTATGCAAATTATGTGTAAGTACATGAAAAAGGCTAAATTCCCTTCAATCTTTGGAGGAGATCCGTGATCCGGAGATGATGATGAAATGAAAACAAAAACATTGAAAACTCAACAAATACTCAGAAAGAAACGATTAATATTTTTACTAATAAGGAAAGATTGATATTTTACTGAATAAACACAAAAGGTTAGAACCTGCCAAAAATAAATTATCAATCAAGAAAGTATTTGTTGAAAGGTCACGCCACCCGTCGTCAAGCTTGACCACAACGGGAGGCAACACAATGAATTTATGCGCGTCAATTGCGAGTTATAAACGTCGTCTCTCTCGCATGCGCCATGACCCACCATTAACTATTATTAAAATATTGCTATGTAGAAGCCTCGCTATTCTCTCCCATGTTTTATTAAAAGTCTTACCAGTACTAGATACTGTCGTCGACTATTTAAAGGCCGTATGTTACAAATGTACGTGTAGGACGAACGGGGCCTACAACTCGTTTTGTTGACAGATACCTTTTATTTTCATATGTTCTCAAATGAATTATAGGTGTAAAATGTAGTTGGAATCTTTTTGTAGACAGAGTGCTATAAATTGCAGCAATAACAAACATGATGAAACAAAAAGGTAATTGTGATCGAAGATGACGCGATTGTAAATGATCCTCTTGTCTTAAATAAGTAATAAGAAATGTGAAGCACTATTACTGATTTTTGTATTATACCAGATACCACTTATGAAAGTATTGCTTGGTTGAAAAGAGTAACAAACTTCTTCTCTTCTTCTTCTTCCATAGTCATGTCAAAATAAACGCACTAAAATTGTTAAAGGTTTTTTATTAAATAGGTATTGGTTTCGACGATAGAATTTATTTATTTTGATCTAGAAGATAACAATAACTTTTGACATAAACAGAAATCAACCATCACAACGCACATGATAATATTAACATTTTAATACCAACGTTGAAGTTGAAATAATGATGAATATTTTTTTATAGCTCGATTCCCATCGCTCATTACAGCGGTCTCTGGTACTTTTTATTATACTCCTATGTCTCTGCTAAAATATACCTTAGCCTCTTAGCGCTTGGGTTTATTATCATTTTATTAATGAGTTGGTAGTCATTTCACTACCGAAATTCTGTCTCCCCAATTTTTGAGCTTTCGGTAAGAAGATTCGGATAATCATAGTAATTCCTTCCCGAAGTGATCTATTTTTTAGGGCACTAATTTTAGGGCACAGACTTAAAGTAATCAATTTGAAATTGACAATATTCTTTGACCACATCCTATATTTATATTTTTTGGAAAGGGATGTTTTTAAACTTTATTTAGTATATACTGGTTAGATCTCAAGTTTCCGCCTGCGTAGGTTTTACTATTTCTTTCCTTAGATCTCATTTTTTATAGCTTAAACCTTCCTCAACGATGTTGCTACCTATCATTAGTTTTAGTGCGAACTATTTGTAAACACGAATTCTTTATATTTAAAATAATTGTATAAATAAAACAGGTAAATATTGCTTATGCTTTTTATATTCTTACTAAATATGTATTATATTTTTGTTTCAGGAATAATAACAACCAAAGAAAGGTTAGATAGAGAGTATAAATCATCGTATTCTCTTTTTGCCGAAGCCAAAGACCAAGGCACACTACCAAGATCAAGCCGAGTACCTATTTCTATAAAGATCACTGATGTGAATGACAATCCGCCCGAGATTATAGATCCCAGAGAAGACGTAGTTAGTGTAAGAGAAGAACAACAACCAGGTGCAGAAGTTGCTAGAGTCAAAGCTATTGATAGAGACAACGGTGTTAATTCTTCTATTACTTATTCTATCTTAAGTGAAAGAGATATGGACGGTGTTGGAGTATTTGTAATTGATACCAACACAGGTGTTATCAAAACTAGCACAGGTAAGACTATTAGTCCATTTTTGACATATGAATACTAGTCTAGTGTAATAATTATTCTACTGTGTTATTATCATATATTTAACTTAAATATTGACTTGCAGTATTAGATCATGAAGAACGTTCAATTTACCGATTGACTGTAGCAGCAACTGATGGAGGTACTCCACCAAAACAAACTGTGAGACAGCTGAAAGTAGAAGTCTTGGATCTTAATGATAATAGGCCAACGTTTACTAGTTCAAGTTTATCGTTTAAGGTAAGTTCTTGAAATAAAACTTATAACATTATCATTAAAATACTAAGACTTCAATGATATTAACTTGTAATAATCTATTTCTAATATAAGGTCTACTATCTTACAGGTTAAAGAAGATGCTAAAATAGGTCACGTAGTCGGAACTGTTGCTTGTTGCGATACTGATATCACAGAAAACTTGGTAAATGACGACGATGAGAAACAAATATCGTACCTTCTAATGCCTCTCACAGCGGATCATTCTCCAGGAACTTTCGAAATTGACCGACGCACAGGCTCTTTAGTAGTTGCGAGGCAACTAGACAGAGAAATACAAGATGAATATCGCCTTGAAGTGAGAGCTTTAGACACTTCAGCAACAAATAATCCACAGAGCAGTGCTGTTACTGTTAAAATCGAAATAGTGGACGTAAATGATAATGCACCGAAATGGTCTCAAGATCCTATTAACATAGAAATATCTGAGTTAACACCGATCGGTATGATAGTTTATAACTTTACTGCAAAAGATGCCGACTCGGGTGCAAACGGAGAATTGAATTTTCGAGTTGTATCATCTTTGCCTGCGATTAAAAATGTGTTCAACTTGGATGCACTAACTGGCTCTCTTACTCTTACTTCTGCACTTGACTATGAAACTCTTAAAGAATACTGGCTGATCGTTGAAGCAACTGACTTAGCAACAAATGTAACGGAAAGGATGGCCACATCAGCTACTGTTCATATTTCTATTACCGATGCAAACGATAACACTCCTACTTTTGTATCAGCAGCTAAAGCTGTTGTTTCACTGAATACTTTATCTGGTACTCTATACCAAGCACTAGCTGTTGACGCAGATTCAGGAGATAATGGAAGAATATCATATTATATATCTGGTGGAAATGATCATTCGTACTTTTCTATAGAGTACGATGTTGGAAAATTGACCTTGTCGAATAAGTTTGCACAAGACATTTCAAGGGTCCGACCAGGACTATATAAACTAAATCTTACAGCATCTGATCATGGAATGCCATTCCCAAGGCAAAGTCACATGGCTTTGAATTTGGTATTGCAAGAATCAACCAATATTCCTCCTAGATTTACAGATGCTTTCTATAGAGCTAATATAAGTGAAGATATCAGACCAGGCAGTTTTGTCACCAGACTGTCTGCTAAATCCTCAAGAGGAAATGCAAGTGAGTTATTAGGTGCATTTTATATTTTTTGCCTACGTTTATGTAAAGAGAGATCACGAAGTAATAAATTGTTATTTTACAGGTAACCTTACGTATATGATTCCTTCTGGCGTAGCTGATGATAAGTTTGCCATAGATGATCGTCTAGGCACAATCACAGTAAAAACTAAAATTGATAGAGAAGAAAGAGATCAGTACATATTTCCTGTTTACGTCACAGATTCCAGTACATTCCAATCAACAAGTAACTTTGATGTAGCTACAGTTACTATAAGTGTTATGGACGTGAACGACAATCCACCGAGCTTTAAAACAGGATCCTGTTATCCTTTGGCAGTACCAGAAAATAATGATCCAGAAGTAATACACACTGTAGCTGCTACAGACAAAGATATTGGTGCTAATGGTGTCGTAACATACAGTATTACATCAGGAAATAATGGCAACAAGTTTTCTATTGATTCTACCTCAGGCAAACTTACAGCCAGGACTTTAGATCGGGAGACACAGTCAAAGTATCATTTAACTATTACAGCTTTTGATCATGGATCACCTGTAGCTTTGCAAGGATCATGTAATATAACAATCATAGTAGAAGATCAGAACGACAATGATCCAGTATTCGATACCGGTCATTATTCAGCTGCTATTCCCGAAGATGCCGTGATTGATACGTCTGTAATCAAAGTTAGAGCTACTGACGCCGATTTAGGTTTCAATAAAAGAATAGTATATTCACTAGCTAATGAAAGTCAAGGTTTATTCAGAATTGATAATAAAACTGGAATTATTTTCACTACTGGGTAAGTAGATACTAGTACTCCTTCTATTTTATTTAAAAATGTCTCAAAGGGTATGTGAGTTTCCACACAATGTTTTCCTTCACTATTAGCAGTGGTAGGTTAAATGAATAGTACACAATTAAACATTTCACAAAGTGAATTAAGTTTTGCCAGTAGACATCAAATTCAGACCGGATGGTTTACATGCCAGTTTCTCTTGTATTGGGCCACTATTTACAAAAATGATCTATAGCAATTTATAGTGTTTATACAGGTAATTTAATATAATGAATCTTGTTGTCTGCAACAACAACAATTTTAAAATTAATATTCTTTAAAATGTAATGTATAATATGAATATTTTTATTTCAGAACTTTTGACAGAGAAAAGACAAGTGTTTATCATTTCGAAGCTGTAGCTACAGATGAAGGGCGATACGTTACTCGATCCCAAAGAGTGTCTGTCGAAATCACCATCAATGATGTAAACGATAACAAACCAGTATTTAGCAAGTATCCCTTCAGAGAACAAGTAGCTACACTATCTCCACCAGGACAAAGCTTATTAAGAGTGTCAGCCAGTGATAATGACATTGGAACTAATGCAGAAATAATTTACGAGCTTTTGGATACTTCTAATCATAAATTTCGTATCAATCCCACAACTGGCGTTCTAACTGCTACACAAAGCTTAGCCAGTGAGAATGGCAAGCTAATACACCTGAAAGTTATGGCAAAAGATAAAGGAAACCCACCACAAAACTCCATAGGTTTGATTGAAATAAGGGTCGGAGACTTTTCTGATCAAACACCTACATTAAACTTCCAAAATGCAACATACAATATAACTATTGAAGAAAATATGCCGTATGGAAAAGACGTGCTCCAAGTAACCGCTCTCCGTAGCGACGGGCGACGACAGAGAATAATTTATGAAATCGGCAATGGCAACGATCAGTATGCATTTGAAATAGACTCTAACTCAGGTGTAATAAGGGTGAATAACTCTGCCAATCTGGACTATGAGTCTTACCCGGGCCCGCGAAGGCAGCTCGTTGTAGTTGCGCGCACAGAAGGCTTGCCCGTCCTATACGGCTACTGCGACGTAATAATAAATCTGATTGATCAGAATGACCATGCTCCCCGGTTTACGCAACAACAGTATATAGCGAATGTCCTTGAAGGGAACACTAAGGGCGAATTTGTCGTGCAACTAGCGGCTAAGGATGGAGATCGCGGTGTGAATGCGCGGATACTTTACCACATTGTGGACGGAAATCATGACAATGCATTCATTATTGAACCCGCGTTCTCCGGATCAGTAAAGACGAACATAGTTCTCGATCGGGAGATAAGGGAGACTTACAAATTGACAGTGATAGCTACGGATGAAGGCGACCCACAGATGACTGGAACTGCCACGCTTAGGATTAACGTCGTAGATGTGAATGACAATCAGCCGACATTCCCACCGCCAAACGTGATTTCAGTATCGGAAGGTACGTTTTTATCCGTTTATTCCGTATTCGCATTCGGATTTTAAATTGCCGTTGGTCGGCCTACCGACTTTTTGAAATAAATTGGTAGAACAAAAAGCGTACCACAGAGAGGGAGGCATTTTACATAATTTGTATTCTCGACTCGGTAACATTGCGACTTTTCGATTCCAACGCTGAGATTAAATAAAAGGGACTCCTTTAGGATCAATATTTATTGGATGGTATTACATTTTTTCCGAGTGCATGTTTTAGCGGTTCACCGACGGTCCGCGGCGTCCGCGTCGCTTTTTATTCGTTTTTTATATCATTGTAAGTCGACGGAGGTTTTGTTTTAGAGAATTTTTATTTTGGCGGATCGTTAAAACGGCAGTCAAACGAGATTCGTCAGTTCATTTTGTTTCTTTTTTTTTAGGAACGGAAGTTGGGACAGTGCTCACATCTGTTACTGCGAATGACGTTGATACATATCCGGCACTGAAATACTCGATAATGCAAGGAGACAACAGTTTTTCTATAGACCGATATAGTGGGAAGATTGTGTTGAACAGACCTATTGACTTTGAAACAAGAAAAGTGTATGAAGTAAATGTGACCGCATCAGACAGTGAGCATGTAGCTAAAACTACTCTGACTATAAAAGTTACCGATGTGAACGATAACTCTCCAATATTTGATGATATATCTTACAACAGGATATTGCCTGGTTAGTATATTGTGATACTAAATTACCTACTTTTGTATAGTAAAAATAAAGTAAAAATATATGGAAATAAATTTACCGTAGAAAATTCATAAATAACACCTACGTTTCAAGTTTGTCGATCATGTGGGTTAAATTCCTACTTGACATAAATAATTAAGTATATTTTTGACAAACAGAGTTTTTACTAATAATTACAGTTATTAACTGTCGATAGAGATGACATTATATTTTCATTATATCGTACAGTTGACAGTTGTAATAATAATACAATTTATTTTTCAACAGAAGGCACTGATACTCAAGAAATTGGTTCTGTCAGCGCAAAAGACCAAGACGATGGAGACAATGGGAAGATTTCATACTCAATCCTTCGCCCAACTAAGGGGTACTACATTGATACTATATCTGGAGTCATCTTCGTGAACTACAGCGCTTTACCACCAAACCAGAGAGACACACAGCTGGCTGTAGTAGCTACTGATCATGGCAAACCTAATAGAAGTGCTGTAGCCTCCGTGAGAATTAGTACGGGAGCATCTTCGGAGATTAAGCCTTTCATAGGACAGGATGTTTACAGGTAAATTAAACTATATTATCTCCACACCAATATAACAAGGCTACGCTTACTCTGAAATGTAAAGCTTTGCGAGCAACATAAGAGAAACTCATAGTGAATACCAAACTTTAGTTAGGAATTCTAATACGTTGTTCGGTTTGGACTAGAAACTTACAACATCTATCCCACTGATAAATATTTAATAATAATTTTGCATATCATGTGCAATTTTCATTATGGTAATAACATTTGGTGTTGCAGGCGCCCATAGGCTACGGTAACCGCTTACCATCAGGCGGACCGTACGTCTGTTTGCCACCGTCGTGGTATAAAAAAAAAAAAAAAAAAATTCGCTATTGACAAGTTAAACCAAGGAGAAACTGCTACCTCCTGAAATACAAGTATTAATTTATTTCGTTCAGGAGTCAAACATATTCTCAAACATTTTTTTTAATTGCATTAGTAAAATAGTTTATTATATTTTATAACCGCATTTTAATGTTTTTACACAATAAAGTATAACAAAATATTTTCTCTTTTCCAGGATCACAGTGAACGAGGACACTGAAAAGGGATCATCACTACTACAAATTGGTGGTATAAATGATGTACTCAAAAAGTACAATTTGGACATTCATATAATTTCAGGCAACGAAAGGAATACATTTGACGTCACGCTTGAAGGAGCTCTCATACTTCTAAACAAATTAGATAGAGAAACACAAGACTCTTATGTCCTTGGACTAGCTGCTGTTGAACAAGGGAAAATTCTATCACATAGTCAAAATAAAACTTCAATTACCGTATTTATCACTGTTGCTGATGCTAACGATAACTCTCCTATATTTTTGACAAATGATTTTGAGTTAACTGTCAGTGAAGACGTGAAAATTGGTTACACATTAACGCAGCTTGCTGCTTCTGATGCAGATTTATATGGGACGCCAAATGCTGCTATTACATATAATATAACTTCTGGAGACGATGAAAAACTCTTCTATATTCACCCAACTACTGGTGTCTTAACTGTAAATAAAAGTCTCGATTATGATACAGGCAATATAGAATACAGGCTCGTTGTAGTTGCTTGTGATCAAGGCTTGCCATCGCTATGTAATGCGGTATATATCAGTGTCGGTATAATTGATGAAAATGATAATGCGCCCACGTTTCCAGTCAATGAATATTTTGAAACTATTGGTGAAAATGAAAGAGTTGGTACTTCAATATTTACTGCAAGAGCTACGGATTTAGACAAAGGTAGATACGGAAAATTAAATTACTCAATAGTGCCGTCTTCGAATAATTACAACAGAAACGACGACTCTTGGAAAATGTTTCTTATTGATTCGTCATCCGGACTAGTGAACTCTAATGCAGTTTTTGACTATGAAGTAAAGAATAAGTATGAATTTTCCATTAAAGCTTTAGATTTGGGAGGAAAAAGCACTACTGTTAAAGTCAGGATTGATATAGAAAGTAGAGATGAATTTTACCCTCAATTTACACAGAAAACTTATAAGTTCCGTGTACCGAAATCAGGTTCACTTCCTGCAGGTTATGTTATTGGACAAGCAACGGCCACAGACAGAGATAAAGGGATTGATGGGAGAATAGTGTATCAACTTTCTACGTCACACTCTTATTTCAAAATTAACAGGACGACTGGAGTAATCATCTTGAAGAAGAAAATTGATTCCATCCAAAACGTTTTTGGGTCGGATAAATCTATTAGTTTGGTAGTGACAGCTAGTTCTGGCAGACAAGGTTCACTGACTAATAAAACTGCAGTTGAAATAGGAATGAACGATCTTGCCCTTGCGTCAGATGCTAATCAAATTAACGATGCTTCAGCTGTTGCAAGCGGTGGCTTGTCTGACTGGGCATTGGGACTACTTATAGTTTTCATATTTATCATCATCATATTTGCAGCCGCGTTCCTATTTTTGCACATGAAAAATAAACGACATAAGAAAGTTAATAAACCAGGGCTGAATTCTGAAGGTGTTGGTGCTACAAATAGTTACGTAGACCCAAGTGCCTTTGACACTATTCCTATTAGAAATACTGGGGCTGTGAATACCGGAAATCAATTTGCTCCTCCAAAATATGATGAAATACCACCATACGGGCCTCACACAGCCAGTTCAAATTCTGGAGCAGCAACCACTTCTGAATTATCTGGTTCTGATCAGTCTGGGTCAAGTGGCCGAGGATCAGCAGAAGATGGTGAAGATGGAGAAGATGAGGAGATAAGAATGATCAACGAAGGTCCTTTGCAAAGAGAATCTGGTATTCATAGAGATGATGACAATCTTTCTGACGTATCAGTGCACAATACTCAGGAATATCTTGCAAGGCTAGGTATAGTAGACACTGGTACCGGTGGTGGTGCATCAACTTCATCAAGAAGATGTTCAGAGAATGTTGGAAGCAAGGATACTATGCTTCACCACGCTCCTATAGATTCAATGCACATGTTTGACGAAGATGGTGCACATGAAAATGATATAACAAATCTTATATACGCTAAATTGAATGAAGTCACCGGTAGTGAAAGAGCTAGTAGTGCTGACGAAGCTAGTGCAGCTGTGGATAGGGCTATGGCTTTAGGAGCTTTTTCAAGCACACCAGGAGACAATAACGCAGTACCTACAGCTGGTCCTTCAATGACGGGCAGTTTGAGCTCAATTGTACATTCAGAAGAAGAACTCACTGGAAGTTATAACTGGGATTATTTACTTGATTGGGGACCCCAATATCAGCCTCTAGCACACGTTTTTTCAGAAATAGCGCGTTTGAAAGACGACGCAGTGTCTTTACAAAGTGGTAACAGTGGGGCGTCTAGTGCCAAAAGTAAGGGCACCTCAATATCAGGTGGCAAAAGTGTACCGCCTCCCTTATTGACAACAGTTGCTCCTAGAAGTTGTCCGGCACCGTCCTTGTCATGTAGACAACCGCAACTATTATTGCCGAGGTCACCCATAAGTCACGATGTTCCTGGCGGGTTTTCTGCCGCAGCAGCCATGTCGCCTTCGTTCTCGCCATCTTTATCACCATTAGCTACTAGGTCACCATCAATGTCACCACTAGTTGGCCCTGGCTTGCCACCGGCACCCGGAAATCGTAAACCTCCACATTCTACCATGAGGATATGAAAATTATGAACATTTTATAACTATAGTTTATTCAATACTGTACATATTATAATTATGAACGACTGTTTTGCCTATAGTGTAGTTAGTAATATTTATTCGGCCGATGTAATCGGCTTATTCATTTTGCGCATATTGCTATTTATCTTACAGATATGCTCAAAGTGATAACTAAGCGCTTATTACCGATTTTTGCGGTAAATGTATATAAATATAAAATCGGGTGTACTTTTTAAGTGTAAATACTTACCTACTCATTGTAAAAAATATATAAAGACTGCCATTTTTTATTTTTAACAAAAATACAGCTTTACATTAAGCTATAAGTATAATTTTAGGAACTGCAAATTGTAGTGACGTTTCAAATCGATTTGACTGTACATGATTGTAATCGATTTGTCCTATCAATTTTACTGTTAGCTTTATTATGCCGATGTATGTAATTCTTCACTTTGTAAAATCTACTTGCAAATATAATGTAATATTAGTTTTCAGTGAATTGAACCTTGAAGTTTCGTTTCTCTGTGATTTGATACGATGCCTAATGATTTAGTTCAGATTTTTTGTTAGAATATTGTACTATGTAATTATATTATTGTTATATGAATCTACGTACGACATTTTCCTTTAATTACCTAACATTTTTATACAGTTTTGTTTTTGTATTCTACACAAATTTGTAAAATATTTGTAGCAAAACTATCCATAGTAATTCAATTGAAAACTATTTATGTTATCACTACCTAGTTTACTACAGTAAAACACTATTATTTTTGAATAGATCTCCATGCTCCGTTAAATAAAAAAAAAATAAAAAAAAATAATGATACTATTTGATAGATTTTAACAAAAAATCTGTAATTAAAAATTAAATTAATTATTGTAAATAGCTAGATTGTAATTAAGTACATGTCAATAATTTAGTTATAGAATCCACCGACTGTATGAATATTGTTTAGGTGGAAATAAAAGTGAAATTAAAAAAATACGGTTGTTTTTTTTAACTCTTACCTAGATAATTTTTTTATCACCAGCATATTGATGACTGGCTAGATTTGTTCTGAATACTGTTTCCATCAAATAACAAGAAAGTTGATGATTAGAATTGTGATTGATTAAATTGAAGCAATTTATTATATAGAGTAAAATAAATATCCAGAAACACACAGAAACAGTACCCACTGATAAAGTGTGCTAGCGCACAGATATTGTTACAACACAATACCTTTACACTGTGTCGTGTTAGTAACACAACACAGTGTAAAGATAATTGAGGATGAGAACATTGTCGGAATATGAAACTCATAGTAACATCATGTTTTTGTTCAGGTGAAAAGCTAAGACAAGATTCACTTTTTAGTTTAAACATTTTTATTAGAGTCAATATGATTGGTGAGATTGTGGTTGTTTAAATGCATGTCTATCACGACTTCATCAGTTTCTTTTGATTGCATGGGAGCCATAATACCGATTCCTGTTTCCGTGTTTGGATATAATCCATCCTGAAGGTCCTGAAAAATAGTTTTCTTGTTGGATATTCGCAAATTTAGATAAATAACTGATATGCTTATGATACAGCTAGTATCATAAGCATATTAGTTACAGGCAAAACTAGTTAAAATAACGTGTTATTTTGCGCATAATCTTAGCAAATAGTCACCTCAGTCAGAGCATCCAAGGCCAAGAGCTCTTTCTTGGACAAGTGCTCCACTACAGCAGCCGCGTAGCAGTCGCCCAACATGTTGTTCATCGTTCGCATGCGGTCACTAGAATTTCAATTATAATTACATTCCAGTAAGAAGCTAAGTATTAAGAGATATATAAAAGTTTTGTCATAGTTGTAATTTAGTAATTTCTAATATTTCTGACTCTGAACTTTTTTTGAAAAAATATTGTTTCTAATCAGAAAATATTCAAAAATGTACTGATACAAAAGAAACAAGATAGCATTTCATTAGTATATTCTCAGCTAATTTTCTTTAATTAAAGGTGCACTAACACAAGCCAATCCACAGTATAGAGTAATGAAATATCATGCATAGGTGCATCTATAGCCGAAAACACAATTATAAGGAGTACCATAGCAGCAGATGGTACTGAAGCTGAGGATATTGATGCTGCTGTTGATGTAAAACTGAAATCAAAATTAAAATAGTTTTAGAATACAATACATATCCCCAAATAGATATAACAAGACAAAGGCGAAAGACCCTTTGTCTTCCTTTGTTTTTATAATTTTTGTATTATACCTATAAATATTTAAAAAAAATAATTAAAGAACAGCATTTGGCCATGGTTCAGATAATACATAGAAAAGAAGAAGAAATAAATGACTGAGATGAAAGGTATCCTGGAATAAAATCCAAGAGAGAGTACATAGGTTATACCAAGTTCCACTCATTATTTTTTATTTGAGATGGTACCAACGTCAAACATTAATAATTAATTAACGAACTTAATGTTTAGTTACATTTATACTTAGTAGGTACATATTTTTAAATCCTCATGAAAATTATGACAAGCAATTTCTATACAGCGCCTTACATAATATTACTCGCAACACTTCAAAATAAGAATATTTACTTAAAATTTTGTATCTATAAGGCAGTACCATATTTATGTTTTTCACATTTTGGAAACCATATACTGTTTAAATTATTCAATTTCAAGTTCTGCTTTCGCTTTCTTAGAAATAATAAGCTTTCTAATATTACAAAACATAAGAAGCATTTTAGCCAATACTAACAATATAGTAGCAAGGTGCGCAATACCAAGAGGCAAATTATTCATCTGACTGACGAAGACACCGGCTGTGGCTAAGAATAAGGCACTACCATCCATATTAGTGTTACATCCTATCGGTAACACGAAACGAGTGATGCGAGGGTCAATCTTGAGAGGACCTTCCATTGCTTTGAAAGTCACTGGTAGGGCTGCTGCACTAGAAACACGAAGATGATATTAATTACTTCTAAGTGGCGAAATAAAAATAAAAAATATCAATTAAATAAATTTAATTCAAAGAATATTATTGTGTGTAACGGATATTTTATACAATATGTGTTGTCATCATACTAGTCATTATCAATGTGATGGCTATCACCATCTTCATCATCATTATCATCAACAGAAGATTTTATGAAACAAACTAGTATTCATACTGATAAAGTCTTTACTAATAAATTTTAACACAGAAAACATACGTAGAACCAATAGTAGCAGCTGTTAGCATGGCGTTTGAAAGGCCCATGTAGAATTTGTAAGGATTCTTCCGCAAAAACACGAAATATATTAACTGCATCACGACCAACTGGTTAAAGAAAATGCCCACCGCCACGGTCCCTATGAACCATGCCAGTTGTGATAATACTAATGCTGAAAACAGAAACAATATTAGAAATGTCTAACATAATGATTCAAATTAATGAGAAAATTATTATAAAAAAAATTATTACGTAAGTGTATAATATAATAGAACGAATAACTAGTTACTTAAGTTTAACTATACCTGTAGTGACTGATTAAGAATACATAATGTTACTACTCCATCTCAATCCTTGTGTGTCGTAAAAGCGACTAAGGAATTAACTTTATCCAAACAATAGCAAAGCGAGAAAAGAAAAATTCGAAACAAACCCTATACCAACCCGCTTAGTCAGAGTGGCTAAATTCCCTTCTCATTCTTTGGAGAACCGTGCGCAGCAGTGTGTCGTTTATGGGTTGAAATGACGATGATTTAGTTAGGTCGTTAGTAATGTTTCCATTTTATATACTATGTTAGCACCATTTTTAATAAAAGTCTATTTTATCGATTTAAGTGTATATTTGGGCTGATATGATGATAATAATGATGATGTGAGTATTTAAAAAAATATTAAATCTTAGACTTTACTTTCTTCGGTAAACTGGCTTGATTCTACCTCTCTTATTGGCATAGCCAATGTTGATAAGCAGCGGTTACTACTTGCCATCAGAAGGCTGCTAGCTTATCTAACACTGTCGGCAATCACAAAAAAAAACCACTATAACGATTATAATTGTATCTTACCAACATCTTTTAACGCAAGAATCTTTCCAGCAATGATACTGCTGACTCCTAGTGGAGTTAACCACATGAGACCGGTCACGATCTTCATAATGACCTCGAAGACTGCTTGAAACAAATTTACCACTACTTGCCCTTTAGTTCCCAACGTGCCAAGAACGCTGCCAAACACCAAACAGAAGAACACTAAGCCTAATGTATTGGTGCCTGATCTAGAAAAAAATGGATTCCACAAAATTATTTTTCAAAAGGCAAAAAGATTGAATTATTCATTAACAAAAACGAAAGCCTCTCATAAATAATAAAATTGAATATAATATATTTATGAATTAATAGTCATGAAAGTACATAGTTACTAACCCAGTTAGTTTAAGAAAATAGGCCTTTATTGCAGACAAATATTATAATTAGACACATTATTATCTTATTTGTAAGACATTGATAATGCAAAAATCCGCTGACTAGCAAAATATACTTGTAATAAAGCAAAATCAATTATAGTCTTGTTACTTGCTTTTGCTTTATTACAGGTATATTTTGCTAGTCAGCAGGTTTTGGCATTATCAATGTCTTACAAATAAGATAATAATGTGTCTACTTATAATTTTTGTAAGCAATAAAGACCACTAACAGTGTTAGTAACCATAAGTTGAAGTTTTGTAAAATCATCAGAATGCCATTTCGTTCTCTAAACGTCATAATGTAGCAATTTACATAATGGTATTTCGTGCTCGTGGTATTCACAAATAATACAGTATTTTTATCTGAGCTTGTATTTCCTCAATGATAAGAAGGGATTTTTTGTTTGATACTTGTGTCTTCTGTTGACTGTGCGTTACTGGCATATTAGATATTTGGCCAGCAAACTAAGTTAACTGAGCCTTTAATTTGTCGTATAATTAAAACTAACTAGCAAACCAACTACTTTTCTTCAGATTCCTCTATGCTAATTAAAAATGTAAAGCAAAATTTTTATTATAAATAATTTAATTAAATTAAGAAGCTTACCTGTAAGCTACAGCTCTCACCAAATTAGGCACTGTGTCATTGTTAGAGATGTTTTTTGCGAACATTGTTGGCGCAATAGTGTGCACTGTGTGTGCTTGTTGGAATGCAGCTTGTATAAGATTATCCGGGAATAAGTTTCTATAATGTCGAAGTCAAGCACGTGTTAGCAAGTTTCGAAATCATCACTGGCAAACATAAAGAGTGTTGAAGCGTATTTATGTGGGAATAAATCAGTAGGAAACAAAGAAATACCGAGGAGGTCATGAATTAAGTCTCTTTCAACATATCCTTAACCATAACTGACGTAAGTCAACTCACGGTGACTACCAAGAGCCATAACTTCGGAAGTTAAGGGAATTACTAATATTGTTTTAGTTCCAAGAGATTATTCGAATAATCTTCTTCCTGAAGTTAGATACAAATTCAATGACATATTACCTGCCAATATCTAGAATACTGTCCAATATATTATGATCCTTATTAACTTCAAAATTTGTTTCTCCATTTATTTTGCTCACCCCAGGACGAATGATGATTGCCAAAAAAATGCCAAGCAAAGCGTTAAACATAGAAGTTAGAACAAAGTATAGCATGGTTCTTATTGCAATTTTTCCACTGATCTTTGTATTGAGAGATGCTGAGCCAGCGATCAGACTGGCAGTTATTAGAGGAAGGATTAACAGTTTTAGTAGCCTCATGAACAGCTCTCCCGGGTATGATATAATCATCAATGTGTCTTGATCCAGATGAAATGGCCGGAGGCCAAAACCTAGAAATAGAGAAACCTTTTATGGTGATTACTAGTTTTAAGTTTAAGTCGTTAAAATGTTCAACGGGGGAATCTATTTATTACACTTTTTTATACCAAAACGTAGTCAAACAGACGTACGGCCGACCTGATGGTAAGCGGTTACCGTATCCTGGAACACCCATTACGAGCGCATTGCCGATCCTTAAAAAACTTATTCAATCCTTTTTTTGAAGAACCTCAAAAATAAACAACAAAAACGAAAAATCTAGCGAAATTTTATTTATGATATAAATTCTAATATTTAGATAAAGCAAGTTTGGTGAGAAGTATTTGTATTATTTTCACTTTTGAAAATCTCCGCGTTTTACAAAACGCGTCGTTGTCGTTGATTTTGATTGCTAGTTAATGTGGTCATTATATCAAGTCCGAAACCTTCCAGACGACTTGATTCAGGCAAACACAGAGCCTGTTATTTGCCCAACTGAATTTATTGTTTTCTCTTTGTAGATGTCTTATACGTTGAAATATCCGTTTTTGCTGGGATAGGCAAAGATACTGTATTTAAAGTAGAGAAAATGTGCTCACCTAAGCCAATTCCAAGGACTACTCCAATCAGTGTGAGCACCAGTGTAGTATTACTTGCTAGGAACTTTTTTAGACCAGTAGGTTTTACATCAGCTTTTCGGTCATCGAGTTTTTTTAACTCTCCATCTCCATGACCCGTTTTCACATATAAATGTTCTAAAATTAATACTTCATTACAAATCATAGAATTGGGTAGTAGAAGTAATGTGATTTACAAATAATTATATTAAGAACTTGCTGTGTAGCGACGGATTAAGTGAACATAAACAAACCCTTTACCAACCCATCTGGCCAGTTTGGTATAGTAGGCCAAATTCCCTCCACGTTCTTTGGAGGAGAGCCGTGGCCAGCAGTGGGACGTTTATGGGTTGAGATGATGATATTAAAAACTAGTAGTTAATAATAATAATATTCTACCACATTCACACAGCGCCATCTAGTCCCAAAGTAAGCAATTACATTTGCTTGTATAGGTACTAAACAACTGATATATTACTTAAATACATTTTTTTGTAAATACATACATATTATAGATAAATTACACCCAGACACAGAAAAACCTTGATGCTCATCACACAAAGATTTGTCCTGGGTGGGGATCGAACCCACGACCTCCGGCTTAGGAGTCAGGGTCACTAACCACTAGACCACCAACACGCCAGTCAAAGTTGCATTGAGCTTCGCTCCCATGGATCTTTGTTTGGCCACTACTCAGTTTATATTGGCCGCCTTCCTCGTTAAATGAACTATCAGACACGAAAAACACTAAAAGAATATTTAAATATGGACCAGTAAGTAGTTCCGGAGATTAGCGCATTCATCCAAAAAAATTCTTTAGATTTAAAATAGTAATTATTAGATTTTAATTTGTTACTTCTTTTCTCCTTATTTCTTCAACAATTATGGTATTGTGATGATTTAAAGGAATACATACCTTCCATCTCCGTTGTCATTTTAAACAAAAATGTCTAAGTTTTAAAAACTGAGATTTCACCTCACTCCACTTAACACTCTCTTACAGTCAAATGACATGATGTAACGACGTGTAAAAGTAAATAGGTATTTAAATATATTCTATTTATTATCTTAAACCCATATAAAAAGATAAGGGAACCATACAACACTGTGACGATATTTCACTAACCCATTTTTATTTACAGCTACTATATATAGATATTTTTTTTTTAAAGAGGTCACGGGCTTACAGCTTTACAGCAGGCAGATTTATTATAAAATTTCGATTTACTTAACTATGTTCCTATTTTAAATAACGTCTTCAACTAAAACACGAATCTTAATATCCAATGATGCCCGCGAAACTGAATAGTACTTAGTGTAAATTATTATTACAAACATTTCAAAATAATCTAGAAGTTGTTTTTATTAATTTTATTTTTATTAATTTCTTTAATTTCGCTTGTTAATTAAGGTCAGAATAAATGTTTGCTCATGTCTGTAATTTCAAACATTATAAAATAACTCGGAAGAGTGGAGTTTCTTCTCACAAGCATAATTTGGCTTAAATGGAAACTTCAACTGTAATAACTATACCAATTGTTGAAAACGAAAATAAAACACCTATTTATTATTTTATTATTAAAAAAAACCCAATCGAATTGAGAACCTCCTCCTTTTTGTAATCAGTTTATTAGTTGGTTTTACAATAACAGACATTAAAAGATAATCAAATTTTGTTATTCTTATTCTACATGCAATTCGAGTATAGAGGCGTTAGTATCTTTATAGCTCGTCAATAAGGAAAACGCCACTAAAAATATTTTGAAAATAAGATAGATATAACTTTGTTGGAGGTTCCATTATAACATTATGGTATTTATCATAGTGTGACGCCTTTTATTAGTATGCAAGTGTAACAACACACCCTGTGTATCACGCTCACACATTTTGCCAGCTATATTAGGTCTCATGCAGGCGGTAGGTCTCATGTAGGACGCGAGCTAATTGCCATTCAGTTCAGTGTCATTCATTCATTTCAGTCACATCTGCAGACGGACCGATGCACGATGGTGCAAGCGTGTCCTTGAGTGGAGACCGTGACTCGGCAAGCGTAGTGTAGCGTAGTGTGTAGATCTTCAGCTAGCTAGTGGACCGACAACCAAAAAAAGGTCCGACTGGATGCGGAAGGCGGAGGACCGAGTGTTATTTATATGAATAATGTTTTCACCACGAGGTCTCTGATTTTAAATAACATAAAAAACGAAACATATAAAACATATAAAAAAAATCATCAAAATCGATGCTGTTTTTGAGGGCTTCCGAGGAAAAAGCTTCATCGACGCGACTATACGTGTATTAAAATATTATTTGAATTTAAATTATCAAATCTTCACTATTACACGCGTATCTAAGTACACCTGAAAAGGATAGAAATAAAATATTGAAAGATACCTTTTATTGATTATTTTACATTGAAATAAAAATAATCATAATTATAAGTTTTGAAATTATAAGCAAAGCGTCTGTAAGTGATTTCGCAAAGTCGATATCATAATTACATATAAAATATTATAAGTATATAAAGAAATCCACGATATTTTTCTCACAAAATAACTTGTTTGAAAATAACCAAGAAAAATAAATATGAAAAATATAATTAAACTAAAAAAAATAATTTAAATAATAAATTTAGAACTATCCGGTACTAATGAAAAAACACTACAAAATTTGCCTTTTCTGATGGTTTATTCAATAATTATTTCTTATAGATTGCATTACAAAGGATACGAAAATACTATATTTGCAAAATCACTTATTAATACGATAATAATACAGCTAAAGTATGACCAAAATGATAAATTAAATATTATTATCACAGTTGGAGCTACAACTACTAGTATTTTGATCTATTTAGTCTACAACAATCTGGATATGGAGAAAATTGTAAAGTAGCTTAACTACAGCCTAATTCACTGGCGGATCTACATTGAAACACTTCCAGGTAGTAGAAGCTACAAATAGTAATAAGATTGACAATGATTGCCTTATATATATATAAGTCACAATAATTTATTATATAGGAAAGGTAGGTAATAAAGGTAGGTTTATAAAGCCACTCGATATAAAATTATTAATTTGTAGTATGTGTGACTATGACTATAGATAATACAGTGTTATAAAATATAGATATATATTATTAAAGAAAATTTTCAGTTAAACATTATCATGCCAATATAATAAAAGCTTAATCAACTGTTTCACTTGACACACACAGACAAGTTGTGTCTAGGGAAACAGTTAATTAAGCTTTATGTTCTTGTGGCCGAATACCCGCACGATGGTCTTTATGGATAGAATCGTGTTTCAAGTGTCTGCTACTGTTTAGAATATCTTTACCAAACGAAATAAAAATCTACTTCCCTCAGTAAAAAGAAGAAAATCATTTAACATTATTTATATTTAGAGAAAACACCTGTAGCACCACGTAGTGAAGGCATGTTAAAAGATGTTAATTGTATGATGAATATAAATTTGAATGTGTAAAATGTTAAATGTGTTAAATGTTGTTGTATAAAAATGATTGTCAATCTAATTATTATTGAAGCACTTATATTGGTAATACAAAATGAACGGCGAATTCACATTAGCAACATGCTATAAGAAATTTCGTGAACACATTAAAGTTACTATGCTTAAAATAATGACTTAATGGACATATTAATACCACGGTACTTGGATGCCTGTCGAGTTCCTTACATACCTATAGGCAAGCCTAGTCAAATAGGTATTTAAAGGGCCAACAATTTCTGGTATTTCAGGCATCCATAAGCTACGGCAACCGCTTACCTTTATACTAAATCTGACCGCATCGAATCACAATTTCATATTTTTTATCCCTTTCTATCACTTAAAAAGGTAACGTACTAGCGAGAGACAGAGAGCCAGTGTGCTAACGCAGTGGAGTCAACAAGGCGTTCGGCTTCCACTTCTTAATAAGCGACAATTTTAAGTGACAGAAGTAAAATAATAAAACATAGAAAAGTGCGATTCCGTGTTGCCAGATGTGGATCAACCCTTATTATTCACTGTCTTATAATCAATATATTTCTTTATGTCATTATTCTAAGGAAATGTGCTTAAATTTATGAACACTCACTACTTAACATTTATTATTTTTAACATTATTATTGTGATATTTACGTGATGATATTTTTAGAATATGTTTTTAGAACACTGAATATTTATATAAATTTTACGAATAATATAAATATAAAATGTTTTATTTAGCAATATTAACGGCGTAAAAATACGAATACAAATTCAAAACTCATGCCTTAATGTGAATGCGCCTAAAATAATAATTTATATAATATTATTATTATGTATGTATAGAAGATGGCGACAATTATATTCAAATACATTTTTAGAATGGAATATTATTGTAAGAAATATTATATTATGTAAAAGTATTATTATTTTATCATACTTTAGACCAATTTTGATGGTGGTATACATATCAAAATGGTTCAGTCGATATAATAATTGCCAGGATAACATATAGAAAATACTAAAGCCAATTTTATTGTTTATAATCTACCCGAACGTGAATATGCATTGACAAATTATAAAAAAAAAAATCCATATGTTTTTATCAATGTATCGAAAACCACAAAATTATTTGTGGTGATTTTACTTCATAACCAGACTATTCTCAAAGATTCTTAAATTGAACAAGTCAGTTTAATACGTGTTTTATGAGAATGTTTTGTCAGTGCAAGCTGAAATAAGAAATATGCCATCATTACAAGAAAAGTATCGCTTTAAATTCTTTTGCTTACACAAATGCCTAAGAATGTGGACGGCGTGCATGTTTTTTTTTTATCACGAAGTAACGTAGTTTAAGTAATAAAAAAGTCTTTGCCTTTTCAGGTATCACATTTTTAAGGTATTAAACTCCTTTCTACGTCATTTGTCGCTTACAGTATTCCACTTAATACGATGATTTACCACGAGTATGTACCACTTTGGTCTCCTCCAGAACTTTGAACATTTATGACCGACAATCGGTGGAAATATTAATGACCTATTTCATTAAATTTAATAGAAAATTTAGAGTATAAAGGTATAAAAAAACCAGCGGGTTCCCGAGCTGGAAGGTTTTTCCACGCCTTCTCTGGTCATTGACCTTGCTCATTTTGTAAAGAATCACTAATATTATTCTCCGTTTTCAGTTCAGTTACTCACTTTCAGGTATTAGAAAATAGTTGAACAATCATTAAATAAATTTGTAAAACATGGAATGAAGTTGTAAGCAATCAATGGCATATAAAGAAGATCACAACCCAAGTTCTCTCCCCAGGGAGTACACTCAGCGACAGATCAAGTGCACGGTGGCATATTTCAAGATGTCAGTGAGGGTAAACGTACCAAGAAAATTCCACAAATTACTATCCCACCCGCAATCAATAATTTTTTTTAAAAAACGTAGACGAATGTTTTTTTGTAAAACTCATTATCTTATCTCTCATACTTTGTAATAAAGAGCTTTTCAGATATTTAGGCTCTGTTTCACAACAGGCAGTAAAGTAGCTAATACCTATTTATCTGCGAGTGATTTTAGGTGAAAACTATGTAAAAAATCCGTAACTTAAGTTATAGATAGGCTTACATTAAATATTAAGCAATTTCCATCGCTTTGGTTTAACATTTTTATATAAATGCTAATAAATGATTATATAAATCATCATGTTAACAGGTAATGGATAAATTCGATCTCAGGGACGTCCACCCGCGTAGCTCAGATGGAAGAGCACTGCACACGGAATGGCAGGGTCGAGGGTTCAAGTCCCGTCGTGGGTTTGAATTTTTCCATTACTTGTTTAGCATTTATAGATAGGTTATCAGAGCTTATAGCCAGTGGTGAATCAGTGCCTAAATTTACGTTATTGTATTTTGATGCTGGAATATTTTAGCTCATTATGTAAATTTAAATTCATTTTATTGTCAGTCCTTGACATAACTGGTACGCACACCTCACATATTGGCTTTAAAATAATGTACCTATTTCAAATCAGCTAATATCTAATGATGCTCCACAAAGAGATATTGTTACTTAACACTAGATTAATATTGGTGTATGTATATATGTCTATCCGAAACTCACGAACAACTAGTCCAATTCCTATGCGATTAACCAAAAGGTAAGGCCATCTCCGGTTGACCCTGTCCTTCTACTCTTATAACTAAATACAATAGGTAAAACAGTGGCGTAAACCTACAGCAAGTAATGCACCTAAGGTCCCATTTCCATCTGGCGTACCGTTTGCAAAAAGCTGTAAGTATGAGCAAATTTTACGTAGCAAACTTTTTGCAAGATTGAATTTAATTCAAATGTGGTTTCACAGTCAGTTGACAAACGGGATGCCTTTTGAAAACTTAATGTGAAGTGTATATTCAGCAAAACCTAAGCTATCTATATTATGTGACTTCGTATATAAAATCGACAAGTGTTATAGCGGTCGAGTGATATTTCCTAGTGCCATCAACTTTTGCTAGGCAAACAATTTGTGGCTAATTTGTGAAATTTAATACCATTTTATATATTTATATTACCATAAACGAAAAAATATATCTACTCTGTTTCGATAACAAGATGGGAACAAAGTCAATAATAATAAAATAATTATTGTTCACTGATTTTATTAATATAACTAAAAATTTCATTTGTTTCAATAGCTGGATATGAAACAAGGACATATCCTTGAACAAGCTATTGAAACAAATGAAATTTTGATTCTATGAAAAATTGATTCCACCTAAATTATTCATAACCAACTACGAAAACTGGCTAAGAAACTTCATAACCAGCTGTGAAAACTGATTAAGAAACTTTCTTATCCAGCTGCGAAAATTGGTTATAAAACTTAAACAAACCAGCTGCAAAATCTGGTTATGAAACTTTATATAAGGAACAAAAGAATAAAGTTGGTTTTTCTTCTTTAGCCTGTTTTACCAGGTTTTGCTGAATAATCTTTAAATAAAGCGTGTAGTACAAGTCTCACTAAATTCTCTTATTAGAGTCATTATGGTTAGTATGATTATGATTATTATGTAAATGCATATCTATGATCACTTCATCTGATCCTATGGACTTTTTCCTTGGAGTTGTGATGCCAATGTCTACATCCGTGTTTGGAGTCAAGCCATTTAGAGGGTCCTGAAAATAAACATTGAAGTTGAAATACAAATTTTTGAGTAAACTCCTCATAATTATGTAATCGTAATTGAAATGTCAAGTTCTGGTATAAATACATTTTATGATGTCACATGACATTTTTTTTACCAGTGGTGGTAAATTAGGGTATGGCCCGCCAGATGGTAAGTGGTTACCCATATAGCGGCAAATAGCTAATGACACACGAAATAACTCTTAATGTGAAAAATATCAGGGTTTCTTGAAAAAATTAAAATACTATGAGTGCGCGTGCGCGCACTAGTTAATATTTTTCATTGTGATTTTTTGTTTGAATTTTGATGTTACATCATTGGATCATTAACGTTCCTATCAAGAAAGAAAGTTTTCAGTCTCAATTTACATAGTACAGCACAAACTAGAACTCTATGACTTTGGTAAGTCCGAAAAACGGCTCTGTCTCAGCATAATGCTACAACATAAATGTTATAGCGCTGGTTTTCAGACAGAGCCGGAGGGTGACCTCACTCACGGATATACCAATAAATGAATAAACAAAAATCACACTATTACAATTTATAAGCTAAAGTACACAAAACAATTATACATAAGAGGAATTAAATCATAAATACGAGTAGGTTCAACATTCAACATAATATATCATAAAAATAAAAACAAATTAAAAGATTAAAAGACCAGTGTTTGTGTGTGTCTTTACGTGGATGCGGTCATGCGTCAAAACTGTCAGATGTGACAAATGATATTATGACACATCACCGCCAGGTATTTGCCTCGTAGCGCGTTGGTAATAATTAACAAAAATAAAAATTTCAAAAACAAAAAATAAGTACAAGATGTAACAAACTCATACACAAGAACCGGATTTATATACTACTGTGTGCCTATGTGAAAGTGTGTGTGCCTGTCGCCGGATACCCAACTGTAATCAGCGTATGTGAAGTTGTTGATTACTTAGTAAAATTCGTTTGAGCTATCATCATCAACCATATAAATTACATTATCAATGTTAAAACAGATGAAATACTATCAGTACAAGGCCATGTATTTTTATCCGACTGTCAGGGAGGGTATTGTTTTTCGCGCGTATCTTGTATGTTTGTAAATTTCTTTATTCCCACGTTTCTTCCCAACGGCTGGATAGATTTCGACTATTAATGTATCGTTAGATTCTTCTCAAAAACCCAAGTGTCGTTAAGTATTTAAAAAAAAAACGGCGCACTTTTGGCGCCAAATTTTTTTTTTTTAACAAATCAAATGGAGATTACAAATAATATACGTATAGTTATAGTAGTATAGTTATGTATTTAAATTTAATCAGGAAAAATAATTACAACCATTTTTTGGTCTTTTTAATGTATTGCTTATCTGTTGATTTTTTGCAGTCGGGTTATTTTAATTTTTTAATAATTTTCTTGTTAATAATTATAAAACAGTGAATGAAATCACTACTGATAATTACATCACCGAATCAACATTATATTTAACATTTGTGGAAGGATTAGATGTTTTATTACAGTACAAAATAATAACGTACTTACTTTTTATTTTTTAAGTAGGTATTATTAATGCTAATAGTTACAGAACAGCTACTAAACAGGCAGTAAAACGTTGATCCGTTCCAAGGTGAAACAAAATATAATAAATAATATATTATACTATCTGTTGCACGGGGCTTCGCTCCCGTCGTTCTTTGTTTGCTTTTTTTTCCTTTTCCCATCAGTGGGACGTTTATGACTTCTAATGATGATGATAGAAAGATAGTATTAGTATAGCGTGTTCATCATCATCATCATCATCATATCAGCCCAATGACGTCCACTGCTGAACATAGGCCTCACCTAATTTCCGCCACAACGAGCGATTTTGTGCCGCCCGCATCCAACGGACACCCGCAATCTTTACCAGATCGTCGGTCCATCTGGCGGGGGGCCACCCCACGCAGCACCCCCTGCCCCACCATAACCCACGCCGCTACCTTGGCCTGGGCTGGCGGGGCTGCCGGGTACTGGGGGCCGTTTTTTTGTTGTGCCGTTCATTGTAGGTGGTTATTGGCCTACTGTTACCACGCTGACCAGACGGGTTGGTAAAGGGTTTTGTTTCGAGTATTCCTTCTCTAGCACAGTTGTCATGGTGCGATTTTCCCTTAGTCGCCTCCTACGAAATCTCGGGAACGAAAGGGAGTGGTGACATATGTATTTTTAGTCCCGTCACCACACGGGTAGCGTGTTAGGAGAGGTCTATGTCCAGTGGACTGCAAAAGGCTGAAAGATCATGATGACAGTTAGATAGTATAGCTTCACATGTATGTAATCTAAAGAAGTCGTTAAATAAAAATCAATTGCCGAATATTTAAGCCAATCACTTGAAGATGATTTGACCGATTTTGACTGATTTATTGTATGTTGTATCCGTAATAATTTTCAGGGCAGTGAAAATTATGGGGATATGTATAATTTTCATTCGTTAGAAGATACGTACCGTAGTGAGTGCGTCACAGGCCATGAGCTCGTTCTTAGACATGTGCTCGACCACAGCAGCGGCGTAGCAGTCACCTAACATGTTGTTAGTAGTACGAATACGGTCACTGAAATTAGAAATGTTTTCTACACTTTACACTTCTGCCTCACTTGAATTACGAATAAGCTTTTTTTCTATCCTAGCTGTCTAGTTGAGTTAACTGATCAATAAAAAAAGCGTCAAATTGCTTGTCAGCTCTCTTCAATGTTCAATCTGGTCAGCAAAATTGTGATAATATTGACCTACATTTCTTTTGCCTTTGTATGATGAGCATGCTGATTTTGACTCTAAAACCCAACAGCGTTTTGTTTCACTGATCGACAGTGATACAAGTTTATATTTACAAGAGACGGATTGGCTTATAGTTAGAGTAATTGCGAGAGTAATTTTCCGTTTCTTCCACAGGTATATTGTAATTTAATATCTTATTTATTTCTTGTAATGATAATATTTTACCATATTCACACAGCGCCATTGAATCCCAAATTTAGCAATTATATTTGTTTGTATTCAACCCATAAACATCCCACTGCTGGCCACGTGTCTCCTCCAAAGAATGTGGAGGGAATTTAGCCTACTATACCACGCTGGCTAGACGGGTTGGTGTAAGGTTTGTTTCAAATAGTACAAAATTTAATTAATACTACTACAATTAACAAACAATAATGCTCATCACACAAATATTTGTCTTAGGTGGGAATTAATCCTTCGACATAGCAGCCACGGTCACTAACCACTACGCCAACAGGCCAGTTAAATATGACATCCTAGTCACAAAAAGAAGTATGTACCTGTTTCAACTTTAGTACAATTAATAAATACAAACTCACACAAGCCAGTCCACAGCGAACAGCAAAGAAACATCGTGTGTAGGCGCATCTACGGCTGCTAACACAACCAATAGAAGAACCATTGCAGCCGACGGTACCGATGCCGAAGACACTGATGCTGCTGTTGATGTTAAGCTGTAAATAAGATAAAAGATTGCTTCATTATCAGCCTACAAAAGTAGTAGTAAGAGACGTTATGGTGGTACTGTGATATTCCTTACGATTGTCAAGGTTAAACAATGATCGGCAAGATCAATTCATTAATAAGTAATCGTTTGTGGTGGAAAGAAAATGTTTTTGAAAGGTCGGCAACGTGTATGTGATACCCACGGTGTTGCAAACGTCTACTGGCCGCGGTAACTATTTACCATCATGAGCCGCATCCTTGTTTACCACCTTTAGTGTTTAATAATTTCAATGCATTGACATTTATGTTTTTAAACGTTATTGAAATTTCAGTCACCCGTACATCAAACGAAAATATTCGAAACAAATAGGTTATTTCAGTAATTTTGTGAGTGCAGAAAGATCTTGCATTCTGATTCTTATTTGAATGACAGTGCGATCATTTTGACCTAAAAGGTGTGTTAACACAGTCGGTAAATACATTTGGTACGGAAAAAAATAAATGGCATGACGCCAATAAAAAAAAAACTTTGTAAAAATATGCCTCGAAAGCACATTATGGTACGTACGGTTTTCAGTTATAGATATATGTATAACACTAATATTACGAGTATGTATACCGTAGTATTTATGAGACGGAATTACAGATTCGACGCCTGAGATAGTATTCATAGCAAGTTGCAGTACGCGTCAAAGTAGTACACTAATGTGAACTTTACGGCGTAAGAATTCTATAGTTTTATTGCGAATAAAAATAATTGAATGTGTAACTTAAAAAATACATAAATAAGTACTTAAGGTATTTTTTAATTTCACTGTAAGTTACGATTCAAGGCTTATGAAACCTAGTTTGTACCATAATAATTATAAAATTATAGTTTGAGTAACAATACAATGATGATTGATTGAACGAAAATTGAATGATTTGTATGCCGGTCACCTCTCTCATCACGCCATCGCTTTAGCATCTGTACTTACAATATAGTAGCTAGTTGCGCAAAACCAAGATGCAAGCTGTTCATCTGACATACGAAGACGCTGGCTACAGCCAAGAACAGCGCTGTGCCGTCCATGTTGATATTACAGCCTATGGGAAGCACGAAGCGAGTGATGCGAGCGTCTATCTGAAGAGGGCCTTCCATCGCCTTGAATGTTACTGGGAGGGCAGCTGCACTGAAATTTTAAAAAAAGAGACAATTTAAAAGTTTAATATATTTGAAATTCTACTGAATTAGACCTTGGGTTTTTAAGATGAATATAATGATACATTAAAGAATTCCATTCAGCCATTTGAAAGATACGAGGTAATAAAGAAATTTACTAAGAGACACCCTTTCTTGGCAAACGAGTAAAAATATAAAAATAAAACTTACGTGGAAGCCGTAGCAGAAGCCGTAAGCATAGCGTGTGAGAGCCCCCAGTAGAACTTGTAAGGGTTTCGCCTCAAGAAGAGGAAATATATCAACTGCATCACAATCAACTGATAGAAGAACACGCCCACTGCCACTGTCGCTATGAACCATGCCAGTTGTGACATCACTTGAGCTGAAAGAAGAATACAATTTTTATTTGTTTTAAACGGTTAGGTCTAAGTCACGAATTAATTTAAAAGATTCATAAAAAAGCAAGGGACAACGATCGGAATCGGATATCACACTATAATAAATTTGTGTGTGTGTATGTTTGTTACACCTTCACGCTAAAACAAGTGAACCAATTTAGATAAAATTTGGTACAGAGGTAGCTGATACCATGAATTTACGCATAAGTACTTTTTAACCACGTGTAGCACAGCAGGACGTAACCATACCATTTTTATAAGTTTACTTTTTACGAACATATACGTTGTTTTACTAATGCGTCGATTAAACGAATTAATTGTAGATAGGAAACTACCTACCAATAGACGACAATAACTAATCATTCAAGCAAAGTTCCTGAGGTACCAATTGAAATGAAAACAAAAGTAAAACAATGAACTTGGACCCTCTGAGAGCCACTACACTCAACAAGCATATTGCCACAATTGGTATAATAAATTGGCATCCAGTTCATTGATAGATCTGAGAGACCGCGTGCGTTTATCATACTTAACATGGGTGCTATATGTAAGATAACAATTGAATGTTATATGTGACGATGTATTGAAGTATTAAGTTGTTGTCAATTGCAAAATTAGTTGATCAGGTCTAGTTCCAACATTATAAATAGAAACAGAAAAAATAAAAAGGTTATTTGGCACAAACTTGAGTCACGATGAATCTACACTTCTATACTAATATTATAAATCTGTAGAGTTTGTTTGTTTGGTTGAATGCTAGGATCTCAAGAACTACTAGTCCAATTTGAAAAATTCTTTTAGTGTTGGTTAGTTATATATATAACATCACGCAGGCAATAAAAGCTGAGCAGTGGCCAATTAAAGAACGACGGGAGCGAAGTGCCGCGCGATTTCTTATAACAATATAAAGGTTAAATAAGATATTACACGAAATACCAATAAATAATTGTCTCATGACTGCACCAAATAGGCACCATTTCAGTATAATGCCGAGTACAGGTAGTAAATCTTGTTAATTTGTAATAAAAAGGTTAAATATATTATGGTTTTAAAAGTACTGGTATTGTTCTTAAAGAGTGTTGCAAGCCTAGTCATACGGTAACCGGTAACTATCAGGCTTATTTGCCTCATCGTATAAAAAAGATCAATAAAAAAGTTTTATAAATGTAAATTGAGAAATATCACACTCATTACCATTTAAAATGTTCCGAAATTTACATTGTTAATTAAAGTTGATAACTTATACGAAATATAAACTACCAAAATAAAAATGTTGGCAAATAAATAAGGCCAGCTGTTTTCACCTGTATTAAGTGTCATTCACCATACACTAAGTTAAAAGATAGGTTGATCATCATCAATATGTCAGCTGTATGATGTCCACAGCTGGACCTCCCCAAAAGATTTCCAATAAACTGGTAGTATGCGGCTTGCATACGGTGAAATTTTGCTGTTCGGGTCAAATCATCTGTCCACCTTGCGGGTGGATGTTCGACGCGTAGGATCAAACTCTTACCAACATCATTTACTCCGAGAATCTTGCCAGCAATCACACTGCTGACCCCTATTGGAGTGAACCACATTACTCCTGTCACCATTTTCATAATGACTTCGAAGATTGCTTGGAAGAAATCGATCACCACCTGCCCTTTAGGTCCCAGCGTGCCAAGAAGACTTCCGAAAACCAGGCAGAAGAAAACTAAGCCTAGAGTATTGGTGCCTGATCTGGAAAAAGATTAAGTTGCTAAGTAATATATAATAGAAAATTGCACCCATATTTGGCCAACTACGTTAGGTCATTTAAGGGGGCCCTTAAGTCATTTAAGCCCTAACGTTATTATTTATTTTATATATTGCCAAATTTTAGTTATTATTTATTTTATATATTGCCAAATTTTGATTCATTATTTATTTTTTATGCGCTCTTAATTTTTGGTGAGACTTGTGTTGTGATAAAGCGCTAAACGAGAAGATGGAAACAATTACCGATGAAAACACCCTTAAAAATAAAGCATCAGAACTCGAACAAAACTTAAAGCAGTAGATAGAAAATACAAAATAAAAATAAATTAACGTGCCTCGTACCAAAAAAATTAACTTACCAGTATGCAAAAAGTATTTCATGTGATAAACAAACAAATCTATGACACGGGAACCGTAAATTATTCCGAGGTGAAAAGCCTATATGCTATTCTATGTGTGTGCCAAATATCATACAGATGTTCTTTCCTCCTTCATTTTAGCCGTCCAACAATACAACTTATCGAATGGGCTTGAGGCAGAGCCTGGTGTAGGAATTTAACAAGTCACCCAGAAGTCCTCCAACTTCACTTAACGAGCATAGTAAGTGATAACCGATTCTAATGGCTGTACGTGCCTTTAGAACACGAGGACGCTCGAGAATGAAATTGCCACAAATGGGCCACCATCTATGGACTGACCTTACCAAATGATGCTAAACCTCGTTGATCGTTATTAACATCTTAGTACCACAGTGCTAGGAACAACACTTTTGTATTTATAATATTAGTAGGATATCTAAGCATTGAGAAATGTAAAGAATCAACTCATTCGTGAGGTGAATGACTGCACTTTCGGCATATATATTGTTTGTTCTCCTGAGGACAGTCACGTGACCCTGTGCATGGTATAAAAAACCACACTATTCCCTGTTTTCAAGACCTTCACTCAACATGATACTGTATTGACTGAAAAGCTTACCTGTAAGCCACAACCCGTACCAAATTGGGTAGCGTGTCATTCTCAGAAACATTTCTTGCAAACATACTAGTTGGTTCAGCATACACAGTGTGTGCTTGTTGGAATGCAGCTTGAACTATATTATCCGGGAATATGTTTCTGAAAAGTGTGAAAAAATTAAACTTTGCTGACATGGAGACAAAACAAACTAATATTTTAGCTTCTATTGTTCTAATTCACAACGATTTTTAAATAAACTAGCTTCTATATAAAAAGGGAAACCTATTAAATTGCATTATTATATTTACCGTTATTTCAACATAAAATAGCTTGACGCCTGTTTTCCCCTAAGGGGTAACAGATGTGAAACAGATGTGCATCAACTCAAATGATGCCAGCTATTTTAGTTCCCATGAATAAAGAAGAAGAATAAGTGAGCTTATTGCCATTAACTGGGCACGTTTTCAGACTTCGAGCTCATATTGAGAATTCCATTAAAAAAAAACCAATATAGATTTTACCCGGGGATTTATTCCCGTTGCGCTATCGAGGGATCTTTTTATAAACCGAAAGTAAAATTTAAAAAAATATATTATATCAATATCTTTTGTTTGCCTCGTCGAGCTTTTAGCATTTGTTTGTCTAATGAACAACACTATCGATTCAATAGTTACCTGAACCAAAATTGACGTATCTATTTAAATGAACGACAGAAAACAAACCTTGCGCTTGCATTATAAAGCTGATTTTAATTGGCATGGTCTCATAAATATTTGAACAAATAAAATCATGGTAGAACGAGTTTAAAATAGACTATTCAGATAATGTCGTCGGTGTAAAAGAATTAGAACACGCGGGGATTATATCGATGACTGTACAACACCAACGTATAGTACAAGTTAGACTATCTACTAGCATACTGATACATGACTAGCATAAAGATATTTCTTTATTTCTGTTACTGGAAAACCTTGCGTGACAACGTAATATCTTGCAGGGATTATCTTTTAAGCTATAACTTTATAAAAAACTTAAATAAATTATACACATTAAATTTATGCTGCCGTTTTTCAAAGTAAATATAACATTTTTAAATCCTTATCCTATCGTTCTAGCTCTTTGTAAATACCAATTAAAAAGTTCTAAATTTAAATAGTTTCTAATAACAAATCGTGCTTGAACAACAAAATAGAAATGGAAATTTTACTGAATTTTCCAAGGAATTTAAGTACGCATTCTCCATGAAAGACAACGAATATTATAAGACAAAACAAATAACACATTTTACGATTCTCGTTAGTTAGTTAAGTGAACTATGTCAACTGATACTTATGTCTTCGAGGCATGTAACGGAATATTGATTTTGAATGTTATGAAATAGAATAAAAGGGCTAAAAAGGGGGGTGCTATTCTGATTCAAGTTTCTAATACGATAATATGTTGATACTCATAGTCATATCAGATTTACGCATCGAGCGAGGAGACTAAAAGTATTCTTTGAAATGAAAATAATTAAGAAATTAAGGTCAAACAATGAATAGGGCAAAACTGTACCGTATCATTATTGAAGAAGTCAACTTTATTACAAAATCAGCTATTCTTCGCAATTTTATCTGCGTCGATCTTTAGATGTGCTCTAGTCACTCTTACAAGTCAAAGTGTGATATTTTTATATTTAGTACATGAAACAAATTAGTAATCAGGAGTATTACGAGCAGTACAATTTTTATTGACATACCTGCCAATATCGAGAATACTATCCAAAATACTATGATCTCTCTTGCCTCCAGCAAACGACACGTGTTCTTCTCTTATTTCTGGCTGTCCAGGGTGAATCAACATGGCTAACACGATCCCAAGGAATGCATTAAACATTGACGTCAAAATAAAGTATAACAAAGTCCTCACTGCAATTTTTCCACTCATCTTAGCATTGAGGGATGCTGATCCGGCGATCAGACTGGCGATGATTAGAGGAAGGATCATCAGTTTTAATAGCCTCATGAACAGTTCTCCTGGGTATGATATAATCATTAATGTATCTGGACCTAGATTGTATGGTCGGAGACCGAGACCTGGAAACAAAGAAATATTTAACAAAGGCATAGTACGAATTGGTAAATTCTTCAATAACTGTCTCAGTATAATTGGATTTGTCAATAATACCGTGTTTTATTGTAAGCTTTGCAATGTGACTAACTTTTACGAAAGAAGCTCTTGCAAGTTCATTGTCTAGCGTTGTATTTAAAAACCTTTGTCTAGATTGAGACCGTATTTAACAACTTAAAATTGTATTTAGATTCTATTAGTTCTTCATTCACAACACACAGCTAATTTTCTATATGGATTGTTAACTATAATGAAATAATTAATCTTCCTACCTTGTTTATCAAAGCATCAAATATATTATAACTCAAAACAGTGCTACAATATTTTTGTTGCTTCCTTTTAAAACTATTTTATATAATTCCAAATCTATTTTCATACAAATAAACACATTTTTTCAATTAGTTTACCAACGTATAATAATATAAAAAAAGCTCACCAAGACCAACCCCGAGGAGTACTCCAACCAGTGTCACGACGAGCATAATATTATCAACTAAAAACTTCTTCACACCAGTTGGTTCGACTGGTGCAGACCGGTCTTCGGTGGTCTTCGGCCCCCTGTCGCCGGGGCCCATCTTCGCGAACAAATATTCTGAAAAACGTTCACTTTTCTCCATCACAGGTGAAATCGGACTTTTCAGCCCAGATCCTCAGACCTGGTGATGTTTTACCCCTTTAATATACCCTCACCACTCTCTCAAAAATATTGTTAGAACTTAACCACTAAATGCAACCGTGTAGTGTCTAATTTTGCATTTCAGAAGTTTTATTGTCGTCATAAATGACTCATAAGAATTTTTCTTTAGTTAATAACTGTTGTTTCTTTTATAAGAATGTAATGTTTATCATTTTTCTGTTAGAATATTGTCTAGTCCGTGAGCGTATTGGCTTTTGTTCCGCAATCAACTGACTCTGATGGTACACTAACCTACAGTATATCGTTCGTCCCTCACTATATACCATCTGCACTTACTTCAGCAGCATTGGAATCAAATAGTTTATTATACATTGAATTATTTCTTTCAGGACGGTTTGAGTTTTAACTAACTGATGCAGCAATGTGTTTAGTGGTTGAAAAAGTGTCGTGTTAACTCAACTGACGCAAGAAGCCATGTTTACTGATGCGCGCGCACCCATCGATTGGTCTTCCATTCACTTAGTTATATTAAAATCCTATAAATAGATTATTAAATTGCGGGGATTATAGTTTTGCACAAGTATGCACTATGCAATTTTCTAAGCTCTTCTTTATTTTTAAATATATTATATCATTGTTTGAATTATCATCTTTTTTTTACTCTTTGCCTCATAGTAAATAAATATTTACAAATAAAAGTTAGTATTAGTTATAAAAGTTGTAACATTTCTCTTATCATATAGTTTTTAACTGCAAGTTTAATTTTGTTTGTCTAAATAAACATTATTTATAATTTATTTAGATAAACTAAATTTATAAAATAAAATATAATAATTTTTAGATTAAATTTTACTGTGTTCGAGGCCCTGTTATCGGCTCTAGCCGTGCCGATAACTAGTAGAAGTATAAAAATGGTGAATTTACTACATATTTTACATGAGGAAACTGTTTAAGAAATAAAGAAAAATATTGAAGTATATTGAAAAAATTGTATTTCATACTTAACTGTGTAGTAGCTAAATGAAATTATAAAAGTATTTTAAACGTTTTCTTGTTGCGTAAGTTTCACTTAAATTATTGCTATGCCATGCACTATACATATCATAACAATTGAAAACAATAAAAAGGCCTGATCAATAACTGCACGCAATCAATAATGCCAATTAATTATCAATCAAAAAGCGTGACATTTATAAAAGACATTATGCAATCTGATTGAACGATAACAGAATATGAACCCACGGAAGGTAGAAGAAAGGTAGACTATACCGGGTTATCCGCACTCAGAATGAGCCACACCCCAGTGGAAAGACAACCTCCATAGAAACTACAGCTATATTGTAAATTACTAGTCGAGGCAAGTCAAAAGAGCCCAAACACGATGGGGTTGCGTCATTTGAAGACCGAGTTCCCGTAGTCACCTCGTGTTCCATCATCAGTTTGTTTTATAATATTATAGAAGTCACGCGGGGCTTCGCTTCCATCGTTCTTTATTTGGCTACTGCTCAGCACCTATTGGATATAGCGTGGTGTTATATAGCCTATGTTACTTAGTGATAATGTAACTTTCTAACGGCAAAAGAACCAGTATTTTAAGTTTATTTTTGCAAAAATAATTTTTTTCTTCTTCTTACTTTTTGCTCTTCTTGCTCTTTTTGCTTTCCTCTATACGTATAATATTATAGATAATAAGATAGATAACATTCTACATAGTTTAACGGCCCTTTTCAATAAATAATTTATAATCTATCATCAGACTGCACTTGGTGCTGTCCTAAATGGATACTTCTTTTGTGCATGAGTGGACCACATGAGCAGAGGGCTTGACATGGCCATAGGCGGCCCGCAACATGTTTGCCTCTGCTATGTTCAACTATTTATGCCACGGAGAATAGTTAGTTTTTTTCTTTGTCATACGATATGTTACGCTCTTGTCAGCGCGGCCGTGGTCGTCATATTGTATTTTGTGGATTGGCCAGATATAACTCACGTAAGCGCGTATGGCCATAACCCTGATAGATCAGTGACGTCACATTTACACACTCTATTGGGATCGATAGGTTGATGATATTTTATGACTCACACAGGCCGATTTTCGGGTGGCTGTGACCACAACCTTTTTTGTGAGTTGGATTCCCGCTCCTTACGATTTCTCGCCACCCTATGCCGGCGGTCATCCTGCTCCAGTCATTCAATGAGCCGGCCACAGCTGACTTTTTTTGTTGTATACACATAAAGGAGCATTGAACGTTAGCTAAGCTTATTTATTTTGCTATTATTATCTATTCAATGTGTTTTGTCGTTAATTATGTTTAAAATAAAATACCGGTAAGCTAATGCTTACACGAAATAGTATGTTAAATTCATGAATTTTTCATCAAAACAGGGCAGCAATAGATAACTTTTTAAAGAAAACATTTTTACAACAAGTTTATTGTGTGTAAAAAAAAAACAGCCAAGTGCGAGTTGGACTCGAGCACAGAAGGTTTTGTATGATTATGCAATTTATTTATTATTATATGTTATTGTGATTCGAATGTAAGATTTAGGCAACGGGATAACTATAAGTTAGAATAAATGCACCATTTTAAAGTAACGTCGTCAGTCTATTTATTGTTTTTATTTAGTTTATTGGCCAACCAACAGTAGTTTACACTAAAAAAGTACATTATTCATTTACAATTAATTTATATAAATGTAACTACCTTTTACAGGAAAGCACCGCATGCACTATTGTTACTAGCAGTAAAATATTAAGAATTTAATATAAATAAGTAATAGTAAATAATTGATTATTGACAATATACATAATTGGAAATAAATAAATTGAATTTGAAAAATTTAAATAATTAAGCGCTATTAATAACAAATAAGTCAGAAATAAACTCTCACGCTTAGCGTCTATTTCACCGGCGTTCTATATGAAACTTCCTTGACAAATTTTTGACATACCTATTTTTCATATAAAATCTGTCAAAAATGTCTCAGGTAGTTTATTAGACACTTATTTGAAGGTGCTGAAACAGGCCATTAATCTTTTCAATTTTATTTCATATCTTTGTCTATCATAAATTATCGTAATTGATATTAAATAACCAGAGATTTGACAGAGGCTTATCTACCAAATCTAAAACACGGAAATATCACCATATTATGATATATAGTCACAGTACGTCATATCGTCTCATTAAATAAAATATCGTCAGCGGCTTCACAAGACGTGTCTATAATTAAAAGCACGTGCCAAGATCAGATTGTACCAATAATAGACTAGGATAGTGCATACCAGGTTGATTCGCCCATTAGAAGATCAATGATCTTATAATTTGATTTTTTATTTAGATTACAATTATAGAGATAATGGTTACCAATGTATGTGTGAATCAATTGATGGCAATTACTATTTAGAAAAGTGAACGTGCATCGGCAGTTCACTTTTCTAAATAGTGATTATCTGTTTAGTAAACCTTCTTTTCACAGCTAAACTCATGTCAAATTTTAACTATATTTATCTAGGATTAGTTGAAGCTATTAATTAATCTTTAAACGAGAGACATAAAGCTAAAATAACAGATCGAGCTTAAACGTGTCATATTAAGCAGATATTTTTTTAAACCCTTAAAAAATATCCACTTTTTGTCATAATTGCAAATTAGTTTTGAAATAAATAGGTACTTTTTTTGAAATTGATTTTTAATTTAATTGAATATAAATACACATTATTTATTTAGCAGACCAATTCGAAATGTTAAAGAAGACATTTCATTTTTTTTTTCAAATAAAGTATGACAATTTATAAGACGGTAAAAAAATTATTACAAAAAGCTTACTATATTTCTTCAACGAGTAGTTACTTATAACACTTATAACCCAACACTAGTAGGTACTAATAAGCAATGAAGCTTGTAAAATCATTGAATCGGATAATATTATGTTTACTTCTTATATTTTATAAACTGAAGTTTAAACAATGATACATTGCGATGGAATAGATACATATATCAGCTTAGGTATATTTCATAACAATTTTCTTGCTGCAAGCGATGGTGACTGAATGGATAAAGGCCCGGCGTGCAAATCACGCGGTCCGAGTTCGATCCCGACCGGCAGTACCGATGTGGATTCCACTTTGTGAAATTTATATGTACTAGTCAAGTGACTTACTATCTGCTAACGGTGAAGGAAGACATCGTGAGGAAACCCACATACCCTAGAAGAAATTCTATGAATATGTCTGATCCACCAACCCGCACTAGGCCAGCGTGAGTGGATTATATTCTAAGCCCTCTCAGCTCTCTAAATAGAAGAGAGGAGACCCGAGCCCAGCAGTGGGACTTAATGGGTTGCTGGTGATGATCATTGTCTTCTGCTATCGAAAATCCAAATGATTCATCATGGTGAGCTGCAGTTTATGGGTGCTGTCGTACCTAGATAATAAAATTGAAATGAAAATGAAAAAAACTTGTTTATTCAGTATAAACATTAAATAGGAATAAAGGTGTATACAAAACAATGGATATTATGTCTATAATGTACAAATACAATATACTTGGCTATCACGAGAGTCTTTTATTACGACTACGTGTTTTACATGTGACCAAGTGAGAATTATTTTAGGACTAATATTATAGCCAAATGGAATTTGGAATTCATTCCATTATAGGCCTTCCGGCATATTGTATAAGACGGTGTAAGACTAAGTAATTATATTCTCTGTTCAATTAATAATCAATCAATAAAGGTATTAGGTTAAATAGAATTCACTGCGAAAATAAAACTCAAACAAATTTCATACTTAAAAATTTAGCAAAGAGCGTAAATTGGGGCCGATTTCCGTTTTTATTTTTTCCAAATTTTCTCTTGGTAACAACCTTACTCAGACTTGAACAAAAGACTAAGAAAGAATAAGCCGAATTGGTTCATTCAGTCATTAATTTTTATTTGTTTGGATTGAAATGTTAGATGAATACCCAGTAAATTTCTTGAGTATAAGTCCTATTGTTTTGCTGATAAGGTTAAACAATGCTTCATGTCATACAGACAATACTGTATCAGTGATGACGTAAATGCCGGCCAATATACTTACGTCTCTGTGAGATAAGGTCAATTGACATTTAGGGTTGGACGACATCTTGCCGTACGGAATCGCACTTTCCTGTTTCTATCCCTTTCCGTCACTTAGAACTGTGATTTACTAGAGCGAGAACGAAAGTGGGAGTGCGACTGGCGCACGCGGCTGTATCGACAATGCACGCAACTCTACGCCTCTATCTCGGTCTGGTAAATGATGGTTCTAAGTTACAGAAAATAATAGAAGCATAGGAAAGTCTCTCCGTGTAGTGACGGATTAGAATACAATATTATGTGAGTACCCCATTTCAACCCGTCGGTGTTGTACAAGGCGACTAGGGGACTAACCTTAAGCAATAAGAGCACTGCGAGAAAAGGAATTCGAAACAAAAGCCTATACCAACCCGTCTAGCCAGCATAGTATAGTAGGCTAAATTCCTTCCAAAATGTGTGAAGAGACCGTTGCCCAGCAATGGGTGTAATATATGGGTTGTGTGGTGCAGTGCGTACGGAATCTAGGTCTATAGATGCAACCCCTACTCGGTTCACATTTATTTTATTGCCAATTTTGTAATTGATCCAATGATACTAGATATCCACCATTCATTTGCATCGGTTGCTGCCACTTCAGTTATTGACAGCAATAGCAGTAAATCGAATAAGTACCGAATTTTCGACTAGGTATCAAGTAACACGGGATAGTTATTTTCAATTTATGTCTTAACCTCAATGATAAAATCATAGAGTCATTATACAGATTCAGACATAGAAACAATAAATAATGTTTTCAATGGTCTAATGAAATGGATATATAAGATTTGCACCAGAATAGGATAATTATGACGACTTTAAATCAACATTGTATACCTACCTATATCAAAATTGAGTGGAATTGGATCTCATTTATTTTGCCTTCAATGATACTCAATAAGAAAAAGTTATACGAGTATGAGATGATAATATCACGAGACTAACATCCCCGGTGAAAATTTAGGCTTAAAGTTTGTTTGTCGAGGCAGCCATCAAACTAAATGTAGGTTCTATAATAACTACCTGCAGTCAACAACTTAACCTTGATTTTGGAGACACGAAAGTGTATCGATCTTATACCCATCTAATGATAATCATCACGCAACTACTTATGTAACATGTTTTATACAAAAGTCGATTCTGTTGAAGTTAATTTAACGATTGGAATAACTTTCCTGGTTAGTTCGCATTTGTTTTTTAGAACTGACGTCACCGGGACAAAAAAGAAAAAAACATTCTCAATTGTTCCATAGAATATTTAGTATTCTTTTTTTCTCAAATTGTTCTATAGAACAAGATAACAAGACTCATTGATTATATTATTAACAAACCGATTTTTGATAACATGACGTTTTCGGAAATTGTCAAAAATTCATGACAAACATGATATGGAATCGTTTTGAAAAAAAAACGATTCCCAATTTATATTAATGATTAACGGGGGGGAGAGGCAAGTATGCAGTTCTATGGAAAAATTGAGAATGATTTTTCTTTTTTGTCCCGGTGACGTAAGTTCTATAGCACAAAAAAGGGAACTTACCCACTTTCCTATGGGATTTGACGTCATAATGGCAACTAAGTTTCGATCCTATCTCTACTAATACAATCAAAACTGAAGAGTTTGATTGTTTATTTGGATGAATGCGCTAATCGCAGGAACTACTGAAGCAGATTGAATAATTCTTTTAGTGTTGATTAGCATATTTATCGAGGTTTTAAGCTTTATAACATCACGCTACGGCTAATAGGAGCTGAGTAGTAGCCAAATAAACAACGGGGAACGAAGTCCCGCGTGACTTCTAGTGTCTTATAAAGTCAGACAGTCAGTTACTGCATCTATGCGTAGGCCCAACATGAGCCAATATCGTCATATTCAAATTCCATTGATAAGTTTATTGAAATTGACAAAAGATATTTTATATGGCCTATACCTACTGACTGAGGGACCTGTCACACAAAACGTGTTGATGCGTTCCGCGTTCTTTGTGATGTATTAAGTTGTACTGGTTGGTGGTTGGACAGAATGCTTCCTGTGTGGGCATGCCTATGTAACAATACAACACAGCGAACGCAGAATGCAAGAACGTGTCTTGTGTGACAGCTCCCTTAAATTGGCCTAATGAGTTGAGGTGGCTTGAAAGAAAGAAATATTCTCATCAAAAATGTATCTCATCCCATGGCTAGGCATAAGTCTAAATGTTTTATTCATTAAATAAATATGAACCCAAATATGAAGCTCACTATATTATGAGGTACCACTTTCACATCTAGTTATCACTGCAACTGATTAATAGCAATGTACCCGTATGTGGAGAATAAAATGTCTTTTCTTACTTCTTTCTTTTTTACCCATGCAAACATTGAGTTTATAACCTTTTAAAATCCCAAGGAAAGTTAACGTACTGTCTATTTTAATTACAATCAATGAGCAATTAGCCTTTCCTTTAAAAAAATTAAATTGAGAATCCATAATCAGTATAAAATATCTTGTTCTTACTGCAAGATATTGTTATTTATCAATACATACTGCTTAAATTGAACTATATTTAAAATGAAAAAAAAGTGAATAGAAAACGCAGTGGCTCACCTTTTATTTTCTTAATTTTGGCTGATTGTGGCTTATATTTAGGCAACTATATCACTGACACTTTCACTTTAATAATAATTAAAAAAACAAATGACAGACAGAATAGATTAAAAAACACTTTAAAATTCGGAACGTTAACGTTGGCGCTGATATTTGTGAAAATAGTTTTTATGTAAACGTCTACGGTTGGTGCCAAATGGCCTTTTTTGAAGTATTTAAATGATTTTGCCCGCTATTGTTAGATTTAATTTGTTAGGTTAATTATTATCAGTGTTAAATCAAATGCACACAGCAATGTGTGCTGACTTTTCTTGGCAACTAACGATGCAACTACATCAAGGTTATTTTCATCGACTGCTCTTGTTGAACTTTTATTGTAGGGCCAATTTATTGGAATGTTTTTATTATGGAATCGTGTAAAAGTTACATAATCATTATGTATAGAAAAGTAGTCAAATGAGGTGAATAATTAAATTCATTATTCTGCACAATATCAATACTAGTATGTATTTTAAGACTAGTTGTTTTAAAATCACTTACTTCCTGGTTAGACACCTTTTTTTCGGGTTTTAATTCCTTATTTCCTTTGGTTATCGAAGTGAGTCATAATTTAAAAATAAATGTAAACCTATTAGCCTAAACAAAATACTTATTCGTATAGTGAATAAAAATAATAATGTTTCGCATGTTACAGAATACATTGAAAATTATATTTTGTTTATTTTTCAAAGTGAATGTGTCATTTGATTGTATTGAGTTTAACGCCATCTATTATGTTTAAATTGAACTAATTAGCTGATAGTTTCTTGTTTTGGCTGCTGCTGTTGCGATTAGTGTATTTGTATGTTGGTCTAGATGGCTCTGTTACAAAAAGTCAAAACTTTTTAATCATTTGGTTCTATTCTGAGGTGACTTGACTTACCATTTACTATTGTCTTGATACATCGCCTCTTGGAGCGACAGTGACTCAATAGCAATAAAAAATGTGAAACTGATCTAATTTCACCAATATGATCAGATAATAGGTAATTTACTTTAGCAAGGAAAATGTTACTAAACAAGGAAAAGTTTAATAAAAAACGCCCTCTAGAGAACAAAAAGATGTTGTGGAGAGAATTGACAAAGATTGGCAATGTGCTAGTGATGCCCCTGATGTTGTAACCGGTACCGGTAACCGTTTACTATCAGGTGATCCGAACGTCTGCCACCGTCGAGTATATATTATATAAAAAACACTTTACAAAGATGTGTTTTTTTAACAACTAAATATAAACTACAATTTAACAGTGCACTGATTTGTTTACAAAACTTCTACATACAATTCAGTCCAAGTATATACGTAATTGAATAGTAACAACGTGTTTTGTGAAGCGTTGTAAATACATTTTTGATCTTCTATTTGTTTAACTCAATGATCAATCATATTTCTACAACAATGCTATTCACAATATAAATATGAATAGTGTGTGTTTACTAGCGTTTGTGATCAGCCGCTTTCATTCATAACAGGAATAAAAAAGTGTATTATTAATTTGTTAGCAAAGTGAGAGGTTTCAATTTAATCTCTTTGGATAAAAATTGTGAATAAAATGGTACGTAAGTTCGTGTTTCAAATAACTAACTAGTAATATCAAATCGTTGTGAAATATTTTAAATGATCATTGATAAATATTTGATACCAATATTCATCATTTCAACCCATAAACGTTCCACAACTGAACACGGGTTACAACCAAAAATTGTGGAGGGAATTTAGCCTACTATTATATACCACGCTGGCCAAACGGTTGATATGGAGTTTGTTTCAAATTTTCCTTTTCTCGCAACAGTACTCTTGTCTGCATAGGGTTACTCCCTTTGCTGACACCCATGGGAAATGGGTTTGTGACATTGTGTATTCTTAATCCGTCACTACACGAAAACAATATTAAAATGGACCAATTAATGTCGATATTGTGAGTTACGTCACTACAAAATAGTTGTTTTAAATATTGGTAATCTAATCTAAAAATCTTTTAGACCGTTATTATACATTTCATCTTTGTAAAATCCCCCGCAATATACGTGTTCGCAACACAACTTCGAGCGTTTTTAAAAAATAAATGTTTAAAGGTAGGCAAGATATTGAAGTTAAAATTGTCATAATTATAATTATGAATTCCTCAAGAATTATTAATTAAATCTACCGTAAGGCTGCCTGTCCATGAACGCGGAACGAAGCTGTGGAGAGGAGAAACAGAGATATATTAACCAGTTGGATACTCGAAGTGAGAGAGAAAAAAAACTGTGCAAAAATCTCTATTCTAAGATTTTTGCAATTAACCTTTTGACCGCCAAGTCAAATCGGTATCGCCGTGCCTTGAGCGCCAAGCTTTTAAAATACAGTACATTTTTGACGTGCCATGCCGTCATTGGCGTGGTGAGCACTTTTTCATTTTACGTGTATAGATGTCTCTGGCGTTCAAAGGGTTAACCAATCGGATTGCATAAAATTTTAGAATGGAGATTTTATGCCGCTGCTGCATGCTCCGTAACCTCACTTCATCACATCAGATCAGATTCTATAGAAAAATATTATTTTGTATATAACATCTTTTCACATCTCCATAAAACCATGCCTAAGCCTTTACTTCATCTTAGATATGATTACATAACAAATCATCATGCCTTTTTCCCTGAAGGGGTAGGCAGAGGTGCATCATACCCAGATTTCGCCAGCTATGTTTGGTGCTATACAATAAGGAGCAAGCTTACTAGATTAGGCACATTTTTAAACTCTGGGCATAAGCCCAAATCTGAAATCCAAATCTATCTTTGCCAACATGGGGAACGACCCCGGGACCTCTAGCATAGCAGTCACATTATCCGGCTGAGTCACAGAGGCAAATTGTTTTGCTTATTTCTATTGTTCTATTCACATGAATATAAATACTTAAAATCACTCGCAGCATTGTAGCACTAAGATGTGTTTACACTTATCAAAGTAAAGCAACATTCTGATCAATAATAACATTTTATTTATAAACACTATATACATTACTAATAGATTTATAATTATCTAGAAATCGTGTGGGGTTTCGCTTTGTTTGCTCACTGCTCCGCTCTTATTGGTCGTAGCGTGATGTTTTATCGCCTATAAATACGTCGATATAAAAGCTATCCAACGCTAAAACAATTTTGCAAAACTAACCAGTAGTTCCTGAAATAAGCGCGTTCAAACAAACAAACTCTTCAGCTTTTTAATGTTAGTCTAGATATTTAAAAGTAAACAATAATAATTTACAAATATAAATAAAATGGGCGTAAATTAAGTGAGGCCTATGTTCAGCAGTGGACGTCGTTAGGCTGATATGATGATGATGATGATGATGATAAATAAAATCACGTCATCTACTTCTGAATATGCTACGGTAACTCAGCATCTATGGATTGCCATTTTACTATGAGACACATGTTATATGCCACAGTTACTATGAGATATTCACTCTTGAATATGTTCATACTTTGGCAGCCACGTAAAGCCGTTGATCCGTCTACCTCTTACTGTAGTCTTTAATTCAAAGTGAAAGCCTTCTGGACTCTCGAAAATTCTAATATTACTTTCTAGTAAAAGCCTAAATGATACGAACAAGAATATAAATACTTCTGCAACATTCTTTAAAAGATGACGCAAAGAAATATTTTTCTAAATCTTTTTTTTTATGATAATGTTTTTTTTTTATGATAATGTTTTAACGTTGATAATTTAATTATTATAGAAAAGGTTTTTTTTTCATCGATCATAACAATTACCACTTAGTCTATCAATCCTTTATCACTATGCATAAACCACACAAATACATTAATTTTATTTCCTGTAATTTTATAAAGCTAACAAAAGCTAACCAAAGAATATTACAATAATTCCATATAGTATACACGAATAACTTCAAAGAACATTAAATTTATATTCACTGAATCCTTTCTCCGCTTCGGTTGAGATATCCCTAAAATTGCGGGATGGTTGGCAAACCCACAAAAGTGCATTTGCCGTGCTACTACGAATAACCGAATCTGATATATGGTTGCAAAGAACAGACAGCTTACTGTATTTACGAAAAAATATCGTTATTATTATCACGCGAGTGGAGCCGCGGGCAAATGTGGAAAAATCCCTCAAGCGCCTCATCTATACAAATAAATAAAATTGGAGTGTCTATTTGTAATATTAAAATAACCGCTTCTTACTACATGCATATGAATGTATAATAATAATAATATAATAATATAATAATATAATATTATTATATTTATATTGTATATACGGTACATATACAAAAATAACATTTTTTACAATTTTTGTCTGTCTGTCTATCTGTCTGTCTGTTTGTTCCGGCTTATCTCTAGAATGGCAGGATGGATTTTGACGGGACTTTCACTGGCAGATAGCTGATGTAATAAGGAGTAACTTAGGCTACTTTGAAAAAAGTTATGTTGCTTTTGTTAAACTCAACACGGACAAAGTCGCGGGCACAGCTAGTTTATAATTAATAATATAATATAAAAATTATAAGTGACAGTCAATGGCCAATGAGCCTCGACCAACATCTTAGGAGGCTCGATGTAGGTGGTTGGATAAAGGGCGTGATACAGAAGGCTCTCCTCCTCCTCGACACGGCACCTATTGTGAGGAGGTTCCTTTCTCTGGAGCCCTAACCGGCGTCGTCGGTACCGTGGACTCTGTTCCCGCTGTCGGCAGGCCCCCACATTAATTTTATATTTTTAAATGTATTTATTTATATTTATATAATTATGTGAGAATTTAATTTAATAAAGGAGATATATAGATAAGGAGATATTCTATTTATAGGAATTTCCTGTAAATAGAGTGTCTGGTTCTTTTTTTTTAGGCTAGCTGTGTATATTTTTAAGTTATGTGTAAATATTTTATTAATAAAAGTATATAATAAGGAGAATAATCATATAGAATAATAAAATATAATAGTAATTATTATTATTACTTATATTATTATTATTGATCGGCTTGGCTTACATGTTGTGTATTTATAATTGTCCCTATGTCACTCACGAAATCACTTTTAGATTTAAGCGATTTTCCGGTTGTTAGCTGTTAGTGAGAATTTTTGCTTCCACAGCCTTATACTGTAACTGAAATTAAGAGTGAGCTCTTTGATTTTTAAGGTGTACTTAGTAACGCACGAACGCAAATCTGTGGGGGCTAGACAAGTGGCAATAAATTCGATCTATTGTAATATGTAACGAAATGTCAGATAAAGTACATTAATCGCGTGACATATCGATAACTTATGTCACGGGTGTGTTAAAATGTGTATTAAATTGACATTTAAATATTTCGAATAGAATCAACGAATTTTTAAGAATTAGAAGAAAAGAATTAGACAAGTGGCAATCTATTCAACCTATCTATTCTAACGACATGTCATATTAGTACATTGATCACGTGACATACCGACAGCTTATGTCATAGATGAAGTCAATTGTATTGAAGTGACATTTAAATATTTGGAATAGAATCAACGAATTTTCCTATTCGGTGCTAGACAAGTGGCAATCTATTCGATGTATTAATTAATAATTTATTTATGACTGTACGAGTAAGCATTTCATACAATAACAACAAACTTTGTATCAGCATTTTTATATGATTAATAGATATTGTTATTACATATTTTTAAAACTAAATAAAAACTGTCTACTTAAATATGTCAACAATACATATATTTATCTATTCTAACTACATGTCATATTAGTACATTGATCACGTGACGTATCGACAGCTTATGTCAGAGACGGAGTCAATTGTATTCAAGTGACATTTCTAAATTTCGAATATAATTAGCGACTTGATTATCTGTCCACCTTGTATGTTCCATAAAATGGTACTATTATAATATATTTTAGTACACACTATTATATATATTCAATTATGTATACATAATTAAGAGTATCTATAAAACTGTATTTAAGGAAAATAAACAATACAATTTGAGGTAAAAATTATTATTTATATATTTCCGAAAGTTATATTGTTATTGGTTTAACCACATAAATTATCATTTGTTACAAAGCATTTATTGTTATCATTATTTAGAATATAATTACTAAGAACTATATTCTATTTAAAGCCTCGTCGTATGTTAATTTATTGTAACAACTTTAAATACTACACAAGTACCTTATAGTATTGACGTGTTATGTTTCTTTGTTTAAATTTAAATAAAACGAATAATTATATTTTAACATATTTATGTTACGTTTATAGTGTACGACACTTAACTCTCGTCTCACTGTATTGTTGACAACTTCACAAGTAGCATTATGAAAATATAAAATATAAATGATAAATTATATATTTATTTGTTCCAAACATGTGTAAATGTGTTACAGGAAATGCTTATAACCTATAAAAGTTCTTGGTTGGTTTTCTTTGTAGTCTCAACATGCTTTGCCATAAACGGCGTACAAAATATAGTGGCTTTATTAACTTAGACAAATAAAATATTAATTACAATTGTTTTCATGCATAAAAAGTCATTATAATAATAAAAAAAAAATTACTTAGTCAATTGGTTTTTAAAATGTCGTTTAAGTACTCGTTAATGCCATAAGGATAAAATATAGGATAAGCACGTAAGTAAAAGAGATAGCTATAATCGAAAACGTCCCGATTTGGACGTTTTCGAGTCTTCACGAGGCGGGGGCTTGAAACATAACTGCTCTTTTTGTATTAATATCATTGATTTTAACTAAATTATTTGAAACTATATGCAAAGGGTATCCAACCCTCACTCCTCCATTGCAATTTCTGTAAGCCCTGGCTTACTCAGAGTTTAATAAGGATTAACAGCGATGAACGCTGAGTTATTGAAGAGTTGGAGAGATTATCCACTTCCCTCCCTTCTTCTCATGAAAGTATAATAATTTACTTTAACTGGCCTGTTGGTGTAGTGGTTAGTGACCGTGTCTGCTAAGCTGGAGGTCGTAGGTTCCATTTCCACCTAGGACAAATCTTTGTGTGATGAGCATGATTGTTTTTTCTGTGTATTTAGAAAAAAAAAAATTTAAGTAGTAGGTATAACAGTGGTTTAGTATCCTTAACACAAGCAAATATAATTGCTTAATTTGGGACTAGATGGCGCTGTGTGAATGTGTGAAAATATTATTATTATTAGTAGTCACTAAAACACATTCGTATGTTATATTAAATCAAAAGAAGAAAATAATCCTTCGCAGCGTCAGCGGCAGAATTAAAAAAAAATTTGAATTAGAGTTCAAAATTATCACAATCATGTTTAACATAATACCGTTTCAATTCGAATTATTTGTACGTAAAGTCAATCTTTGAATATTTAATTTGCCCACGGTTTAACTTCTAAGAAATATAAAATTATTGTTGATACCACAGAATACTGATAGGTTCTTGTTTTCTGTGGTTGATACTTCATCACCATTTCAACCCATAAACGTCCGACTGTTGGGCACAGGTCTCCAAAGAATGTAAAGGGTTGATACTTACCTTTTATTAATTTCACTTAGCGACACGTCAGCGACGTCACAATATTTAAAACATTTTTTTGTAAGTATTTCATTTTATATAAACAGTTATAATTATTAAAGTTATATCTGGCTATCTTTTTTTTTATTTAAACTGCATATTTGTTACATTTTTAAAATTCGAACTTGTATTTTAACCGCACTACGTGTGGACCGGCCCACCTTCACGATGTTTTGATTGGGGGACTATCGCTTGTTTGTGCTTATTCTGCAAAGTAACTATCCTTTTTATTCACCATGAAATTATAGTGATTTTGGAAACTTTTTTGGGTAATATTAATCAGATATTGCTACATTATATTCGTGTAATGACGGGTTAAGAATAAATAATGTGAAAAGGCGACTAAGGCAGGTAGCCTTATGTAGGCAAGAGCACTAGTGATTGCAAGAAAAGGAAAATTCGAAACAATCCCTATACCAAACCGCCTGGCGAGTGTGGTATAGTAGGCTAAATTCCCTCCAAAATCTTTGAGACCCGTGCCCAGCAGTGGGATGTTTATGGGGTGAAAATATGATGATAGTTACATTACATTTAGCCATAATTAACAACAATTAATTACTCAAGCTCATATAATTATTTTGCTTAATTGATACAATCAAGCTTACCATCAATATAAGCAAAGTAGGCAAGTATAATAAATTGAACAAACGAGAATTCATTCATTGACTGGCCTATACCTAACACACAAAAATTGAATCAATATCAATTTAAATAATATCAGAATGACCCTAATATCTCCCCTCACTGTATGATTGACGTAATGCTGCAATGTGATATATATATGTACAATATACCTCCTAGTATACCATAAAACAAAATCAAATAATTTCGATTCAAAACGGTACTTATCACAGAACAGACATAGATTTTTTGTACTTATTATTTGAATTGTCCTGTTCACTAACGATGAAAGAATTTACGAAATTAATCATGAAAAATTACAGCTTTTAAATTTAATATACCATCTTTGAAAAAAAAATACAATTAAAATTTTACGCAGTAATGGAAAGCTAAGATGGATGTATTTATTATTATTTTATTTTATTCATGACCGAAAGGTGGCCCCTTCACGTCCATTCATCAGTAAATCATTACTTCATTTTGATCACACACAGTCATATTATTTATATTACTTATGAACGTCATACAAAGCTAAAAAGGTCTTAGCAGATTATCTTATGACTAGTTCGCTGACAAGGTTGAACCTTGAGAAGAGCTGGAAGTAAACCCACTCTTTGTAAATTTCCAAAATACTTAGTTACAATTGACGTTTGAATGATAAATATTAAATCAGGATGATTTTACCATAGAGTAACAAGACTATTACAGTGGGCATAATGAAAATAGTAAAAAATTTGAATGGACAAATCAAAGATAATCAAAAATAATATTAGTTCGTGTTTAATTTGTTTTGAGAGAAAACGTTAATATGTTTTTGATTTTGATTTTATTTTGTGTTCTTTTATTTTTAAAGAAAAGTTTATTATTTTTTCAATTAGGAGAACATTATTATTATTATTGTTACGTTGCAATTTTTTTATTTTGTTACAATTTTTCGTATGATGTCAGGATTATAGATTACCTCCTAAATAATAAATAAATACCGACTTGATGACACAATATTTGAAGTGCGTTTATTTTATTTGTTGACACGACAATTTCATTCCTAATTCTATGGACACAGAACGGCCTACTGTTAGACCGTCCAGTCAGGACAGCCTTCGAACAGTTGACAATTTAACGAGCGCTAGATTGTGATTTAACGAGTTTCACTTCGATAGATTATAATCTACCGAAAAATAATGCGTTAAATTGTAAGCAGTATCTTATTGTTCACAATCTTTCGACAGTTTACAATCTCGCGAGAGAGATTATAATCTAACGGTGTTTACAATTTTACGGTGACATATATATACCTAGATCTACTAAACTATATACTACTAAACTACTACTAACTAATATTTAATTTTTATATTTGCATACCAATGCTATGGTAAGATACAGTGAAACTGCATATTTTATTATAATTAACTATCTCTGTAAATACCTGTATTTTAGCAAATAAATTGATTTGATTTGATTTGAAACTATCAAGAAATGCAAAGCATCTAGGTAATAGGTTTAATCTTACAAAACGCATTTGTACCCTATTGTTTAGCTATTAATTTATTGTTCAATTGTATATACATACAGTACATACATCTGCTAGCAAAATCCCTTGCGATAAGCAGGTCAGGAAGTCAGAATTCCCCTGAGCTATTCCGTTATGGCTACAAAAATCTGTGAATCATTTGTTGATTAATATGCAGTAATAAAATTTACTCTTCCCAGTGTAAATACGGTTTAAATTCCCTTGAACTGAGTTGTAAGAGTAAAGTAGGTACAGAGTGTAATTGTAATTTTATTTTTATAAAGTGATTTATTTTATTCAGTTGGGATTAGGCTTATGGTTAGACGTGTCTTTTAAGTTATTAATAATTATATTAATTCAAAAGTGTTGTGTAAAAAATAACCATTGTGAGGTACATTTTATTATTTTATTTTTAGCTTTTTTTTTTAATTTCGATTTGACTTTGACAAAGTACACATAGACTCGAAACAAATATTTGTCTAGTGTGAGTATCGAACCCGCGTCACTAGGCATGGCGATGTTAGTGGCGAGACGTCCACCATTAAACTCTCAATATCTTTCTTTTGTTCCAGATAAAATATTAACTTAGAAATTTTATGATTATGAGGCCAGTATTAAGTTTTTTACTAACATTAATTTTGAGCGTATATTTGTCAACAACAAACATGATATATCATGAAAATAGTTACGTGAAATTTATTGGCGAGCATGGGGATCAGAACGACTACTTCGGATATTCTGTGTTGCTGATGACTGATGGGTAATTTTTAATTTTAGTATGGTATTTATCTCAGCCAATATTAAAAGTGTGTGAGTGAAATTCATGGAAACCTAAACTGACTGACACAATATCAGGATAAAGTTTATATTTTATGTGTTATTAAAATTTGTAAGTACAAGCAGATTTTGCAGATTTAGCTTGAAAGAGTAACAAACTTTTAGACATCAATTTATTTTGATGAATATAAGCATATTTATAGGCGGAAATTAGGTGAGGCCTATGTTCAGCAGTGGACGTCATTGGGCTGATATGATGATGATGATGATGAAGCATATTTTATAAATAAAATCAATAAGTCATTTTTTTTAGAAAATTTTATTGGAAATGTTTGATATTTATATTTTCAGGTTATCAGTTGTAGGCAATAAACGACGGGGTGCGGCGAGCCGGGGCGGGCCGGTGCGAGTCAGGGCAGGCTGGTGCGAGCCGGGGCAGGTCAGTCATTTTCACCGTGAACGATAGAACAACGCGTACCTACCTGGCAGGTGAAAATGACCGGCCCGCCCCGCCCCGTCGTAATCTGGCAAAGTTTATTTAAAGCTCACTTTTCCTTAAAAATCTTTATATATCCCTATTATTGTAGGAATTTTTTTATTTTTTTTTCTGTATAATAAATTAGCTATTACTGATGTACGAATATATCATCTTTTTTTTTCATAATTATATATCTCAATTTGCTATATGTCTTATAAAATATTTACAGACTTTATATTGGAGCACCAAAAGCAATAAATGACGTAAGATTTAACAGATCAGCAGGAACCGTGTTCGTTTGTTCATTAGACGACTTAGATGCCAAAGAAGTCACCTGTAAAACTTTGTGGTCACAGAAAAGAAAAAGAAAATTTCAACCGTATGTCACCGGTGGTCTATTAAAAAACAACAGTTGGTTTGGATCATCGATGGCGTTTCTAACTGATAAAGTGTTACTGGTATGTATTAAAAACCAAACGGCTCGCATCAAAACGAATTTTATAATCTTTAAGCGATAAATATTTAAAGTCGATATTACCAAGCAGCGTATAGCTTGACCGCAGGCGTCTGCTTCTTCTGTCTGCATGCTTAATGTAATAGGTATAATTAATTAATACTGAATACTTGTATTTTGAACGTGTAGTAGGTACATATATGGTAGATGGGGTTAACAGAAGCCTGTCTCTGTACGAAACCCAATTCTGACTTATCTGCCAATTGGTCAATTATCCATTAAGCATGCGTCTTGATTGTAGCCAAAAGTAATAATAGTCATCAGGAATCGTCGTAGTTGAAATATTAAATAATAATTAAATATTAAATATAAAAAATAATAATTCCCCAAATTCCAGCATACTGCGGTATGCCACAGATTGCTGGAGTAGGCCATGTGCCTGTGCCATGACGTTACTGGGCGCCGCCGTTGGTCCATTTTGTTACTAGTGTAACTGTATGGATTTAAGTCATTTTTGCTAACATACATACATACAGATCACGTTTCTTCCCAACAGAGGGGTAGGCAGAGACCATTTCCTTCCACTTGCTACGATTCTGCCATACATCTTTGGTTTCCTCAACATTCATCAGTCTTTTCATGCATTCTCGCCGGTTAAGGGTACTCCTGATCTGTCCCTTCTTTAGAACGTCACCTATTTGGTCATGGTACGTTCTTCTAGGCCTTCCAACGTTTTCTTTCACATTCGCCTCATATATTTGTTTTGTCACTCTTCCTTCATTCATTCTCACTACATGTCCAAACCAGCTTTACATTCTTTTCTCTATTCGTGTCACAACACCTATTTTTAAGCCACAACGTTCCCTTATTACACTATTTCTTATTCTATCACTCAAATTTATCCTAATCATACTTCTCAAAGCTCTCATTTCCACAGCATTTATTCTACTTTCATGCTTCTTCTGCCATACCCAGCTTTCACTTCCGTACATCAGTTTTGGTATGTTCCAACACCCCCTTTTTTTCAACAACAATAAAATAATAATACGATTATGAAGATGTCGATGTGTAAAACATATTTGAAGTTAATTATTTTGTTTATTTTTAGGTAACAGCACCTAGATTGAAATCAAGATACACATACCCAAGAACATCTACGCCATTACAAGGAGCTTGTTATTTATTCACATCTAAAAGAAGTAGGCCTTTGGAACCATTGGCAGAAGGTGATGCGTTTGAATTTTTAATATTATTTTTATTTTTTTTAATATTATATTACGAGTTTCCACCCTCGTGGTACCTTATGTAGGTAAAAATTAGCCTTTGTGCTATTCCAATCTGTCAGATCTGTATGTCAAATTTCATACAGAACCTTACAGCCGTGGTTCGTGAATGAGTAACAAACTATCCATACATCCTTATATCCACCCATCCATCTGTTCTAATTTTAAAAGCTGTTTTTATTAGATTGCTTAAGTGGCGCAGTGCAACTGTGTCTGTCTAAGTCAAAGTCAAAACTCTCTAATCATTTGGATCACATACATATTATGTATGTAATGTATATGAACATCATACAAAACGGCAAATTAATTTGAAAGACAGAAAGAAAAAAAAAATATTTTAAATCTGCTTCAGGATAAACATGTACACAATAAAATATATATTTTAATTTTTAATAAACATATTACACACAAACATGCTCCTGTACAAGACCAAAAATGGTTCCTACCTCAGCTAATGCTGCAGCAAAAAATTAACCGCAACGCTGATAATGCTGTTAGGCCCGGTGAACAGAAAATAACAAAACAAAATATGCCTTAGGCCAGTTCGCTGACACGGTTGAGCTTTGAAAGAACTGGCAATAAACTCAGGCTATTGGGATACTTGGAGTCTTATATTGGCCAGTTACCACAAAGTAATAGTTGTGTTGGTTCAAGAACTCTTTTACTTTTTAATTTACGTAAATAAATTAACCATTTTCCGCAGAAGGTAAACCTGACCACCAAACATTCGTATTGGATGGATCAAGGCCCAGTTATGGTGTGCAAAATCAATCTGTGTATAACTATAACCTAGGTCAGGCTGGATTCTCAATGGCGATCACAAAAAACAACACGGTACTTCTTGGTGCTCCGGGATTAATGGATTTTACAGGTAGATTTTTTGTTAACTTGAAAATCTGATAGCCTACCAGTAGACAACCTCTAGCTAATGGGTCACCATACACGTTGGGGTTTGCATGGCCGTTCTAACATACACAACCAGCAGTTAAACCTTAAACCATAATTACAAAAGGTAAAGGATCATGATGTGACCATATAATTGAATTTAAGGACACTTTGTTCTAGTTACGTCTTGAGGGTCTAATATTTTGTTGACATTCACCAGTCGATATTATTATGTTGTCTAATCTTTTCAAATATTTGAAACCGATATACGATAAGTTGAATGTCGAAATATTGATTAGAGTCTCGGGACTTTCATCATTACAATGCATAAACGTCCCACCGCGGGGCACGGGTCTCCTCCAAACAATGAGAAGGGAATTTAGCCTGATTTACCACACTGGCCAGACTGGTTGGGGATGGACGAACTTTATCAGCTGCAAAATAGAAACTAAGAACTGAATTTTAAATTTTAACAATTTCAGGTGGAATCATAAGTTACAGTGTTAAAATTAACAAAACAGCAACAAACTCGGATCTACAACCAATATCAAATCCTTATTACACCACGGAATTGGATACAGATGACTATTTCGGTACGTTATTTTCTTAATACAAAATTATCATTAGAAATGAATGGTTACTAGAACTGGTAACTATTAATAGGATTGTATGTCTTGTTTGCAGGATATAGTGTTGAATCTGGTATATTTGAACCTAACGGAAGTTTGCTACACATTGGAGGAGCTCCTCGCTCTGATTTAGGCCGGGGAAAGGTATTAAAATTTATATGGTTAACCTTTCACTCTTTACTCATTCGGTCACTGTCTGATTTCTCAATTAATCATATTTGAATTTTATAATTATATTAGTAGCGATGTAGAAATTGTTACTTTGAATAACAATAGAGATAGAAACAGACCTCAAAGTCGTTTTACATGCTGTTAAAAAGCTTTTTTTAATATAGGAGCAAATAAGCAAGCCGATGATAACCTTATGTGATCGCCGCACCGCCACCACCTAAAATTAAAGTGTGAAATATAAATACAGATAATTAACATGTAGAAAAAAGACTTCTGAAAAAGAAAACGGTTAAAATTTTCCTGGAAAAATATATACTTAATTTTTTTGGTGCCATAAATGGCTCTTTTTTTATTAGGTTCTGGTGTTTAGCCCTCCTACAGACAGCGATAAGCCCTTAGACATCAAGGCTATACTGAAGGGTCCCCATGTTGGATCTTATTTTGGAGCAAGTTTATGCTGTATGGATATCAATAACGATGGTCGAGATGATCTGCTAGTCGGAGCCCCAACTTACGTGAAAAGTGATGATATACTGCCATATGATCAAGGAGCTGTATTTGTTTATATATCGAAAGAGGTACAATTTACTTATCAATTTAATCTCTAAAAATGAGTCTTATTAAGTTAAATCTTTATCCTCATCGTGACGGGTTGCTTTCGCTTTTGTATTAAGGTTACAAATCCTTAGCTAACTTTTACGATACCCACAGGTTGAAATGGGGTAGGGACATTAATTATTTTTAATCCGCCACTACACAGATAAATAAAAAAAATCTTATTAAGAAAAAATAAAATTTTAGGCTCCACCTGGATTTGTTTTAGAAGAAGCTGGCTCTGTATTAGGCTCTGAGTTAAATGGTGCCAAATTTGGGACTGCTATAACTGATCTTGGTGACATAGATGGTGATGGATATAGAGGTAAACAACTGTTATTATAATATGAGATGCTCATAGTAATGTAGTACTGAGATTTTCGTTACGATTATCGAGGTTAAGCAACGTTTGGCAAGGTCAGTTCATATATGGGTGACTGTTTGTGACATTCTCATTTCGCGTTTTCGTGCCTCGGAAGTCACGAAAACGCGAAATGAGTTAGGGTTAGACCACTACTAGCCACACCACACGCACTTTCCTATCCTTCTATCCTTTTTTGTCGCTAAGAACCGTCATCATTTACAAGAGCGAGAACGAGACTGGAACTAAGACTACATACGATGGAATCAACGATGATTTGGCTTACAGTAAATGTAGTCCGGTTGGTCCCGGTTATCACGTATTAAGTTAAGTTGGTGAAATCTTGGCGACTTGATACAATCATTCCAACATCAGGATTTGCCTGAAGTCCATATGTCATTAATAATAATGATATACGCTTATTACGTTTAATTAATTATGACATCAACGTCATCAGTTTGTAGATAACAATAGTTGAACATTTCCTTCCCTTAGACTCCCTCAGTGTCTGATCTTGGAAGATTTGTAATTCTTGGTTCCTCGCTATCTATTTTAGTTCTTGCATCCATTCGAAATACGTCATCATTATTTCCATTTATCTCTATTAGATTCCATACATCACAATCTTTCAATTGAATGACTGTCACGTGGCTGTTAGTTATTGAGCCTAGCTGAGAACAGGATCAAATTATATTTTTGTTATTTTTATTTTTAGCCAAATTCAATTTGATTTATTTTGTTGATTAAGGTCATTGTTCTATGACTATGCCCTTAATTTACAAAATAAATATAACAAAAGTAAATCCCAATGTTTCAGATGTTGCCATCGGTGCCCCCTGGGAATCAGATGGAGTAGGAGCTGTTTACGTTTACAAGGGTAATGCCAAGGGATTGAATAAGGAAAAGGTTCAACGAATTCAACCAGCAGATGCACGTGGTTTCGGTTGGGCGTTAACCAAAGGTGTTGATGTGGACAATAATAACTGTAATGGTAGGTGATATTACTTAGCAATTTGCGACATCTATGCGAAAGCATAAACCTCATCGATAGAAGTTTTGTTACCAAAATGAAACTTAGTGCCAGAAGATCCGGGTTCAATTTCCTGGTCAGGAAAAATAGTATTAAAGCCTCTCCAAGAGATTTCTAATAGGAAATTGCATCAAGCGTAATCCTTCTGTTTGAATCACACCTTGTGAGTGGACGTTCTTCAAAGCTACGAGTATCGTTCTGTGAGCGCTTTTGAATACGTTAAGAAAAGTTACCGGTAAGAATTCGTGTTGTTTCTACATACAATCTGTGTAAATTGCTCCAAGAAAAAAACTTGTCTGCAATAGATACAACGAGCGCTCACTAAAGTTTTCGTAACTAGATCCGATAAAATTCTTATTGTCGTGCACATGAGGAAATGAGTTTCGTGGGTAGAAACGAGGCGAATTCTGACGTATACCTGGCAACTTTTTTAGCAGGTAAAAGAAGGCTTAAGCTATAAATTATACTTAATTACATTTTAATGGGTAGTTACGTTATTGTATTATATTATTAATGGATTTGTTTCAGATCTAGCTATTGGTGCATATGAGAGTGGTGCATCGTACTTATATCGCTGTATACCAACAGTGTCTGTGAAAGCTTTAATTAGAACATCTCAAACGGTACAATTGTCATATAATATGACATCGTTTACAGCAATGTTCTGTGTTTGTGTACTGCCAACCAAATTTGGTCCTTATGTTAAATTAAGTAAGTATTTATTTTATTTTATTATTTTGGGTTTCTAATACTGAACATCATCATCATCATATCAGCCCAACGACGTCCACTGTTGAACATAGGCCTCACCTATTTTACGCCACTGCGAGCGATCCTGTGCCGCCTGCAACCAACGGCCGCCCGCAACCCTGACCTGATACTGAAAATATTAATACTATATTATTAAATGGATCTGATAACTTACTTTGGGATTAAGGCAACCACAGGAGGTTCTGGGTTCTGAGGTCTCAGGTTCGAATCCCGGGTCGAAACAATAAGTATTTTTTTCGGAATTTATATAATATAATACATTAAATATTAAGCAATTTCCTTTGCTTTGGTTTAACATTTTATAAGAAATCTAAATAAGTAATGGAATAATCATGTACGTACTTAGAAAATAACACAAGCTTATAATTATTAGCTTATGCTAGATGGCGCTGTGTAAAAGAAAAACAAACGTATCAAATATTTATTTACCAAATACAAATTTAAAAGTGTTCATTACTGTTGTAGACTTGACTGGAAAAATAAAAATAGATCCTGAATACAACAGATCATCAGTTGCTGGAGACTCACAATATATGATAATTGCTACACCAGGAAATGAAATTTGTGATGAAAAAACCATTAAAGTTAATGTGAGTTTTTTTTTGTTTACTTGTGCTATCCCTCTTCTCTTTCTTCAGAAAAAGGAGTCTAAAATACAAATCTAATATAAGATAATTTAATACATTTATTCACAAAGATAACAAACTTAAGCCTATAAAAATATACAGTTCCTGGCTATAGCATTGAAATTTTATTTTACAAGGTAAATTACTTGGTACCTCTTTAGCCACTTGACTGATTGAAACTAATTTTTGCCCAGCAATGGAATGAATTAACGTAACAGTTATTAGAAATAACAAATTGTATCAATTGAGTATTTAAAAAGGAATGTTAAGCTGGTTTGGACATGTAGAGAGAATGAATGAAGGAAGAGTGACAAAACAAATATATGAGACGAATGTGAAAGGAAACGTTGGAAGGGGGAGACCTAGAAGAACGTACCATGACCAAATAGGTGACGTTCTTAAGAAGGGACAGATCAGGAGTACCCTCAACCGGCGAGAATGCAAGAAAAGACTGATGAATGTTGAAGAAGCCAAAGATGTATGTCAGAATCGTGGCAAGTGGAAGGAAATGGTCTCGGTAAAGTATTCTCTTTCGGCACCAATTCTTTCAGCACCCACGGTTTGAACTAAACACTTAAAGCACCAAGAGAGCAATATATTAAGCATGGTGCTCAGTGTGGCACCACTTACCAACAGTAATAGGTACTTAATAGTGCTGTAAGAGGAGCTTAAACTCTTACAGATGCTGAAAATATTTGTTGCATAAACTACTCCGAGAATTTGTTATAAAAATAGTACCTATTGTCCTAGATTTAACCACCTAAGCAAATTAATAGGTTAAGAAAATTATATTATTATTATCATTTAATATAAACCATTCGATTTTGCAGCATACTGCTGATTTATACAAACCCATTCATATGATATTTGAATTAGAAGAAGACAAACGAATGCAAGGTAATAAAATCTTCGCTAAAACATTTAAGAATTATAATATTATTGTTTGTTCAATTAATTTGTCACTATTTGTTATTAATTTTAATATCGTGTGTCCAGACAATTGGGATAAATTTTTAAATGTATTGTATTCAGAATAATAGAATTTTTATATTAAGTTCAGAAATTAAAAATTATTATTTGGCTAATATATATTTTAATTGTAATCAATGTTTCAGTTTCACGTTTCAACTGCCAACTAACAAACTTAGTAAAAAGTAAACAAACTAAAAAAAAACATGACAAGATATACTCTACTCCCTACAGACATACATTGAAACGTGACATATTAATTAATCATGACGTAATGTATTCAAATTTTAATACTATATTATTATATTCAATTTCTCTGTATAACCGAAATAATAGATTTTTTATTGTTAATTGAATTAGTAGTGAAGGTTTAATAAATATTTTAAAGATAATTGCATAATATTTCATTTTTATTCTCCAATTTTATTATATTTTAGACAATGCAACAGTATTTATAATGGACGCTGCAAGATTGTCTAATGATTCAACATTGAAAACTGTATTACCTGTGCGTATCGAACGAAATTGTGGCAACAAAAAGGCTTGTGGTTCTTCATTGAACATGACCTTGGTTGCTTTGAATAAGTAAGTCTCATCCTAAATTGTTTTGTATAGTAATGTTTTGACTTTATTAACGCATGAATTTTTTTTTAAAGCATTGCTTCTCTTCAGGTCTTATAAATATTCGGGTTTTTATTTTTATTTTATTTTTTCAAATTAATCTAATTTAACCTCATGTTATGTGTGCTATATATATTAAGTGTCATTGCTGCACATCACTGCTGGACACGGGTCTCCTCCAAAGAATGTGGTGGAATTTAGCCTACTATACCACGCTGGCCAGACGGGTTGGTTTGGTATAGGGTTTGTTTCGAATTTTCCTTTTCTCGCAGTGCTCTTGTCTGCCCCTTAGTCACCTTTTACGAAACCCACGGGTTGAAATGGGGTAGTTACTTTATGAATTCGTAACTGCTAATATAAAAAGATAAAATAAATTAAAAATGTTTTAACGCTAGAAATTTGATTGTACTCAAATTTTTGGAAATAACTACTATCGTAGAAAAATCTCACATTTATTTGTGTTTGTATGCGCGATATTTTAAAGATGCATTGTTCAAAATAATACTTCCGAACATATAAATATCAAATTGTCGTAATAAAAAAACTTTTACAGTCCGTATGTACCAGGAGCTAAGAAACAATTTGGAGTTAAAGTAAAAGTATGGAATACCGCAGAACCTGCTTATGATGCAATGCTTATTATAAGTGTACCAATGAAACCAAGGAAAATACCATTTGAATGTACTCTCCAGAACCTGACTATGACCTGTGAAATCCCACAACCATTAAGACGAAACGAATCTATTGAATGGAAGATACTAATGGATTATAATTTATTGACGACTACTGCAAACATAAGTTTACCAATAACAGCGACCATTGTAAATAAATATAAGCGTATCCGTAGTACTGAAATATTTCAGAAAGTGTTTATTGACGTCACACCAAAAGCTATTTTTAGTATTAACGGGTAAGTTGACTAAAGTTAAGTTAGTTAAGTTGGTATTAACTTTTGGGCTAAATGCCACGAGCAACTTCTTTGCTACTACAACTTCTTACTGATAGAGATTAGTTAAGTGGATAAGTTAACTGCCTCAATGCTGGGAGTGTGAATTGAGAGTGCGGCTACTGTACCTACTTTTTGCGCAGTAGTCACACTCTCGTCGGATATTAGCTGCAAACGCGTGAACACGCATGTAGTCATGTCATGCGTGTGTGTGCAGTACACAAACGTAACTCTCACACTGTAACGTGAGCGGCGCTTGCGCCTCCGCGGCTTTGACGTCCCGCTGATACTCAATTTTGTGTTCTGCGCATTGTCTCGCGCGATGTTCCGAACTGTTTAAATCGTACTGTACCGGGTTCAATCCCCTGGTTGCACCAAAACTATATTTGGTTTTTGTTTCTTGAAATTCTCAGAATTATTCAAGAGTTTGGCAATTTTTTTTACAACGCATATAAGCCCGGATGTTCCCCAAATATTGTGGCGGAAATTTGGCCAACTTTACCACGCTGGCCAGATGGGATTTTTTCAAGTTTTCCTTTTCTCACAGTGCTCTTATTTGCTTAAGGTTACTCCCTTAATCGCCTTTTAGGACATCCATGGGTTGAAATGGGATAGTGACATTATTTATATTTAATCCGTCACTACACGAAAACAAACACGAACGGAAATATGTCTGGTTAATAGAAAATATAAATCTCTCTTCCAATTACATATCCAGCCATAGTTGGTGAAATATTCATGGAAAACCTCTGCTTGCCTCTTGGGGGAAAGGTGTGATGCTATATTATAAATAAGTTCTATTTAAAATAAAATGTTTTATAAATTATGGACTTAGCTGAAATTTAAGGTAGACTCAACTGCATTTAAGTAGTAACTGCAATCATATTTTTAGAAATATTGCCTGCATTTCTTTTTATATTACATCTTGATTTACCTGTTGTCTATTATTCATGTCGAAAGATTTAAATTTAGTTAAAACTAAGGTCCGATGAGACTTTATTTTTCAATTTCCATCGTAGTGGATCACGATTATTGAAATAACTTACAATATTTTCATTCTAACTTTTATTTATTTATTTTAGTAAATCTATGCCAAATAGCGCCATGACTATTTCAAGAAACAATTTGGCTGCGGGCAGAAATATATCATTTAAACATTTATTTGAGGTAAGTGGTAGAGATTTTTCAGTTTTTCATTTATATTATATATTAAGGCTGAAGAGTTTGTTTGCTTGCTTGGTTGAACGCGTTAATCTCAGGAACTGCTAGATCGAAAACATCATTTTATTTTTGGATAACCCATTCGACGAGACAGTCTATAGGTTATACAACTTCACGCTATGGCCAGCCGCCAAAGACCCATGTGAACGAAGCTCCGGCAAATTTTGAAAATCCTCCAAATAAATACAAGTGTATAACCTAATAACCTTTAATTTGATGGCATAATATACTTATATCTACCTAAATATTAACTTAGAAGTACTTACATAATTTAAATATAAAGCCGCTCTTATGACATCCGTGTATGTCAACTGCCAAGGTTCCAGTTGAAAACCAGCGCCAGGTACCTATAATTAGTGACCTGGCTTCAATGCTGAACTGGACGCCTTTTGGTTGCAGCCGCGAGACACATATTTACTACAGTTGTTGTTATGATTTTTGTATTTTATGGTATTTTGTTTTATTTATTTATATATTTAATTGTTTGTACCTTTTACTTTTTCTGTGTATCTTTTACATCATTTCCTTGTATCTTTACTCTGTCTCTGTGCTGTACCAATAAATGTTTCTTTTTCTTCTTTTCTTTCTTTTTCTTTTCTTTTCTGATAATAGGAGAATTACTAAAATTGTTTTGTTATAATTTCAGATAACAAATTATGGACCATCTGACTGTCAGACACTTATTGCTCAAATAAAAATTCCTGAGAAGGTACGACATAATTTAGACTGTATTTAATATCTAAAATATGATAAATTTATTGAGGCGTTACGGCAATCGTGTAGTGACGTATTAAGAATACATAATGTCACTACCCCATCTCAACCCGTGGCTGTCATAAAAGGCGACTAAGGGACTACCTTATGCAGACTACAGCACTGAAAGAAAAAAGGAAAATTAAATTTGAAACAAATCCTATACCAACCCGTCTGACTGGCCATCGTGATATTACTATGTCACGATGGCCAGACGGGTTGGCCTATTGGCTAAATTCCCTCCACAATGTTTGGATAAGACCCATACTCAGTGGACTGTGGTGTGGGAATTTTTTTTTTTTTTTTTTTTCTACCACATTCACACAGTGCCATCTAGTCCCAAAGTAAGCAATTATATTTGCTTGTGTTATGGGTACTAAACAACTGATATATCTACTTAAATACATTTTTTTTTGTAAATACATACATATTATAGATAAATTACACCCAGACACAGAACAAACCTTTATGATCATCACACAAAGATTTGTCCTGGGTGGGGATCGAACCCACGACCTCCGGCTTAGCAGTCAGGGTCACTAACCACTAGACCAACAGGCCAGTCAAGTCAAGTCAGTCCCAGTTTATGGGTTGAAATGATGATGATGATAAGTATCAGAAAGGGATAGAAACATGGAAAAGTGCGATTTGATGTCGCCCAACCTTAATTATTATTTGTTACAGGCACATCTGAATTCTCCTATAACTCATTGCTATAAGGTAAACTTTGGCTATGAATGCATCTTTTCAATACCCGCCAAGGTTTCTTATGCTATCACTATCTCTTTACAAATGGAACTAAGTCAGGAAGGTTGGTTATTATTTGGTTACTATAATATTTTTATTTTTTTATGTGTTTTGTTTTTATTAAGAATCGGTTCTTGATTCGATTTGAATAGTTTTATTAGTATTTTGCTCATAACAAATCTATCGGTTATCTCCGAAATTTGATGATGATGATGATGAATGAGAAAAATTTGTAATAATTCCAGTTGATATATTATGTCATGTTTATGTAAATCTTACAAGAAAAATAAAATGATGTTTCTAAGTAGCACACTTTCTTTGTAATCATCAAAAAAACCCGACCGCATATCTAAATTTGTTTGCTATATACGGAACTCTCGACGCACGAGTCTGACTCGCACTTGATAGGTTTTTATTGTTGATGTTGCCTTTAATAAAATAATTTACTATTACCAATACGTGTATGTTTCAGGCAATTTCCTAAAAAGAAATACAATGTACAACGCCACTTCATCGATAGTTGTTCTACAGAGACTAAATCCACTCGGAACTAAAAACATGTAAGTATAGATACAGCATTTTTTGGTATTTTATTTATATGTTTGTAAAGTCCCCCGCGATACAGGGGGCTTACTCTGAATTTCGACATTCGATTGGTCGGTTTTGATGTCGCTGTCAAATGTAAGCAAATTTAGATTGGTCGCTGGCACTTTCAAACATGACTGGCCTGTTGGTCTAGTGGTTAGTGACCCTGACTGCTAAGCAGGAGGTCGTGGGTTCGATCCCCACCCAGGACAAATCATTGTGTGATGAGCATAAAGGTTTGTTCTGTGTCTGGGTGTAATTTATCTATATTAAGTATGTATTTACAAAAAAAAAAGTATATAAGTAGTATATCCGATGTTTAGTACCCACAACACAAGCAAATATAATTGCTTAATTTGGGACTAGATAGCGCTGTGTGAATGTGGTAGAATGTTATTATGTTAATAAACAATTGACAGCGACATCAAAACCGACTAATCGAATGTCGGAATTCAGAGTAAGTCCCAGGGTTTGCCTTATCAAGTATGTGCATTGTTTTAAAAAAAAATATACAATATTATATATTAAATGTTTTATTTTTATTTTACAGAGGATATGAAGTTACCACAACCCTCAATTTAGAACCAGCAAAAATTATTTGGTGCATTATAATACCGTGTGTCTTCTTAGGATTGTTAATATTATCAATTATTATACGATTATTGTATAAAGTAAGTGAATTTGACATTTCTTATTCCCGTCAGCTCGATTTGCTCCTAAGCGCTAAAAATATTTTCCCAATGACTCTAAGTATTGTTTTAATATAGACATCCTTGAAGTTCTTGGGAATGGAAGTATGAAAATAATAATATTAGTAAACAATTTATTCGAAGCGTACAATACATAAACTTTTGAAATAATGTTCTAACAAGCTTGCAAAAAGCTTTAAATTATAAATTCAAAGTTCCATAAGAAACGTTGAATCAATATAATTCTTCTCTAACAAAAAAAAAACAATCTGTAGGCTTACCAAACCAGTATCTATCAAACCAGAAATCAGAAAAAAAAACATAAAAATGACACAAATAACTGGACAGTGGAACTACAAAAATTTTATAGCATTTGAAGCACATTAACGCCCTCCTTGTGACGTCATTACTGCACAGTAACTCGTGTTAAACAATACTGCAAAAACTTTCGTGCCAAAATTACAATATAATTGGGAAACTAATTACATTTTTTTTTCGACATTAGATTTAGTCGGTTTAGACAAAATATGTCAAATGTTTAAGAATAACAGCGACCTTATTTAAATTTTTAAACAAGTGAGTTCAAAATTCCGAACAAGTCATCTGTAAGCTTACAATAAAAAGTTTTATAATTAAGTAATAATTTGAAGTTTAAATAAGTAAATATTAAAATTTTCAAACAATTGACAGCTACGTCGAAATCGACTAAGAGGAATGTCAAGATTTCGAATAGGCCCTCTGACCAATATTCGATTACTGTATTTATTAATTTTTTCTTTATTCAATTTCAGTGCGGTTTCTTTTTAAGAAAATACAGCTTAATACCACGTGATGTAATAATGGTTGAAAAGGAGAATCAAAACCCAAATTTTACGTCAAAAACAACTGACCAAAGTTTATCGCAGACTTTTAGAGAATCGGACATTACATCGTATAATACTACATCAGCATCTCTTGAAAGTATTTCGTAGTATTTCATAATGTGTGCTTTATGTAAATATTAATAAGAAATTAATTTATTCTTACATATCTATGATATAATTATTAATAAACTAGTTTATGTTTTAAATTATGTATATTTTGATAAATAAATATTTTTTGGTAATGATTTTTATTACACGAATGTTCTTTTATTACTTACAACTTACCATCATTGGATAATGATCATCATTATCCGCAGAAAGTCTACTGCTGGACATAGGCCTCCTCAATAGATTTCCAATAGGACCGGTTGTGTAAGTGATCAGTTGGTCGTAGAAATGAAAGCCGGTTGATGAGAAAGCAGAGGTGTATATTTTAGTGGAAATGAATTTGGAAAACAGTTTTAACAAGAAATTTTGTAGGAGGCGTGCGGAGTACGTGGGCTCGCTCTTTCTTTTTTTTTTTTTTTTTTATTACCAAAATAAAAAGAATTTACAATATGTTTACACAAAAAATTTTACTTAGGTACGTACTGACGAATAGTGCCGAACTGAGCCGACTAAAGTTCGTTGCGAGCGCGCGCAGCTCGCGAGCCTCCCTGACATTCGTAAAATATATAAAAACCAAACCATAAACAAATACAAATGAGGTTATGGGCCTCTTGATAAGGCTCGTGTCGCTTACAGGTTGTATGCGGCCTGTATCCAGCGCAATCCTACTGTTCGGATCAGATCATCTGTCCAACTTGTGGGTGCCTTAAGTTGCGCCTGCTGCAGCATATTATCCACGAATTAATAAATAATAATGTTTGGACATACATACGCAGCGCTATCTAGTTCCAAACTAAGCTAATGCTTGTATTAAGGATACTAGATAACTGTTATAATACAGAAATACATTTTTTTTGTAAATAATTAGGTACATATTATAAATAAATTACACCCAGACACAGAACAAACAATCATGCTCATCACACAAAGATTTATTCTGGGTGGTAACCGAACCTACGCTCTCCGGCTTAGCAGTCAGGGTCACTAACCACTAGACCAACAGGCCAGTCAATTATTGCATGTTTGTATGTATGTACAATATGATACAAAATATAAAGTTTATCTTCAAAGGAAATGAGATAGCCCGATGAGTAATACAGCATCCATATTTACTTATATAATAATGTTAATGATAACAAAAATATTTGTTCATTGCAACAAAGATTTTTATGCACTGGAATTATTATTATATGAGTAGCTTCAGCTCACAGCATCGCTCGCATAGTATGCCGGCATAGATTATAAAACCGGACAAGTGAAACTAATAATATAATATATTCTACCACATTCACACAGCGCCATCTAGTCCTTAATTAAGCAATTATATTTGCTTGTGTTATGGATACTAAACAACTGATATACTACTTAAATACATTTTTTTTTGTAAATACATACTTAATATAGATAAATTACACCCAGACACAGAACAAACCTTTATGCTCATCACGCAAAGATTTGTCCTGGGTGGGGATCGAACCTACGACCTCCAGCTTAGCAGTCAGGATCACTAACCACTAGACCAACAGGCCAGTAAGAAACAAAAACTAGTTAAACTTGCGGTGAGAGGACTTCAGTGACTTGAGAAATTTTAGGCTAGGTTTCCTGTAATTTATAGGCAAAGAACTGAGAAATAAGAGAAAGAGGTTTATAAAGAAATATTTTCTTCAATATATTAAGCCCAGTTTTAAAGATATGGGGAATTAATTGACAATAAGAAAATACAGACAATAAAACAGACTGGCCTGTTGGTTTAGTGGTTAGTGACCCTGACTGCTAAGCCGGAGATCGTGGGTTCGATCCCCACCCAGGACAAATCTTTGTGTGATGAACATAAAGGTTTGTTCTGTGTCTGGGTGTAATTTATCTCTACTATGTATGTATTTACAAAAAAAAAATGTATTTAAGTAGTATATCAGTTGTTTAGTACCCATAACACAAGCACATATAATTGCTTACTTTGGGACTAGATGGCGCTGTGTGAATGTGGTAGAATATTATATAAAAAAAAAAAATATTTTCGCCTATTTTCTTAAATACCTATCTTTTTTTGGTTTAAAGGCAATATATTTCATAGAAACATATGCATTATGTTACGCTTACACCATAAAATGGAATAACGACCAGCGCCGCGAGCACTCATTGTGCATTTAGTCAAACAGACCGAAGCCCTCCTCATCGTCTGATTCAGACTCTTCCTTCTTGGCTTCCTCCTCTTTCTTCTCCTCAGCAGCAGCAGCGGCGGCGAGCGCAGCACCTCCAGCGGAGACTGGGGCAGCTCCTCCGACAGGCATGGACGACAGCTTCTCACGACCTTGCTCCATCAGTTCCTCAACGCTCTTGCCACTGAGCTCAGAGATGATTTTCTTGAGCTTCTCGTTATCAGCCTCGATACCCACGGAGCTGAGGATCTTCTCAACGTCCGCCGCCGCTGGGGCTGCCTTGCCTCCGAGCATAGCTAGTAAATACGCGGCCACGTAACGCATTTTTTAAGTCGTTTGACACGAAACCTGTGATGCCAAAAATAAAACGTTCGTCTTGAACAAAATGTCAAGCGGAAAGGGAAAACTATATAACTTTAAAATTATAAAAATATATTAATATCTGAAGTTCTCACTGATCATATCCACTCCGGGCTGATGCTAAAAAAAAACCAACTCCGTTTTACCTGATAAGGAAATCGAACCCTGCCATATAATTACGCAATACGGCATATTCATACATCAGTGTAGAGAAGATAAAATTGAAAACATGTGTGTGATACGTATAAGCTGTAAGTTACAAGCTGTGTTTAGCTATGATGACTGCCTCGGTGGTGGAGCAGTAGTATAGACGATTGCGGTGTCTGGGGTCTCGGGTTCGATTCCCAGGTCGGAACAAATATTTGTATGATCTGCAAATGTAGAATTGTATGTATTTAAAAATATATATATGCTGCATGTATGTTTATCCGTTCCGTATAGATGTCACTATCACATCTCAATCCGTAGGTGAATATGTGAGTATTTAAGCGGGCAAGAGCACTGCGAGAAAACAGAAATTAGAAATAAACCCTATACCAACCCGTCTGGTCAGCGTGGTATAGTAGGCTAAATTCCCTCCACATTCTTTGAAGGAGACTCGTGCCCAGCAGTGGGCCGTTTGTAGGTTGAAATTATGATGATGATATTTTGCATGTCGATCATTTAACCATACGACCACCATTGCACGGCATAATGTAAATAAAATCTAGTAAATGGATGTAGTATACATACAAATACTACAAAACGAGTAGGCACCTATTTACTTCACACATAACACTGATAACTATTCCTATCTAAACACAATAACCCTTTAGGGCTGAGTAACGTATTGTGTGTTGATTCCGTTCTGTACAATCAAAGAGTAAAGTCGTGCAGTGAAGTTTAGTTTTTATTTAATTGTAAATCTTATGTACATTGTAAAGTTTAAAATATATAAAGGAATGTTGGATTGTGATAAGGTTCAGTTTAGAATTAAGGTGAATTTAGTGTTCGTGATTTGTGAGTGATCTAGTGAATCGAATGGAACACTCTTCTTAAATAGAGGATTGAAAAAAAAAATATGAAAATAACAATATTGTGAAACAGGTGGGTTGGAATAAAAATATGCATATTGTGTTCAATTATATTCAATGACGACGCCTACGGGTAGAAATGGGGGTCACTACCCCATGGTGGTGACCCCCATTTCTACCCCTGGGCGTCGTAAAAGGCGACTAAAGGAGTAATATTAAGAGCATTGCAAAAAAAGGAAAATTCGAAACAAAATCCTTTTGCATCCCGTCTGGCCAGCGTGGTATAGTAGGCTAAATAAATACCCTTTACACTGTTTGGAGGAGACCCATGCCCAGCAGTGGGACATTTATAGTTGGTAATGATTCGCTCCCGTTGATCTTTGTTTGGCTTGGTGAAAATAAATCTATTAGAAGAAGACGCATTAGTCTATACTCACCTTTATACTTAATTATGACTATTATAAACTCACCTAAAAAAAAAAAAATTAAAATAAATGGCACGACTGTCGCGTCGTTGTGACTTCATATCATGACACCACCATTTTTTTCGTTTTATTGTGTACCTATATCTAAAAAGCGATGGTGGCTGAATGAATAAGTGACCGGCGTGCAAATCAGCAGTCCGAATTCGATCCAGAACGGCAGTACCAATGTGGATTCCACTTTGTGGAATTTATATGTACTAGTCAAGTGACTTACCATCTGCTAACGGTGAAGGAAAACATCGTGAGAAAACCCACATACCCTAAAAGAAATTCTATGGGTTTGTCTGATCCACCAACCCGCACTAGGCCAGCGTGAGTGGATTATGGCCTAAACCCTCTCAGCTCTCTAGTTAGAGGAGATGAGACCCGACACCAGCAGTGGGACTTAATGGGTTGCTGATGATCTAAAAACTGTTGCACGTAACCTTAATTGATTTGGTTTTGTTTTTTCTAAGTATATCGTTCTGCAACTAACTAATGACATGAATACAATTGACGTGCATATTATATTATGACATATATACACAACCGATACCTATAATAGTTACAATATTATGCATGAATAAGTAAATTATTGCTTTTATGCTTAATTATGACTATAGAAAAAACATAAACAACCATTTTGTATTGATTCAAGTGTTATTAAACTAAGTATATTTGACTTGTTAAATTACATCAGTAATTTGAATGTCAATGGGTGCATTTAACGTTAAATATTATATAACAGCGTTACTTACGTTAAATTTTAATATTCTCAGTATTTTAAGTTAAAAAAAAATCTTCTCTTTTGAAGCGTTGTAGGAAGGCAGGTTTTCCGTGAAGTGACGGATTAAGAATACGTAATGTCAATACAAACATGGATAAGACGAAAGTTATGTCTAATCGACATGTAGCGCCCACCCCTACTACTGTGGGATGCTCAAATCTCGAAGTTGTTGACGAATATATATACCTAGGACAAACGGTCTAATTAGGTAGGTCCAACTCTGAGAAAGAGGTTAACCACCGAATCCAACTCGGTTGGGCAGCGTTCGGAAAGCTGCGCACTATTTTCTCATCCACAATATCTCAATGTTCATCCAGTATGTGTTGCCAGTGATGACTTATGGTACTGAGACGTGGCCGCTTACTATGGGACTCATTAGAAAGCTGACTGTCGCTTAGGGAGCCACGGAATGCTCGGAGTTTCCCTGCGTGATCGAATCAGAAATGAGGAGATCCGCAGGAGAACTAAAGTTCGCTGAAGTGGCAGTGGGCAGACCACATAGCCCGCAAAACTGATGGCCGATGGGGCAAAAAAGTTCTCGAGTGGTGGACACGTATTGGAACGCGCAGCGTGGGGCGGCCAGGTGGAACGACGAACTAGAAAAGGCCGTTGGATACGGGCGGCACAAAATCGCTCGCTGTTGAGAAAATTAGGTGAATCCTATGTTCAACAGTGGACGTCATTGGGCTGATTCAAAACAAATTAGGCATATATCTATGAATCACACAAATATTTGTCTCGTGTAGGAATTGAACCTAACTCACTCGGCAGGTCGCTACTACCACTTTAATCTTTAACTAACACTTTAACCTTGCGCCACGATGATATACGAATTAGTATTCTTTCCTAATTCAGAATAAAATTAAGAGTCGGAAACCTGAATATTTCATATGAGACTGTTTTCATTAAAAAAATGTCCGAGCGTGTGCGTATTGAGAATTTTGTATGTAAACAAAGCATTCAACTAAATTAAGAAACCCTGTTTTGGGTGTACAATTTTTTTTTATTTAGCCTGTGTCATCCCACTGCTGGCAAAGGTCTCCCCCTGAACCTTCCACTGCTGTCTATCTCCAGCCTTATTCCACCATTCCCTGTCAAAGGTATCTAAGTCATCACACCAGCGTTTTTAGGCCTGCCTCGGCGACGGTGACCATCTTCAGGCTCGTGCCCACCTTGTTTTTCGTTCATTCGTGGAATGTGACAAAATTAATAAATAAAATTTTGTTTTAGGTGATAAAGAATCACTACATTTAAATATGGCCTGGAAGACAGTATTGTGTTATTTATTTATATATTTTATTCACTTTTCGAAAACAAGTTTTGTGTATCATGAGAATACAAATATAATATTCACACCGGAAAATTATAATACGAGACGTTTTAGTGAATATTTTGGATATTCTGCCTTACTGGAGTCTAAAAGGTAATGTAATACTACTGTCTTATAAATATTATGAAGTACATGTTTCGATTTATGGATATTTTTGTTACACAATTACGACAGAACGACTGAATCTGTATGAAACTTAGAACACAGTTTAAAATTATCTTTCTTTTTATGCACCTACTTCGAACCATATCTGCGTCACTATATAGGTTGACTGGTAGAGAATGCCCCTTGCATTAAGTCCATTTTTGTACATGTGTGTGTATAAAATTATTACCGTGAATAGCATATTGGCATTTTAACCGACAATCCAGAAACACGCCATGTCGCGGGGTACTTTACAAACATTTGACTGTTAGTGGTAGTGGATGAATACAAATAATTTAAAAATAAATATAGATAAAACCAAAATAATGACATTTGAGCAGAGAACAAATCATAATAAGCTTGATATACGATATAGGGACCAAACAATACAAGAAACAACGTCAGCAAAATTTTTAGGACTTGAACTGGACAGAGATATGACATGTCATAGAAAACACATACTCAGAGTTTGTGTAAACGCCTGAGCCAATATTCATATGCCTTAAGAAATCTTTCTAGAGAAGTAAATCAAGACACGTTACTTATATGGTAGAACATCATGATCTAAAAAATTGGAACAACAGCCAGCAATGTATTTGTTAAAACTACATAATGTGCAGCAAATAAAGATTTGAGTTTGAGTTTGAGTTTGGTTAGTGACCCTGACTGCGTTGCCTAGAGGTCGTGGGTTCGATCCCCACCCAGGACAAAACTTTGTGTGACGAGCACAAAGGTTTGTTCTGTGTCTGGGTGTAATTTATCTATAATATGTATGTATTTACAAAAAAAATGTATTTAAGTAGTATATATTATCAGTTGTTTAGTACCCATAACACAAGCAAATATAATTGCTTACTTTAGGACTAGATGGCGATGTGTGAATGTGGTAGAATATTATTATTATTATACAAATACACCCGTTTCATGTCCTTGGTGGACTTTTGTCATTTAAAAAAAAATGACTAAGCACGCTATTATATATTTACAGACTATATATTGGAGCACCTAGAGCGGCAAACAGAAGAAATAGAACAGCTGGAGTCGTTTTCGATTGTCCATTATCAAATTTGGACGTGAGACTAGTCACTTGCAAGCCGATAGATAAATGGGGAGCACTTACTTTACGTGATGACGTATGGTATGGAGCTGCCATCTTGCCACTTACTAAGGATAGAGTACTGGTATGTTAATTGTTTATCTTTAACTAGCGATACTCAGCTCTTATTGCTCATAGCGTGATGTTTTGTAGCTAGCCTTCCTCGATTGGTCTATCCAACACTAAAATAATTTTCAATTCGAACCAGTAGTTCCTGAGATAAGCGCGTTCAAACAAACAAATAAAGTTTGATTGGATATATTTTTTATAACGAGATTAAGCGGTTAGTAAGCGGTTTCCGTAGCCTATGGTCGTATGCAACATCTGAAGCATTCTATAGCCATCGTTGAACTTTTTAAAACCTCTACTACTAACATATAAGCCTATTTATATATAAGCCTATAACATATAAGCCTATTTCGAATATATGGCCTTTGACTGGCCTGTTGTTCTAGTGGTTAGTGACCCTGACTCCTAAGCCGGAGGTCGTGGGTTCGATCCCCACCCAGGACAAATCTTTGTGTGTTGAGCATTAAGGTTTGTTCTGTGTCAGGGTGTAATTTATCAATAATGTGTACTTAAGTATTTACAAAAAAAAATATTTAAGTAGTACCTATATCAGTTGTTTAGTACCCATAACACAAGCAAATATAATTGCTTACTTTGGGACTAGATGGCGCTGTGTGAATGTGGTAGAATATTATTATTATTATAAATATTATATTATGTCTGTGTCTTGTCTTTTCGCCAATATAAATGTTTTTTTTTCTTGCTAACCAGAAAAAACAAAGCATAATATTATTTTGGCTGTCGTCTTCTGTAGGGCCGAGATACGTTCTTAAGCGGACAGCTCAGTTCAAGCGGGAGTCATCCACATTAGCTTATCTCTCTTTGCGTTGGGCTCGCGTATTGGACTCTGACCCTCTATCAGCTCTTACAAATATACTTAATACTGTTATTAAGCTAAGTACCTATCTGTGTGCAAACAATTATTAATTACTATTTATTTTGTCCTAGGTATCAGCGCCTAGAACAAAGACGCTATTTGATTCTAAGAATTTATTGATGCACGGAACTTGTCACCTTGTAACTCCAATCAGAACCCGAACAATGGATCCTCTATCAGATGGTAATATTAAAAGAGCTCCTATATAGGTATAGTGAGAGGAAAACATCCTGGGATTATCCACCGCAACTATAGATCGCGATGAAAACCAGATATAAAACCCAGACACGCTTTCTGATGATATTACATTGTTAGGCCACCAAGATGCGTTGCATTGCCACAGCGCAGTAATTTCTAAGAAGAAGTATTATGTGATTCAGAGCATTGAAATTCTTTAAAAACTGTACCCAAAATCATCTTATGGTTTAGAAGCATGTTCTTACGCATGTAATGTTTGCAGACAAAAGCGCATGCACTAATACATGCCTATTCTCTTTGGTCCAGGCTACAAGCACGACTGACGGTAGCTTTAGTGATAGTGACGCTTGCCTTAGCACACAAGCTGTCACTTGCGTTGAAGATGCTTACTTCTAATAGCGCGGAAAGATGCATGCCTCTCGAACAAGTATAAAATGAGTGTAAACCGCATAAATGTGCGTTTTGTGGCATCACTGTAATGCAATTTTATGCATTTTGCAGGAAGCAGGAACAGCCATCTAGCATTCGTCACAGACGGTGTGAGAAGAGAGTACGGTCCAAGCAATACTCATCTATATTACTATGCCCACGGACAAGCTGCGTTTTCTATGGCTGTCACTAAAATGAACACCGTGGTTTTGGGAGCACCAGGATTATTGCAATGGACAGGTTGGTTGTCTAAGAGGAGTGTGAGCGGCTATGCGTTAAATGATATTGTCATTAATGAGATTCTATTGGTTCTTGAAACAAATTTCATATCTCATTTGTTTAGTGTACAGTTCTAAAAGCGAACTTTTTATTTGATCTATGATAAAATATAAATAAAAACCTTATTGAGATTATGAGGCACAGTTAACTGATAGAGGCAATTCTAACACTATTATCTAGCACCAACTATTGCAATGTTAAGATTATTTCAATTCAACCTTAAACAATAAGGAAAAGTAACTTGACTCCTGCGTTAGAGAAATAAAAATTCGAAATAAAACCGTTCATCAAACATTTGAAGCTGGGTTATCGAAGTTACTCATTTTCGTTTTGTATATTTCAGGTGGTATCATCAGTTATACTTTTAGACCAAATGATACAATGCCTTATATAAACCTGCAGCCAATTACCAACCCTTATTACACAAAGGATTTGGAGCCAGATGATTATTTTGGTAATATTTTTTTTTGTTTTTACTATTTAAAAATATACTCGTTCATCATCATCATCATACGTTAGATAGCTAGAGCCCAGCATCGCTCTGTAAAAAACATTTTGTAAGGCACGCGAATACTTGTAATATGTCTGGAAGCACCAGACATATTACAAGTATTTAAAAGTCAGATCATCATCATCATCATATCAGCTAGGGTTCATGATTTCTCGGACTTTTCAATTTCTCGGGTCTCGAGAATTCTCGAGGCTAATTTCTCGGGTCTTCTCGGGTTGTCGAGAAATTTACATTTACGTACGTTTTCTCATATTATTTGGTTCCAATAACGTCAAAAAATTCAGTGGTTTTTCTCTCAAATAAAAGTATAAAATAAATTATAAAGCTTTTATTGCTTATATTCAATAAACTATTTTTAACAAAAAAAATATTAAAACGACTTCAAATCAGTACTAAAAAGCGAAAAATAAACTGAATTAGATATTTAATTCCAAGCTAAAAAATACCTACCTACCTGTTTAAAGTTTAATACTCTATTACTAATCTGTTTGAAGTCGGTGCCAAGCCTAAAGAGTTTGTTAAGCTACGTACTACTTAGTACGTACATCTGTTACCGCTCGCTACTTCACACCACCTCGCACTTGCGTGTACCTAGTGGACGGCTCAAACTGAGTGATACAACCTCATTAGGCTGGCACCGACTTCAAACAGATTAGTAATAGAGTATTATACTTTAAACAGGTAGGTAGGTATTTTTTAGCTTGGAATTAAATATCTAATTCAGTTTATTTTTCGCTTTTTAGTACTGATTTGAAGTCGTTTTAATATTTATTTTTTAAAAATAGTTTATTTTTCCATTTTTAGTGTACTTTTTATCTAGCAGATTTAATAATACTGGCTGGCAAACTAAGACGGAAAACCGAAATAAAGAATCTTCGATAGAAGGGAACGTCTATTTAAATATTCTAACAACACAATCTGATTGTAGACTAGATGAATCTCAAAACTCTCAGCTTTTTATATCTTTCTTTTTTCCTATAAAATGCGACAGGTAACAAGTATAGGTATACAATGCAGGTCAGATACTATATCGAAAACTTAAAATATCATCTAAGAATTCCTTTGAATTATACAACTTTATCTTCCATCAAGAGCTCTCACCTCAGACACTTGAAATAACACAACTTAAAGTTTATACATGGATGTGATATTTAAAGAAATCATCTTCTTACTCCTAAACATTAAAAAGTTTCCCTTCCAGTGACAGCTCACCTAAATATCCTACAAGAATACATCTATAGGTTTATAAGTACCTATAATGTTGAAAGAATTATCCTCCAACTCCTAAAAGTTAAGGAGTTATACCTTCCAGTGCCAGCTCACCTGAATAACCTACAAGAATACAACTATAGGTTTATAAGTACCTATAATGTCGAAAGAATTATCCTCCAACTCCTAAGAGTCAAGGAGTTATACCTTCTACTGACAGCTCACCTGAATAACCTACAAGAATACAACTATAGGTTTATAAGTACCTATAATATTGAAAGAATTATCCTCCAACTCCTAATAGTTAAGGAGTTATACCTTCCAGTATCAGCTCACCTAAATAACCCACAAGAATACAACTATTGGTTTATAAGAACCTATAATGTCGAAAGAATTATCCTCCAACTCCTAACAGTTAATGAGTTATACCTTCCATCACCAGCTCATCAACAGCTTTAAAAAATATATGAAAAACGTAACATGTGCCTATAAAATTTGAGGGTTGCCTTTGATTTCCCTGAGATTCCATCATCAGAACTTGACGTGATGAATAGGGGACCAATTCGGAAGAATACCCTTTCAAACAAAAAAAATATTTTTTTAAATCGGTTCAGGCATCTCCGAGTAATCGTTGAACATACATAAAAAAAAAAAAATACATACAGTCGAACATATAACCTCCTCCTTTTTTGAAGTCGTTTAAAAACATTTATCTTATGAATAAGCTAATTAAGTTTTTTTAACAAAATACAGAAATAACACTATTTTTGGCTGGTTAGAGAGAGACAGTAAAATCTATAACAAACGCAATTCAAATATAGGTAATAAGCACTTGGAGTAATATGTGATACACACACACATTACACAACTGGCAATATTCGTCTCACAAATTTAAAATGACACATTAATTAATTTCAAATTACTTACTTAAGAAAAACATATCAGAATAATTAAAAACTAAGCTTGTGTGTTGTTGTTTTACAAAAATAGGAAATATAATTAGACGAAGTAGTATAATTAATGTATCTTTAGTTATTTTATGTAGGTATTAAAGTTTGACTAAAAAATAATAGAAAAGAACAGATAGGTACTAGTAAAATTTAAGATCATATTAAGATTATATTATTGATAAAAATAATATGAATAATAAAGCCATGATATGTGATTTCAATTTATCTCGTAATCTGTGAAACACTTACTAGGTACATAAACTATACTCTGCTAGAGTCGAAACACGAAAGAAAGTGTAAAAACGACGCCGCCGCAGAGCGCTTGCAGCGAGATCAAAGGTTGCCGCTGCGCTTTGGCCCGCGCCACCACGCAACACAAACGGCGATTTAATTTCTATATAGGTACATGATTTCTCGAGTTCTCGACTTTTCTCGAGCTTGATTTCCCGGGAACAAAGCCCAACGATTTCCCGGGAATTCTCGGCTCGAGAATTCCCGGGAATAAACCCTAATATCAGCCCACTGTTGAACATAGGTCTCACCTAATTTTCGCCACAGCGAGCGAAGTCAGATACCAGCTTACTAATATTTGTGTTTCTTTAGATATTTACATAGATAGACCTTTATATAAGTAAGTACTTTGTAATCTTCTAATTTCAGGTATTTCTTCCCTTTGGTATGCTCCCGGTTTTCATGTATCCAAATAGTCTTAATAGTTTTATGTTTGTTTATTTCAGGGTACAGTGTTGGATCTGGAAAGTTTGAAATAAATGGCAGTGTCCTTTATATAGCTGCAGCTCCACGTGCTAAGTTAGGAGCTGGTAAGGTAATCAAAGAATCTGCTTTTTAAAAAGAAACGACTCAAATGCCAAAACTTAAATTCTAATAATCATATGGTGCCATGCCATTTTCCCTGAAGTGGTAGGCAGACTAGGTCACGCCGTTATTTCTCCATATATCATATTCCCAAATTTCTGACTGATATTGCAAATTTCAAAACAGAAAAAATAAATATCATCTTTTCCAAACCAGGAGCTCCTGCACAGTAGTAGTGTAAAATCCCACTACACCACCGAGGCAGCTAGTATTTTGAATAAACAATCTGATATTCTCTCTCTCTGTCTTAATTTAAAAGATGCGCTCCTATCAGTGGAGTAAATACTAATCTTCTCTTGATTTTGCCAATTCTTTTACCTCCAGATACGACAACACCCATAACTTTTCCTTGATCTGTCCATCAAAAGCCTATAACCTACTGATACTCTCATTATCAGCAATCCATGAAGTCCCACGGCTGGGCTCGGGACTCCTCTCCTCTAACTAGAGGGCTGAGTGGGTTTAGCCATAATCCACTCACGTTGGCCTAGTGCGGGTTAGTGGATTAGACATACTCATAGAATTTCTTCTAGGGCGTGTAGGTTTCCTAACGATGTTTTCCTTCGCACGTTTAAAACATATTTGGACAAGATTAAACCCTTACAAATTAGATTTATGAAAAAATTAGTAGACAATAATAACCGATTATGAGCAATTGTTTGTCGAGTGTAAAATCCTGCCGGTGCATGAGAAGATGGCGCAATTGGTAGCATTGGATCATTACTGCCACCAAGAGTACATGGTCAGGACTGTACAACTAAGACCTCGAGGTGCAAAACATTGTAAGACGTTTGAAGTGCCCACTTGTAATAATTACTATGGACAAAGATGTGATAAATATTTGGTTCCAACTATAATTAATAGTTTACCTGCAGATATAGAAAACCTTGTCAAAACGGTCGTTTAAATATAAAATAAAGCATTTTGTATTAAATATGATAAATGAAAGCATGTTATATCCTAAAGTATAATTATAATAACAATAATAATATTTTTATTTACATGTCAAATTAATTAATTATGGAAGGTGTTGTAATGTTTTAATTTAATTTATTGAATTTATTGGGAGCTACGTCTGCCAACAAACTGCTGTGCAGTTTGGCAGAAGTGTTAAATTGTAATTTACGAATTTTGAAGCCCTAAATAAACAACATTTTTCTTCTTTTTTTTTTCTTTTCTTCACCGTTAGCAGATGGTAAGACACTTGACTAGTACATATAAATTCCACACATAGTGGAATCCACATTGGTACTGCCCGTCGGGATCGACCTCGAACGGCGTCATTTGCACGCCGGTCCCTTATCCATTCAGCCATCATCGTTTATCTATTTATAGATTATTTAAAACCATAATTATATTATTATATTTCTCTGTCATAGGTTCTAGTATTCAGCCCACCTACTGACGAACTGAAAGCCTTGGACATAAAAGCTAAGCTAATGGGTCCACAAATGGGATCATACTTTGGAGCAAGTCTGTGCTGCACAGATATCAATAATGATGGATTGGATGATTTACTAGTGGGAGCTCCGACTTTTGTGAAGAAAAATGGAGCTTTGCCGTATGATCAAGGAGCTGTTTTTATTTATATTGCGAAAGAGGTACTTAACTGGTGATCATATATTTTTTTGTTTACATATTCTAAAACTCCTGATAAACCTGAGCAAAAAATTAATTCGTTCATTTCAGTCTCCATCGGGGTTCATTTTACAAGAATTTGGCTACGTATCAGGTTCCGGAGCAGATGGAGCAAAGTTTGGGACTGTGATTGCTGATCTTGGAGACGTTAATGGTGATGGATTTCAAGGTAAATTATATCTAACTCTATCATTAACAACTCTTCAGCTACCGAAAGCAGATACTTAATATTATATCATTATTTAATTTCTTACGACTTCTTGGGAATAAAAAAAAGTGGTGAAATATTGAATACTTCTTCTGTCAAGTGCATTTTGGTACTAAATCTTTCTAGTTCAATTCTTTTAGACATTGCTATTGGAGCGCCCTGGGAAAACGACGGTATTGGAGCTGTGTATATTTACATGGGCAACGCTAATGGCTTAAAAGATGAAAATGTCCAAAGGATCCAACCTTATGGTGCTCGTGGTTTTGGTATGTCTATATCCAAAGGAGTAGATGTAGATGGCAATTATTGTAATGGTAAGACTTATTTAACTACTTTCCATTATCGTAGCAATTTAAATAAAAAATCTAGAAGGAAATTCAATTTTAAATTTTTTTTTTGTTATAACAGGTAATAAATTATAATTAAAATATCCTAATGCTAAGATAGTTTTAGAGCTAGCATTTGATTTTTGGGGCGTTATTATAATTTCTTTTTTAATTTCAGACCTCGCCATCGGTGCTTTTAACAGTGGTACCTCATACCTGTATCGCTGTATCCCAACAATGATAGTACATGCATCAATAAGAATGCCAAACGCAATAAATTTACCATACAACACCAAGACATTTACAGTGATGTTTTGTGTGTCTGCACCAGCCATTAAGTTTCGGCCGAACATCAAATTAAGTTAGTACCTATATTCTTCTTTTTAGGTGGCTTTTCACTATTGGAGATTAGCCGTTAGCTCGGTATTTTTTTTTCCAACCAGTACATAATAAATATCGAAATAGTAGCTACATGTTTTAGTTCTTGAGAACAAATTTCCACGCGTTTTCTTTTACAGATCTCATAGGTAAAATAGATGCCGATCCCGAAGACAACCGTGCCGTGATAGTTGAAGATACAGAGTATACTATAACTATTGCGCCAGACAATGAACAATGCGATCAGAAAAATATCTACGTAAATGTGAGTTTGAATTGAATATGAAATTAAAATCTTGGTGAAAGCTGATATAACAGAGTTATAAGTTATTTTTAAAAGTTTCTATAAATTTTCTATTTACCTACTCAATATTTTCAGACAACTGCCGATTTGTCGAAGCCAATGTTACTAACATTTAAACTAGAAGCTGATGAAATAATGAAAGGTAAGTTGCACAAACCTATTATTATTAATAGCAATAATTTATCGCCATTTTAGTATCCATTGAAAAATATGTATATTTGTAGAATTAAAATCAATTGAAGTACAGTAGAACCAATTATACAATTAGGAAATGTTGGATAACACAGGGTGCCGGATTAGACCACTGCCGTATTACCGCGGGTCTATATAATTGTTTTTAGCTGAAACACATATTTTGTATATAGCATACTGTATACTACTACTGATATACCTATAAATGTTTTATACAAATTTTGTTCAGAAAATTCTACACAATTTCTGATGGACGCAGCCAGACTATCTGATGAGTCAATATTGGAGACATCATTTAACGTACAGCTAATGAGAGATTGCGGCGATGACTTAGTCTGCAATCCATGGCTACATATGACTTTGAACCCTATTATTAAGTACGTATTAATCATTTTACTATTTACTTGTATAACAGTAGTTCTTCTTTTAAACAAACGAACCCAGGAAACAAACTTGAAATCTCTTGCGAAGTAGCCGTACATACTACGAGTTTCGCAATGGTATGAGGACAGTCCACTGACTTTACTTCAATTGCCCAAAACTTCACTCCTATGGATCTTAGTTTGGGCACAATTCAGCTCTTATTGCTCGTTAGCGTAATGTAATATAGCTTATAAGCCTTTTTAGAAAAATGGACTATCCAATACTAAAACAATTTTAAACTGCCTCGGTAGCGCAGCGGGAAGTGTATACGACTGCTGTGCAAGAGGTCCCGGGTTCGATTCCCGGATCGGGTGAAAATGGTATCGGGTTTTTCTATCATGAAATTCCAGTATTAAGATTTTCCCGGAGTTTGGTAAACAAATGTTCCGGGTTGATGACAATAGGCTCGCCCCCTATTTCATGGGACCAAACATAGCTGGCAAAATGTGGGTGTGAAACACCTCTGCCTACCCCTTCGGGGAAAAAGACGTGATGTATGTATGTATGTAAAAGAATTTTGCAATTCGGACCAGTGGCTCTTGAGATTAGTGCGTCCAACCAAACAAAATCTTCCGCTTTATGATATTAATATAGTTAGTAAAGGTATAACAAAATACAAAATTATTCCTTTCAGTCCATACATACCAGGCACTAACGAAACATTTGGTATAAGCCTCAGAGTTGTTAATGAAGAAGAACCTGGATATGGTTTGTCTGTTAATATAACTTTGCCAATGCATCCAAAAAGGATTCCAAGTGACTGCTCGGTTCAAAACCTTATAATGACTTGTAATTTTCCTCAACCTTTTGTGAGAAACAAAGAAGTTATGTGGGATGTTGAACTTGAATACAATTTAGATATAGTTGAAGATGTAGAGTTGAATGTAATTGCAGAATTAAATGATGAATTTGAAAGAAATATTAGTAATAAAACCATTGATGAAATAGTGCTTAGAGTAACACCAGAAGCAAGTTTTAGTGTCAGTGGGTGAGTAGAAATAGCTGCCTGTTTCAATTTTTTTATTTAGTTAAGTACCTATCCAACTGAGTTCCTACTAAACACATTATAATTTCTATATAAATGAAATATTTTTTTTTTTTACAATTTTTTAGCTAAATCTAAAATCAAATTCCTTTCTCAACACTTTTATTAAAATACCCTATTCGTATCTTTTGAGAAATGTTTTATTGAAGTATTATTGTATGTAAAAACCAGAACCAGACCAGAATGTTTGTATATCAAAAAGTGGATTGTTTTATTTAATTTTGATCAGTATTACTTCAAATGCAGTTTTTATTTTTAGAAAATCAATGCCAAATGCATCTATGTTGGTACTCAGAGATAATCTTGCTGCAGGCGCTGTAGTAGTATTTCAACACTCTTTTGAGGTAAATGATAATATTTTAACATAACATGTGGCATTATATAGTGATCAAGCTGTCTAATTAAGAGTTTATTTTTATTACAGATAACAAATTTAGGACCTTCAGATTGGTCTGCTTTGACTGTGCACATACAGATTCCTGACAGGGTAAGTCTAATAAAATCTTTGTAAGTTGCAAGAGAGAGTTAATATCTTTTTTCATATTTTTATTATTATCGAGGCCCTAAATATTATTATTGTTGGTGTTACTAGTGTTATTTATTTAGTGTATTGTATATTATCCGTGTAGTGACGTATCACTACCCCATCTAAGATCTCTTATTTGTGATTATAATAAGTTTATTATTTATTGCAGACAAATACATCAACGGATATAGATGCCTGCAAAAAAATTAATACTGGATATGAATGCACGTATTCTATACCTGCTAAAGTTTCTTTCCCAATATCTATTCCATTGCTAATGAACCTGAGTCTTGAAGGTTGGTTTATTAAATATTTTGATCAAAACAAATGAATTCATCGTATGTAGTCTTGACAAAATTGGCATGTAGGTATGTAAACCCTCTCGGCTCTCTAGATAGAAGAGAGGAGCTACGAGCCCAGCAGTGGAGCATTAATGGGTTGCTGATGATAATGAGTTTTGCTCTATGAAAAAGATTGTTTTCAAACTGATAGTGTCAGTTTGAAGTCACATTCATAAAATATTTTATATTCTTTTCAATTAAATTATGTATACATACGCAATGAAAAGACTTATAAATATAGAAAAAACGTTAGTTTGGAACCGCTATACACCTGACAAAATAGACTTTGAGACACTCAATATTAAGTAAATTTAATTGAAAATTAGCCTTTTTAAAAGTTGTGCTTTTTTAAAAATTTTGTTTGTTGAAGTTCAAGTTTTTGATTTTGTTGGATCACCAGTAAATGCCGTGCCTAGGTATTATTTATCGTATACAGAAATTACAACGCTGTTTTCAGCAGTTATTGTTATGCTTTCAGAATGATTTACTTTATAATTATTATTACAGGTGAATTTTTGAAAGAAAATATCACTTATAACGCAACGTCATCTATACTAATTCGTTCTAAGTCTGGATTGAAAGATACGTAAGTACTGAAAATATTGAAAATATTGAGCGGCATGCCTTAGAAAAAAATAGTTCCAGGTCCAGCTTCCCAATTTCTCAATGTTGATATCATTAACATAATTATGACTTGTTTGAAAATGACAGCAACTATGTTTAAATTATCATCCATTTGACAGGAATATCAAAATCCACCAATCAAAGAAACATTAAAGTTGCGAGCAGGCATCAGCTGGGAACAGGTTTAGGCTGACATGATGATGATGATTGAAATTATTATTTTCAAACGTTGATTTCTTTTTTACAATAGAGAGGATATTAATATTAACAGAGAAGTGTGAGATTTCAAGGTTTTAAGTAGACGTCTAGAGCTAAAATTATTGGTACCCTGTTCTGATCTCGATAAGATCTTTGTTTTTTCAATATAAATGAGAAAATAAGACCAACATAAATATATGTTGAGATTTTCCGATTCTATACAAATTTATTTCTGAGATTTAACTAATTTAAAAAGAAGTGACATATTAGATATAGGAATAAAACCGTTAAACCCGTCTGGCCAGCGTGGTATAGTAGGCTAAATTCCCTCCACATTCTTTGGAGGAGACTGGAGCTCAGCAGTGGGACGTTTATGGGTTGAAATGATGATATAACTCATATAGATTATTTGATTGTTATTACCTTATATGACAAGTGAAGGTTGATTTGTTAATTTTTTTTCAGTGTTTTTAATGTCACCACAACGCTAATTTTAGAACCAGCCAGTATCATTTGGTACATTGTTGTACCTTGTGTATTTGTAGGACTATTCATCTTGGGGATCATTGTAAGGATACTTTATAAAGTGAGTTATTATTTTGATCTTAAATTATTTATCTCTCAGATCTGAGTATAAGAAAATAAAAAGTGAAAATTGGTAGTTAAAACAAGATACCTATCTTGTTCTGTAAAATCAGTAAAATGTGGTACAAGATTTACTTCTTTGAACAGCGACTTACGGAATATTCATAAGTTTTCTTTTTATTGCCTAGTCTGTCTACCAAGACTATCTGTAACACGATGTGTTGGGTTCGAACCACTCATAAGAGAAAATTCTACATTAAGATGTACTTTGTTTTGTAAACTCCCCAACGATACAAAGCTTTGTTCTGGTATGAGTATTTTATAACATTTATTTTATTCACAGCATGGCTTCTTTTTGAGAAAGAAACATGAATTAGTGAAACGTGAAAAAGAAAATCAATTATTAGAAGAATCAGAGCAACCTCTTTCTTTAGGCGATGAAGATGATGATGTCCACCATTACCTCGAGTTGGATGATGACCTTTAATATTATTAAGGACAGTATTATAATATTTATAAATACGTCTCTTATATTACTATAAATGTATACATTACAGTCAAAAACTATTACCAGTCGAAAGTCTATACAAAAAGATTCATCAGTCGAGTAATACACAGAAAATATTTGGAAACTGTTTGAGAAAAGAAGCTGGAAGTTTGCTGATTGTACATTAACGTTTCTTAAAAAAATAAAAGACATTCTTCATCTTAATTTTAGTTTTGTCAGTGTGTAATGGAATCAATGTACTTAGTGTATTATTTAATTTAACATAATCATGAAAACTACGTTTGCTGAGCACACAAAATTTACGTTCCAAGCCAGCTCTAATATGCAATTATATTATTATTGTACTTCATTTTTGTTTTGCTTGTAATGTGTATTGTGAGCATAAATAAATAAATTAATAAACTGGCCTGTTGGTCTAGTGGTTAGTGACCCTGACTGCTAAGCCAGAGGTCGTTTTTTCGCCGGGTTCGATCCCCACCCAGGACAAATCTTTGTGTGATGAGCATGATTGTTTGTTCTGTGTCTGGGTGTAATTTATCTATAATATGTAAGTATTTACAAAAAAAAAAATTATGTAGTATATCAGTTGTTTAGTACCCATAACACAAGCAAATATAATTGTTTAATTTGAGACTAGATGGCGCTGTGTGAGTGTGATAGAATATTATATTATTATTATATTATATATATTTAGGATCTATAATGATTTAAACTTATAGGATTCACATTTTCCATATAGTCTCATTAAAATTTAAATACCTATGAATACAGCAAGTGAATACTGTTATTAAAAGTGGGAAAATGATATAAAACTTAAAAGTAAGAAGAAGTCTAGAATAATATATTGTTATATTATTCTACTACTACTATATTATATTAATAATATATTGTTATTATAGCGACCATAACTCGATTGGTCCCACCTGTTATGTTCGCCATGTTTTATTCTAGACTTCTGGATTTCTTTCTTACTTTTAATAATGTTGTGTTTATAATATCTTTATGAAACTAACTATTATTCTGCTATAACATCTGAGTCAATCTAATCTGTTCAATCTATCTGTACTCATATTATAAAGATGCAGAGTTTGTCTGTTTGTTTGGTTAAACGCCAGGATCAGTAACTATGGGTCCGATTAGAAATATTATTTTAGTGTTGGATAGCCCATTTATCTAGAAAGGTTACAGGCTATATAACATCACGCTACGGGCAATAGGAGCTAAGCAGTGCCAAAATAAAAACGACTGGAGCGAAGCTCCGCCCGACTTCTAGTATTTATATAAAGCTATAACATCTATTTGGCTGAACGCGATAATCTCAGAAACTACGGGTCCGATTTGAAAAACTCTTTTAGTGTTAGATGCCCTATTTATCGAGAAAGGCTATAGGTTATATAATATCACTCTATGGCCAATAAAAGCTGACCAGTAGTGAAACAAAGAACCAAACAGTAAGTACAAATATTAGCTGTTGTTGATTGACTGTTGCAACTCTACGGATACTAATAAACTATGAATGTGGCGACGCGTACGTTAATATTGTCTTGTTTACAAATAGCGCAAGAATAATAGTTTACTCACATATTTATAAACATCCTTGTTTATTAATTAATCACATTTAAAGAATTTTTCAAGATATTCCGAACGTGTTCAGTATGTTTTTACGGACAGTTGTCTTCGATTTATTATAGCCAGAGGTCGTATTACCTCGTCGTTACCATGGGCCTCAAGTGTCAAATATTATTGACAAAACCTAACTGCAGTGTTTATAAAAGTGGTCAACTGGTTATTGGATTGATTCGGTACAGCGTCGACAGGCCGACAAAGTTTGAATTTATTAACGTAACTCTCAAGGGCAAAGGCAAATGTTGGTGGTCTCAACCTACAGGCGCTTCTTCTGACAGCAGCGCTTACGACTCATATTCCGGTAAAGAAAACTACGTATTAATGCATCTCACAGTTTTAGAAAGAACTGAAATCGCAATAAGAGCAGGCGTTTATGAACTACCCTTTCAGTTTCAACTTCCACTCGATATACCATCGTCTTACATGGACGATGTTTGCAAGATAAAGTACAAAATTGTAGCTGTGTTTTCAAAGTCCGGATTCCTTGGTGGTACTAAGAAAATAGACACCGAAATATTGGTCTGCGGAAATGTGAAGCCCTGTTCACCAGAACCACTTCTTTTTGCACTGACAAAAAGTCCGTTCACGACAAAAAAACCCGTGAATTTAAATATAGAGATTGAGAGAACGTTTTTGTCGCCCGGTGAAAATATATCATTGACTTGTTTGATAAAGAATTTTACAAAAATAACAATTATGTCTATACAAACACAGCTTGTAGCACACGTCACTTACATATCTGACAATAAACATACGAAGACGGTGAGGAAGCTTATCGACCAAACTGGAGGAGAATCTCCAGGGATTAAAGGGAACAGTATCGCAAGACTAATTTGTATCGTCCCAACGTTACCCCAATTATATTCTATTCAGAATTCAAAGATTTTGGTAAGGGAATATAAAGTGAATGTGACAGTTAAATTTCCCTTTCCCCATAGAGATGCTTCTATAGACATACCTGTGGTTATCGGAGAGGGACATGTTTTTGGAATAGATATTATTAACGAATTAAAAGAAGACGCAGATGATTGGAAATCAATGTCAATTATAAGAGAACTTTAAAGTGTTGTGATATTTGTACTTGGTTAGATCGATTATTATACTTCAAACCAAATTCGCTGAACTGCCAAAAATTGTCGATATCAGAAGTTGGTAGGATGAGCATAAATTGTCGACATAATTCTTTAATAAGGCTACTCAATTATGTCGGCAGAGAGTGTTTGGTGTGTGAACAGGTGGTCCATTCTGCTAATTTACACACGTCGATAGTAGACCGATGGAACAATCACAGGCCGGCAATATGGCGCGATCGACTTAGTAGGCCAATCACAGCTGTCTAATAAGACCATCGGCTTACGATTGTGTTACCAGACTTGGCCCCCAGTTTTGGTTTATTGAGCACTTTTATTAGTAAAGATTAAGTCAATTTACCAATTTTTACATTCTTTACTTAACAAAATCAATCCAATTAGTTTGTATGTTTTTAAATTTAATTTACAAAACAGATTGTAAATTTAATGTTAAATGAAATATATTCATTTATTATTATAATAAGCTTTTCTTTTAGTCAATAACAATGAACATTTTAATGATATTGTTACGTAGTCGTTTTGTATATTATTATTCAACCAATATAATATTCATCAAAGTGTTAACATTCTACGTAATAATCACTATTACATGAATATAAGTATTATATTTAGCATTGGAATTGAGTCGACAACTATGCAATTATATTTAACTAGCTGAAAAATACGGTGTTAGAAGTTTGAAAAAGTTTTTGTATAAATCAAGGGTATCAGCTACCCCTATAAATTGGTCCAACTATTTAAGCGTAATGGAGAAACAAACGTACACACTCACAACTTGTGCCTCTGTAATAATATTATAACTATAGAGTGATATTCTTTTTGTATGTTCCAACCTAATTTTAAGCTAGGTACTATAAATCGATATGGACTTCATTTTCGAAGTTTTCAAGAATGTTAATTACGAATATGTTATCTATTTTGAAATTCAAGGCATTGGACAACGGATATAAAATAAAATAATGGTACGAGTGATACCCGTGCATTTCAAGATTTATACTCAAAACAAAACACGTATTAAACCGTGTAAATATCTAAATCTACGCGGACTATTACTATATTATTACTATTACTTCAATAATAATAATAATAATAATATTCTACAACATTCACACAGCGCCATCTAGTCCCAAAGTAAGCAATTATATTTGCTTGTGTTATGGGCACTAAACAACTGATATACTACTTAAATACATTTTTTTTTGTAAATACATACATATTATAGATAAATTACACCCAGACACAGGACAAACCTTCATGCACATCACACAAAGATTTGTCCTGGGTGGGGATCGAACCCACGACCTCCGGCTTAGCAGTCAGGGTCACTAACCACTAGACCAACAGGTCAGTCAGTCAGGAAGTCACGGGCGAAAGCTAGTAATGAATAAACCATTAAATATATCCAAATATCATTTAACAAGAAGTAATATATTCTGAAAGTCAATCTCAGTGTTTGGGTAGATCTAAATTGCTCTAGCTCTTATCAAACTGACGTCGGATGTGCCAAAACGGATCCGGTACCGACAAATACTCAGATACATTGACCTGATATGTAAATCTCATATTCAAAGTAATAACTTGGCAAGTTTCGAATACATCATTTTAGACGAAGGAAAATTTAAGAATTTCTGTATTGGGTATTATGTATGAATATATTAATTGAGATAAAAAATAATATTAAAAAAATAGTTCTAATTCAGATAAGCTGGAAGGAAAAAAATAATTTTACTATAAACTAACGAAAAAAGTTCAGAAAATTAATATTCGCCGCACCTTTGCTGCATCGCGTGATGACGAACAACCGTAATTTTTACTTGATTATTTTTGTAACTATATCTCAACTTTCCTTGCAATATTATTATGAAAATAGCCTGATATGTCTCTTATCACTGTTATTGTTTAAAAAAATTATGAAAGAAACCTAATATTGATTTTCAAATATCAATTCAACGATACCCACTTATATAGAATATATTCATCGAAACGTAAGGTAAATAAATAAGGTATTTATGAATCCTTAATATTTTTATGAATACTACTACTATCTAATATTAAAAATGTAAAAATTAAAAAGAATGATGGATTGATGTTTGTTATTCAATCACGCTAAAATGCCTGAACGAATCTACTTGAAATTTGGTACACGTATAGATTATAGTTTGGAATATCACATAGATTATTTGCATGCGTAGCTGCGGTTGGAAACTAGTAAAAACCTAAAGATAAGTAGTCAAGAGACGTGGACACTCACTGTAGGACTAGCCCACAAACTGAAAGTCACTCAGCGAGCTATGGAACGAGCTATGCTCGGCTTCTCTTTGAAGGACAAACTTCGCAACGAGGTAATCCGACAAAGGACCAAAGTTACCGACATAGCTCGTAGAATAAGTAAGTTGAAGTGATTGTGGGCTGGTCATATCTGCAGAAGGACCGATGGACGGTGGAGCAAGCGTGTCCAAGAATGGAGACCGCGACTCGATAAGTGTAGAGTAGGACGCCCTCCAGCTAGATGGTCGGACGACCTAAAAAAGGTCGCTGGGTCTTACTGGATGCGGAAGGCGGAGGACAGAGTGCTATGGCGCGTGTTAGGAGAGGCCTACGTCCAGCAGTGGACTACAATAGGCTGAAATGATTAAGTAGTCAATTGATAATATAACTGCTACCGTTGAAACACATTATACTTTTATGTTAGCTTTTCATTTAAATATCATGTGAATTCCAATACATTGTTAATCAAAACTGAGTCTACAAACCGCTGTGTTGTGTAGTCTATATTTACTTTCAGCTAATTACAATTTGCGCGGTCTGCTAAATATCCGCAGTGTGCAGCTTATCCGGCTTCAACGGATGTTGGCAACGGTTATTGCAATCTTAGAGCGGATTATGAGCACTGTATTACTGTGTAATTTAGGTTCTTGTAGTTAGACTATGGAGTTGAAGATATTACTAATAAACTGTTAGGTTGTTACATAGCATTACTAGAGCTTTTACTAGGAAGAAGAGTAAAAAATGTAAATGGTTAAACTAGTTTTTGCACGCAAAAACGATTATCACGCACGCGTTTATACTCATAACGAAATTTTATATCTGTCTGAGAGCATTTCTGGCCCCAACGATTGGTTTTCCTGGTTACAAAAACTATTATTATAGTGCCCTGCCTACGTAACATAATAATTATTGAACTTCATACAATTTGGCGTCAAAAGCCCGCCGTTTAAGTCTTTTTATTCTTAAAACCTATCTAAGGACACTTGGGTTTTTTAGACGAATCTAACGATACCCTAATTGTCAAAATCCATCCAGGCGTTTGGAAGATTCGTGGGAATAAAGAAATTTACAAACATACAAGATACGCGCGAAAAACAATACCCGTCCTGACAGTCGGGTAAAAATAAAGACTAGAAATTTTAAGTTGGGTTACATTTTAGTTAGTTAGCCAAAGTAAATGGTCGGGCAGTACTGAATTTAATTTTTTAACAACATTCCTGAACTGAAACTGTCTATTCACATACATTTCATTTGTCAAAATAAGTAAGGTCTGGGGTTCTCGGATCTTGGTTCAGTAAGTAAGTAAGTAAGGTCTGTCAGATCTGGGCTCTTACTCTATTAGTAGGACTGATGCTACCATGCAGGTTACTACACGATTATACTTCTACATTTTTCTTCTCTTATACATGTGTATTGTTACTTACGTCATGGTGATGATGTGAAGTCCTTTTCTCTTGCTTGTTTATTGTACTGTATTCTTATTTTGTATTGTATTCTTATTTTGTCACAAAATAAAACAATTAGCAAATAATTTATAACAAACGTGTGGAATTCTCGTTGAAGCTAAACTCGTTATAGTCAAGTTTTAATCGAATGAACGTTCAGTTTAAAGCAGACTCTAATGAATTGAATGCCACTGTACTATGCAGACAAGTTGTTAGGATGATTAAGCTTGTTTCTTTGATTTAAAAAAAAGACATTGAAGTGTAGGCTACATCAACATATTTAATTTTATTATACACTTGCAAATAAGGGCTAGATAGCCTATAAGAAACTTAGTTGACAGATTTTTCATATTTATTTATTTATACAATTGCTTACTACACAAACAGTTTCCCAATACGTGTAGTAAGCCACAGGTAACACTTTAAACAATTTCTCATTTGTATATATACTTACAGAAAAATGACAATTTGTTAGTAAATATGTCGACATCTGGATACTGAGCAATCAAAGAATTGAGCAGCGTAATCGCCTGCCTAGTATATATATATCATCATCATCATCAGCAACCCCTTAAGACCCACTGCTGGGCTCGGGTTCCCTCTCCTCTAACTAGAGAGCTTATATTTTTTGATGATTTTATATGAGTTTTCATATAAAATCAAAAAAGTCTCAAGTTTATTATCTGCCAGTAACGGTGCCAGTAGCCAGTAACTGACAGATAAGTAAAAGTACTTATCTGCCAGTGGTGAAACAGACCTTTAATATATAATTTTTACTATATTACATTCTATCTTTACGTACATAATTATTCCAACATTGGTTGACACAATGTATATTACTGTTTATGTCAAGACGGGATAAAACGGAAGTTTAAAAGATGGCCTACGGTGGAGAACTGGGCCATTTATAAAAATAAACGAAATCGCTGCATTGTAATAAAGAGAGAAACTGCCTCTGTGGCGCAACGTGAAGTTTATATGACTGCTGTGCTAGAGGTCCCGGTTTCGATTCCCGGGTCGGGTGAAATTGGTATTGGGCTTTTTGGCTTTTTCCCAGAGTTTGGTAAACCAATGCTCCCGGTTAATGACAATAGACTCGCCCCCTATTTCATGAGACCAAACATAGCTGGCGAAATGTGGGTGCGAAACACCTCTGTCTACTCCTTATGGGAAAAGGCGTGATGCTATGTATGTATTTAATAAAGAGCGATTACGTTTGAAATAAAATCCCACTACTGAGAATTTAAATAAAATGTGTTGTTTAGACGAATTGTTTCAAAGAAATTACTTATACTAAGTATGCGGACCCTCATTACCACGATACCCTTGTTAGCGGCGAAAATTGTTAAAAATTGGACTCATGAGTTCTTTGTGAATATAATGAGAGTAATTTGTCTTGCCTTTAAAATTGTGTCAGAAATGTTTTAAGATTTTATGCCAATAAGACACTAGCAGCTGCTATTCATCATTACAACCCATAAACGTCTTTGCTGGGCACGGGTCTCCTCCAAACAATATGAAAGGAATTTAGCCTGCTATAGCCAAAAGGGTTGGTATAGGATTTTGTTTCGAATTTTCCTTTTCTCGCAGTGCTCTTGTTTGCATAAAATTACTCCCTTAGGTGCCTTTTACGACACCCACGGGTTGAAATGGGCCGTCTCTACACGGATAATTGCTATTATTGTAAAAATTAAACAAGTGTTGCTGCAACTGCCTCGGTGGCGCAGCGGGAAGTGTATACGACTGCTGTGCAAGAGGTCCTGGGTTCGATTCCTGGGTCGGGTGAAAATGGTATTGGGTTTTTCTATCATGAAATTCCAGTATTAAGATTTTCCCGGAGTTTGATAAACAAATGTTCCCGGTTGATGACAATAGGCTCGCCCCCTATTTCATGGGATCAAACATAGCTGGTGAAATGTGGGTGTGAAATACCTCTGCCTACCCCTTCGGGGAAAAAGGCGTGATGCTATGTTATGTTATGTTAAACAAGTGTTATTTGTTAGAGAATGCTCGTATTAGGTACGTCTTATTGACTTCAATATAACTTTTTCAATTACTTTCACGAGATTAAGATCAACAGACACGGTACTAAGTGCCTCTTGAGTCTTGACTTAATCTTAATTTACTGAAGCTTTCCATTCGAAGTTAATTTGTGTCAAGATATTCAGCAAACACATCATTCATGATATGTCTGATTTGATGAGAATTAAACCACAGTTCAAGATTTATCTGACGTAAAATCCTACAATTTAGTTTTTTTTCGTAATCGGAGAATCAGCGAGTTTATTGGTATATATACTACACTACATAGTATAAAACAAAGTCGCTTCCTCTGTCCCTATATCCCTATGTATGCTTAAATCTTTAAAACTAGTTTTTTTTAATAGATAGAGTGATTCAAGAGGAAGGTTTATAGGTATTAAATACATACCACGTGGGCGAAGCAGCGGGCGGAAGCTAGTTTATATATATAGTTTTAAGGTTGTATTTACAATTTTAGTAACTATAAGACATCACGTGGAACTTCGCTCCCGTCGTTCTGTATTTGGCCACTGTTCAGCTCCTATTAGGCGTAACGTGATATTATAGTAGCCTATAACCTTCCCCGATAAGTGGGCTACCCAATACTAAAAGAGTTTTGAAAATCGGTTCAGTAGATCCTGAGATTAGCCCCTACAACTTTACAAAGTCACAAACTTTACCTGTTTATAATATTATATAAGCATAGATATCAATTTTATGTTCTGTGAAATTAATTACCTTCTTCTTATCTTATTTCTTCATACTGAGTGGAGCTATTTTTGAAGTAATTGACATTGCTGAATGAGATGTTGTGAATTGACATTTTTTATCTCAACAATTTACTCATGTTTAACTGAATAATCAAAGAACTAATGTAATATATATCAAACACATCTTCCATATTTATCAGTCAAATTATATAAGTACAAAAATTTAATTTACTTTTATATATTAAAAAATCTAGATCTTACAAATACCTACTGAATACAAGAACACAACCAACACCGTAATGAACTTTTCAATAACAATAAAGACACAACAAGTGCTGCCACAGACACAATGTTTTCCTATTTTCATTTCCCGAAATCATTTCCAAAGGCACTAATAACGCAACACAATTTCTTACTTCCACCCAACAAGAGGTAATTTGAGATAATATCGTAAATGGGCTTGTTAAAGATAAGGGGATGCTGCGAAGCGTGAAATTTGATATAAACGTGCGTCTTATCTCTTGTTTTATCGTCTCAATAGCTTTGATGATGACACTGATTGTAAAATAATTAATTAATATTTTGACAAAGGAAAGTACTCGTTTTGAATTTATAATTAATTTGGCATGACGTATTTCAATCAATAGATAATTATGATAATTATTTAGATAGGTGTGTATAAAGTAGTAAAATAAATCCTCTTCAAAAACCTCAAAATTACTATAGCCAGGCCTTAAGGTTTAACTGAGAATTACAAATTATTATGAATAGACAGAATTGCTTTCACGTTTATCGTTGCATTTGTTTCTAATCTATAAGAATAATCATCATCATCATCATATCAGCCTATTGACGTCCACTCCTGAACATAGGCCTCACCTAATTTACGCCACTGCGAACGGTCCTGTGCCACCCGCAACCAATGGCCGCCCGCAACCCTGACCAGGTCGTCGTATAAGAATAATAATCCTCTATTTTTTCAAGCAAATAGGCCGCAAAACTTAACTACAGAATTCTATACGTTTTCATACATGTTTCGTCTGCTGAACAATGGGGCATGCGAGTGGCCCCTCCATTGTCAACGATGCATTGTATTTTTAGAACAACTTTCCTTTTGTGGTCTAGTATTACACACAACACTGTGTTTTTTTATTTAGGTTTTTAAATTGTTTTCAGTTGAAAATATTGGTTAGTGTTTTTAACTGGAACGTTGGAGCGTTCGATTTTATTTCAATTGTAAAACTTTAGCCACATATTTAAAACATTATGATGATATTTGACTTTGCTGGACTTTGCTCTGAAGCCTAGTGACAATTAAGTATACGTGTAAAAATAATCTATTTTGAAGCTATGATCGGAACTTCACCATATAGATACACACACAAGACAGACGAACAATAAAGTTGCGTTTGAATGAACACTAAATATCTTCACAAAAGTTCGGAAATCTATTTTTAAGACTATTATATTTATTTGTTTAGTGTACTTATCAATTTATATTTTTAAATCTCAGCCCTACATAGATTTTGCAGGTAGAATTTTGAGCCGTAAAATTTATGACAGCCATAAAATTTCAGCATCCTTGTCGTGAGTTCGCGGGCCTTTAACAGGGTCGTGATTACACGGTTCGTATTTTTCCGGGTTCATTAATAACCCCCTTGTCGGACGTCGCGTTTTATGCTGTTTTATATTAGTTAAAAAGTTCTCGGTAAACTCGGAAACTTTCAACATTTTTGACGATTAATTACGGTGTTCATAGCAGATTTGTGTTTGCGTGAAATATAAACAGCGATAGAAGGATAGGCGGTTTAGGCGATAGAATCGCGTAGCTTCACAACTGTTTTCATCGATAGTATGCAGTGTATAATATTTATAAATGTTGTTAATCTGGATATAATAATAATATGTTAATGTTTGTAAAGTCACAAGTGACCCATAGCTAATTTCCTTTTTTTTATTCAGCCTATATCGTCCCACAGCTGAGTAAAGACCTCCTTTTCCACAATTTTTTTTTTCTTGCTTTTTCCAAATCCTGCCAGTAACGTAAGTTTGCCTGCCCCATTCCCAGACGATCACATGACACATGAGAGAAACCGTCCAATGATATATAACACACTAACAACAACAACACAAACACTACTAATATACAACACTAGGAAAACGAACAAAAACAGAACCGAAACAAAAACATTTAGAACTACCTTTACACGTAATTAATACAGCATTCAGTCCTCGAGGCCTAACATAATAAACCGGTAAAGGTCAGTACAGATTAGGGCATGCAGTCGTTGAAGGACATTGGGCAATTCTAACATTTACGTTAATGAAAAACCGAATTGCAACATGACTTTCGATACGGAAAAGCTTCTGGAAGCTAACGATAAACGAATACTTTCAGAAGCGTTCAGAAGATATTAATTTGTTATTTAAAAAGCGTATGGGGTTTTTTTATACCACTATGGTAATAATGAGCAATCGTGATCCTGTTTTTCGACAATCACTCAAAAACGGTATATCCGATCATGTTCAAAATAATTGTAGTTGGAAGTAGGTATTTATTGGGTTATTCTTGTGATTTTTTTTAGGTCTTATGGTTTAGAAAATAGTGGAAGAGGATAATTTATGCTACTTCCGAAGAGTTTATTTCCGAAAATAGACACACAATCAAAAAACTTACTTAGAAATCTTGAATTGTTTTATAAGATTTGCCGAAGTAGGTCCCAGTCATATGATTGCTTAAAAACTTCTACTACTAGCGTAAAAAAATGAATAGGGAAATTTGGAGGAAAAGGAAAAAAATGAAGAAAAACAAAACGATAAGAATTGGGAGGTGGATGGAGAGGAGGAATTAATTTACACTAAAAATTAATCTGAGATTCTAACTACAATAAAATCCATTCAATTTTTATTGCGTAGAAGACCTCCGCCTAAACAAACATTCACTTATTTATACGGTTTAGTAGAATTTACAGTTTACACATACGCGTTTGCATAACATGGAAACAATCTAATCTGTGTAAACCCACCCTAATCATTGAATGTCGAATGTAGAGTTAATCACGTTCCCCAAATATTATTCCAAGTGCGAACAAGAGTCGTATTGTGGTCCATATCGAATCCCGCATTAGTATTCTGAATACTGTTTTAAAACCATTGAATGAATAATAGTTTGAAATATTGTTTTTAAATTTGTGGAATAATTAGACCTTTGAAAGCAGTTTTGCTATACTTGTTGTATGATAATATTGTTTTATCTTTATCAAACAAAGGTTTTTCTGAACTACTTTATTCGAGTTAAATATTTTGTATCTAACAATAATAGTACCAAAAGGTTGATAATAATGATGACTAACTTATGAAAATGTTTGGAAATTAAATGTAAACCAATTAATTTTGAAATTGTGAGTCACTTCAAGCTGCAGCTCTTGTACCCTGGAATCACAAAGGCGGGTATGGAAGGTCGTTCAGTTGGGAATTGCTGTGTGAATGCGGGATGGTATGAGCTGCGTGGCCAAGTTTCGTATCACGCCACAGCGATCGGTATAATTTGGGAAGTAGGTACTATTACTTATTCTACACGAGTATTATAGTCGCAATTCTTATATTCGATTGATCTATTTGATATTCTTGTCAAATGTTTCCAAATGACAGCGACCATATTTAAATTTATAAATATTATACAATGATATCGAAATCTATGAATCGAATGTCGAAATTCCGAGTAGGGCATCTGGTTTGAGCTGTTTCCCTGTGTTAATTTCAGCAAACACAATTAATTTTTTTCGATCATGAACTATTAAGTTTACAATACTGTTTTGTTTATTTTGTTAGTGCAACGTTTTAATAATCCTGTAATAATTTATAATGTTGTCTTCTGTGTTATCTTGTATTAACTTTATACATATCTTTATAATAATCATAATAATTGTTTAACATTTATTATTATTTTATACGTAACTGCCTCGGTGGCGCAGCGGGAAGTGCCACTGCTGTGCAAGAGGTCCCGGGTCGGGTAAAAATGGTATTGGGTTTTTCTATCAGAAAATTCCAGTATTTAGATTTTACCGGAGTTTGGTAAACAAATGTTCCCGGTTGATGACAATAGGCTCGCCCCCTATTTCATGGGACCAAACATAGCTGGCGAAATGTGGATGTGATACACCTCTGCCTACCGCTTCGGGGAAAAAGGCGTGATGCTATATATATGTTTATGTTTTTTTTATACGTATTTAACAGCATTAGACGCTATAGTCCCTTCCATAGTACCGGTTTTTCCAACACACTTAGCAACCCAACCCCAATATTTTTATTATCCAAGTACTACAATAGACCTACAGTGACCGGGAAGTGTACTTGTGTGAGTTAATACGCATACAAGTATATTCACCGGTCAGGATCACATTACAACTTAGATTAAACTGTCTAAAGGGCCTCTTCATGTTGGCTTCGGCCCCATGTACGCCTTCCAAAAGTTCAAGTCACTATTGGCTTGAGATAAACAAAAGACATACATAATAATAATAATAATATGTAGGTATAATTTAAATATAACTAAAGTAATAATATTCTTACCAGTTCTATTGTTGAAACACCTGCACGGCTGAGATGTAATGGAGTTTTGGCCGATGTTACACACGTGCAAACTACTAGCTAATATATTTACTTTTGCGCGCCATAACTTTTTTTGCTCAGACAGAAAACCATCCGAATAGTGTGTTATTTGTAAATGAAGCCACTAGATACGAGTACAGGGTTTAATATAAGATGTATTTGTTTATATCTGTATGGTAGCAAACAAGCTTATGACCCACATAGCCGCTTCAAGAGCATCACATATAAATTGTCAACCCTATAAAACTTCTTTCTTATCCAATAAGGTCTAAATACAGCTTGCACATAACACTACCAAGGCACGTACATATTATCACATACATGATACTTCATCATCATCATCATCATCATCATCATTTCAGCCTATTGCAGTCCACAAGTTACTTATAAAAATAAAAACAGTGTTTGTTCCAGGCTCGCGAGTTAACGAATAAATCTTTCATTTCCTAAGTGTAAGTAATTATAATTTATAAATTGGCAAAGTTCCACCGGTGCATTTTGTTTCTCTTGGTTCTTGGTTAGTTATGAACGTCATACAAAGCCAAAAAAGGTGTCAATAAATTTTCCTAAGGCCAGTTCGGTGATAAGGTCGAGCCTTGTCATCCATCCATACATCCATATATCCATTCTAAATTTTGCATTTATGCTATAAGTAAGATAGTAAGATTACTGCGTCCCACGGAGAGCCATTCAAACCAAAAGTAATCATCAAAATATATTGATATTTTTGTGACTTCAATTCTATTAAATGTAAGTGAAACAATTGAAAAAACTCTTTTATTTATTCACGATTTTATTCCAAGTGCACACTTAACATGACGATTGTACTAAGAACATTGTGGGCTTTGAGTTTCATATTATTATGCTTTTTACTTAGAGGGATACCATTGGTAGTAGAATTTCAAATTATTACGTTACTCGCAAATATAGTATGTTGAATGTGTATGAAATGAATGAATGTATTTAGAATGGAATTAAATTGACCAAATATTGTAATGGGAATCCATACTCTTGTATATAGATTGAGGAGCCACATTAAAAGTGTTGTGTATTCTTGAATATCTACAGTACTGAACTCTGATGTTTAGTATTGACTTTACACAATAACTATTTTCAAAAATCTTCAATTATATACTTAGACTGGCTTAGACTGGCCTGTTGGTCTAGTGGTTAGTGACCCTAACTGCTAAGCCGGAGGTCGTGGGTTCGATCCCCACCCAGGACAAATCTTTGTGTGATGAGCATGAAGGTTTGTTCTGTGTCTGGGTGTAATGTATCTATAATATGTATGAATTTACAAAAAAAAAATGTATATCAGTTGTTTAGTACCCATAACACAAGCAAATATTGCTTACTTTGGGACTAGATGGCGCTGTGTGAATGCGGTAGAATATTATATTATTATTATATTATCAATTTTCTACAATAAATAAACCAGCAATAGAATTTCGCTATCCTAAAAATGGTAGCCCTCCCATTTCAATTCAATTGACATTAACAAATTCTTATAAAGGTCTCGGGTTTGCCTCATATTGTTTCAAGTACATTCGTTTGTAAAATGTACGCTAATTTTGGGAACAAAAAGGATTGGCTCATGTAAGTGGTATATAGATTCAGAACTCAGTAAATAGATTAGATAAGAAAGAAAGTCTGAAGTAATGAAAGTATTATGTATCTAATATACTATTCGTCGTCTTAAATATTTTTTCAGGGTCATAGTAATCCTAAATAGCTACCCTAATAATCATAAGTACTTTGCTAAGCAAGCATGAAGATAAAAGGTCCTAATTCCAATCCCATTGAAACGCTAATTTGATTTCAATTGGCTCGTGATTCGTTCGGTTGGTTTTAAGTAGGCACTAGTTTGGAACTCCTAACTGATATTCATGGTAATGGAGTGTCACGAACGTTTTGTTTTATCAAAACGGATGTCCAATGCACTCATTAGTACAGCCTTATTCTATTAGTGCATTTTCTTTCAGATTTGTTTTTATGATATTAAAATTTGAGGTGATAAGGAAAGGGGTGGCCCATAATTACAATAGCGAGATTCGAGCAATTAGTAAAAAAAATATATATTTTGCAACTAATTTAATAAATTAAATACTGGTCGTGAGTTTCTAAAGCTGTCTATCCACCAGTTTTAGTATATAGTTTTTTATATGTTTCAGTTTCAAGGATTTGATCAACGCAACGTATCGAAGTAGAGGAGGAAAATGACGCTGGTAAGTTTATCTGTCTTGAATTTCTGGAGGCTGGAAATGTGTCTCCTTAATGACAATACGGTCGCCCCCTTTAACATGTGAGCAAACATAGCTAGCAAAACGTAGATGCAATCCATCCCTACCTACTCTTTTGGGGAAAAAGTTTAATGCTGTTTTATTCGGATTTGAAACCCGATACTGTACCATTCACTGTACCATTGAAACAGGCCTAAGAATATGCTACTTTTTATTCTCATGAAAAATTTGCATTGTAAAAATGGGTACAATATTTTTTCCCAATCAGCAAGATTAATTTTACAAGCTTCATTTTCGGAATAAGGATTATCGTCCTTCTGAATTTCTATTCATTCAGAGTTTGTTAAAGGAGTGTTTTGTGATAGCTAAGCGTTCAGTTACTATTCAACGTCGACTTCATTGTAATCTCAAGCTCTTTACAATTTACAGATAAAAGACGACCTACTTATTAACAATATATTTTACAAAAGATTCATCAAGTTTTTCTGTAATAGGTTCTAACAATATCATATTACGATTGATAGACTTTTCATATTTTAACAAAATTATGTGGCACAGTATAGCGATACATTATACAAACACTGTACCTTTAGGAACCTATGGTCACAAATAAATTTATTGATTGATTGATGGATAGACGCGTAATTAATCATAAAAACTTTCTCCGTGCGGCATGGCCTTGCACGGATGGCAACGGATTTTTCCTTGCACAAAATAATTTTCAAGAATGCCACTGACTTCACTGATATTCGTTTATAATAAAATAAAATAAAGTCAGTGCATTCATTGAAATAAGATTGAAAATCATTTGTCATCGAAAATCATCTTTTATTATTCTAAAACAACGTCGCTGTAGGGCGCCACGATGACGTCACAATTATTACGTCACACCCATGCCGATTGAACCATTAACGACTATCACAACATTTACAATGACAACTTACGACCATTTATTATTCTCTCACGAAGTAAGGAACTGACATACTAAACAAAAAGAAAAAAAAACTGTCAGACATGACTGTCTCATAAACTAGTGTCGTATGTTATCATCATCATTATATCAGGCGTAGGACGTCCACTGTTGGATATCAACCCCCCAAGCGACAAGCATGTGATCATGACAGCGATCCTACGTGTTTCGTTATGAATCAATAAAATATCATCCTTTACAGTCACATTACTATCGATTACAAAAACCTTTCTTCTATCTTAGAGAGCTATCATCATCATCATGTCAACCCATAAACGTCCCACTGTTGCGCATGGATCTCCTCCAAACATTATGGAAGGAATTTAGCCTACTATACCACGTGGACCGGACGGGTTGGTATAGAGTTTTATTTCGAATTTTCCTTTTCTCACAGTGGTCTTGTCTGCTTAAGGTTACCTGCTTAGTCACCTTTTACGACACCTACGGGTTGAAATGGGGTAGTGACATTATCCGTCAAGCTGTGAGATATTAGACTTTAATCCAGAACACCTAAGTCCATATCCCATAGTCGCCTTTTAAGACACTCACGGGTTGAGATGAGGTAGACATTATGTAGGTATTCTTAATACGTCACTACATACAGACAGTAAATACATAAGTTTTTATTTATATTATATAGGTACCTCATTTTTGCAAAGCCTGTCAATGGCACTAAGTCATGAACTAACTTAAGTTTGAAGTTAAACAATATTACAGTAATCAAGCTCTTCTTCCATCTCCATCTAAAAATAGTTGATGGAGCCCTACCTACTTACCCAGCAACAACAACCTAAAATATCTTTACCCACTTTATCCATTTAGAGTACGTGTGAATACGTCCTTAACTAACTGACGTAATAGTCTATCGAAAACGGGGAGATGGGAACATCCCTATTCTGATGTAACACGTTAATCAAAGTACGAAGATATTACATGGTAAACTATTTAGAACAGTAAATTGAATGGTATAATGTTCAAAATTGCTAGTACTTTCTAACAATTTCTGTTCTTTAGATAACACCAGTTTAATAATACCTTTATTTGCAATTCCTATGTAGTGATAGAATAGAATTTGTAGAATTATTTAGTAACCACAAAGTATTAAGTCATAGTAAATTAAGAGAAACTTTTTTGTAAAATACTATTTTGGAAAATCCATAATTCATACATGCAGGTGATATAAGTCTCTTTTCACAAATAAGTAAATTAAACTATAATAATATAATAATATTCTACTACATTCACACAGCGCCATCTAGTCCCAAAGTAAGCAATTATATTTGCTTGTGTTATGGGTACTAAACAACTGATATACCGCTTATATACTTTTTTTTGGAAATACATACATATTATAGATAAATTACACCCAGACACAGAACAAACCTTTATGCTCATCACACAAAGATTTGTCCTGGGTGGGGATCGAACCCACGACCTCCAGCGTAGCAGTCAGGGTCACTAACCACTAGAGTCTAGACCAACAGGCCAGTCAACTGTTTATTAACTTTCGGTAGAGTGTTCAATCTAATCTTTTGAGGAGACTCGTGCCCCACAGGGGGACGTTTATGGGTTAAAATGATGATGATGATGATGAGAGTGTTCATATAGGGATTTGTTTTTCTTCTTGGTTGCATGTCTCTTTAGACGCCTTTTTTTGATTCTACACGAGTAGCGATCTTAGTATAGCTAGGTTTATTTAATTTCCATGTTGTTAAAAGCAATTTTTAAATATTTTTTGGTAGAAATAACGTACCGTAAAAAATCTTAGATCAATTAACGCAGATAATATTTCTGGATAACAAAAAAAAGGGTTTGAAATTCCAATATTGAAAAACGTTAAAACATGATACCGTGCATTTGAATTACGATAAAAATATGTGAACGTGCATTTGAATTAGTATAAAGTTGAATAGTTAACATTGCTGTAACTACAATAGTAACCAACACAATAAATAAAGAAGTAAAGTAAAAAATAACCAGAATAGGTAAACGACAACATATTAGCTGTCTCAGCAGACGAAGGTCTGACGGCCGTATAAGCGAATAAATGGAATAAATATTGCCAACTAATGAATATTTTAGTTACGTACAACGATAAACGTATAATTTGACAAATTGTCTACTTATATCATTAAGAAGGTTATTTGAAATTTTTGATAATAGTACTTTGGTTATAATAAAATTAAAAAAAACCAGTTAGAGCCAGTCGAACTCGCGTATTGAGGGACGAACATGCATTTTTTTGTTGTAAAGTAAATATTGTAGCTAACAGAATAGTTATAAGTTAAAATAAATATTCATTCATAGAAAGATAGGTGGTTAAAATCTTTACATAACTTCAGTTTGGTATAAACTCTCACTCTTAATTAATTATTTTACGCGTATCATTTTATACCGGCTCCTATTAATAAATCATTGCTTATCGGCATTTCATTTTAAACAAAAGACTTATGATAATTAAGAGTTTGAGGTAAACATTAAAAGAGTTTTGGCATCGCATTTTTATCTAAATCGGTCTAAGAAATGATGAATTAAACATATACTATATTTCACACCAACATAAACTCGCAAAATTTTACTAGATTTTACAAAGTAGGCTTAATTTAGTAACAAATCTTATTGTACAATAGTTCTGATAGTGAGTGTAGATAACATAGTAATTATGACTATATTCTGTACATAAATATGCCCAAAATATTAAAGCAATAATTAAAAATAAAAAAATCTACTGCTTTAATTTCTCATAAATTTGTCAGAGATTTTAAAAGGTGATTGTTATCTTGTTGTTTCAATTCATGAGAATTAATACCGTACGCTTGGTATATTTTTCTATCTTATTTAATCCTAAGAAGCCAAAAGACATAACTTCCAATATCAGTTAGAAGCTTTTCTTATTATAATGATAAAACCTTTTATTCAGGATTACAGGATTTGTTTGGAATACCAATCTGCATTAAAGATATTATACCAACATGTAAATATCGTTTATTAACACCTTAACACAAGCTCCTAAGGTTCAGATTGTAATGAGCAGTTGGTAGAAATTTAATACGTCTCATTTTAGGTATTAGGTTATAACCTGTTTTATGGAAAATGCTTTCAGATCATCCCTTGTTTTATAACGCTTTTTGTTACCCACTGTTTTACTTTCAGTATTATGTTAAGAAACCGAATTTTATAACATCTTTACTATATAATACTTTCAATATACTTTCATAATAATGATGCAAAAGAAAAATTGAGAAAGGTATTTAAACTACTAGGTACTATAATTTAAATAACTACAATATAGTTTATTGCACAAGTTATTCACCGCGCGCGTCTATTGTTTTTTTTCTTTTTTTTTTGTCACCATTTTGGTGGAGTCTAATATATTTTTCTCTCTTTATAGATCTAAGCTCTTTGGTAACGATTTCATATAGCTTGACCTCGCAATACGCCCACAATAAATTGCAATGAATGTCAATCGCTGAATTTAAAGGAGCAGAATAATATTGATTGAAGAAAATATACTATTTTAATAGGAGCTTTGTTATAAAATCCAAGTAGTAATGGATTAAGAATACCTACATAATGTCACCTCATCTCAACCCGATGACCTGAAAAAGGTCGCCAGGTCTGACTGGATGCGGAAGGCGGAGGATCGAGTGTTATGGCGCGTGTTGGGAGAGGCCTATGTCCAGCAGTGGACTGCAATAGGCTGAGATGATGATGATGATTATGATCTCAACCCGGCGTGGGTGTCGTAAAAGACGACTAAGGATCCTCATGCAGACAAGAACACTGCAAGAAAAGGACATTTTGAAACAAAACCCTTTACCAACAAGTCTGGCTAACGTGATATAGTAGGCTTAATTCCCTCCACATTCTTTGGAGGAGACCCCGGCCCAGTGGACGTATATGGGTTGAAATTTTGAATGATCGGAGCTTTTATTTAATTTGCAATGTTTATTACTATACGTACTATCGAAAAAGTTTAAGCATGATCAGTTTTGAACACATTTCGTTTGCAAGCCGTAAGTGTAGTACTCGTACTTCGTTCGCTCATTACGTTGTTCTCCAATGAGACAAAACCATATTTTAGGACAAAGACCTTTTTTTTTGTAAAATTCTTTGTTTTAATGCTAATTGTTTTATGACTTTTAAAATTTTAGACAGAATAAGTCTTTAATCGTGTTTTACTGTAATACTATTGGTGGTCGAAACCAAGTTACCCGCTACTCGCAGCAGGTAGCCGTCGGTCACTGCACACAAAATGCAGTCTTAAGGTGGTCATGTGTGATCTTTTTCGATAGTACTTGTAAGTTTATTTAGGTCAAATCTTGCACGCTAGTTGATCTGATAACGGAATTAAGCCTTATCTATTCAGTATTAAAACGACATTTTTGCTTTAAGTTTGGGATTGATTGATTTGATTGCCTTGACAACGACTGCAGTTAATAATCTACCCACCTAAAAGCTTGTTTAAAATAAATATTTCTAACAATTATTTTTTTAGTCACTACGAGTATTATATAATATAATAAGAGGAAATTACAAGCTTATTGTTTTCACGTTATTTCAAACAACAATACACGATTTGTAACGGTTGCACCCGTTGCAGGCTACGTCCTTCACGAATGCACCTCTTTTGACCACCTTTTGGATCTCTTTTGATTTCTTTTTAATTTACTTTTAATAATTTAAAATTCAAAATCCTAATTCCTAAATTCCAACCGAGTCTGCGTCGGAGCCATAAATCTTAACGAAAACCTAGAAAATTTATTATCATACATACATTCCTGGATGAACAATAATTGCTTAGAAATAAACTACTCAAAAACCAAAATAATAACTTTCCACCCACCACAAAAAAAACCTCTTAACCTAACTTTTTCTTTTAATAACAAAAAAATTGAAGTTGTAAATAAATTCACCTTACTCGGCCTTGATATAGATACCCATATTAACTGGAAATCACATATAGCAAAAATCAAATCTAAATTATCGAAATTCTCCTATGCTCTCCGTGAAATAAAGAAGTCTACTAATCTTCAAACCGCGCTCGTTACCTACTATGCTTACGCCTATGCATGGTTAAACTATGGTATAACATCATTACAACAACGGTATCGGTACAACAACATATGATATAAAATCATCAAGACTTCTATACAAAACGAGAAGACACTAATACAAGTCGCTCATTGAGACATAAAGACAGATTAAACCAACCAACTTCACGACTAAACATGCATTCATCTGGTCCTTACGTTATGTCAATTAAAATATATAATAAACTACCACCATCACTAAAAAATTAATGAAATCAAACATTTTTATTAAAAAGCTAAAGGAAATACTATTTAATAAATGCTACTACCACTTTGACGAATATCTGAATGATAAAAACCTAGTTTAAACAAATAAATAAATTTTAAAACACTTATATACTAGGTACACAGCTATAATTCAGTAGGTACATTAATAGTTTATAGTCATAATAATGTTATTACTTCCTCCTCTCTCCTACTTTTTGCCGTGCCCTACAGGGTCCACACATGTACAAAATCTTTATGTAACATCTTTTTAACTTGTGGAGTGCAATAAACGATTAAGTATTGAGTATTGAGCATCCGCCGAAGGCTCGGGGCTCATTACCATAGTAATTCTAGTGCCGCGCGCACTTATTGTTAATATTTTTATCTAATAAATTTACAACAGTCAGTGACTTAAATTTGTTTTCCTCCATCATTATTTTATTATTTTGAGGGTAAATTTCTATTCATTTACTAAGTACATTTAAACACGTTTCATATAAAATTTAAGGCTTGAATCTATAGTTTTCAATAATCACTCTTACAAATTGGCAGTGATGGAGCACAACACATACCACTTGAAATATTGGCAACCATTGGTTATACTACACTAGCGACATGCCAAAAGTTATTAAAACAAACATTCAAAGGCGTCCCAATATTCATTTTATCGTAGAAAACGGTTCTACCATAAAAACGGTCGTACCCAACCTTTAAAACTTGCAGTCTTACGGCTCCCTAGAGAAAAGAATAGATGACAAACTTATATATCACGATCCTAATTTGAATTATTCATATAATCGTAATAGAAAAAAACTGAGTTAACGTACTGACTGCCGGAAAGGTTTATCTAACTGTTGTAAACTCGGAAACTATAAAACGAGAACTCGATAGATGTTCATCCACAAATCAACAACACTGTTTTGGGGTTTAGTATTTAGATACTGGTGGCCAATGGGGCAAAAAGGTTCTCGAGTGTCGGTCACATATCATCGTTTCATCATCATCATATCAGCCCAATGACGTTCACTGCAAAACACGGGCCTTACCTAACTTCAAGCACTCCAAGCGACTTTGTACCGCCTGCATCCAACGACCACCCACAATCTTTACCGTCCAGTCGTTGGAAAATGGAAAATGTTTCACACAAATAATATAATCTAATATATAAAATTCTCGTGTCACAGTTTTCGTTGCTTATCCGTTTTTTGTACTTTTTTGTGCTTATCCGGTATCTATGAGAATCGGGCAACATCTATTTTTCATCCCCCTAAATGTTAGGGGTCCACCCCTAAATTTTTTTTTTATTTTTTAGACAAAATTTTTAATTTCTATTATTTTATGATACAACATACAAAAATAAATACAATCCTCAATTTTCACCCTTCTACGATCAACCCTTATTTTTTAATAGACATTTTAGTCTGGACCAATTTGGCCAATTGTTTTTTTTTAAATGTTCGTTGAAGTTCAAGGATGGTTTTTAGGTTTTTTTTTAGTTTTTATGTAGGTAGGTAGGGTAGGCAGGTATGTAGAAGGTAGGTAGGTAGGGTGGGTAGGTAGGGTGGGTAGAGAGGTAGAGAGGTAGGTATGTAGGTAGGTAGGGTAGGTAGGTATACTTTCATAAAACCATAAATTACGTAGGTAGTACGAAGTTCGCCGGGACAGCTTGTTTATGTATAAAAATACTTCTAGATGACAATGGTTTATATACAACCTAAAGAATGTAGTTATATAACAAGGTTAGGTGCCTACATAGCAAAACAAAAGCAGTAACTACAAAGCGATGTTAACGGGCCAATGAACTATAATAACTCAACAAAACTGCCTTCAGCAAATATTTGTTAAATCAACAAGTGAAAAATTGACGTTGACATCACAAAGAGTTTTCTTTGTAGGCTTAAAAGTTTGCCAATTTGTATCACTCAAATTCGACTAAATCTTCTTTTTCGAAATAAAACTATTATGATTGCAAAAAATACCTATATTTGAGAACTTGATTGTCATGTCAAGTGAAAGAGACTTTATTGGTGTTATTTTGTGAACTTAACAATAAATGGAAAAGTGGCTATTTTGTGTCCTAGTATGATAAACATGTCATACCGAGATCAATTTATGTCGACGAATCAGTTCTCGAAGTTGTTCGAGAGTATGTCTACCTTCTACTGCAATGCCTGAAGTCTGAAGTCTTCAACCAATACGTCTTACCAGTTATGACATACGGTGTCGAGACGTGGACATTCATTGTAGGACTAGCCAATAAACTAAAAGTCGCGTGTCTTAGAAGGATAGCGAAGTAATCCGACGAAGAACCAAAGTTACCGACATAGCTCGTCGAATAAGAAAGCTGAAGTAACAGTGTGGTGGTCACATTTGCAGAAGGACCGATGCACGATGAGACTGTGACTCGCCAAACGTAGAGCAGAACACCCTCTAGCTAGGTGGACCGACGACCTGAAAAAGGTTGCCAGGTCTCTGACATGATGTGGAAGGCGGAGGACCGAGTGTATTGCAGTCCACTGCTGAACATAGGCCTATGTTCAGCAGTGGACTGCAATAGGCTGAGATGATGATGATGATGATTTATTTTACTAATGATATAAATTGATAGTCAGTCAAATGCAATCATCATCATCATCATCATGTCAGCCAAACGACGTCCACTGCTGTACATATTCCTCACCTAATTTACGCCACTGCGAGCGGTCCTGTGCCGCCTACAACCAACGGCCGTCCGCAACCCTGACCAGGTCGTCGGTCCATCTGGTGAGGGGCTGTCCCACGCTGCGCCTGGAAGGCGTAATATTATTAAGAAAATACAAGGAAGCTTTTTATTTGCTTTTGTATCAGATAAAGATCACATGACTTTGAGTAGGTATATCGGGCAGACAATAATAAAACATAGGATACCTATTGTATAACATTACACAACAAATTCTTGAACTCGATAAGGCAGCCCTGATAACTGTTTGGGGTCAATGATAATTTAGATAAGTCCGGTAAGGGTATGACCACAACATATTTGACTAAATTTAGTTTTTTATTCTTTCTTATTTTTTTTTAAATTAAATTATTATTGGAAAACAGTACAAGCTTTGTACTTACTTCAATTATAAAAAATAAAAATCTCTCCGCATTGGGTCTAGACCTCAGGTCTACTATCAAGTCTATCTGTCAGGTCTACTATAGTCTAAGACTATCAAGTCGTTTCAAGTTTCAGTGGTCCTTCCAACAATGCGAAGTGTCACAGCGGGGTTTAGTGCATATGCTGGCCATATGCCATCTTCAGTCTAGTCCCAGTCCCCAGTCCAGGGAAAACGGGAGGGTTAGTCGGCTATGTGGGGCTTACATAGCCGAGTAGCTGTCCCGTTTTCCCAAGTGGAGCAACATGTATAAATCGTAGTCCCCTCTTTAAAAAAAAGGTCTAACTTATTAATGTGTTGCCAAAATCAACAGAACGCTATTGCACTGGTTAAATTTACAACGGGGACCAGACCTATTTTACCTATTTTAACGTACCTTAGTTAGTTTAAAGATTATTGTAATTGCATTTCAGTGCTAGATTAGACCATAAAGTTGGGGCATTACAAGAATCATATAATTGGGACATTCAATAAATTAGAATATTGAATTATTACTAGGTAAGTTAAAAATATTATTGTGTAATTTTTTCTCAGTTAATATTTTTTCTCCACACATAAAATATTAAAATATATCAGTAAAAGTCTAGCGTAATTTATGGCTGATCCTTTACATAATTGGTTCAGAAGCGATCAAATAAACTTTTCATTACATGCAAAGCAGTCAGACAAAACATTGCAAAATAATGTTGTTCAAATTATTATGTGTTGTATTGATTACAAACGTTTGCGTGGGTGATGAAGTGGATGTAGACAATATTGTTGATTCGGTGATTAATATGTTGTTGAATGGTGATAGCGGGGAATCTGAACAATCTAATGAAGTTGATGATGGTAAATATTGAGGGCAAGCTTCCGTCTATGTGCTCTTCCAGCCACCTAGACAAGTGGCAAATCGCTGATTTTATTCGAAATATTGAAATGTCACTTCAACACATTGAACTCATGCTTGACATGTCGCTATCGACATTTCACGTGATCAATGTACTTATTTGACACGTCGATAGAGTAGATAGTTCGAATCGCCACTTGTCTAGAGGGGCAGACCATAATCTGTGTCAAATTTTCGACTGCCTCCGTCGCACAGCGGTAGTGTATATGGATGCGATTTCTGAGGTATCTGGTTTGATTCCTGGGTCGTAACATTTTGTATGACCTGCGAATATAATGTTTCGGAGTTTGGGTGTTTTTCTATGTATATTTTTAATTATTTATTTTTATTTTAAAACTTTATGCATAATATACGACCTTAGGGTGATATAGATAAGAGCTATATTATGTATATTTTATATATTTAGAAATATATAAATAGGTACGTATATTTTTGATACAGGCCCTTTCGGCCGTTTTAGCGTAATTGAGTGTTAGTGATGATGCAGGAATGAATATGTGCCCGGAGTGTAAATCATGCTGTCCACGTTCAATTCCGTCTTCACTTTTGTCACCCGCAGTATGAATTAAATGACATAATAATAATATGTAATTATTGCTAGGTGTGGAGCCCGTGTTATCTGGTGGAATTTGGAAATGTGGAAACTGCGACAATCTAGACGAGAGCAAGCTGGTTTATACTGAGGTCAATGACGTCGAAGACAACATGCTGAACGATGCTTCTGTCGATATACAGGTTCGAATTTAAATTTGTGTTTCATTTTATTCTAGTGTTATCGATTTCGAATATTTTTTACTAATGCAAATATATATTAGTTTTAATTCATCTTTAAATTTTTGATTTAATTAATGTTATGAAAAACACTCTCATTCCAGATCGGATTCAATCTTCCTGGCATGCAATGTGTCACAGTGCAGTCAAACACAGCTGGTGTTGTTCGTCGCGTGTCAGGCGCTTGCACAAGCGACTCTCTAACGTTGAGCATAGCACCAGCTGCACAATTTACTGTACATATTTATAACTAACTTATTTATTTTTTGTGTAAAATTTATTATTAATTAATAAAAATTTTAAATTACCTTCGCTTTATTTTTTTTAAACGAATTCGTAGATCTTGTTACTGTTTTTTTTTGTTGAAGGTAACATCATTGTGCAGGTTCTTGAGACATGTTTTAATAAAATTTGGTGCAGCGTTTCAAGGTATTTTTTTGATCCGTGTCATCATCATCATTACTTTAACCTACAAACGTCCTACTGCTGGGCACGGGTCACGGATAAATGGGATATACAACACTAAGAGATTTTTTCAAATCGAACTAGTAGTTCTTGAGATCCTCCAAACAAACAAACTCTTATCAGTGATTTGTTTATAAAGATTCTACATCAATTTAGACCTGAGTATAGGTTGTAAAGTACCTATACATATATATAAATATAACAATTTTTAACAACAATTTATTCCTCCAAAGAATGTGTAGGGAATTAAGCCTACTATACCACGTTGCTGGCCACACTGGTTGGTACAGAGTTTGTTTCGAATTTTCCTTTTCACGTAGTGCTCTTGTCTGCCTAAGGTTACTCTCTTAGTAATGTATTCTTAATCCGTCATTACACGTATCGAGAATCCGTATAGTGCCGGTTTAAGAATACATAATGGCACTGATAAATATAATTTAATTTTAATAATTAAATTTAATTATTTTAATTTAATTTACATAATTAAATTTAATTATTTTAATTTAATTTACATACTTAAATTTATTACGACGTGACTTTGACAATATTATCTAAGAATAATATAAAATATTATTAAGTATATTATGAACTAGGTACAGTTAGCGTCAAAGTGATCTAAAGTTGCAGAGTATTTATTTTTACCCACGACGGAACGGAGACGGTATATGCGTTTGGGGTGAGAGGCTGTGTGTTTGTGAGTTTGTGTGTTTGTGTGTTTGTGTGTTCCAACATAATGCCTTATATCACGGAAACGGTTTGACCGATTTAGATGCGGTTTTCTGTAAAGTGTGTGCGGCTCTTGGGGACAGGTTATAAGATAGGTGTTATGTTAATAGCTCGCCAGGGGGCGCTACAATACACTGATTTCGTTGAATCCTTTGTGCCCTCCTATCTTTAAAACGATTAGACTGATTTCGATACGGTTTTCTGGAATGTATTTGTGATTTATCGAGGATTGTTTTTGGATTCAAGATTTTGTATTTTTTCGCCAGGGGGCGCTGCAATAGACTAGGCAAACCTATGTTGATTTCGTTGAAACCTTTGTGCCCTCCTATCTTTAAAACGATTAAACCGATTTCGATACGGTTTTCTGTAATGTATTTGTGATTTATCGAGGATGACTTTTGGATACACGATATTGTATTTTTTCGCCAGGGGGCGCTGCAATAGACTAAGCAAACTTATGTTTACAGTTATCTGTAAAATAATTAGACCTGTTACTGTATAGGGACACGTAGCATTGTAGTACTGAGATATTGATTACACTCATGAGGTTAAGCAACTTCGGATAAGGTCAGTTCATAGATGGGTGACCGTTTATGCAATTTTAGTTATGCAAAAAAACGGAACCCTTATAGGATCACTCCGTTGTATGTCTGTCTGTCTGTCTGTCTGTCCGTCTGTCTAGAATATTTTTCTCAAGAACGCATAGAGGTATAAAGCTGAAATTAATATCATTTACTTGGGTCTGCAAACCCTCGGCGTAAAATAAAAATCAAAATTCTAAGTTAACGCAATCAAAAGATACAGCTGTTTATGCTCCATTTTTGACGATTTATCTTGACGATCATAATATATAGGGAACTTACCGTTGACCTAGAATCATGAAATTTGGCCAGAAGCAATAACAAGTTGCACAAGTAAAGGAAAAAATCCGAAAACCGATCTTGTGTTGTTATATCACTAAATATTAGTACTGAGGTATACAATGATAAGCCTAAAAAAAATTAGTAAGAGTGAGAGTTTATTCCAGACTGACGTTATATAAACACCTACCTACCTTATTTTTTCTAACTTATAGGTATCCCGTGCCCGGGGTGTAACCAAATTTTCATCATTTTTGCGATAGCACTCACCGTTTTCGAGATACAAGCTATTATAGGTGGAAATCTGCGCTAACGCCGAAGGCAGTCCGGCTACGGCAATCAATGTGTGATAGCTAAACTTAACACCCCTCGATTCAGAGCAATCCGAATCGGACTGGTTAGGTTAGGGTTATTTTTTTTTTTCAAACCACCCAGAAGTAGGAGCCCCGCGAAGCGGGGCTCCGGCGACCTTTGTGCGACGGATGAGCACACAAGTCAACAAAAAATAAAATATATATAATATAGTCGAAGCTCCATGCAAATTCCATTCATTCTAGAGTTTACGGATGATATGCTTACTTATAAGGCGCTCCTTAAAAAGTTTAAAATAAGAAAATTAAAATGATAATTTCAAGTTATAAGACTTACTGCAACAGTAAATTAAAAAAAAATGTGTTTGTTCTATAACTTAGTATAAAACTTCTATTTATCTGTCAAGGTTCTTAAAATTTTATACGAGTTACTTACAGTTAGTAAGATAGGGCGTCTTTGAAAATATTTAAAATAAAAAACAAAATTAAAAATTTTGATAAAACCCACGACGATAACATCTATACAAAATAAAAAACGTAACATATAAAAAGGTTTAAATAACTTTATTTTAAATCCCCGACGAAAAGATAATAAGTAGCGTAAAAACAATCCCAAGAAAATTCGTCGGGGGCTGCCAATATCATTACTGTTTCTAGTATTAAATATATATTGTAAACTAAATATTGTTAATAATTAGGTAGGTATCAAATACATAAAACTGCAATACTTTCGTTCATTTCAAGTCAGGGTATGGCAGCCCCCGACGGATTTTCTTGGGATTGTTTTTACGCTACTTATTATCTTTTCGTCGGGGATTTAAAATAAAGTTATTTAAACCTTTTTATATGTTACGTTTCTTATTTTGTATAGATGTTATCGTCGTGGGTTTTATCAAAATTTTTAATTTTGTTTTTTATATTTATTTATCATTCGTCAAAATGGTGTAAAAACTGAAATTCAATTTAAAGTTCTCTGCACAGACAGCTCATACAATATTGGAAACTGCTTAGATATTTTGACCACTCTGTAGGCTAAGAATATTATGATTATTGATTAATTTGAATGCGAACATAAAATTAATTTCTGTTTTTATATCATTTCGATAACTCTGCAAGTTTAGATCATTTTGACGCTGACTGTACCTACTATTTTGTTAGAAGACAGTGAATTATTATTTATGGCCTTTTTATTAGATTATAATTTCTTATTTAAATAATATGGTTAATTCAAATCAAGATAAAGAGAGTTAATAAATTAAACACAACACACAAGTAAGAACCCGTGCAGATAGAAGCTAGTAACACAGGATTAAAACGCGTGTTTGAGTTGCCAGAATAGTGATTTCCTATTCTTAAAATGCTGGCGGATTATTATGCGAAAAAATCTGTTTTTATAACTGGAGGGTCTGGCTTTCTGGGGAAGGTAAGCTACTGCTTTTTACAGAAATTATTTTTAGTAGAGTATAACCTAAACGTTTTACTGAGTAATGAATAAAGTTGATATGTGATGGTCCCTGGGAGAGGCTTTTCACAGAAGTAGGATAAAATTATTATATAAGTAGTTGGGATTTTTTTTTACATTCAAGTATTTACATCTGTCAGTCATCATCTCATGTTGATGAACTGGTGATGTAAGATATAAAACTCCTTAACGGCCTATCCGTTGTTGTTATTAAAAATTGGTAGTTGGAGAATAATTCTTTAAACATTATAGGTACTGATAGACCAAAAGTATTATTTTAGGTTTTTATATTGTTTTTATAAAATATTAGAAGTCGCGCGAGGGTTTGCTCTCGTCGTAGCAGCTCTCGTGTCGCTTTCTAACGGCATAAGAGATTTTTGAAATCAGTCCTGCAGTTTTTAAGTTTATTCGTCACCTACAAAAATACAAACATACAAAAATACAAACATATAAACATACAAACATATAAAAATACAAACATACAAAAATACAAATGTTTCCTTTTTAGGGTTCCGTAGTTCTGACTAGGAACCCTTATAGTTTCGTTATGTCCGTCTGTCTGTCTGTCTGTCTGTCTGTCCGAGGTTTTGCTAAGAGACCGTTAGTACTAGAAATCTGTCTGTTTGTAGGAGTGTGTATATCAATTACGTCGACAAAGTGGTAAAATAACATTTTGGAAAATATTTTTTTTTAGGGTAGCTCCCATACATGTGAAGTGGCGATGAATATTTTTTTTGTTGTCTACCCCATTGTGTGGGGTATCGTTGAATAGGTCTTCTAAAATGACTTGGGGGTTACTAACATTATTTTTCGATTTAATGGTCCATTTACGAAATATTAAACTTAAAAGAGCAAATTTTTGTTCCAGTAGGGCGTCCCCCCCCCTCTAAAAGCTAAACTGCTGGCTTGAAAAATTTGGAAAAATTAATAATGATAGTGCATTTTATGAACTTTAAATGAAAACTATAGCGGTTAAGATATCTTTATTGGTTTAGCAGTAATAGTCGTTGAACTTGGGTGTTGGATAATTTTGTACCAAATACAAAATCCTTAGCATTAATCCTTTATAGTGACTAAGATAAAGTAGTTGCTTGTTTATAACGGGTAAAGACTTGCATTTAAAAACAAAATATCAAGTAAATAATACATCCATACATATTATAAAAGGCTTTGTCCTGCCTGACTGACTGACAGACAACGCACAGCCTAAACCGCTGGTCGTAGCGACTAGAAATTTGGAGGGTGTATTTGTCCTAATGTCTAGAGGTGTACTAAGAAAGGGTTTTTTAAAATTCAACCCCTAAGGGGGTGAAAAGGAATAAAAACGATTGTATGAAACTTCTGTTTTTTAACTTAAAGATTTGAAAATTTGTTATGGGGTACTACTATCAAAATAAAAAATACCCTCATCAATATTTTTAACAAGGGTGGCTTTGGAAGGGTGAAATTGGGGATGAAACGTTGTATGAAAAGATCTTTGTTTTGAAGTTAACGTTTTGCAAATTAGTATTGGGATAGGAACTTAAAATGTTGTTTTTAATGTTTTTGATAGGGGGTGAAATATTAAATAGACAGTTCTTTGTTTTTCAAGTTACATATTTGGTAATACGCAATTAGAACTTCAGTTAAGATGTGAGTTAATGGGTTGTTTTTGGTGTTTGAAAAACTACCCTAAGGGATGAAATAGGTGTGAAAATTATTATTAATTGATATGGATGTCGTTTTCAAGGTTTTCAGGGACGCTGATTACGAAAATGTTTTCTATATTGACGTAAAATGAAATTCAACTCCTGTAGTGGGGTGTTGTAGAATTCATGAATTGCACTTAAAACAAAGATCTATGTAATATCGAAATCTACTCGGACGAAGTCGCGGGCAAAAGCTAGTGATATATAAATTTGCTTACTAAGCAATTGAAAGACTTACTTATCTAAAATTTTAAAAAAATAACACCCTGTATTTTTATGGCATAGATCTATAGGTTCAACCATAAGTATTGAATTATCTAACAAATGTGTTAAAATAAATAAGAATAAAACCAAAATTCCACTATGTATGTGGTCGTTATCCTACCAACAGCGCCACCTATCTCTCTCGAAATGATCCAATCTTTCAAGCTGAAACAATTTAACAGACTCATGAAATTTCATTAAAATCGGTTGGATTATTTTCAAATACTAGTGTATATAAATGATGAACATCGTAGCTCTTTTGCTGCGGAACCCTACATTGAGCATGATCCGACATGCTCTTAACCGGTTTTTATTTATAATTTCATATAAAATTGTTTCATATAAAAATGTTAATTGTTATGTAGTGAATCTTGTGAATTTGAATATTAAGATATATTTTACAGGTTTTTATTGAAAAACTTCTATATGGCTGTCCAGATATAGATAAAATTTATATGTTGATAAGAGAGAAGAAGAATAACACGATCAATCAAAGGTTGAAAGAATTTTTTGACGATCCTGTAAGTATTCTTTGTTATGTAAGCTTTAACTACGCTTTTTTTTCTAGTCAGAGAAATTATATGAGTAGCTATTTATATTTATAGCTTCCAAATTAAAAAGAAAAATTACTTATAGGTATAAATCACGGATTTTTTTCATCTATACTTTAAAATATTTATACAAAATTACAACATTTTTTTTAAATTTGGGTTAAATATTATAGTTTTCTTACAAAAAGTGAATTGTAATTTTGTACGTGATTACAGCTCTTCAAAAGATTAAAAGAAAAGAGACCACAAGACATCCAAAAAGTTATACCAATACCTGGAGATGTGGACAAAGATGGTTTGGGAATCTCTGAAGAAAATGAAAAAGAGCTAATAAATAAGGTAACTAAATCTTTCTAAGTAGACTAAAGTTAGATGTTCCGTCTACCTCTTAACCCTTTTCTGCCTTTATTCCTTATCAGGAATGACCGGGTTAGTTGGAGAGACGGTGAAGTAGGTAGCTATTTATAGAAGAAACTAAGGTTAGTTTCCGAATGCCTGTAATCCTGTCAGTCTCAATCTTTTTTTCCATCCTCTCCCATTTTATGGTTTCCATCACTGATGCACTTTAATGGTTATCGTCGGTTATTCAGGGACTTCTAGAGATTGCTCTTCAGCTAAAAATGATGATACGAAATTTAAAAAAAAGTGACATTCATTCACTAAATTCTCGAAATAAACACAAACTTCTTTCGCCTTTCGCCTTCGGAAAATAAAGCTAATAAAATAGCTTTATTCATTCCATTGGAGTATTCTACTTTTTAATTAAGATTTTAGCCACTTTTACCCAGTAATCGAGGTCCATAGACAGTATCCGCATGGTTGACTGCATACGTAGCTCAGTCGATAAATAAGATCTAATTTTGTAGAGGAGTCTGGGGTTTACTATGAATCTCAACATTCGAATGTGTTTTAAAATAATGTCGAAATTCATAGTAAGGCCCTTGCGATAAAACGGTTACGCACTGCCTCTACCACGTGTCGTTCATACCTCGAGGTATTCCTCGAAGCGCTACCATTTTGAGGCGCACCTGATGAGGCGCTCCTTTTTTATTCGGGAAAGGGATATATATACTCTCCTATCTACCTCCATACCTCAACTCTGTGTCTATACTTAGCCCTAGATTGCGCGCCTCATATACTTGGTACTGATGATGATGATGATCAAATTCCTTATAGACACAGAGCATTTCTGGCACTTTGATAACTTGGTGTTTGGAACCGAACAACATATACTTGGTTTTTGTTAGAAATATGTATAAAATAAACTAGACTTTTAGTATAGTATATTAAATATAGTAAGTTAGGCGGAATATTTGCAATATATTATTATAAATTTATCGTTTCGTATCTTTTCGCTTTGATAACCACCATAATTTCTTCGGGTCATATACATAGCACAAGCGGCGTGTGGCAACTAGATATGATTTAAATATTTCTAAAGAAACCTATAATTTATATCTAGGTGTCAATAGTAATCCACTCAGCAGCCACTATAAAGTTCAATGAACCGTTGAAGGTAGCATGGCGGACGAACGTTGAAGGTACCAAAATGATGCTCAACTTAGCACGAAGAATGAAACGTGTAGAAGTAAGTAATTGTGTGTTCTACATAAAATAATGAAATTGCAAAAAATCTTGACTATTATTAATAGGTTGCTTTTTCTTCATAATTTCACAGGCATTTGTCCATATATCAACTGCGTTTACAAATTTAAACAGAGAAGTAATAGAAGAAGTGTTATACTCTCCTCCAGCAAATCTTAACGAGATATATCCTATCGTTCAACAAGACCATACTGAAGAAGAGACCGTAAAACTTATAGGTAAGGCTCAAAACCATTAGATTAGAGAATGTGGTGATGACTGAATGGGATGGATCGAATGGTAGTGAAACATTAGGTCTGAATTGATTTCAAAGGGCGCGGGCAATACCAATGTGGATTTAAAAATAATCGTTTGTATAGCTACTATTAAAATTTGACTTTACTATAAAAGAACCAACAAATTTTTTTTTTTTTTTTTTTTTATTTCGTGGTAAAATTTGGATACATAAATTGAATTTCAGAGGGCTGCCCCAACACCTATACTTTTACCAAAGCTCTCACTGAACACATAGTTGCGGAAAATCAAGCCTACATGACAACAATCATCGTCAGACCATCAATTGGTAATTAATCCTTATATTATTCATAGTGATATATGAGGTGAATGTGAAAAGAAACGTTGGAAGGGGAAGACCTAGAAGAACGTACCATGACCAAATAGGTGACGTTCTAAAGAAGGGATAGATCAGGAGTACCCTCAACCGGCGAGAATGCATGAAAAGACTGATGAATGTTGAAAAAGTCAAAGATGTATGTCAGAATCGTAGCTAGTGAAAGGATAATGGACTCATTCAAACACCGACAAATAATTGATGAAATTGGTATAAACACTTCTATTATCTACACTAATATAGCGTGGTGTTAATCCTGGTCAATAGTCTCCAGAGCTCATTCAGTCATTAAATAGTGGTTATCGTATTGTTCATTTAGTGCACAAGATATAAATATATTACTAAAAATATATAAGATTTATCTTAATGTAAGTAAGAAAACTTTTTATCCCATCGTAATTCATAAACAATTCAATACACTTACTGCATCTTCTTGTCTTTTATCTTTTTCTCCTTACATTGGTGTATTTTATAAACGTCGATGGTCGCAAGCTGGCGTAAGGCCTCCCTTATGGTAAGTGATTCTCAGAGCCTATGAACGAATGTGTTGCCTACTCTTAAAAAACCTGTTATTATTCTCAGTTGGTCCCATAAAAGACGGCTGCTTAAAAGGATGGCTTCAGAATTGGTACGGTGCTACTTCTATGGGATGGCTCGTTGGTCAGGGTTTGAATCGGGTGTTTATCGGCAATGAAAATTATGTTATAGACATAATACCAGTTGATTATGTCGCTAACTTGGTCATAGCAGCCGTACCTCAAAATAGCAGGTTAGTGGATTCATCACATAGGACATTGTATTTGTTCTTTTTTGTCCTAAGCCTTTTTACTGTATCCATATTTCATTGACTATTACTAACTTTACATGCTTATATTTTTTAGAAAAAAATGTATGATCTTTTAATTAACCAGACAATATTTATGTATTAATTTTGATCCTATATGACCTTCAATAGAAATATATATAGCCACCTAAATAGAATTGACCAGGGGATCCAAGTGAACTCTATACGTGTGTTTGAATCCGTTGATATCAACGATGGATCCAAGACGTGGAAAAAGTGTCCTTGGATCATTAATGGAGCCATCGAAAGGATCTAAGTGGACAGAGGATTCTTAGAGTTTCTGTACTGCGTGTCCGACGTCCCTAGCATGCCAGCACCACACCACGGCAATGTTAGCGGCAAGGTAACCACCTTCATCATCATATCAGCTGCAGGAAGTATTGGACTTTCTGCAGCTGATATGATGCCTGCTGGACATAGGCGTCCTCAAGAGATTTGCAATAGGGCCGATTGTATGCGGTCTCCATCAAGCGCGATCCTGTCTTAGTAAAGACCTTAGCCAAAATCAATTGATTTAAAAGTGTAACTAAAAACAGTTTTAATATCTGTTTAAAGGTCTAATGAACTGAAGATCTACAACTGCTGCACCAGTGGATGTAATCCTCTTGACTATAACACATTCGTAAAAGCATTTATTGACTATGATAAACACAACAAAACCAGTAAGTTACAAAAATCTTTTTACTTGAACGGTAAAAGAAGGGACGGTAATGCAAGACAAAACAAAGTGGCAAAATTTTGACTGCCCTGGTCTTATGCTAGTGTAACTTCTGAATCCTTTCCTTTTTTAAATATTTTCCTTTTCTTTTGAAAGAGATAAAATATTGGTATGGTCCAAAAATAGTCGTAATTCATAATACCCGGGCTTTAAAAATAATTCCCACAATAATCATATTTTGTTCCGTAAGATACTCGTACATACGAGTACATAGCGGCACAACCATATTTAACCTGTTAAAATAGGTTCTATTTCATCCGAGGTGAGCCAATGTGTTTAAACTAACATAACATGACATCACTCCTTTTTCCCCGAAGGGGTAGGCAGAGGGGCTTCACATCCACATTTTACCAGCTATGTTTGGTCCCATGAAATAGTCGGCGAGCCTATTGTCATCAACCGGGAAAAATAATTGTTTACCAAACTCCGGGAAAATCTCAATACTAGAATTTCATGATAAAAATCCCAATACCATTTTCACCCGACCCGGAAATTGAAACCGGGACCTCTTGCACAGCAGTCATATACACTTCCCGCTGCACCACCAAGGCAGTTTAAAGTACAACTTAAATATTTTTTTACAGATATGATGCCGCTACCTAATTGGTATTTTTATACAAAGAATCTGTGGTTAGTGAGAATAACCATCGTACTATTTCAATGGATACCGGCGCTTATAGCAGATTTTTTTCAACTGATTCTTGGCAAGGAACCGAAGTTAGTATAGCCTCTCCGCCGCTATATTATTTTTCTCTATCCCAGTACATAAATAATAATAGATAAATAAATTGATAAAATAGATTAAGCGTTACTGCCATCTCCCTAGAGAGACTCCACTGATGTCAGCCAAAATTTATCAATTTATAAAAAGTAAATACATAGTACTACACGCACGCGGGGCAAAGTGTGCGTGACCACTGGCCGCTTGTCATGAACGCGGCGAGACTGGAAAAAAACCAGTTTACGCTGTCATAGCCAGTTGACAATCTCAGGGTCAGTGTATTGTTCCATTTACCTACTCGTGTACTGCCACCAGGGTGGCTTGCACATGTGCATCCAAGTCGCCAGCAATTGCGAGCCCATGCGCCCTTTCAAAAAAGGCGGGAGTGGAGGGTTTCGCTTCCCTATTAAGAAAAAGCAGTAAATTAGCGCGTCCCCTAACAACGCGAACTGCGCGTTATAATTCAGTTTAATCATAATTTTATTTTTTATTATTTCCTATTTAAGTTTATATTTTTTTAAAAATTCCAGGTTTATTAAACTACTAAATCTTGTGATCCAAACCTGCAGATCGCTGGATTCTTGGGTTAAGCTTAGGCTGTATTTTTATTAAAAGCTATTTTATAGGTACCTATTTTGTAATATCGTTTACAAATTATGAACAATTAAGTAAGTTTTCATATATTTCAGGTTCATGAAGCTCCAAAATCGTGTGATCCGTCTTCGTTCATCGATAGATTTTTTCACAAACCATTCTTGGGTTAGGAAGGCAGATCGTACGAGAGAACTCTATTCATCTCTATCTCCTACTGACAAGAATATGTTCCCTTGCGACCCTACTACTATCAACTGGACTGAATATCTATGTGACTATGCCTGGGGAGTTCGACATTATTTAATTAAGTCGACTTCATAATTGTAACTTATTTAATTAACAACTGAAACGGGAGAAGTAAAAGGTTAATCTTTTAAGAAATTTAAATTTCCTAAATATGAAACAATTTTCTGGGGTCGGTGCCAGTCTTGTTATTTGCTATAAGCTGTATAACATTTACGAAGAGCATCAAAATGATTAGCCCAGTCAGCTCCTTTAGAAGTATTTAAGGAAGGAATTTTTTTAGGAAATAATTATAATATTATGAGGGTGGACATTCTATTAAGTAAATAATGTAATAAATATTAAAGTTCAAAATTATTTCGCTTCGCATGGAATATTCTAGTGTAATACTATGATTTATAATTTATATAATATTTTAAAGTAAAAAGAGTTTTTATAATAATTACATTATTATAGCAATTCTCATTCAAATGATGTAAATAAATGCAAAACCATTTTATATTGTTTACTTCTAATCTGAAAGTTAATCTGTTTTAATTTTGCTTTGTTTCATATAAATATTATTTTATAATTATGCATTAATTCAAATTGAATAGATGTTATGTAAAATTTAATGTATGAACATTGTGGTTTTTTATTCCAACGACCTTGTGATTCTAGTTTACTTGCTACTATAATATAATAAGTCAAAGTCAAATCTTTTTATTTCATTTAGATCACATACATGATACTTATGAACGTCATACAAAGCCAAAAAAAAGGTGTGAGTAAATTTGCCTACGGCCAGTTCACTGACAAGGTGCTCAACCTTGTCTGAGAAGAACTTGGTAAGAATTTCAGGCCACTCTTTTTAATCGCCATACTTAGTTGTTACAATTTTAATTGGTTCGAGTTTGAAATATCACAGAAAGGTACAGAACCAAAACACCATACTAAATCAAATTCAATAAAATTTGGATATGAGAAAATAGTAATAAGAAATCAAACTTTAATTTGTTTTCGTCAAGAAGTATGGTGTGTGGGATTATTATCAGTTGATACCAACTATGTATTTGAAAACGGTAAAAACATTTTGTGAACATTGCTTTGCAATAAATATTTATTGCAAAACTATGTGTAACTATATATTTTTAGATAATATATATTTATAAATTTGCATAATTACAATAAATGAACACAAAGTACACCGCGACTTGGAAGAAACATCTATGAATCCCATAAATATTTGTTTCGTGTGGGAATCGAATCCTCGTAACTTGGCACAGTACTGTTAAGTGCTGTTTTTTTTTTATGTAATTGATACGAAAATACGAGGGAGAAATTTTCAGTTCCAACAAAATTAAAAATAAGCGCGGTTGGAGCCGCGGGTCATAGCTATTTTACAATTAATCTAAACATACCTCAGCAAACAAACAAATATGAAAATGAATTAAATTAAACAATTTGAATGTAGGTATGTAAATGTTGTCAGTGGGAAAAAATATCTGTGCTATGACGTCATTTAAACGTGATTAGTATCAAAAAACTTTAAAAATGCATCTTTATCTAATCATGTAGAAGTTTTATTAGTAAATATGTACGTAAAAGGAACGTAAATAATATAAAAATGAATTTATATAATTTTATTCATATATTTAAACAAATGAACGAATGTACTAAAAATTGAATGCGTCGTAAGATGTTTTTTTTTTTTCCTGAAGTGGCAGACGAGCCGGGGTGGCCTGTCTGATTGTAAATGGTACCTTCACGGGAATCAAATTCCAGGCAGTTGGAGCAACAGCTAGTACCTCATATAAAAAGCAGTTATGTTAGTGTGTGTAGGTATGTGTTACAGGGTGGAATTTTGTAACACCATCTTGATGGAAAGTATTCTAACTGCCGCCGTACTCAGAGACGTTACTTAACTTTAAAGTTTATTTAGTAAAAACGTGTAATACTTATTACTATATACCTAAAGACGATTATTCAATAAAAAAAATTGTGTTAATGACAGATTACTGCTAATTGACGTCTCTGAGTGCGGCAGTTAATACTAGAGATAGAGTGTAGGAAGAAAATTTTCTAACACGTTTGAATGCAGATTTTTTTTCTAAAATATAAATGAATGTTTCTTTTGAGTAAAATTATCTATTTCCAGTAATTAAATATATCTCTCCAGGTGGCATAATACAATTCTAACCTGTTTATTATGTTTCAAGGTAAAACCATTGGCAAGTCGGCAAAACTCCGACCTTATACTTTTGCAGCAACATCAATATGTATTGTGTACATATAAAATAATCGCCTAACGCAACGTGCCTCAGTAAATGAATCCTTCTCGATTCGTTCAAACTCACTGCATTCTCTTTGCAACTTTGTATGTCTTAGTTATCAAAATGGTGATTTCTTCTTCTAATAAAACGGTAGCAGATTATTATGCGGGAAAATCTGTCTTTATCACTGGAGGAACTGGTTTTCTTGGGAAGGTAGGTTACTGATTTTCATCATCATCATCATATTTGCCCAACGACGCGATGTCCACTGCTGAACATAGGCCTCACCTAATTTACTGCTTTTTATAGTATTTTATCTTATTTAGTTGATTACCTAAAAACTGTTAAAACATCGTAGATGGTTTACAGAATGATGAACAGAGTGCTCTTGTCTGCATAAGGTTAATCCCTTAGTCACTTTTTACGACACCCACGGGTGGATATGGGGTACGGATATTATTTTTTGTTTTGATGTAATTACAAATATATAATTGATGTTGTTGTGCTATGTGGAATCAAAAAGTTATAGTCAATATTGTGTTTTATGTACATATTTTACAGGTTTTTATTGAAAAACTTTTATATAGCTGCCCAGATATTGATAAAATTTATATGCTGATAAGAGAGAAGAAGAATTCCACGATCAATCAAAGGTTGAAAGAGTTATATGACGATCCTGTAAGTGTTCTTTGTTGGATGAAATCTCTTTTGATAATCGATAACAGTTGAATTACCTATGTAATAGCTCAAGTTTTATTTTTATATTTAATAAAAGTAAAAATAATAATAAAACTTTATACGTTCTACAGCTTTATAAGACATTAATTGATGAGAGACCACAGGACTTAAAGAAAGTGATACCTATATCTGGAGATGTTACCAAAAAAGGTCTAGAAATCTCCGAAGAAAATGAAGAAGAGCTTATAAATAAGGTACATAAAATTTATGATATTAACAAAGCAGGGGCCTTAATACTCACGCTCTATCTCGCTTTAGTTAATGCCAGTTCTAAATGGCAGAAAAGGACAGAATCTTAAGAAAGTGTGGTCTGGTACGGCTAGATCCATTGCAATTCATTATTGTGGTAACTACATCGTAATTGTTGACTTTACAGTATGACGTCATATATATTATGAGCGATCGTTTCGTGTCTTTTTTTACCCGACTGCCAAAAAGGAGGGTAATGTTTTTCACGCGTATGTATGTATGTATGTATGTGGGCATTTCTGTTCCATTGTGAGCTTCTGTAGGCTAAACGGCTCGGCTGATTTTAAAGTGTGAGGTGTCATTAGATTTATAATTTTCCCCTGAGTGTCATAGGCTATGTGATGTCAACAAAAAACCAATATGGCGGACGTAAACTGTCAAAACAGACGTTTTTTTAGTGCTATCGCAATATGGGCATCAGATGAATACTAATTAATAGCCTAATTCAATTATATATGTAGTAACTATTGCCCGCGGCTCTACATAATAATTAATAATATTGACTGAGGAAAACTACTTTTTGGCAAGGCAAGGCAGTCGGGTTTTTTGGTTTTTTTAAATAAACACTTGTCTTTGTTACCGTAGTGTATATATTCGCTTGGCTCCAATATGTTGATGACTCACGCGGGCAAAGTCGTAATAGGTTAATTCTTATGTTAAACAATTTAAAAACTAACTTATTAATATATTTCTAGGTGTCAGTAGTAATTCACGCAGCAGCCACTACAAAGTTCAATGAACAGTTAAAGGTAGCATGGCGGACGAACGTTGAGGGTACCAAAATGGTACTCGATCTAGCACGAAGAATGAAACGTGTAGAAGTAAGTATATTTGATATCTATACTAATTTTATAAAGTTTATTTGTTCATTGATTTAAAACGGGAATTTACGCGATTATGATTTAGGTATTTACATATCTTATGTCAAGCACTATAAGGTACGTAAATTCCCGTTTCATCAATCAATAAATATTATCATGAAACGCGAAAGTTTAAAAGTAAAAAAAAAAATGTTTATTTGTTCGTTTGGTTGAAGGCGCTGATCTCGGGAACTACTAAAATTTATTTTAGAGTCAGATAGCCAATTTATCTAGAAAGGCTAAGGAGTTGTAGCGGAGGACTTTACGAACATATAATTAACAGACACATCTGTTAATTATATGTACGCAGACTCGAAACAAATATGAATCACACAAATATTTGTCTAGTGTGGGAATCGAACCCACGTCATGTGGTGCTGTGATGTTTGTGGCGAGGCGACCACCCTAAAGCCTGCTGTACACGGGTAGAGTAGAGTATACGATAGAGTACTTAACCGTTACGCCACTGTGACGGTCAAACTACCTACAAGTTAATTATAACAAGAATAGATGATAACTGAACAATAAAATATAAATGGTAAACTAAGTATCTACTTATACGTTTTAAATGGAGGTTCAGAAAAACAACAACAATATTAATCAATTCAACACACTAACACGAGACAATTAAGAAAGAAAACACCTTTATTTGTACTATCAACATTAATAACCTACGAATATAAAAAGCTGTACAAATAAGCAATTACGTGGTATCCGAGGTTACACTGCACCTATTATCGTGTTATTAATGCAAAGTGAGGCAAATATTATACAAGCGTCCATTAGTACTCGGGCCATAAGCCGCAACGGTCTGGCAAGGGATTTGTATGATAACAACGACGATCAGCTTATTGCTTCAGCAAAGCGAGGTCGTATCCACTTTGGTGAAGTTCAAACTGGTAAACAGAAGAAAGATTTTATTCCAATCCACGACTGTCTCAAACTAGTTTACGGCACAGAAATAATTCTAACGTCTTATAGTCCGTCTGATTTAAAAAATAATAAAATAAATTATCGTTTATCGTGAGGCGATAGTGGCTGAATGGATAAGGGACAGGCGTGCAAATCACGCGGTCCGAGTTCGATCCCGACGGGCAGTACCAATGTAGATTCCACTTTGTGGAATTTATATGTACTAGTTAAGTGACTTACCATCTGCTAAAGGTGAAGAAAAACCTCGTGAGGAAACCCACATACCTTAGAAGAAATTCTATGAATATGTCTGATCCACCAACCCGCACTAGGCCAGCGTGAGTGGATTATGGCCTAAACCCTCTCAGCTCTCTAGTTAGAGGAGAGGAGACCCGAGCCCAGCAGTGGGACTTAAAGGGTTGTTGATGATCGTTTATTACCAGAAAAGTTTACAATGATGTGCATTATCAAATGGCCCCACACTAGGCAAGGCTGTCCTGTGGGTGCCTATTACAATTTAATGTTACATTTATAAGCTCGATCGACATCGCCTTTTTGTAATTTAAGTGTAAGTAAATATGATGGTAAGCTGGTCATGGGAGTTCAGTCCCAGCTAGCCATGATCTGGTGTAATGTGGGTGTAATAAGCCGTCATGCTGCGTTATGGTTTTGTTAATTATATGCTAGTAATGTCCCCGTGATACTAAACTTGTTTTGTGTTCATCTCCTACCTTCTTTTTCTCTCTTACTTCGTCCCGTGTTGTCTTCTTTTCCAAATTTTACAAGATTTTCTTATCTCTGAATGATCTTATTTATAAATGATTTTTTTAAAATAGTTTTTCTTTTTTTTTTGTAAAAAATTTATCCGTTACAAGTAAACTACAAAAGCAACACTTTGTTAATGCATAATACATACATTCCTATAGATCACGCCTCTTTGTCAACAGAAGGGTAGACAGAGACTATTTTCTTCCACCCGCTACGCTTCTGACGTACATCTTACGCTTCTTCAACATTCATCAATCTTTTCATACAATATTCTCGCCGGTTTATGGTACTTTTGATTTTTTTCTTTCTTTAGAATGTCCTACAAACATTCATATTTTTGTTAGATCTGTATTAGAAACTGTCAATGAATACATTTATTTATCAAAACTGCTCGAATAATAGAATTAAATATGGATTCAGAATCAAATACTTGGTTTCTTATTAATTAATACCATTAATTTCACAGGTATTTGTCCACATATCAACAGCATACACAAACACAAACAGAGAGGTAATAGAAGAAGTATTATATCCTCCTCCAGCGAATATCAATGATATATATCCTTTTGTCCAACAAGACCATACTAAAGAAGAGACCTTAAAACTTATTGGTAAGGTTCAAAACGACTAAATTTGATAATGTGGTAAATAAGCTATGTATATGCCAGTGAAACATGAGGTCTGAGTTCGATTCCGACTGGCAGCAGTACCAATGTGGATTATAAAAATAATCGTTATTTTAGCTACCATTAAAATTTGAATTTAGCAAATTCAAATTAAAGCGATTATTTTGATTAAAGGAACTATCCAGATTTTGTCAGTCTTTATTTTATTTATTTAGGACAATTCAACAAATCTTACACCAATACAAACAATATCTTACATGCAAAGAAAGATACAAACTTAGTGTAGACTTAATTATAGGTTGCCACAGCATGCATTTGGTGTGGATTACTTTTAAAGGAAAAAAAAAAAAATTACTAAAAAAATAAAACTGAATATTTCTAAATTCCTTGAAGTAAGTAATTTAAATGTAATGTTTTAATGTTTGTTGCACTTTACAAAATTGTTTGGACGAGACACTTTTGTTAGGTAATAAGGCAAAATATACATTGGATACACTTCGCACAACGGTTCTAAAGTATCAAAATTTTAATACATTTTTGATCAAATATCTAACATGAGAAGCTATTAAAATCGATTCTGCATTTGATTATGAAAAATGTCTTTAAAAGAACTTGTTATCATACTAAAGTTTTGACGTATAAATTAAATTTCAGAGGGTTGTCCCAACACCTACACTTTCACCAAAGCTCTCACTGAGCATATAGTTGCGGAGAATCAAGCTTACATGAGAACAATCATCGTCAGACCATCAGTTGGTAATTAATTTATTCTTAAAGTAACTATCAGTATCGACACCTGTAATGTTGTCGTCAACCGAAAATCACCCAATAAAACTAATTACTATTAAAACAAAATTGACAAAATTGATAGGGCAAAGTTTACTATAGCTTCGTGTTAATCCTAGTCAATTGTTTCCAGAGCTCAATGGGAAGTTAGACTGGTTTTTCATACTACGACAGTGGCCAACATAACAGGCGTACGGCCTCACTGATGTTAAAAGTGGTTATCGTAGCCTCTGGACGCTTACAACACATAGAGACATCACGAGCGAGGTTGCCAATCATAAAAAACCTATTATTTTTTCCAGTTGGCCCAATAAAAGACGGTTGCTTAAAAGGATGGCTTCAGAATTGGTATGGTGGTACTGCTGTGGCATGGTTCGTTGCTCAGGGTTTGAATCGAGTAGTCATCGGCCATGGGAATAATATCATAGATGTCATACCTGTGGATTATGTGGTTAACTTGGTCGTAGCAGCCGCAGCTCAGAACAGCAGGTTAGTACGAGTAGATTCATCACATAAGACATTGCAATTGTAGTTCAATGACCAGTGGTGGAGGCTTAAAGATAAAGATAAATTTATTTGTATTAACATGTGTAGATTACAATACAAATGATATGCATGCAATGGTGTTACAATTTTGAAAGCACTACATGTTATGCCGATGAAGGCGTACAAATATAATAATAATAATGGATAACTAATATTTAAAACTAAAATTTATATTGTATACTTAAAACTAATTTATAATTTATCATTTAAGAAATCAATTGTACAATAGTAACATTTCACATATAAAAATTTTTTTAGTGCATTTTTTAGAATTTAAATTTTTGATGTCGTTTGGAATTTTATTATATATTTTAGGAGCCATATATATATATATATATATATATACTTTTTTTACTTATTGGGAAAATGACAGCAGTTGCAGATTAATGACTTACTATTGTTACATTTTTCAAGGATAGTAGATATTTCTACAGCAGAAAGTTTTTGCTAAATAGACACAGTGGCACATATTCTCTTATACCTTTGGTAAAAGATTACTTAGTATGGTGTCGGTCGTTTTTTTTTTCTAAGACAATGCAATGCCAGACGAACGTACCACTTTATAGTTAAAGTGTAATTAAATACCATTTGATTTTTCAGTCGAAGGTTGAATGAACTGAAGGTCTACAACTGTTGCACCAGCGGATGTAATCCTATTAAATATAAAACATTCGCAAAAGCATTTATTGATGATGCTAAAAATGAAAAAGCAAGTAAGTAGAATCTCCTTTTTACGCAACGCTTTTTTTTTATATATGCAGATGCTAAAGAAATTCTTTATGATTATATCGTATTGAACCGTATAAAAATAAAATCATTTTGTCACTTCTTGTCTGCGATCAAATTATTGTTCCACGAGAAATGTACATTTATCCTCGCAAGAACCGAGAGAGTAGCGTAGCAAGGCATCAACCGGCTGGCGATTGCTAGAACTTATTATAATAATAAATACATACCTAATAACTGCATTTGACATAAATTTCCTGATATAATATGTATAATAATATGCCACTGAGATCCGCTACGACTCAGATTCTATGAAAATTATTCTTAACACTGATACTATGAATAAAGCTCCAAATAACTAATCCTTTGATCCGTATAAATTATGTGCGTGATAGGTTACATTTTGTTCCAGATCTGCTGCCACTACCTCGTTGGTATTTTTATACAAAGAGCATATGGATAATGAGAATAATTGTCTTACTGTTTCAATTACTACCGGCGCTCATAGCTGACATGTTCCTGCTAATTTTTTGCAAGAAACCGAAGCAAGTATCATATTATTTTCAATTTGATTTTGGAAAAAATCAAGATTCAAATCAATGTTATTGACCAACTTAATATGGGAAATAAAAAAAATAATATATAGCTTCTAGAGTAGTTTAACACGGGCATAAAAATACCCGGGTTTCTATTAAACTGGTAGTAAGTACTAAAGAAACACGGGTAAAGAAGGATTTCTCAAAACTTAGCCAACGTTATTCGCTGGTATGTAGTAGTAGGCATATAGAAAAACTTGAAATATAGCTTTCATTAAAAATAATGTAATCACTGATAGCCCCTTGCGCAATTTAAAGAACCTAAATAGTGTTAAAAAAGTAGATACGTACATTAATAAACATCTAGTCCAATTATGATTTTATTTTATAATTCTAAACTAAGTACACTAAACTTTTTCCAGGTTCATCAAGCTGCAATATCGTGTGATCCCAATCTGCAGGTTGTTGGATGATTTTACGAAGTATTCTTGGGTCATAAAGGCAGATCGTACAAGTGAACTTCATGAATCTCTATCTCCTACTGACAAGAATATCTTTCCTTGCGACCCTACTGCTATCAACTGGACTGAATATCTACGTGACTATACTTGGGGAGTTCGACATTATCTGCTGAAAAAAGAGAGAAGTAAAAGAAAAGTATGTACAAATACAGAAATGAGCCAATTAAAAAATTAACCAATTTAGTGTTTGTGATTTTTTAGGCTGTATTGATACTCGACAGAAGCAACTCGCGTGCACACAACATTTAAAAAATGGATTTTGAGACCTCAGAATCTATTTCTTAAATGACGTCCGCGGATGCATTTGCCTATGTAGAGCGGGCATAAGATAGTTTACAAAATTATTATCTACTGGATGCCTCAATAACGAAATATGTCAAGATATGGTTAACAAGTTGGAGGAATAAGGTTAATATAACATACGTATAGTATATGTATCCGTAATCATAATAAATACTGTGAATATTCATATGCTATTATTAAAGAAATCATCATTTTATGTATTTTTACTGGCTACAAATTTCAGCTTATAAATTGTCCAAAAAATAAGTGCATGACATGAATGATGCATGACTTGACCTATTTACTTGACTGTATGACGCAAAGGAGAGTAAGGTGTTCATCAGGCTATATAATATGTATGTACATAATAATATGTTTGTTCCCTTGTCAATCCGATGTTTAAGTGATATTGAAAATATTTTTTTTGGGGAATGTGCCATTATGATCTTTAAAACGCCAGTGTACCTAAGCTCCGTAAAAAAAAAGAAGTGATAAATAAAACAATTTTTTTTTTACTCATTGTTGTAACGAATCAAAACATAAATAGTCTAATAACGAACTTTTTGGAAAATTTGTCCACTAGTTTTTTAATTTATTCGTTTCAAACTAAAATAAATAATACAAATCTTTTTTTTATAATAATAATATATAGATTATATAGGTAAGTAAGTTAGATAACTGTTAGCACAGAAAGCACTACTCGAAAGGTGACCTTTAAGATGCTTTTAACTCAAACGACACAGGCTATAATGCTCAACGAACCATCTTTGGTGTAAGCATCCATTTGAAATGCACGCAGATGATAAACTTCTTCAAGCGTATCGATAATGAGGACGGCTTGCGTCTCTTTGAGATCTTTATCGTCATAAAATAATAAGAGAAAAGCATTCTTGATACATTTTAGCCAACTATGTTAAATAGATGAGGCCTATGTTCAGCAGTGGACGTCATTGGGCTTATATGATGATGATGATGATGTTAAATACAGTGGGACAACTAATAACCATGCGTATTACTAAATCGTTACACCCATAAATGTCCCACTGCTGGGCACGGCTCTTCTCCAAATATTTTGAAGGCAATATAGCCTACTATACCAAGGGTTGGTATAGGGTTTTGTATTGAATTTTCATTTTCACGCAGTGCTCTTGTTGAACAAATATATTGCAAATGATTGTTGGGAATTTGAATCCATGTAGTAATGGACTTAGAATACATAATTTCACTACCCTATCTCAACCTGTGGGTGTCGTAAAAGGTGACTAAGAGAGTAACCTTATGCAGATAAGAGCTCTGCGAGAAAAAGAAAATTTGAAACAAACCTTATCTATAGGTACTAATTCGTCTGGCCAGCGTGATATAATAGGCTAAATTCCCACCACATTCTTTGGAGGACCACATTCTTCTGTGCCTAGCAGTGGGACGTTTTTAGGTTGAAATTATTAGCAAATCTATTCAATATTTATACAACTAATAAATATTTTTTCCAACCTGGGGATCAAACCCGAGACATTAAACACTCCAACCACCTACACTAAACTGCGCATCCGAGCGCCACAGAAAATTCAATTAATAAAAGTCTAGTTTTTAACGATGATAAATGATAATATATGTTAGCCACCAGATTATTTATTTATTTATCATTTGATCGTGACAGCGTTTATCTATGCTCTAAATAAATTGCTTTTAGCAAACAACGCCATTTCATTTTAAATTTAAACATTACGTTCATAACTTAAGATCCGATTTAGTAAAGGAAATAACGTATTTACAATAATTTCCTAAGCTTCTTGCTACAAAATATATTACGAATATTTTCTAGCTAAAAAATCTTTTAGTACTTTATAACAACAATATACCATTACCTACGACTATTTCCCCGAAGGGGAACGCAGAGAGCCACAATAAAATTGCTGAACACATAATAACCCAATTTTATTTTTGCCTAACACGAGAAGCGAACTCGGAGCCCCTTACACAGTTTCATACACACTCTGTTACCACTGAGGAAGTCACTTTCAGCAATAATCACTATCACTACTTAGTATAAAACAAAGTCACTGTCGCTGTCTGTCCGTCCCTATGTATGCTTAAATCTTTAAAACTATGCAACGGATTTTGAAGCGGTTTTTTTTAATAGATAGGATGATTCAAGAGAAAGGTTTATAGGTATAAAATACATACCACGCGGGCGAAGCAGCGGGTAGAAGCTAGTTAACTATAATAATATCATTACACCAAATTACACCATGACATTAATATCTACCTACATATTTAAAATCTTAATTCTTGTCATTTTTAATTGAATTTTATTTTAATGTATAAATTTTGTATGCCTATTGGTGGCGGGACATAGAGAATGCATTGTACAATTATTAATAACACCTAAACTGACCTCTGTTTACAAAATAAAATATTTGATTGATTGATTTGATTGAAATTTAATAAAATTTATCATTATGACAGAATTCTCGTTAGTACGAAATCTGAATTTCACCACTCATAAGATTTGAGCTGTCAATCACAGTGATCAAAACAGTAAGGGACAAAAAAAATCCAAATTAGTTTGTCGAATTTAATCAGAATTAATTAGCGTTGACAAAGTAAGGTTCGTGATTAAATTTAAAGTGTCGAGCTCAAATTGATTTTGTTCTACCATCTTTGAGAATTCATTTTCGTATTCTTAGGTCTTGGAATTTGTTGTACAATAGTTGTTAATATGTAGGATACGGGATATTAGCACAAACACACCCATAACTGTGGCTCTTGTAAATTCCCTTCCACAGAGGTGACCTTGGTGATTTCCAACAGACTACGAGGATGGCAACCAAGCACCCATCAAGGTCACTGTTGGAACGCAAGTACAACCGTGTGGCATGGCTATTACCTCTAAGAAGCCTATCTCTGTTCTGTGGCTATTACGAACACCGAGCTATAATACGCAAAGGCAAATACGGCATGACCGAGGATGACGCCTGAGTTAAAAGCCTTTCTCGTACTGTTTAGGTTCAATACCTACATAGGATCCATTCATATGTGATTACTTCTTATTTTGATCCTAGATAAAAAAAAATTTACATATAGGTTTGCTTGTAAAGTTTTCACGGCTAAACCACTAAAGAGGTTTTACTAAAATTCATGATAGTAGGAAGGAAAGAATCAAAATGTAGTTATTATGACAGAAGCAAAGCTTGTAAGTTGATTAGTAAAACACAAAAATTGATTATTCCTTTAATAATTCTATACGACGTACTACAATAATTATTTTATTTGTGTCATCCCATTGCTGGGCAAAGGGCACCCCGAGCTCTCCCATACTTTTCTATTTGATGCTTTGTTCCTCCAGTCCTTGTCAAATGAGTCCAGATTGTCTCGCCATTTCGGCGTCTACCTCATCGACGACATCCGTCTTCCGGCATGCATCCTGCACACATGTCCCACCCAACACCATTTTCGTTTGCTGCACCCTATAGTTTTACCCTCGTAGTTTTTAGCGTGATATTATACAGCTTAGAACAAATAACAAGGCTGGCACCGACTTCAAAAATTGTTACATATTTAGGTAATTTTAATTCCTTAAAAGATTAACCTTTTATTTCTACCGTTCAGTGGTTAATTAAATAAATTACAATTTTGAAGTAGGTTTAATTAAATAATGTCGAATTCCCCAAGCATAGTCGCGTAGATATTCAGTCCAGTTGATAGCAGTAGGGTCGCAAGGGAACATATTCTTGTCAGTAGGAGATAGGGATGAATATAGTTCTCTCGTACGATCTGCCTTCCTAACCCAGGAATGGTTTGAGAAAAAATCTATCGATGAACGAAGAAGGATCACACGATTTTGGAGCTTAATAAACCTGAAAAAAAAACTTAATTGTTTATAATTTGTAAACGATATTACAAAATAGGTACCTATAAAATAGCTTTTAATAAAAAATACAGCTTATTACCTAAAATCAGAACAGTCAAATTATAAATTCTTTTTAATAGGTTAAAGTGTATGTAGGGCAAAGTAAGTAACCCCCACTCAAAATGAGCCACGCGCCTAGCGGGGGTTACTTACTTTACCTACAGCCAATTATTGTAATGAATAACCAATCAAATCAAAATCAAAACATCGCTCAAAATGATCCCTTCCATTCCACTCACCAGAGTCATTCTAAAGGGTCGACAACGCTCATGTGATACCCTTGGTTTTACATGCGTTTTTCATTTTTATCTTTCCATCATTGTGATACAAAAAACATAGTTTATAATTACAATGGAATAGTTGGAAGAAAGAATAGCTATAATTTATCCCAGTAATTTGTACTCCGTGTAGTGACGGATTAAGAATACATAATGCCACTATCCCATCTCAACCCGTGGGTTTCGTAAAAGGCGACTAAGGTAGTAAGGTACCTTATGCAGACAAGAGCACTGCAAGAAAAGGAAAATTCGAAACAAACCCTATACCAACCCGTCTGGTCAGCGTGGTATAGTAGGCTAAATTCCCTCCACAATATTTGGAGGAGACCCATGGCCAGCAGTGGTACGTTAATGGGTTGAAATGATGAATGTGTTCTCACGAAGCACACGTGCGTAATCTCGGGAAACTTAATTATTAATAATAATAATATATTATACTTGCTTCTGTTCCTTGCCAAAAATGAGTAGCAACGTATCAGCTGTGAACGCCGGTAGTGATTGAAATAGTAAGACAATTATTCTCATTAACAGTAAGTTTTTTGTATAAAAATGCCATCGAGGCAACGGCATCAAATCTGCAAAACATATTTAATAATGGGTACAAATACTTTGTTCACCAAATAATGTTACAAAATACAATGTATACAAAAAAAAACATGTACCAAAAACCGAATGTCTAAATTAGTAAATTCGCATATCACATAAATAATTATGTGTACGTGATGCGAAAGCCAAATTTAGTAAATGTTCACCAAATTAAGTCAATGTTTACCAAATAAATACGAATGTCTCCTCTGCACCTATTTGGGAGGATCCTTCACGGATAAGTTAGGTTAGAAGGCTGAGTGATGCAAAGCTCACAAACATAATTATGTATAAATCATTACTCTTCTTTTGTTTGTCGAGTTAAAAGAAAATATAACTTACTAGTTTTTGCATTCTCAGCGTCATCAACAAATGTTTTAAAAAATTTTGTATAATCAAGGGGATTACATCCACTGGTGCAGCTATTGTAGATCTTCAGATCTTTCGACCTTCAACAGAGAATACAGGCAGGATAATATTATAAATATTTCAAGACGAGCGTAGTATAAATATTACTTGCATTTTTGCTTGCGAGACAGCGTTCATGTGGCTGTAAGTAATGGAACGGTGCGGGGTGGCACAATGACAACGGTATGAACGACGAGCGACTTTTAGTCTTTACCAAATACTCTCTGGTAGAGAAGTACTTATTTCGTACCTTATATCACACTGTCGCACAAACTCTGCTCAATCACAAGAGTTAAGAGGATTTATCTTGTTTTACACCACTGTGACTTTGTGTGACTACCGCTTCTTGTTATTATTTGCAATAATTGGAGATCGAACGCTATGTTAATATTATTTATCTACTAACCTGCAATTCTGAGCAGCAGCTGCTATAACCAAGTTAGCGACATAATCTACTGGTATTACATCCAAAAGGTCATTCTTATGTCCGACAAGCACACGATTCAAACCATTAGCCATGAACCATGCCATAGAAGTTAAACCATCCCAATTTTGAAGCCATCCCTTTAAGCAGCCGTCTTTTATGGGACCAACTAAAAATAGTGCACAGAGCTAAGAAGATGTAGTAAAAGTAGTTAATAAAGTTTCTATGAGATAAACACGCACGCACTTTATTATACATTGGAAGGTTGAATGAAACCTTGAATGACCAAATTTTATGATTGTGGGTAGTAAAGATATAAATTGAAAGGTACAGATAGGTAAAATAATTTTCTTTTGCAATTATTCAGAGAAGACTTGTAGAAGCCATATATATTTTGTATAGAACAATTGAATATCAAGATAGCGAGTAGGTCTGTATCCATTGGTCAAACTATAATTTAGGACATCAATGATATACATATGTATGATGTAGGCTACTTCACAAACAGAGGGGCTGACCAAGTGGCAATATATTCGATCTATAGTGTTCTAACAACTTGTCAGATTAATACATTTAACACGTGACAAGTCAGTGACATTAGAACATTTCGAGTAAAATCAGCAAATTTACCACTTGTCTAGAGGGGATGGGGTGATGTGTTTGGGGCAACAAGCTTGGCTGCATTTAAATTGCGACCATAACTGCTATTGCTTAGAGTCACAACCGTGTAAAGCTGAGACTCCTAAGTGTTAAAGGTTGTGATCTCTTTTTATGGTTGAATATGGCAGAACGGTCACTTAACCATCTGGTGGTTCTAACCTTCCCATTGAGCTCAGAACACTACTGACCTGAATTAACACTACGCTATAGTAGTGTTTATACTATCAATTTTGCCAATTGATTGTGGGTGTTAGAAGAATCTCTGGGTAGTTTTACGTTCACGGCAATAGTTGATGACACTGGTGACTATGTATAATATATCATAATTATATGTTATTTACCGATTGAGGGTCTAACGATGATTGTTGTCATATGAGCTTGATTCTCCGCAACTATGTGTTCAGTGAGAGCTTTGGTGAAAATGTAGGTGTTGGGGCAACCCTCTGAAATTAGGTTTAAATGTCAAAATTTTGGGACATCAAGATCTTTAAAAGCCTGTGAAAATCTGGTCATCCTATATAGCAAATTCACATAGGTACTGTTGCCCGTTGGAAACGACCTCTCCTCATGTTTTACCCACAGAACGATCACTATCCCATTTGATCACCACTAAATTCTCAATCATTTTGAGTCTTACCTATAAGTTTTAAGGTCTCTTCTTCAGTATGGTCTTGTTGAACAATAGGATATATCTCGTCAATATTCGCTGGAGGCGGATATAATATTTCTTCTATTACCTGTCTGTTTGTATTTGTGAACGCTGTTGATATGTGAACAAATACCTGCAAAATTATTCATGGCTTGACCATGATTTGAAAAACCAAGTATATCGTTCTAAATCTATACATAATTATAATTATATTATTAAACAAGCAGTATAGTTAAGTTTATTCATTTCTATCAAACAATATATGTAGATAAATGATAGTTAATTGACCAAGTGTTGCCATATAGATAACACAATTAAACGAGCGTCAAAGATGTTAGGTTTTTGCTTAGAAATGTGAGACACTTTCGATCGCCCCGCACGAAAATCGTACTCTACAACCATCTTGTTCGCAGTACACTGGAATATTGCAGTATGGTATACGCACTATGCATGTCACAACTTAAGGCTCGAACGCGTGCAAAAAAGATTTCTCTGGCACTAAGCCTACTCTTCGGGATTAGCTCACAAGACAAAGTCGTATGACATCAGATTAACACATTTTAAATTGTCATCCTTACAGAAGCGTTGGAAAGTAATCGATGCCGTATTTATGTTTAAATTATTAAATAACAAAACTGAATGCCCTGAATTACTAAGCAAAATTAAACTTAGAGCACCCGACAGATACCCGCGTGCGCCTATTACCCCACTTTACCCGCCACTTCGTAGAACTGTACTTGGTGCTAAATCTGCAATACCACGTATGTGTAGAATCATTAACAGTTGATCTGATGTCGTGGATGTGCACGCTGACTCACTTAACATGTTCCGCAAAAATGTTAACTAAATATTAAAATGATCTATAAAATAAATTTAATTTAATTCTTTGGCCTATTTGTATTTATATTATAAACATACTTACAATTTTAATTATACATATAATTAAATGAACACTGAAAATATCTTTGTAATTTAATTTTATTAATACACTTATTAAAAAAATTAAATTACAATTCAAAATTGCCTAAGTTCAAACACATTGTAGTCTTAAGTTATATCTATTACTTTTTGTCATTCTAATAGTTGTACTTACATAAATGTTTGCTATCTACCTACATTAATAAGTTATACTTATCGACAATGTATTAACTAGTTTTAGTATTATGTTAATAGTACACGTTGTCTTACGTTTTATTTAATTAATATTATGGAAAGTACTAACGTCTAAGATACAGGCTCGGCCTAGTTTAGACGTTGGGGCTCATTGTCTACTACGTATATACGAGTACCTACATCCAGATAATATTGTATAGGTTAAGAAATATGTACTATCCTCTCTTATATCACAATAAAACTTATTATTATTATTATTAAATTTTTTGGTATGATTTTTAATTTAGCAAATTTTTTTGTATCTTCTTGGATACTTTATGCATGCTGTACTTGCCTGTAAATGGCCGCTATACCAACATGTCCTTTATTATGTAAAAGATTAATGTATTAGTATAAGTAGTTGTTGGTAAGTCTAATTAAATAAATAAATAAAAAAATAAAATAAAATAAGTGTTGCTTTTCTGCAATATTTACCTCAATTTTGTTTTGTTTGTTTTTTACCACATTCACACAGCGCCATCTAGTCCCAAATTAAGCAATTATATTTGCTTGTGTTATGGGTACTAAACAACTGATATACTACTTAAATACTTTTTTTTTTGTAAATATATACATATTATAGATAAATTACACTCAGACACAGAACAAACCTTTATGCTTATCACACAAAGATTTGTCCTGGGTGGGGATCGAACCCACGACCTCCGGCTTAGCAGTTTTGAAATAATATTACTCACTTCTACACATTTCATTCTTCGTGCTAGATCCAGCACCATGTTGGTACCTTCAACGTTCGTCCGCCATGCTACCTTTAACGGCTCATTTAACTTTGTAGTGGCTGCTGAGTGGATTACTATTGACACCTAGAAATAAATCTTAAGTAGGTTTTTAAATCGTTTATCATGAGATTAAATGACTAGAGCGGCTTCACCCGCGCTACGCATCGAAATATCGCACAGTTTAGAATCGCTTGAGAGCGGACAGTATCCTTCATCATTTCAACCCATAAACGCCTCATTATTGGACATGAGTCTCCTCCAAAGAATGTGGAGGGAATTAAGCCTGCTATACCACGCTGACCAGGTGGTTTGGTATAGAGTTTGTTTCGAATTTTCCTTTTCTCGCAATACTCTTGTCTACAAAAGGTACCCTGTCGCCTTTTACGACACCCATGGGTTGAGATGGGATAGTGACATTACTACACGGAGAATATCATTACTTTATGTTATGTATTAATAAGACTTGGTACCTTATTTATTAGCTTTTCTTCATTTTCTTCAGAGATTCCTAGACGTTTTTTGTTCACATCTCCAAATATAGGTACCACTTTCTTTAAATCTTGTGGTCGCTCATCATTTAATCTTTTGAAAAGCTGTAAACATTTTACAAAATCCGTGTAGTAGTATTTACATATTTGTATTTAAAATAGAAAAATAATTCGACGTCTTGTAAAGATGTAATTTTATTAGCAACTAAGCCATCTTCTTCTTTCAAGGAAAATCTTGAGTAATAATGTGAGATGCTGCACTAAAATTTAGCTATTACGTGCCTATTTTAAGATTGCCTTTAGCTTCTAATTAAACTGTTACTGAAAAAGTTAAAAAATCAATTTCACAAAACATACTCGTATAGCACTTACAGAATCGTTATAAAATTCTTTCATCCTGTGTTCAATCCTGGTATTCTTCTTCTCCCTTATCAACATATAAATTTTGTCTATATCCGGACAACTGTATAGAAGTTTTTCAATAAAAACCTGTAATAAAATACATAAAGATGAAGATACATTTATATGTATTAACATGTGTAGAATACAATACTAATAATAAGCATGCGATGTTATTATAAAAATAGTTATCTACATGTTATGTCGTTGAAGGCGTACAAACACAGGTAATACTTATATACTAATACATATACTATACAGAGTTTATAAAATGATACGAAGTTAAATGATAAGGCAGCCAGTGTTAACTCTTATAAACATATTCTAATAATCATTAAATCGATTTGTCGAAAAAATTTATAATATAAAACTACACATTATTTTTCTATTGTGACGTTAAAAGTGCGGAACGGAGTAAGAGATATTAATATGAAAGAGTCAGAGATATTAAAATGAATTGAATGACGTAATGACAACAGATGATCAACGTAAATACCTACAGGTTGTTTAAAACTGTGAAAAACTCAAAGCCTTCTAACATCACATACTAGACGTGGTTCCATTTAATGTCGTATCGTCGTATACACGCTGTATAAACACTATAATCTACAATTCTACAACTTCTTGAACCTACATAACTAAAGAACAATGATTATTCTGATTTACATATAAAGCGTGTACTAATAAAATATTTAAATGTAATTCAAAAGTCTTCGCTATAATCTTACAGATTGCACGTTACAGCTATCAGAACTGAATTAGTAAAAAAAGGATGAAAATAATAATGTACACACACACACACACACACACGTTCCACTATTTTATTTAAATACGAGAACTAATACACTGATGTATATTACGTGCGCCGAATAGTGCGCGTAAACACTTTTGTTCACTATATTTTTGTCCCACATCGTCACACATCTCCAAATTGTTTCCTAGTGCGGGTTCAATTGAACTTGACTTGAGAAGGTTCCTCAAAATGAATGTGTTATCTACCAGATGTTCTTTTTCAATTATTTATGATAAGTGAATATTTGAAATAAAATATTTTAAATATGACATGTATTTCATTCCAGGGCAAAAGCATCAAAAGAAAGAAAGACAATTATTTAATTTTATCCTCCACTAAACTTAAACGAATATAATATACTACGAGTACATAAAAACTAAATAGCAGAATTATATATTATATAGCTTATAAACTAAGTAACACTTAAAATTAATTTTAGTGGGGACAAAAATGGCTATAGTTCAGCTTATATGCTGTTTACCTATGTAATCATAACTAAACAGCGCTCATAGTTTTTAAGGCCTTCTGCCAGTCATTTTACACGTCCAGCCTGTGGACCAAGTATGCCCAGCGGGTATACAGCAACCTGCGCGTTCAGTACAATAACGCATTCAGGGTGCTTTTGGGGTTGCCGTGGCGATGTAACGCGTCAGGGAAGTTAGCGGAAGCGTGCGTCGACGGGTTCGCCGCAATCATGCGAAAGCGATGCGCTTCCATGATGGCGCGCTTGCGCTCCACCTCCAACGGCATCCTGAATATGTTTGCAGACCGATGGGACTCTCCCCTCTTACGAAGGTGGATAAGTGTTCAGAAACACTTATCCAAATAAACTAGTGTACCATTTGACGAACAGTTCAATGGTACCTACACTGGTTGTTTATTATTGTAAATTTAATTTAATACTAATATTAGGCTAAGTTGCACCAACAATATATGGATGTAATTCTGAAATAAATATATTTGAATTTGAATAGTCACACTGCTAACTCTGTCCAGTACTCAGCAATTCGTCTAGGTCGTCACGCCAGTAGGTTTAAGGTATGCCACGAAAATAACGCTATATAGACGCTAATATTAATATTTTATCTTAAATATCTATTTTACGATATTACTTATAAAATAATATACAAAATATTTTTTTTTCCGATGATCAAGCTGTTGGCATTGTATTTGTATTTGCACTTTTTGTATTCTTTTCTTTTTGTTTAGATTATTATTTCTTTTACGTTAACCTACACTGTATAATATCTATCGAGGATAACTTTTACTGGCTAATCATGTAATTATATTAATAAACATATTGTTATATAACAAACCGCTGTTGTTATCCCTTTAAATAAATAAATAAAAAAAACTAATTTGTATAAAAATCTGTTACATACCTTTCCAAGAAAACCAGTCCCTCCAGTGATAAAAACAGATTTTTTCGCATAATAATCTGCTACGGTGGAAAAGGAAATTACCATTTTAAGAACGAAGAAACAACCAGTAGCAAGTAATACAGAGAATTACTTAGAGAATGGTGTGAGTCCCTTCTACTACTGATGTAGTACGTATCTATATATAACCTATTTATACAAATTAATTTCAACAAGAATTCTATGTGCTGGGAAGCGAAGCGAACAGAATAGAAATAGGTAGGTAATAAAGAGATAGATTCTAATCTTAATATATTATACTTATCTATTAAATATATGTGGTTTCAGTTAGCGCACTTTGCACGCGACTAATGTAGGCGATTGTTTGTAGAGCTGCCTACTGTTTCAGTGTATAATAAACACTGACTGTGGCCAACGTGCCACAGTCAGTGTTTATTATGTACTGAAACACTAAGGACGCCAACATTAAAGTTGCTGCAACTTCGGCTATTTTTTTAATGAACGTGTATAACTATTATCTATATATTATATAAGTGTATTCTTATTATGCATGTATTTACAAAAAAAAAATTATTTAAGTAGTATATCAGTTGTTTAGTACCCATAACACAAGCAAATATAATTGCTTAATTTGGGACTTGATGGCGCTGTGTAAATGTGGTAGAATATTATTATATTATTATTATTATAACAACACACACAAACTAAATAGCGACGTTGCAATTCCTCCGTCTGAACTCTCTTAAGTAGAAACTATAAGTTATGCACGAAAATCGTATTATTCATGTTCTGAGAGTACCTAGCTGTGGCCGGCTTATGCTCTAATTGATTTAATTTAAATAAACGAGGATGTAACAGAATGGGATGTGGTAATTTGACAAATTTGACAGTAAGAATTTAGTTTAGTTATTATGTTGAGAACAATGATATTGCACGTTTGTACGTTCATACAATATCATTGGTTGAGTTGCCTTATAAACGGAGTAATGGATATTTATTTATTTACCAATTTATAGTGTTATTATTAAGTAACTTAAACTTAAAAAAAAAAACAATATTTATAACCTAACACAAAAAAAAAACAAAAAATGAAAAACGGAATAATTACCATTGAAATGCTAATATGTTTATTAAATATATATAATTTTCATCATCATTTCAACCCACAAAAATGTCTCACTGCTGGGTATGATCTCCTCAAAAAATATGGAAGGAATTTAGCCTACTATAGCACACTGGTCAGACGGGTGTTTGAAATTTTCCTTTTTTCGCAATGTTCTCGTCTGCCGGTACTACCTACCTACGTCACTTTTAACGACACCCACGGGTTGGTTGGGATGGATTAGTGACACCCATCACTACACGGAATATTGTTATTTAATATGGCTATTGTATTATTGGTATATCTTATAACTATGACCCTGAAAAAGTTTCTAAAATAAAAATGCAAGGTGTATTGTTTTTTTTTTTTTTTTCATATTTACACAGCGCCATCTAGTCCCAAATTAAGCAATTATATATGCTTGTGTTATGGGTACTAAACAACTGATATACTACTTAAATACATTATTTTTTTTGTAAATACATACATATTATAGATAAATTACACCCAGACACAGAACAAACCTTCATTATTTGAAACATAGTTAATAATAATAATATTCTACCACATTCACACAGCGCCATCTAGTCCCAAATTAAGCAATTATATTTGCTTATGTTATGGGTACTAAACAACTGATATACTACTTACATACATTTTTTTTTTGTAAATACATACATATTATAGATAAATTACACCCAGACACAGAACAAACCTTCATTATTTGAAACATAGTTAATAATAATAATATTCTACCACATTCACACAGCGCCATCTAGTCCCAAATTAAGCAATTATATTTGCTTGTGTTATGGGTACTAAACAACTGATATACTACTTAAATACATTATTTTTTTGTAAATACATACATATTATAGATAAATTACACCCAGACACAGAACAAACATTTATGCTCATCACACAAAGATTTGTCCTGGGTGGGGATCGAACCCACGACCTCCGGCTTAGCAGTCAGGGTCACTAACCACTAGACCAATAGGCCAGTCTCTTGTTTGTTGTTTATAATGTTTTAATATTTTAAAAAATATTAAACATTTCGTACTCATTGTACTTCAATAAAATGTAACACTAATGTATTGCGATTATAGTCCAGAATTCAATTTGTACCAGTATAAAGGTTAATAATAATAATATTCTACCACATTCACACAGCGCCATCTAGTCCCAGAGTAAGCAATTATATTTGCTTGTGGTATGGGTACTAAACAACTGATATACTACTTAAATACATTTTTTTTTTGTAAATACATACATAAAATATCATAGATAAATTACACCCAGACACAGAACAAACCTTTATGCTTATCACACAAAGATTTGTCCTGGGTGGGGATCGAACCCACGACCTCCGGCTTAGCAGTCAGGGTCACTAACCACTAGACCAATAGGCCAGTCTCTTGTTTGTTGTTTATAATGTTTTAATATTTTAAAAAATATTAAACATTTCGTACTCATTGTACTTCAATAAAATGTAACACTAATGTATTGCGATTATAGTCCAGAATTCAATTTGTACCATTATAAAGGTTAAGGCTTATAATTAATACTGTGTAGGTATAAAAGGTGTATTCTAGTACAGCGATTCCCTAAGTGGGTTCTGCAGAACCTACTTGTCTAGTATCAAATAAAGGTATATTTCTTTCAAATTATTTAATACTACAGTTAATAAGTAGTTTGAAGGTTTAGTAACTTAACCGCTTTCGGGAAAAACGCAACTGTGGCCTCACATTCAGTGTAAAATTTCAAAATCCATTTACCTACAGCATGAAAGAAAAAGAACAATTATTCAAATATAAACATTCTTTACAATATTCCACATTGTCGTAAACGTTGGCACTAGTACTTCCGTCCGCCGCTATGTTGTCCTTCCCGCTCGCTTTAATTACTTTACGCTATAAGCATGAGTGAGAGGGAAGAGACAAATCAGTGAGTAGCGCCCACGCGCCAATTCGGACGCATCGGTGAACTAGCCGCGCTTGCGCGCGAAAGTTTGTTTTGCCGCCAACTCATGAGACGCGAGGCGTTGCGCGCGCCCGTTACAAAACAGTCGACTCCTCTCCGCGCCGCCGCGCCGACACGCCACGCGATACGTGTTGCACACACTCCCACACCCTGTTAAAGTCTTATGTCCTAAGTGGTGTTTTTATATTACCTAGTGTTTATGTATACCTAACTTCAGTGTTTTACAATATAATTTATACATTTTACCCAAACTAGTGTTTTCTTTTCAACTCTCATACGAAAACATTTATAACAGTAGTATTGACCCGGTGTCGCAGAGACAAAGTGTACGACCGCTGCGCAAGAGGTCTTCAGTTTAATTCCCGGACTGTGCAGAAATGGCAATTACTTTTTCTATCACGACAATATATGACCCGTTTGGAAATGTGACTACTGACAATAGGCTCATCTTATAAACTATCTTATATTTTATTTAAATTACATGAGACCCAATACAGCTTCTGAAATGTGGCTGTGGTTAGCCTCTGCTTACCCATTTACATCAGCAATCCATTAATGTCCCACTGCTGGGCTCGGGTCTCCTCTCCTCTATCTAAAGAGCTGAGAGCGTTATTGGCCATTATCCACACATGCTGGCCTAGTGCGAGTTGGTGGATTAGACATACCCTTAGAATTTCTTTTAGGATATATGTGTTTCCTCACGATATTTTTTTTTTCACCCTTAGCAGTGAGTCACTTGACAAGTACATAATATAAATTCCACAAAGTGAAATCCTCATTGGTACTGCCGCCCGGTCGGAATCGAATTCCGATCGCATGATTTGCATGCCACCATGCACGCTTACGCTTACATTCAACAAAATGAGAAATAAAATGTCTTTCTTATCGAACTTATTTAATCCTCAACTAGCTCGAAACCTATTAAGATTTTAATTACTTCCTTTGTCGATAAGAAATGCACGGGCTCATAATTAACTTAGTGGCACTCTTAAGAACTTTTTTATTCCGTTAGCTTCGAGTTGCTTCTACCTTTTTTATCGAAGCATCCATAAAAGGCCACTATCTCTAATATCAGTTAGAGATTTCCTCTTTTTCTCTAAAATAGAATACTTGCAAAAGCACAAGGAGGCCTCATGCTATAAAATTTTATTGGACGATAATTTACTCGAACTGCTATTAAATATAAAATAGCATCACGCTTTTTCCCCGAAGCGGCAGGCAGAGGTGTATCACACTCACAAAATAAGGAGCGAGCCTGAGTCATCAACCGAGAACGTAAATTTTCCAAGCTCCCGGAAAATCTTTATGCTGGAATTTCATGATAGAAAAATCAGACACCATTCACACGACCCGAGAAACGAACCCGGAACCTCTTGCACAGTTATAAAGTTCCCGCTGCGCCACTGAGGCAGTATAGAATAGAATAAAATAGAATTTCTTTATTTGTATAAAATGTAGGTACAATACAGGTGGATTAGTAATTATAAAAAGAGCCAATACATTTTCTCGCTAGGCAACATGCAAATATATCAAATAATAATTATCCATTTTTACAAACAGATCATGTCAAGTTCTTATCATCTATTATTTTTATAATCAAACAGTTCTTTTATTGAATAAAATGTCATTTTTATAAGCCATAATTTGAGCTGTTTACCGAATTTTCTAAATGGTAATTCTTTTAAGTCATTGGGTATAGCATTATATAAAATATACGCCCACACATAGTTATACAACTTTTTAGATATAATGTGGTTCTTGGTACCTTTTCTAACACAATTCTGTCTGGATTTCTGGTGTTACGGGGATATATATCTTTAGAGGTTTTAAATAATTTGGGATGCAGTTTTACATACTTTGCTGCTTCCAGGATATACATACAGGGGAAGGTAAGTATCTGTAAGCTTTTGAATAAAGGCCTACGCGATTTCTACTCAGCACTCTAATTTAACACCCAATTTCTGCAAAAAATACCGATTGATAAAAGTGGTTGGCTCACACACCATTAGGGCTGTAACATATATTTTTTAATTCTGCAGAAATACGAATCACATTTTAATTCCTCATTCCGCTACACATATTACCATTTTAATGAAATAACTTTGCAGCTACAGAGAAACGTCTGATTCAGTCCAAGCTCGTAGTTCGTGCGAGATTTTTTAAATAACGTTTTGTGTAAAAATGTTCCTGACTTGCAAACGTGGTAACAAAACGTGTACCTAAACTGTCAAATTGAGATTGCTGTCGGAAACATGTGTCTAATACTGTGGTTCTCAAAGTTGTCAGCACTGTGACCCATCATCAAAATCTTCCAGATTCGGGTTCCAGCTCTTAGATAATAATAATTATATGTAGTTAAAAAAATCGTCAAGATATGTAACAAAAATAGCATAAACGGTTGTATCTTTTAATTGCCTTTACTTACTCTGATTTCTTATTGCGCCAAGGGATTGTAGACCGAGTATTTGATATTAATTCCAGCTTAATATTCTTGATAACCGAATTAATAGACAGACGGCGGAGTGTTCCTATAGGGTTTCGTTTTATAAAAAGAGCCATAAATGAATGAAAGATTGTTCCAATAAGAAAAAAAGAACATGTAGTGTCAAAAAACTTATTTTAGAAAATAAATTTATATAGTATGATCAATGATATTGTATATAATTGAATATGATCCTATTTTTCAAAGCCCATCTAAAATTTGCTACCCCACACTTTGGGGACAGCTGGTCTAAAAAGTTTGTTGTGTGTATTGCGGTGACAGCTTCATGGTTAAAGTCCTTTCATTTATACGTACCACGAATGTTTAGAAACACACCAATACAAACACGATGCAGGTTACGTATCAAAACTATTATCTAATTTGTGGTGTAGTTCCAAACGTTGTTTTTTAAAATAAGAATAATTCAATGACTTTTATGCCTAAACCATTTTCCTAATGGACGCCTGTATAAACAAAAGATTGTAACTATCCATTTTTTTTTAAAGAGTGGCATGAGGTTCTTGCCATTTCTTCTCATAGCTCCACCCCGTCAGCGAACAATTTGCTGACACTACTTTTCGGATAACCTGTTACATTCTTGTGACTTTCATAAGAGTTACCTTGTAACCTAGATGAATAAACGAGATTTCATTTCATTTCCAATAAAACCCGGTCGATGGCAATAGGCTGGCCCCCTATGACACGGGACCAAAGCTGGCAAAGTGTGGGTGTAATACACTTCTGCCTACCCTTGGCGTGACGCTATGTTATGATATGTCCAACAATTTAATGGTTTATCAAACAAGTTTGTGAGGAGAGAATGTCACATACAGGGTATTACACTTTGTATTTTCAGACGCGGCATGAAGTGATTGTCAGGTTTGTATATAAGAACTGCACTACTAGCGGGTACAGATTGTTAGAATTGTAAAAAAAAAAATAATCACATGGATATACCGGAGTGAATTAGGATATTGTGATAGTTTAGGTACTTCAAATATTTATCTGTGGTTTTGTTTGATGGGAATGGAATCTGTACAATAAGGCAAATAAAATAAATTCCATTTACCACCTTCCAAAGTACAAATGCAAAAGGATCCTTTCTTCGTGGCTAAAATCTCTCAATTATGAGGAAACTGAGCGTATTCTGTATATTCCCTCCTAGATACACAAACACACACACACACACACACACCACTGATTTCTTTCACTCTCTATATACTACAACACAACTTACCTTAACTACCCAGAACTTCCTTCACTTCCACATACCTAGAGTCTGGAGAGGCTGGTAATCTGTCATACAGGTCTCCTAGTACAGACACCAGTCTCCCACACAGATTATACAAGAATTGTAACTAGACATAATATTGTACTTACTTATATGCATGTTAACTGTGTGAGAGAGAAATAAATCGATTTTGTATTTGTATTTGTAATGGTGTCCGTGATACGGTAGCGCCTACACAAAAATATATACTAAACTAGTGGACTCAACAGACATTTTTTTTTTATTTGTGAATCTAAGCCATCTCCGAATCCACTTGAACACAAAAATTCATTCAAATCGGTTCAGCCGTTTAGGAGGAGTTCACTGTCAACACACGTACAGAAGAATTATAATATACATAAAGATAAACTGAGTTATGACTATTAATCGCTGACACAATGCTAGGCACATTTAAAAAATTTTACTCAATGATGTTATTAGTGAAAATCGGCAAATTAAACATTATTTACGCTAAAACTGTCAGATTATTGAAATGGACACTTTTCAACTAGTAATTAACCCACCTTACGTCTGTCACGCTCGAGTAAATCCACATTTAGCATCATTGCCTCCCCAACTGTTTTCAAATATGAACTGTATAGTACCAGAAATACTGACTGAACAACAAAAATGTCATGCAAATTCTTTCAACCATTCTAGCGTGATTGAGTTACTAACATTCATCAAAACGTTCACATTTTTTTTTTATTTTTTTTTTTTATTTTATCCACCATAACATAATGTTTCACACATGTTTCACAGTACAAATACAACTTATACACTAATACAAGTATAGAGACATTATGAAAACATTGTGATTAAACAAGTATAGGAACTTAGAGGGTGGACTGGAGCCTAAAGTAGGGCAAGCCCTGTATTTCAGGTCTCCAGGACACTCGATCGAGGTTAGAAGATTCTGTTTAGGTTAACAAATACATTTGTTGTAGGAGGTATTTAGTGGAAGAAAAGGAGCTTACTGATGTGTGTGTGTGTATATGTATGTGTGTGTATACATTTATATATATATTTATATTAGCAAAATTATGTTATCCCCAAAGTGGACATTTCCAACTAAAGATACGGCAAATAAACGATACGGTGTATAATATTATGATTAAGGTAAAATTTTATCCTACATATTACCTGTACAAAGGCAAACCCCTTGAGAGTGCTCGCACTGACAAGGACGTTTCTAGATCTGATAAAATTATATATTAATGTAACGTTTTACTATATAGCTTCATTACGCCTTTTTCGCTAATGGGGTAGGCAGACTTACAGTACACCTATATTTCACCGGTTTAGGTTTAAGGTAATATAGGGCAATGCTTTTCCCTTGAAATAAATATTTGAGACATTTTTTTTACACAGCGACCTGTAGCCCAAATTAAGCGAATATAATTGATCTTGTGTTATGGGGTCTAGACAACTGATAAACGTACATATATATTTTTAAATGCATACATATTATAATACATAGAAAACGGCCCAACTCCAAAACAAATATTTGCAGATCATACAAATGTTTGTTCCGACGCGGAATCGAACTCGAGATCTAATTCAATTTTTTTTTTTGCCTGACACAGAGAACGAACTTGAAACCTTAGACGTGGATCATTTATACACACTATTGCGCTACCTAAACTTTAGATAAGATTATATATATAATTTCACTTATAGTATAGTATATAGTGAAATTTACTGTATTTTATTTATTTAGGTGCGAATTATTTATGAAATGAAATCTGAAATAAAATGAAATCTCGTTTATTCATCTAGGTAACACTTATGAAAGTCACAAGATAAGAATGTAACCCAATATATTAAAACAAGTGTATCTAAATAGTATTTAGTAAACAGTATTTTAAATATAACTTAATAAATAATTATTAATAATAATTATATTATAATAATAATACCCAATTTTGATATAACGATAGTATATTTTAAACAATGATCGGGTATAGTGGAAGCAAAGGAGATTTACGGTGTAACGGTTTATTTTAGACAAAACTGATGATAATGCATATCTTGAATAAATAGCGAATTATTAAATTACTATTTATTTTGAAACTCCTTAAAGCAAGATCCATTTAAATAATTTATTATTCTTGTATAACTTTTGAATAAATAGAAAGTACATAGAAGATACAGGTTCCGGACCCTTTTATTAAAATGAAAAGCGTTTCATTTATTTTTAACTAAAGTATTGAAGTTATTGAAACGGCGCGGTGGCGATTTGATCCTCAAAGCTTTGTCTGTCCGTCAGTCGCTTCGTAGACCTCGTAGAGTGCGACCGCTACGTCGCCTACGCGATCTTGCTACGCGGAAACTTTCTACTACGCTGGAATTTTGAATACAATATTCTGAATATTTCAAAGTGGTATTTATTCATAGTAATTTCATGTTGAAAAATTGAATATCTTGTGATTTTTTATTGAAAATTTAATATTTTACTTTTATTTTTATTTCAAAGTTTATGTAATTGTGACAATGACGAATTTTCATAGTACATTAAAAAATATTGTTATTTGAGTTATAAATTTAACAATAACAATGTGAAATTTTACTTGAGTGATTTTAATAACTGACTGCCGTAGTGTGAATAAAATATTTCCTGGGATTATAATGGTAAGCTTACTTTTTTATATTTTAAGATGGTAGATAATTATATTAATATTATACGCGATAATCATTGAATTTTAAAATTTTTAGGTAACAATTTACGTAGGTAAAGTAAAGTTACGTAATGTAAATATATTATAAACGTTTACTGCGGTTATTTAGTAGTTTAAAAAGTTATCAAAATTATAAAATTACAAAATATTTTTAGTACTGCCTAATATAATAATATTTAACAATACTTATTTTTATTTAAAAACGATTACCGCAATACCGCTTGGACATCGCCAAGTGATATTGTATTGCTTATATATGACTGATATGACTGGCCTGTTGGTCTAGTGGTTTGTGACCCTGACTACTAAGCCGGAGGTCATGGGTTCGATCCCCACCCAGGACAAATCTTTGTGTGATGAGCATAAAGGTTTGTTCTGTGTCTGGGTGTAATTTATCTATAATAATTATGTATGTATTTACAAAAAAAAATGTATTTAAGTAGTATATCAGTTGTTTAGTACCCATAACACAAGCAAATATAATTGCTTACTTTGGGACTAGATGGCGCTGTGTGAATGTGGTAGAATATTATTATTATTATATTGAAATTTATTATATTTAAGATATTTTATATTAAAAATATCCTCGATTTAAAACGATTTGACTGATTTTACAATTTTTTAGTCCGTAATTGTCAGGGCAACATCTTTGTGAGAGAATTTCGGAAAATATTTTTGTTATAAAGGTATAATAGGTACTTTTGAATACGACGAGTATGACACTTCTAAATTACTAGCATTATCCATGTTTGCACAAAAGTAAAAGTGGATCAGTGTATGTATGTTATATAGATAAAAATACGTAAATCACTCAAACATTCTAACCTTGTATTGGTGTTCCCTCAAGTTGTTTTCCAAAGGTCACAAGCTACTCAGAATAAACACATCTCAATTTTAGATGAGCTTGTGCGGCATGGGTGCCAAACAAAAGGCTTATTATTATTGAACTCGTAATGTGGCCTACTTATGGATGTAATGATGATAGGTTGATAATAAGTGACTATGCTAGTTTAAATCATCATCATCATCAGTTCAACCCATAAACGTCTCACAACTAGACACGAGTCTCCTTCAATGTGGACAGAATTTAGCCTACTATAATAACACGCTGGCCAGACGGGTTGGTATAGGGTTTGATTCGAATTTTCCTTTTCTTACAGTACTCTTGTTTGCATAAGGTAGTCACCTTCTACGTGTGTTTCTTTTCTTTCTTTCTAGCTGTCAAGTGTCTGGAAATAACAGTGAATATATTTTTAATTTTCAAACATTTCATTATTAAAAAGATGATTGTTCGAAAGCTACATCGCCATGCGGGCTCTCAAGTGTCCTTTTATATGGCCCATTTTGGAGAACAAAGCATATGTTAAATTGTATTTGAAATAAAGCTTAATTCTTACTTACCTTTTATAGTAAGAATGTAGAATTTAAAAATAGGTCAAATCACATGGTCTCAAAGATTAATTTAAAATACATTTAAAATTTGCTGTGGAAAACAAATTTTAAAACCGGTTTACATGAATCGCGAATGAATAATTTCTACTACCAACGCGGCAATTAACATGGTCTTTTAAAATTTAAGGTTTTATTTTTAAGTTTCCTTTTTTTCACCACTTGTCACAAGCTACTCAGAATAAACACATTCAATTTTAGATGAATTTTTGCGGCATCTCATCAATGAAAAGGAGTGGTGCGTTTCGAAAATATAATTTAGTTTTTAGTGGTACAATACAAGTAAAGCGAATGTAAGTAACAGTCAACAATTCATTAGCCTAAATCAATGGATCATCAATTTCATTATTTTTCATGAGTATTGTTCCTAATAATTTGAATCATAATATACGCTGCGAAATACGTGTGTAAGATTCAGACTAGGTATAGTAGTGGGTAGTAGTAGTAATATATTGATAACCAAAGAAAACTTATATATCTACATCAGCATCAGCAACCCATTTAGTCCCACTGCTGGGATCGGGTCTCCTCTCCTCTAACTAGAGAGCTGAGAGAGTTTAGGCCATAATCCACTCACGCTGGCCTAGTGCGGGTTGGTGGATCAGATATACTCATAGAATTACTTCTAGGGTATGTGGGTTTCCTCACGATGTTTTCCTTCACCGTTAGCAAATAGTAAGTCACTTGACTAGTACATATAAATTCCACAAAGTGGAATCCACTTTGGTACTGCCGGTGGGGATCGAGCTCGGACCGCGTGATTTGCACGCCGGTCCCTTATCCATTCAGCCACCATCGCATTGTGCTGAATATGCATGCGATGGTGGCTGATATATCTATATCATATTTAAAATATATATTATATTTATTTAAATAGTTATATTTTAATATATATATTATACATAACTAGTTGTACAATGCATTATTAATTGTTGTTGGACAACTTATGAATAATAAATTATATTTAAATTAATATTTGGCAAATTTCTTTTACACAGTGCCATCTAGACAAATGATTAATATACATGTATTTATTTCTAAATATATACAAAAAGATTAAATTAGAGAAGCATTAGTGAATATTTCGATATAAACATTTGCAAATCATATAAATTTAATATTTGTTCCAACTCGAGAATCTCATCCGCGACCCTATACTTCAACAGTATATATTACCTCTGTGCCACGGAGATAACCAAGACTTATGTATGAATGTTAGCAATAACTCTAGATGAATAAAATAAATAAGTAATAGACGTTTCAATTCCAGGTCATTCACTGTGCGAATGAGACTTAAATCCACTTACCTGTATTAATGTAAGCCGATTTATGTTCATGTCACTGCTATACTAACTAGTACTTGTAGATAAGTTTCTTTTCTCACAGAGTTCTTGTCTGCATAAAGGACTGACACCGTGGCGCAGTGGTTAAGGTGGTCGCCTCGCCACTACATCGCCGTGCTGGGTGACGTGGGTTCGATTCCCACACGAGACAAATATTTGTGTGATTCATAGATATTTGTTTCTAGTCTGGGTGTACTTTGTGTCCGTTAGTTCCCTGTTTGTAAAGCTCCCCGCGACACAGGGCTTGTTCCCTAGTGCGAGCATTGTCTTTTAAAAAAAAAAAAAAAAAGGAGGGTGTCGTAAAGGCGACTCCCTTAGTCGCCTTTACGACACCCTCTGGTTGAGATGGGAAAGTGACATTATGAATTCTTAACCCACCAGTAACTACACGGATATTTTTTATCAAATTAACTGGTTAAAGTGCTATTTTCATTTTTCATCAGCAACCCATTAAGTCCCACTGCTCAGGTCTTCTCTCCTCTAACTATTTTTTTTTTATACCACGTTGGTGAAAAACAGACGTACGGCCTGATGGTAAGCGGTTACCGTAGCCTATGGGCACCTGCAACACCAGGGGCATCACGAGCACTCATAACTAGAGAGCTGAAAGGGTTAAAGCCATAATCCATTCACGCTTAGTGCGGGTTGGTAAAAGTGCTATTATAATAACTTATTATAGCACTAGATTGGTTTAAAAAATTACACCTTGTTAGTGAAAAGTCTAACACTGGACTGTCAATAATAACCAAATCCAGGAATCAAATCCCAGACCTCTAGCCAACTGGTAACTCTCTCTCTCTATTATTGTAATTAATCTATCAATATAATGTTATATTTACAAAATAATTGTGTCATGTGGAACACTTCAGTTTGGCTTAACTATAATAGGTTGTCATGGTATAATGAACAGGCAAACTCCTCATTAGACAGTACCTGTCTTTGTAATTAAATCTTGTTCGTATCGTTTTGAATTTCAATGTAATTTACTTGTTATAATTAATGTATTAGAAGGATTATTATAATAATATATTAATAGCATAGGTAATATTTTCTCGACTCTTTTCAGCGGAATACTGCGAATAGAATAACACCTGGTAGCTAATATAGCCAAAAAAAACCAGTCAAGTGCGAGTCAGTCTCGCGCGCCTAGCGTTCCGTACTATCAGATTATTATGGCAAAAAAAAAACAAAAAGTCAAACATAATGTTTAGCAAACAGATTAGATATCCGGTCGGGCATTTTTTGGTGATTACAAAAAAAGTATGCTAGTTAGAAACACCGTTGAACCCTAAAAATGGATTTCCTACAAGTAACGCCTACTTTAATTTACTATATATAGGTAGATAGTTAATAGTCTGCGAGTTTGTTTGCTATAGTATGGTATTCAGGCGCATTGTATATTCTTATTGTAAGTATTGTAAAATATAATCTTTTTTCCTTTTATTACAATAAAAGCAGTATATCCCAACTTAGCAACAGTGTAACAGCCTAAAACAGATTAAATTAAGTTCTTATAAGGTGCACTCCTTGGAGTAGAAAATCTGGAACCATGGAACTGGAAATACATCGCTCATTTTGTGAATTAAGTCCGCTTCCTGAATTTTATGACTATAATACTTAACAGCTAGATTTTAAAGTCCTTATTAGAATGGTTACTTAGTGTGTTATTAATTCAATATACTCACAGCTTGATTTTGTTGAATGTATCTCTCTACTTTGTAGACAGTGAGTTTTGTAAAGATGGTGTAATGAGAATTTGTTCGTTACGCTCATCCAGGTTAAGCAACATTTAGCAAGGTCAGTCCATAGATGGCTAACCATTTGTTGTATTTGCACTCTTGAACCTCTCTGTTTTGGAAGGCGCGTGAATTCTATGATCTCGTGCATGCATGTAGAATGAAAATCAGGTGATCCGAGTTCGATTCCGACCAGCAATAGTACCGATCTAGATTTCACTTTGTGGATTTTATATGTAGGTACTAGTTGCGTGACTTACCATCTGTTGACAGTGAACAAAAATATCGTGAGGAAACCTACAGAAATTCTAAGTGGATGCTACAATATGCAAATGGTTAACGTAGCAAAGAAGAAATCATGGCATCTAATTCAAAAATAATAATAATAAATCTAAGAGACACGTTATAAGAGAAGTAGGAACTGAAACTTAACTGCTGGCTTGGGAAAATACCTGCTCCCTAGCAGATCTAAATAGTGGCCAAACAAAGATCCACTGGAGTGAAGCCCCGGGCAAAAACTAGTTATAAATATTAGATCTATAATGAAACAAGAATCTGCTACAATCACATAACAAGTGACTGTTTATAAAGTATAATTTATCAATCATTCATAAATAAACAAACATGCGCATAAATTACAATATATATATAGTTATATAGTTTATCACGAACTAACCACAGTAAGAATATATTTATAAAAAGATCGTGTTATTTATATAATGATTTGATTACTTCCAACTCGAATGTGGATTTGGATATATTTCACCTTTCTCTCCCTAAATTTAAGAGTAGTTTAAAAACAATTTTGCTCTCCCTTAAAAAACTTGTCTAAAAAATATTATGTTTGTGTGTGTATTTTGTGTAAGTTCATATTTGTCTAAAGTAATTTGAGGAAACTGTGTTGGATTCAGTTAATTTTAAGTGTCATATTTAATAACCATTAATGTATCTGTTTGTTTCCCAAATAAAGTAAAATAAAATAAAATATATTCTAACAGAGTCAAGTGAATATTAAAACGTTATGCCAGGTGGAAGGGTAACGCTAATGGAGGTAAATCTGGTAGAATCTGACTGTCTAGAAGCCTCCTGGATAAGTACTTCGATAGTAAAGTACTCCTGCTGTAAGTAGTGTTGTTCAAAATTTGTATATTAGATTACAAATGCAATCCATTACTCAATTAAGTCGTCACCATGTAGAGGTGGTGTGAGTTATTTAGTAACTGGTCCATTTGCATGATGTAATTGAAGCGAGGATGGGCAGCACTGACGCCATTCCGAACGATGTTAACGCCATCGGTTGGTTTATTAAGTTAACTAATTTGCTGCTGGATTGAACTTTAAGATTTTATATGTTGGCAATAATTTTAAAGAATCCCACTATTCTACGTGAAATATTATTGAATGATTTCCTATCCTTTACCTCTGCTGAGGTCAATATTGTAAGTTGTACGTTTTCTCTAGATTAAGAGTATTTACAAACAAGTGAAAAAGTGGTAACGTCGCAGAACATTATAATATTCTGTTTTTTTGTTATTTAGCACCATTGGGATTGCTTTCATAAGTTAAAGTTTAACTAACCAACAAAGTAATCCACACAACAAACTAACAAACCTTACTATTTACAACAGTAGTGCGATAATATTATTTACAGTGAAATGTCAAACAACGGTTTCCAAACACCTCCTTCCCCCTAGCTACGAAGTACGAACACAAACAGAGTCGGACCAGTAAGAAAAGTTCTAGAAACAAATACTACCCACGCCTCAATCTCTGGTGGGAAAAGTTTTACGAATTCTAACAAATGTAAGTTTATATATAATAATTCGATTTTTGTGTAGCTGGGCCCGCAACTTCGTTCGCCTGCGATTTCAATTTTTTATTTATTCGCGGAAACCTGATATTTCTTTTCAAAGTATGTAAATTATTATCATCGATAAGAATTTATCAGATAATATCGAACAGCACAAACAAACGAGGCTAATCAGATAAATGTAGTATCAGTGAAGTTTTCAAAACGCGCACACGTTTCTACCAAAAATGGTTAAGTCGTATCAAATCAAATTAGATGTACCAGAAGGCAGCAAAATAGTAGCCGGTACGACCCTTAGAGGAACAGTGAAATATGAGCTGAACAAACCTATAATTTACAAGACGATATCAATAGCACTTGTTGGCAAAGGAAACTGTACCTGGGACCATCGACCAGTGATCAATAATAAACCTTCTAGTCGAGTTGTGACATATCGAGCCAGTGAAAACTATCCAATAGGTAAAATACATCTACTACAACAAGACATAAACGATAAAGTACCAGTTGAAGCCGGCACATACGAAAGTCCTTTTGAATTTGAGCTATCAGAATATATACCTCCAACATTCAAAAGTGGTATTGGTGAAATCAAATACTACCTAGTACTTAAGTTTAAGCAGTTCGGTTTCTTTACCATGAATAAGGAATACAGCAATCTAGTTCATATTTGTCCAGCAGTACCTAGTACAATTCCTAATATACCTATTACTGTTAATATAGATAAATCTTTGAATAAGCTATTCACTGATAGAACTAGAAGAATAAGGGTGAAAATAACAATTGACAAAGGAATTCTTATACCAGGCGAACAGGTGAGAATAGCTTACCTAGTTACTAATGATAGTGATCTTACACCAACAGTCAAAACTGAACTTATACACATAACAACCTATAGAGATGATCGGTATAATACAAAGATAGAAGAAAAAGTTGTTCATGAATGTACTCTAAAAACACCAAGTGTTTTAGAACATAGTGTAGCGAATATGTACAATACACTAACAGTTTTACCCGACTTGTATACAACAAGGAATTCGAATATTATTACAAGGGAGTTTAGGTTGAAATTCACTTTGAAGTTGCCATTGCCTCATGTGAACGCATGTATGGATGTTCCTGTGTTTATTGGTGAAAATAAAAATGGTGATGTGGCTGTTGATGTCGTTGAAGAACCGGTAGAGGAGCAGCATAAAGGAGCACCGCCTACATATTGGCAAGCTATGTATGAAGATAAAATTAATTGAGTGTCACAAAAGTGTACGTCAATAGAGTGACTATTTAGAATTATACTTTTTAGAAATCAACAAGTCAATAAATACATTTCACTAGCATGGGTATCTTCTAAGAAAAGATGGATTTTTTTATTAATAATAATAATATTCTACCACATTCACACAGCGCCATCTAGTCCCAAAGTAAGCAATTATATTTGCTTGTGTTATGGGTACTAAAAAACTGATATACTACTTAAATACATTTTTTTTTTGTAAAAGCAATATTATTATAGACAAATTACACCCGGACACAGAACAAACCTTTATGCTCATCACACAAATATTTGTCCTAGGTGGGGATCGAACCCACGATCTCCGGCTTAGCAGTCAGGGTCACTAACCACTAGACCAACAGGCCAGTAAATTTTTTTATTGCTTGAAGTGACAGCCGAGCAGACGTGACGTAAAAAGAATTTTGTAAATCGGTTCAGTAGATCCTGATATTACCGCCTACATCGTCACAGACTCACAAACTCTACCTCTTTATAATATTAGTATAAAATTGCGTATTGAATCCCAACTACATCATACATTTTCTCAATACGCCATATTATTATTTATAACCTAAGAAGGATAAAAGAAACACGCGGTTTTATAGATAAGATAAATAGCCAATCTAACTAAATACCTATAATCGTGTAAATAAATATTTTTAAAGATATGAGTTCACTTTTGTATAGTCATAATTATCTATTTATAACAAACACATTTTTGTACCATTCGAGCATTCTGTATCAATACTATGTCGTTCTTTATTTGGCCACTGCTCAGCTTCTATTGACAGTAGCGTGATCTTATATAGCCTATAACCTTCCTCGATAAATGGGCTATCCAACAGAATTTTTCAAAACAGACCTGTTGTTTTATATACATGCTAAATAAGTAATAAAAAAATTCAAAACTACCACGGGACTTGAACGCGAGCCTGGCATTCCGTGTCCAGTGCACTTCCAACAAATGCGAGCGGACATCCCTGAGATCGAATTTATCCATTACCTGCTAACAAGATGACATCAGGACCATAGTTTTTGAGATCCTAGCGTTTAACTAATCAAACAGACAAACTCTTCAGTATTACAATATTAGTATAGATAACAAACACAGTTTTGTATAATTCAACGCTCCGTCTGTACTATTACTACATAGTACAATATTAATTAACCTTTCGGAAAAACGTTAATGAGCCCGTGAATCAAGAAAAAGCCAAGTACGGCAGTCAAGTCAGGGTCCTGGCCTTGCGTTTAAAAAATACTGGAGTACTTTTATTTCAAGCGATGTTTCGTAAATAAAATGGTAGTTAAGAAACATTGACCAATATTTAAAAAAATATAATTAAAAAATTAATAACCCGACTGCAAAAAATCATTGTCAAAATCCATCCAGCCGTTTGGAAGATTCGTGGGAATAAAGAAATTTACAAACATACAAGATACGCGCGAAAAACAATACCCGTCCTGACAGTCGGGTAAAAAATATGAAAACTGTTGCTGCGAAAATACGTAAATACACATCAAACTTCGTCGTCACAACCGCAAAATAAATATTTTAAATAATTCAAATCACATTACTAAAACGTTCATCCCTAAAAGACATCTCAAAGCTATTACGTCGAATGATTACTTATAAAATCGGTGGGTCAAAAGTTGTACAGACAGCAGCGTAATTTATAATCACTTTATAATAAATATCTAGATAACCAAGCTTTGTTATACATACATATCACACCTTTTTCCCCGAGGGGGTAGGCAAATGTGTTTCACACCCACATTTCGCTAGCTAAGTTTGGTCCCATGAAATAGGGGGCGAGCCTATTGTCAACAACCGGGAACATTTATTTACCAAACTCTGGCAAAATCTCAGTTCTCAGTCAGTTCAATGACAAACACATTAATTATGAAAAGTCGCGTTTTCAGACGCTTGCAATTTACAAATTATCATCCAAAACGTAGAGCTATTACGGACAAAACGCATTAAATTTTGACATAAATACATTGACATTACATTGAATATTCTGACATAAATTAAAATGCAACTGCCTGCAAAAAAAATGTCAATTTTATTAAATAATTTTAATCCATCGTAAATTAAATAATAACTTTGCTAGCTGTATTCAATTTTCCCATGCGTGCTATACGAAAAGTATTTATATTTTTACAGAATGAAATAAATTGCCGGCGGATTTGCATTTTGTCGATGAATTTTCTTAAACGGGTTTCTGTATGCTCAGAGGGTATTTTCCAAGGATATGTGGCGGGAAATCTGCGAATAAATTAGATAAGTAAAGCTCTCAAATCCAAAGATTCTCAAACATTTTTGTTTCACAGACCACTGAAATATTATAAAATCGTCAATTCTTTTATTAATACAAATAAGAAACATGAATTAAGAACGTAGTAAAAAGCCAAATAGATATCACAAAATCTTCCTTCGGTGAACTAAAGTGTACAAAATAAACTTTAGGGACATATTTATAAACATAGATTTTTTCAAAATGTAAAATTTATATAAATTTTAAAAACTTGAGCTTAAGCAGTGATATGTGATATTACACCTGCTTGACAGAAGGCCGATAATAGAAATAGAAAGAAAAAACTATGTTTATATAGTACGTCCTTAAAATTTATTTTTTACCTTTTAGTTCACCTTTGCCTTTAAAAAGCTTTTTTTATTTATTACATATTTATAGAACTTAGGTACATACTTATCTTTTTACCCGACTGTCAGGAGGGGTATTGTTTTTCGCGCGTATCTTGTATGTTTGTAAATTTCTTTATTCCCACGAATCATCCAAACGGCTGGATGGATTTTGACAATTAGGGTATCGTTAGATTCGTCTAGAAAACCCAAGTGTCCTTAGATAGGTTTTAAGAATAAAAAGACTTAAAAGGCGGGCTTTTGATGCCAAATTGTAAGAAGTTCAATATTTTTTTTAACCAAACCTATCGGTTTGGTTATCAAAATAATGGGAATCAAGAGGGGATTACATATATTCAAAAATAAATTATACATAATTGAATGGTTCCAAATTGTAAGTAGTTCTATTATTTTTTTAACCAAACCTATCGAGTAGAGTATCAAAATAAAGGGAATCAAATGGAGATTACGAATATATACATATGTTATGTATTTAAATTTAATCAGGTATAATAATATTACAATAATTTTACGGTCCTTTTAGTGCTCTCTGTTGATATTTTGCAGTCAGGTTATTATTATTTTTTTTATTATATTTACTTGTTAGTGCGTTGATCTCTGTCGATTTTTTGCAGTCGGGTTATTAAATTTTTTTAATTATATTTACTTGTTAGTGTAAAATGTTGATTGCGGCATTTTTAAAAGTGATGTTAATTTTTACCGTAGACTGTTTTAATATCGCAATGGATCCTAGGGGCCCATAGACCACTTTGAGCATCATTGCTCTATCATTGTAGAGACAGCTAAGGTCTAACAGAACCCACATAATTTTTTGGTTACAGCAAATATTTGAATACCTTGTAAGTGTGGTAAGCTAATACAACGTGCTCAGAGAACTTCCAGAAATGTATTATGTAGTTAAATTACAGAAAGTGGATACACATAATGAGAATGTATCAAAAATAAATGTATAAGCAATTATTAGCATACGTTTACATTGCTATTTAAATTTGGTAGGCACTTTTGCACAAACAATTTTTTTAATTTGGAATTGTCAGGGCCAGATTTGTATGGTACTTTTAAAAATACACTGAAAAGGTTTAATTTGAATGATATTTGTGTAAAGTAAAAACAGTACAAGTGCAAACCGGGGTAACCAACCCCGGTTTGCACGGGTAGGTACTGTTTTTACTGCACGGCTAGTTTTATAGAATTTATTTATTTATTACTAACTTACAGCTTCATTAATTAATTGGTATATTTCATTGCAATGTTGTTTGTTTATTCTTCTCTCCTAATTAATAGTTTTGAATTCAATTAACATTAATAAACACTATAATAAAACCTGCTGCCTTAGGCCATTACATAACAAATGTTATTGTAAAATATTATATTCGCTCAAAATATTATTATCCACACGAATTTTGCAAAAATAAAATTTCGTGTTCAAAAAGTTTGGAAACAATTTAAAATTAAAATTTCAATGTAAACGTGTAATCATAAATGTATTTAATAATTATTTGTAACGTAGAAGTCATAGATGCAATTTGTACAATGAGAAATGAGATTTTAAATAAGGAACTGGCTCTTTTCTAGCGGTATCATCTGGTCTTTTAGACAAATATCTAGTCTAAAGACTTAAAAGGCTTCGTTGTAAAAACTATGGGCATCTGAGTTCCAGGTGTCTATAGGCTATGGTAACCGCTTTCTATCATGCGGGGGCCGTATGTGTGTTTACAAATATCGTGGTATAAAAAAAATCGTTTACAGAGTTAATATATAACTGCTCTGATAAGAAGTAACCATAAGAAATATGCGGGCTTTGAAGAGACATTATCAGAACTACTTACTTTATTCTTGTAGATATATATGTATTTAACAAACGTGATTTATTTCAAACTCGGGTTGATTTGTGGGTTAACCCAATACAGTTTACGCTAAGTGAACTCCAATTTATGTGGCTGTCGGCCCTCGGGGCCTTTGTACCACAAATTCAGGTCTGATCTAGGACCAAGCTTGTTTTGTCAAATATATAATAATATAATAAATGAATATAATATATAATAAATGAATTTCAGACGTCTGAAGTCTGTCAAAATATTGTATTTTTTTACTCGTTATTTTGAACAATAAATAATTATTTATAGTTGTTTGTACCTTCTAGAGAATTCCAACATGTTAGTATATCGGAACTTACAGGATGAATTGACTCGAACTTTGTAAGAGATACCTACTTGTTGTAGTTTTAAAAATGACTGATTTCTTTATTTTTATTGTATCTATATTTTTCTGTATATTTTTTTCTGGACTGTAAGCTTTTTTGTCGATCTCATCACTCAAATCTTTCTTTTCTTTAACTTCTAGCTTTAAAAATGCCGTAATTTCTATAGTACCCTATTCCAAACCCCCCACAGCACTTTTTTGCATAAAAAAGTAGACTAACTCCGTACCAAATTTCATTTGAATCAGTTCAGTAATTTAGGCGTGATTGTGTAACACACAGACAGAGTTACTTTCGCATTTATAATATTAAAGTAAGGATTTGAATGATTCATAAATTCAACAGAGTTACGTGTCAGTGTAGAATATGAATCACAACTCATAACACAACAGGAATAATATAAAGCCACAATATTAAAACAGACGACGTTGCAACTTAACTATAAATTAAACGTGATGGGAGTGATATGTGATATAATTATAAATGAAAGTGCCAGTAATAAGTGGTTTAGAAGTGGAGAACAAGTAACTGGAGTACTCAAATATCATTTTTACGCACCAAAAAAAATAGAAGGTATTGTAATATCTCTCAAAGGTGAAGGTCGATTGTCCTGGTCGAAATGGAAATTTTCTACAAAAGGTTCGTTATTATCCAGCTCGGAAGAGTACGTTAGTGTCAATGATTTCATACAAGAAACAGAGAAGATAGTGCAACCAGGTTATTATAAATATTCATTCAGATTTGATATTCCTTACCATATACCATCTTCTTTCAAAAATGAATATTGTGAAATATCCTATAAAATTGTTGCTCATTTTTCTAAAGCAGTTTTTGGTTTCATGGATGATTCAAGCACTTTTACTAAAGAAATAAACGTTTATGGCAGTTTAGAACCATATTATTCGCCACCTATAATCTTTGGACTAACCAAAATTCCATTCTATATACAGCCAAAGAGTAAAAAGCTATTTCACTTAAAAGTATTATTGGAAAAATCATTTTTTAAACCGGGTGAAGATATAGATGTTAAAATTTCAGTACTTAATGACACAGATATACCTTTGAAAAAAATTACTGCAAAACTTGTGAGACATACTGTCTATAGAATAATTAATACTAAGCAGAAAAAAACTCAGAAAAAGACGTTGAATGAGTGTATAGCAGAAGCAACACCAATAGAAAAATCTGCTGAAGGCATAGAAAAATATCAAGTCATTAAAGAAACAGATAGTGAAACTGTAATCTCAGAAAGCAAAGAAAACAATTACACTATAGAAGAACAATCTAATAACGACACAAGAAGTATTACAACAAATTTAATTAACACAGCAAATGTAAACGGTATAACAAAAAATAATAATGAAAACTCTCATATTGAAACTGTAGTAGCTGTTCAGATTTCAGGCAATGAAAATTCACATATGTTAAAAAATAATAAAGAGACAGAAGAGAGCAGAGTAATATCAAAAAATAAAACGACAAATATGGAAAACAATGAAATAGAATATGTATGTGTCGTGCCAACTAAACCAGAATTATGCTCGATACAACATTCAGATATACTAGAGAAGAAATACATGCTGACTGTCGAGGCAAAGTTTAAATCCCCATATAAGAAAGCCTCAGCTCAAATACCTGTGGCAATTGGAGAACTAATGCGTATAGGAACCAAACAAGAAAAACAAAATGCTCGTAAAAGTACATCTTGGAATTTCAAATTGAGGATACATCTCTAAAGTAACATCAGCATCATGACCTCTAAGCTAACAAGTCTCAGAAAAATAAACCTTTAAGGGACCTTTCCCTAAAACCAGTAGATAGGTATATAAGTTTAATTTTTGCTAATATTTTCATTCATTGAATAATAGTAAATAGTATAATTTAAGGCCAACCATAATTAACTTCATTAATTAAGGCTACAACGCTACAACTGTCGTAGTCTGTCCGAGAACTGTTTCACATACTTTTATAAAACTACGGATTATTTTGGACAATTGTATAAATTAGTGAATGTAGGCAATACACGTTAACTAGCTTTGCTGTCTATAATCGTTTAGGCGCTCTTTGTGTTTTGCTGGTCAGGTATTGGTTTATGTCAAAAAAATATTTTTGTTCAACACGCAATAACTGTTTTTATATATTAAATAACTTATTAATGAATTAATTGAGTTCCTTTGTATTTAAAACATTTTCATTAAATTCAACGTAATTATAACAAAATATTTTTATATTTAAATAGTATGTTACATTTTCTTTCTAATTTTTTCATAATAAACATTTATTTAAATTTAAATTGTGTGACTTTTTCCATAACACTCGAAGGAAATCCCAGAGCTCAGATTTTAAAATAGAACTACATAATACGAGTTATAATTCTAATGTACACAACAGGAAACAATAAGATTATAGAGACTCCCACAACGCACAGGTAATTTGGTACCTACTTAAGGAAAATGTTGTAACCTCATTACATTTAATTAATAAGTACTTTGAAACCACGAAATTGGTATTGATAATTTAGTTTTTAGACTGCCTTGGTGGTACGACTGCTGTGCAAGAGGTCCTAGGTTCGATTCCTGGGTCGGGTGAAAATTGTATTGGACTTTTCTATCATGAAATTTCAGTATTAAGATTTTCCCGGAGTGTGGTAAACAACCGGTTGATGACAATAGGCTCACCCCCTATTTCATGGGACCAAACATAGCTGGCGAAATGTGAGTATGAAACACCTCTGCCTACCCCTTTGGTGAAAAAGCCGTGATGCTATGTTATGTTAATTTAGTTTAAAAAATCTTCACTTTTTGTCACTGCCCTAATAATAACAAAAATTAGATAATTTACAGCCGTATAGGAACTGAACGAGAATTTCAGCCTCCATTACGAGAGATTGCTCGATTTTTAAACGACTTCAAAAAAGGAGGAGGTTATATGTTCGACTGTATGTATTTTTTTTTTTTTTTATGTATGTTCATCGATTTCTCGGAGATGCCTGAACCGATTTAAAAAATTCTTTTTTTGTTTGAAAGGGTATACTTCCGAATTGGTCCCCTATTAATCACGTCAAGTTCTGATGATGGAATCTCAGGGAAATCGAAGGCAACCCTCAAATTTTATAGGCACATGTTACGTGTTTCATATATTTTTTAAAGTTATTCAAGTATTTACGTCTGATAGTCAACATCTCATGTTGATGAGCTGGTGATGGAAGGTATAACTCCTTAACTGTTAGGAGTTGGAGGATAATTCTTTCGACATTATAGGTTCTTATAAACCAATAGTTGTATTCTTGTAGGTTATTTAGGTGAGCTGATACTGGAAGGTATAACTCCTTAACTATTAGGAGTTGGAGGATAATTCTTTCAATATTATAGGTACTTATAAACCTATAGTTGTATTCTTGTAGGTTATTCAGGTGAGCTGTCAGTGGAAGGTATAACTCCTTGACTCTTAGGAGTTGGAGGATAATTCTTTCGACATTATAGGTACTTATAAACCTATAGTTGTATTCTTGTAGGTTATTCAGGTGAGCTGTCACTGGAAGGTATAACTCCTTAACTTTTAGGAGTTGGAGGATAATTCTTTCAACATTCTAGGTACTTATTCAACTTCAACTTCAAACTTCAAACTTTATTTATTTGCTGAACAAAGGTATACATAATAATCACCGTGGTGTTACAGGTACAATTGGTATAGTCCCTCTTTGTCCTACCTACTAGGCATGCAAAATTTAATATTTAATTAAAGAATTCATCAAAAAAATATATAAAAAATTAATTAATTATATGTCAGTGATACAAATTATTAATAATGTTAAAATTATGAGAACAATGATATAAATAAATAAAATATGATGTCAATAAATCTGAAATTAAATTGATAATAATTAAGTAGATGTTAATGGGATGTAAATAATAAAATAAATTTATAAAAATTAATTAATTCAATATCAGTAAATGTCACAATCCATAATACATTTAATTGAATATGTAATATCAAAGATTTAACTACTACTAAACTTATAAACCTATAGTTGTATTCTTGTAGGTTATTTAGGTGAACTGTCACTGGAAGGGAAACTTCTTAATGTTTAGGAGTAAGAAGATGATTTCTTTAAATATCACATCCATGTATAAACCTAAGTTGTGTTATTTCAAGTGTCTGAGGTGAGAGCTCTTGATGGAAGATAAAGTTGTATACCTAATTCAAAGGAATTCTTAGATGACATTTTAAGTTTACGATATAGTATCTAACCTGCATTGTATACCTATACTTGTTACCTGTCGCATTTTATAGGAAAAAAGAAAGTCATAAAAAGCTGGGAGTTTTGAGATTCCTCTATTCTACAATCAGGTTGTGTTGTTAGAATATTTGAATAGACGTTCCCTTCTATCGAAGATTCTTTATTTCGGTTTTCCGTCTTAGTTTGCCAGCCAGTATTATTAAATCTGCTAGATAAAAAGTACACTAAAAATGAAAAAATAAACTATTTTTAACAAAAAAATATTAAAACGACTTCAAATCAGTACTAAAAAGCGAAAAATAAACTGAATTAGATATTTAATTCCAAGCTAAAAAATACCTACCTACCTGTTTAAAGTATAATACCCTATTACTAATCTGTTTGAAGTCGGTGCTAGCCTAATGAGGTTGTATCACTCAGTTTGAGCCGTCCACTAGGTACGATCACACGCAAGTGCGAGGTGGTGTGAAGTAGCGAGCAGTAACAGATGTACGTACTAAGTAGTACGTAGCTTAACAAACTCCTTAGGCTTGGCACCGACTTCAAACAGATTAGTAATAGGGTATTATACTTTAAACAGGTAGGTAGGTATTTTTTAGCTTGGAATTAAATATCTAATTCAGTTTATTTTTCGCTTTTTAGTACTGATTTGAAGTCGTTTTAATATTTTTTTGTTAAAAATAGTTTATACATCAAGTCGTCTGCAGATCCATCTATATACGTAAGTAATGTGGTGCAATGTGCGTGCTTAATGATTCCACATGCGTCACTGGCTTCAATTTTAACCACACACACATATACCACAAACACAAACTTAGTATGAGCCATAAATAGCTTGTAAGCTGCGCAATAATATTGCATTGCTTCAGGGAACAATCTTGGACTACTTTTCCTTTAAATGTACAATGTTACCAGGAAATAAACACTAGTATATCAGATATAGTAACGAGTAGAGGACGTTGTTATAATTCAAAATGGGACTTAACGCTCAAATATTAATAGCACCACCAAATGAAGGGATATACAGAAGTGGTGAAAAAATCACAGGAACTGTCAAAATTAACATCTGTAATAATACGATAATTAAAAGAATAGATATATTTTTTATTGGAAAACTTAAAGCAAATACTAAGACTAATACTAAAAATGATTACGACCGGATCAGTAAAGAAAATTTTATTAATTTATCTCACACGGTAGACAATGCGTTTCAGGAAAGTGATACATTTAAAGAAGAAGGAGTTTATGAGCATCCATTCGAATTTCAATTACCAGAAGATTTGCCGTCTACTTATAGAGACAAAATATGTACTATATCCTACAAAGTGAGCGTTCATTTCAAAATAGATGGCATGTTTAAAAACAAAAATATAGTCACAGAAATACCTGTTTACGGTTATGTTAAATCGTGTTCAGTGCTACCAACATACGAAACAACTAAAAAGCCGTTTCTTTCTAATGATGCGATAGATTTAAATGTCGAAATCAAGAATGCTTTTATAAATGCTGGTGATAATATCGAACTGAACTATATAATTAACAACAAAGCAAAAATTGCAGTAAGCACCATAAAAACGAAATTAATATCAGAAGTGATTTTTAAATTGGATGAAAAGAGTAAAACAGTGAAAAAGAAAGACTTGAGTTTAGTAGAGTCCCCTGGAGTGAAAGAAAACAGTGAAACCAAATTAACTTGTATTGTGCCGAGCTTACCTGATTTGTTCTCCATAGGACATTCCAAATTTTTCTCAAGAGAGTATAAAGTGATTGTGACAGCAATACTCCCGTTTCCTCATAGGGACGTATCGGTAGAAATACCTGTGGCTATACAAATGAATAATAATATACCTCAAATTGAGGTAAACAGCCAATTTAACAAGATAGGATTCGTTTCACACATGACTTATGTACTTAGACCTTTACAATCTATCTTATAGTTTAGTATAACGAAATATTTGTATGGAGTAAACTAATAGATAGGTATAATTCAATTGATGTTTATCTAAAATATGTATGTATTTACAAAAAAAAATATATTTTAGTAGTCTATCAGTTGTTTAGTACCCATAACACAAGCAAATATAATTGCTTACTTTGGGACTAGATGGCGCTGTGTGAATGTGGTAGAATATTATTATTATTAATTCAATAAATAGTGAATAAAATAGTGAAATAGTGAAAGCCCTACACACTGTTTGGCAATGAAAAATATTGTAAACCTTCTTAATAGGTCTTGAACAAATACCTACCTAAGTAAATAAAAAAAAACTTTTGTACAAATTGGTAATAATGAAATTGTAATTAACTGTATAAGATATTAATAAATATTGTTATACTTTTCAATTTATGACAATAACTTGAATCCCTAAAAAAATCTAAAAAGAAAATTAAAAATGTTATTTTTACATAATAATATTATAAAGTTGAAGAGTTTGTTTGTTTGTTTGATTTAAACGTACTAATTTCAGGAACTACTGAACCGATATGAAATACTCTTTTAGTATTGGAAAGCCTATTTATCAATGAAGGCTCAACATCACGCTACAACTGTTAGAAACTCAGTAGTGGCCAAACAAAAACCACAGGAGGATCAGATCAGGGGATCCGACCTTAATAACTCACGTTTTTTAAGGTATTCCCAATGCGTAAAGAACTAGTAAACCGGTTAGAAAACATTCAAGTGGGCGTTTCTTGTCTCACAGCTTCCTTATACCTTAGATAATGACGTAAAACTTGTTTCTAAACATCAGTCTGCCACGATTTCTATCAAACAGAGGTCGTTAATATCTCGGAGTATTTGAAATGAGAGTCTATTGTAAAATACTTCTAACGATGCCTCCTGGTGAAGGATACAAGAGTGGACAGCCAATCATAGGAGTTATTGAATATAATGTGAACAAGCCGACGACGTTTGAATCTATAGAGGTGAAATTGAAAGGGAAAGGCAAATGTTTATGGATGTCCGACTTTGAGACTGATTCCAATCTTCTTGGTACAGAAAAGTATCTATCTATGATCAAACATATTACCCATGGAACGAAAACTTTGAAAACAGGCACTTATAGTAATGCCTTTGAATTTTTTTTACCAGAAAACATACCATCTTCGTTCAAGGACAGAATAGGTTCTATAAGTTATAAAATTAAAGCTGTATTTGTGGAATCTGGACTCCTTTTCAACAAGAAAGTGTTTGATAGAGAAATAATAGTTCGAGGATGTGTAAAACCATGTTCAACGTCGCTTTCTTATAGACTGACAAAAGATCCATTCTTTGTAAGTTCAAAAGGCATAGATATGAGAATATATTTAGAAAAGGCAATAATATCACCAGGAGAACCTATTCACCAGCAATGTGAAATAAGGAATAATTCAGATGTAGCAGTAACTTCTGTTAGATTCAAACTAATCAGTAAAACTGTTTATACATCAAATGATAAATCTAAAAAGGAACAAATAAAAACTATTAAGGAAAGTGTTGTCTATTGCCCAGGAGTTAAAAGCAAAGGTGTAGTTGGATACGGATGCTCGGTGCGAACATTACCTACCTTATTTTCTATACAAAATTCAAATATTATTCAAAGACAGTACAAATTGAATGTGAAAATGAAAATGCCGTTTTTTCATACAAACGCTTCGTTGGATATTCCTGTGGTGATAGGTTAAAGCTATAATTCTTACTAATTAGTGAATGATAAAAACGCTTCTTATAGACGATGTGAACTAAATAAATTATTACTATACTGTACTATAATGTATTATTACTGTATATAGTGTGTAATTCAAATACAAAATTTGAGCCAGGCGGATACCCACTCGGTAAAGAAGTATGTACAAGGAACCCATAGAATATTCTTGTTTAGTATACGAACACATCAGTTATCCATTAACCAGTTTACGGTGCGATAATATCAATAAATTACGATAAACAGTTGGTAGGATTTAAGATATTTTAATATTTTATTTACGGTGGGGATTCAGGCGATTATGCTTTGGGTTTTATTTCATTTTCTTGAAGTTTCAATCAGGTTACACTCGCTGATTACAAGCTGACTGAATAGCATACAAAGCAAAATTTTAAAAATATAGAAGTTTTAACAGTTTTTACTAATAACTACTTACATTTATTTTTGATTTGTACAATAGTGTAGCTATTTTCCTGCTTTAAATATACATTACAACGGTTTCCAATTAACCTCACAACTTTATCTACTTGAAGTTGAGGAAATTAATAAATAAATACAACGCAGTATATTGTGATTCACGACAAAACACAGTCATATATTGTGCCATAAACACAGTCATATTATATTTTGCCATTAAAATGGGATTGAAATGTGAAATACGATTATCAGACGAAAAAAAAATATATAGGGGTGGTCAATCAGTTACAGGAATAGTTAATTATACATTAGATAAACCTACAGAGTTCAAATCTATCACAGTTTCGCTTAAAGGAGACAGCAAGATCGAGTGGCAAGATTCAAGTAGTGACTCGACAAGTTCCTACCAATATACTGATGAAGAATATGTATCACTGCACAAGAATATACTACAAGGCAAAGAAAAAAGAATGCAAGCAGGTCTTTATACTGAACCGTTTGAATTTATGCTTCCCGAAGATCTACCATCTTCTTATGACGATACTTGTCGAATATCATATAGAATCATTGCTCACTTCACAATAGCTGGCCTTCACAAAAACATCAAAGAAGCTGTAGCAGAAATAAAAGTTATAGGTTACGTAAAACCTTGTGCACCAAAAACATTAGTGTATGAATTATCTAAAAAACCATTTTCCTTAAAATCCAAAGAAACAGTGGTATTAGAAGTAAAAATAGAAAAGACGTTTATAAAACCTGGAGACGATGTCAAACTAGGATGTACAATCAAAAATGACACTAATGTACCTATAATAGGTATTAAAACTAAACTGGTGTCTGAAGATATTTATATGGCTGGTAAAAGGCAGAGGGTAGCGAAAAGAAAAGCTATAAATGCAAGTGTTAGAGAAACGCCTTGTATTAGAGCTAATAGTATATCTAAAGTAATGTGTATTGTACCAACGTTACCAAATTTATACTCTATACAAAATTCAAGGATATTCAAAAAAGACTTTAAAGTCAAAGTTACAGTAATGTTTCCATTTCCTCATAAAGATGTGTTTATGGAAATTCCAGTTGTTATTGGAGAGAAGTACGCAGCTTCTAAGGTTGAGATCACACTGAGTGATCCGGAGTTTTGTCAATTTAGTGAAACAGTGAAATACGTTCAAACTAATGTTTAACTACTAACTGTCTAAAACCAGTATAACTGGGCCCTGCATTTCGCTTACCATGTGTCCAATAAAAGTTCAAAGCCTTACAGTAATATATTATTTGCATTGGAATTTTTCCCTGTCTAATTCTAAATAAATATTTTATTTGTGAAAGTTAGTTTGTTACGTGCCAGGTCTTAAACAATCAACTGAGCTAACCTTCTTTTTTAAGTTGGCTTTGAAAACTTCACCTTCGAAGTTGAGTTGCTCCGAGTTATTTTAATTTATTTTTCATTCGTCAACTCAGCTCGCCATGTTATCACGTAGTATTTTTGTACAGTCATTAACTTAGAAAAAATGTATCTATTTTTAATAAAGAGTGTATTTAACATTACTGTATTAAGGACTGGGCTGAGTTGACGAATGAAAAAATAAATTAAAATGAAACGAGGCAACTCGACCCCAGATGCCGAGTTTCCAAGAGCCAAGTAAACGAACAATTCTGAGCTTCATTAAATTGCACATAGAGATAGAGTAAAACTTAGAAAATAGAAATAGATAAAGAGTAGTTTTTACTGTCATACCACGCAGGCAAAGTTATCAGCGGGCGCTAGCTTATAATAATTATTTACACTACAAGCTTAGCTTGTGACTTAGCTAGTGATAATGGGCATTATAAATTATATAGCCATAATCTTTGTTTCATTTCGATCATTAACATGACTCTTATGAACGTCATACAAAGCCAAAAAAGTTGTCAGCAAATTTGCTGAAAAATATTTAAAATAATATAATATGAATAAAATGTTTATTTAATTAAACACGTGTAGTTAAAAATAACTTAATTCTATAAAACTTTTGTATCAAAATTTGTTTTCGTTGAACAGAATGATATGTGGGACAATCTTGGTACCAATAGTATATTTAAAAAGGGTAAAGGCATTTTGTGAACTCATTGTTTAGGAACATTAGCTTAAAAAAATTAATAAATTAGGAGTGCTAAAGCGAAGTGCTAAAAAAAGAAAAAAAAAAAGAAAAGAAAGTGCTAAAAAATACGACGACTGACTAGTCACCACAAGTAGCACTCGTTCACGAGCAGACGCACGAACCAGCCATCATTCTCCTCAACCATATTTGAGGGAGGAAAATGACCCGGCCAATACGACACCACAAGCAATGACAGTTTAAAGAGCATGACAATCGTAAACATGTGCTTATTAAAAGAGAGAAAATATCGTCTAAAAACTCCTCCACTATACAATAAAGAAAATTGTTAAGAAATTATGATAATAATAATTCTTTGTTCTAAACAATAAAACTAATAGGTATAATATATAATCATGTAGATTGCATGATTTTCTGTTGTATTGTAATGAACATAAATATTGATACATACACTGCTATAGAATACATTAAGACTTTATCATAGGACTTTATTTATATTTCCAAGATTTTATTTTATAAACAATTGTATATAAGAGTCGGTACCATTCAAGAAATGCAGTTTAATCCTGCCTTTGCTCAACATACTTTCAAATGGTACGGAACGATGACGCGATGGCGCGCGCAGTGGTGGTCAGCTGTGATGTACTAAGTGAACTATGCAAACGCGGGCAGACACTTCAGGGCAGTCGTTGTTGATGGTTGTGTCTTTATGCATAACAATTGATGCACTTCTTTGCATTTTCAGCCTTCTTTCGATTGCGCGCATTCACGTTCATCTATTCAGGTTATTTTTGCTTTAGCTGGCACCGACTCCAAAAATAACTGTTTATAAACTGTAAATAGGTATGTGTAAACATATTTTCGTTACCTTTTTTTTTTTTTTACTTGGGGAAATGCCTGACGCATACCCCTCGGTCTTGGGGAAAGAACCGAGGGGTTATGTGGGGCTCGCACCCACTAAAACCCCAAGGTGTTACTCTCATCGCGTTCTGCTGTGGTCACGGGAGCGCAGGAACATTCGTCCGCGAATATTTCGTTACCTAACCTAACTTATCCATGTCAAAAAGGAGTAGAGGACATAATCACCCGCGACTCGCGAGCATAACTTGATTTGGTGCACATTTACAAATTCATCTACTAAATCAGATACACATACTTTCTGATTTAGTATGAAGAAATTCGCATATCAAATAAAGAAGTACCTAAGTACTTATTTATTTGATATGCGAATTTCTTCATTAAGGCATACGGTTTTTGGTACACGTTTCCTATTTGGTATATGCATTCTATTTTTTGAGTAACATTAATTGGTAGACAAAAACTTTTGGTGAACAAAGTCGACGTAAACGTCATTCAACACGACTCCAAAGTGTCACAGCTCATTGCAAAGGTTTAACACTGTTAAACCTAGCTAACAGAAGTTGCAGTGTTGGATGTGAGAACGTAATGCTGTCACAGCATCTATACACAATTTATGCTATCACGTCATCATACCATCGCAAGAAAAGCCTAACATGATAACTGGACTTCTCAATTATCAACCTTAATACTATTAATTTAAGATAGAAATTGCTGAACAGACTCATTTTAACAAAAAACCTTTTTTCAACAAGAGTACGGTATAATCAGTGATATAATATAAACTGTAACAACATAATGGCTTATGTAACAAACAGGTTGTTAGATTTTATTATTTATTTCCCGTTCCTTTATTGAAATGTGATATATCGTTGAATCATATAATTTTGAGTTTTAAGGTTTACTGTTCAAGGTAGAAAATGGTGTGTTAACATGATTATGTTTATAAACGGACTCGTTTATTTGAGTATTCTGAAGAAGAACCGGTTAAATATTGAATGTTTTGTTTGTTTGCACAGAGACATTATATATTGGTATAAAAGTACAATTTTTTATTCTTATATTTATATATATTATATTCTTTCCCGGTTATAAAAGTTTCACTATAAAAATTTTGGGCTAATATTTATAAGCTTGTGTTAAAGGGTCTCATCATCATATCAGCCCAATGACGTCCACTGCTAATTATAGGCCTCACCTAGTTTCCGCCACAGAGAGCACTGTGCCACCCGCATCCAACATCCGCAACCTTTACTAGGTCGGCAATCCATCTGGCGGGGTGTCGCCCCGCGCTGCTCTTTCCCATGGCCGCCACTCGAGAACTGTTTGGCCCATCGGCCATCAGTTGTACCAGCTATGTGGCCTGCCCACTGCCACTTCAGCGATACGATTCAGTGAGCTATGGAACCTAGACTGATAAACATAAATACATTTTTCTAAATAGATACATAAATACATCGAAAAACACATAAACTACATTTGCACATCATACAAATATTTGTTCCAAGCCGGGGATCGAACCCGAGACCTCAGAAATCGCTGCCGTAACAGAACCGCTGCGCCACCGAGGCAGTCAATTAATTTAAATTCTCTTTTTCCTTATAGTAGGTTTACCAACGGCAAATATAATTTTTCTTGTCTTGCTCACACATAAGATATTACCAACATACAACAGATTGAACTTAAGGTTTGTCTGTACGGAATATTCCATCTTATGTTTATAAACATAAGGTTTGAAATTGTGCAGCGTCGTATATCTTATTATTCTTTTCTACAGTGAGTTTTACATTGTCATAATCATAGTAATAATGGCATTGTAAGAAAAGAATGACAGCAACATAAACCACATTCCATAGACTCGAGAGATATGAGAAAAACATAATCCCCCTTATTAGAAAATACCTACGAGCACTTAAATACAGACTAAGAATTAAACCAGGTTTAAATTGAAAACTTTGACATTATTATAATGGCTTATAGCTAGTTAGGTTGGTGAGTAGAGGTATCCAAAACCTAGTGGGAAGCCAATCACCACCAGACGAGATCTAAGCTTATTTGTGCACATATTCAATGTTGGGTTCGCGCAAAGAAAGCGCAAAGAAGGGCTCCGTAACAAAAGAGCGTATACGCTCTTTTGTTAGGAGCTGCGAATGATGTATGGGTAGCTGTTTGTTACCCTATCAGGTCCAAACGCCTGAATTGGAGTCGTACTCGGCCATCATGTTTCGCCTGTCAGCCATTTTGTTATTCGCTTATTACCACTGTACATGTGCAATAATAATAATTATTTATTGTACATATACCACTTAGATAATAATAACAGAAATCACAAAATGATGTAAATGTAAGTACAAGGGTGGCCTTATGGCTAAGACTTAAGAGCGATCCCTTTCAGACAACCTTAGGATGGAAGGGTATGGTAGTCTGATGTAGGATTGACTGGCCTGTTGGTCTAGTGGTTAGTGAACCTGACTGCTAAACCGGAGGTCGTGGGTTCCATCCCCACCCAGGACAAATCTTTGTGTGATGAGCATAAGGGTTTGTTCTGTGTCTGGGTGTAATTTATCTATAATATGTATGTATTTACAAAAAAAAAATGTATTTAAGTAGCATATCAGTTGTTTAGTACCCATAACACAAGCAAATATAATTGCTTACTTTGGGACTAGATGGCGCTGTGTGAATGTGGTAGAATATTATTATTATTATTATTATATAGGTACCCTATGAAATAATAAAATACTTAAACATTATGTATAAATGCAATAAATATAATAGTACAAATCATCATCATCATCATATCAGACCAACGACGTCGACTGCTATTAACGCCATATATATAGTACATTATATCTATAGATAATACATAATTACATACCTATATATACATAGATTAATACCCTGGTCAGGTTGGTTTGCCGTTGGTTGCAGGCGGCGCAGGACCGCTCGCAGTGGCGTAAATTAGGTGAGGCCCATGTTCAGCAGTGGATGTCGTTGGGCTGATATGATAATAATAATAATATAATAATATTCTACCACATTCATACAGCGCCATCTAGTCCCAAAGTAAGCAATTATATTTGCTTGTGTTATAGGTACTAAACAACTGATATACTACTTAAATATTTTTTTTTTTGTAAATACATACATATTATAGATAAATTACACCCAGACACAGAACAAACCTTTATGCTCATCACACAAAGATTTGTCCTGGGTGGGGATCGAACCCACGACCTCCGGCTTAGCAATCAGGATCACTAACCACTAGACCAACAGGCCAGTCAAGTGAAGATGATGATACATAAATATGTCTAATATCATACTTATGTTTATATATGTATAAGTATATAAATATAGTAGGTAATTATTGATATAAAAATTTTACATTGACAATTAATACGTTTTGACCATCGTTTTAAAAGTAGCCAGTGATTGAGGACGTCGGATATGACGAGAAAGCTTATTAATCTAACCGTGAGCATACTATATGATTTGTCATAGAACGTTATTATTATTTTTTTTTTATTGCCTGTAGTGACAGACGAGCAAGCGGCCCACCTGATGGTAAGTGGTTACCGCCGCTCATGGACGTTGGCAATGCTAAGGGCACAGCCAGGCCGCTACCTACCTTGAGAGCTCTCTTTAAACCTCGTTTGAAGAAAGACATGTCATAGCGCTCAGGAAACACCGCTGTAGGAAGTTCACCCCAGAGCCTGCACGTACGTGGGAAGAATGATCGCTGGAACCGTACCGTTTTAGACGGTATCGGCTCCAGGTATTGTGGGTGAAGCCTACAGCGGCGTCGTATGTTGATGAAGATCGTAATAACCTCGTATGTGTTACATGCAGGAATTCAAAACGTCCTTTAAGATAGGAGGGTGTTGACTGTTGAAGGGTTAAACAGTAACTGTATAGCGTTGAAAGGATGTGAGCATTCCGGTCAAGTCGAATTGGTAACCACTTGAGCTTTTACGGTATTCTGAGATTTAATCAAATTTGCGTAAACCGATTTTTCCTTATTACAAAATATTGACTAAGTATTATACTATCTGTATACGCTCTTTTGTTACGGAACCCTTCTTTGCGCTTACTTTCTTTTGTTGAGAAGCGCAGTTTTTCGGCAATAATTCAAAAACGGTATTTCCGATTATGTTCAAAATAATTGAGGTATTTACTTGCGATATTTTTCAGATTTTTAAGTTTTATGTTTTACAAAATAAAGAGGGGGCACACTATTTCTGCTACTTATGGAGCGTTTATTGCCGAAAATATTCACATAATCAAAAAAGTTTCTTAAATTCCTTAAAATGTTTTTGTAGGCGTCGAAGTATAGCTGAATTTTTTTTTCACGCTAATGCCCGGAGCTTCGCTCCCGAGGCTCTTTGTTTGGCCACTGCTTCATAGTAGAATAAGAATTGTTAAATTCGGTTCAGTAGTTCCTGTTTCATTCGTTCAGCAAACAAACAAACAAACTCTTCAGCTTTATAATATTAAAATATAGATTAGAACACAAGTTATTTCCTCGTTCAGGTTTAAGTTTCTCTATCCCGGTGACAAAATGTCAAATGGTCTTCACACAACATTAGGCATTGTTGCAGTTCTATTGTACCCTTAGAGCATATTGTACCTAATGTGTTTTTTAAATAAAGTTAATATTATTTTTAAATATTATATTTTAGCAAAACTTATAAAAGGTCGTGGCCGCTAACTAAGGGTCTCATTAGAAAGCTCACTGTCGCCCAGCGAGCCATGGAAAGAGCTATGCTCGGAGTTTCCCTGTGTGATCGAATCAGAAATGAGGAGATCCGCAGGAGAACTAAAGTTGTCGACATAGCTCACCAAATCACATCGCTATAGTGGCAGTGGGCAGGGCACATAGCTCGTAGAACTTATGGCCGATGGGGGAAAAAGGTTCTCGAGTGGCGGCCACGTATTGGAAGGCGCAGCGTTGGACGGGCCCCCGCCAGATGGACCGACGACCTGGTCAGGGTGTTGGGCGGCCGTTGGTTGGAGGTGGCACAGGACCGTTCGCAGTGGCGTAAATTAGGCCTATGTTGGGCTGTTTATCATAAGAATGAATAATAGTGAAAAGAGTATTAATAAAGTAAAGAAATATTTATTAAGTCATATCAATTGTAATCAATAATTCATAGGTAAATGTAAACAAAGCTATAACTATCATATCAAACTGTATACAAAAACTAATATTAGTAAGATAAATACTATGCAGCTAGGATGAAGCACAATCGATAAATTTATAAAAATAAATCCTTTTATGCAATTACATACATTCGTTTTTATACTGCTCTTATTATACTTGGTACTTACAATAATTTGTCTCTTTTAACTCAGAGCACTAAATTCATCAGATAATTAAGAATTTAACATCTAAAATCTGGTAAAAGTTTCACCTTCATCAATATCTTCATCCAATCTATCCATTGAAGTAGTTTCACCCATTACTTCCCAGTACGATGGTGGAGGCTCATCATGAGTCGCGGCTTTAGATATTGTCTCCTGAACTTGACACTCACCTACACTATTACTCGCCAGTTCATTAATTTGTAGTTGACTAGTTAATTCTCCTATTTGAATGGGAATATCTAACGTAAGATTCTTATGAGGAATAGGCAATTGAGCTATGATTCTTACCATATAATCTCTCATCACTAATTTCGAATTTTGCAACGTAACTACATCGTTTGGCAAATTAATAGCCAGAGGCCATGATTTCGTCACTCCAGCATGAATGTTGGCATATTTGTAATCAATATTTGGTACTTCTTCATAAATTTTCACATCGTTATGTCCACTAGCTTTAAAACTGTATACTTCGATTACCTTTGCTTCAATACTTTTAATCATAATATTAGAATCGTTGTTGATTTCAAAATTAATTTGAATTTTACCCCCAGGTGGAACAATAGAGTTTAAAATTGTTGCTTTTAAGCTCACATTAGCATTCTTTCTTGAAAATAGTCTCATCAGTTTCTTTGATTCGCCGTAAGCTAACGGCTCCATCAAAAGCTGGGGCATGATTGGAGAAACTAAGTTGATTTCTTTTCTGAAATGTTTAGTGAAAGCAAACCAGCCGGGTCTTTCAAACTTTATACGGACGTAATATCTAATTCTACATTTTATTGTATATCGTATCATTTTTTTCTTGTATTCTAAGGTAGGTGGTAGACGTTCTGGTATTTTGAAATTATATTTTATTTGATAGCAACCTCTGGGAACACTAGTTTTTGTTGCTGAAATAACATCATCAATGTCGACATATGTTTCGTTAACCGAATATGAGTTTCTCTTGTTCCTTTGACTGTTTTTAACGCAAACTTTTAGCTGTCCGCTTCCTTTCAGTGATGTAGTGATTCTTTCAAACTCCATTGGCTCGTATAACGCACATTTTATAACGCCTGATATTAATTCGCCAGGTTGATAAGCATGGTTTGTTGGTTTGCACAGATTAATTTGGCAAAACATACCCATTTTGTTAGATATATCGAAGAAGAAACGTATCACAGTAAATTTAATAACACACTGTTTTATTTATACCCTAGTATTGCCCGAAAAATATTGATATCATAAAATATTAAAACAAACATTAAGAAATTGATAGATTTCGATTTTGAAGGCACAGTCATAAGAGACGTTCACTCAATAAATGATCAGAAACAAGATGATTAATCGCGCAGAAAGACAATACTAATAGAATCTGTAAATACTTTAGCTAAGAACAGTATGTATGTTTTGCGTGCCATTCACTGCGGACATAACAAAGCCGATACAAAAATATGAGTCGTGTATTGCAGACGATTAATGTAACGTAGTGGTTATATTCTCTTTGCTGACTGACACCGATGCGATTACACTGACTTACGCTGACGTTTAAATTTTTCAAGTATTATAATCTGACTTCTGCTTCTCTACGGCTTTCTGTACAGTAATGACGTCACAAGGAGGGCGTTACTGTCCTTGAAATGCTGTCAAAGGTGACATTAAAATAATAGGACAAAATTTTGTTTCACTCTATTTCATTGCAGAGCCAATGCGTGTCAAAACTATAAACATTTTGATTTTAAATAGTTCGTATTTCTACTAATTTGCCTGTTCGGATACGAACACTCAGCATCAATAAATAGATAATACCTTTTTGAATTTTCAAAAAAAACTTTAAAAAATGTTGGTCACAAAAATTACTAAGTACACAAAAAAACCAATGTATGGCTCTTACACACCTACAATTAAAAACTGTCTCCTTTTAACCGTATTAAAATCGAGTTAAAAATTTCTGTTTTTGTCGAGTTGTTTTCTATTGATGATTATGAAGTATCTAATTTATAGCACACGTAAACTGCTGATCCAAAAAGGATTCAACAATGAGGTCTTGAGGTATAGCTATAGTTTTTCAAAGTTTAAGTATGTGAAAAAGTTTCTAACTTTAGGGTAAAAGCAATTATGAAAAAAAATCCTTCTTTTAGTTTTTACTTTTTTTTTATAATAAATAACTTTCTTTGAATGATTACTCTTGCTTGAGAAATATACAATATTTTAAACTAAATTAAAACAATAATATTTACAAATAAAAACTACCTAAATATAATCATGTTTAACCAAAGCAATGATGTAACTGTTCATATTCAAATTAATTAATTTGCAGAAATGATTAGATGAAATGATTATAGCTAGCAAAATGTGTGTGTGATGCCTCTGCCAACCCCTTCGGTTAAAAAAGGTGTGAAGATATATTATGTTTGTTATGGCTGATGAAGAATTTATGCATGACCTAATTATTAAAGTATATTAGTCATGTGTATGTTTTCCATGACATAAATTATTATTATTAATTATCTTTGTGTTAGATGCCATAGAGGTTTCTTTGCTATGTCGACCAGTTACTACTGATATATTGTAGCGCCCACACATACACTGAGAATTACTTCTACTAGTAAGTGGGTAAATACAATATGTAGGTACAGAGAAAAGTTTATTTGATCACGGAAACCAACTTCTGGAAAAATCGTGGGCCACAGCTAATGAATTTAGATTTTTCATGAAGGTGCCAACTCTATTCATCAGCAACCCATTAAATCCCACTGCTGGGCTCGGGTCTCCTCTCCTCTATCTAGAGAGCTGAGAGGGTTTAGGCCATAATCCACACACGCTGGCCTAGTGCGGGTTGGTGGATCAGACATACTCATAGAATTTCTTCTAGGGTATGTGGGTTTCCTCACGATGTTTTTCTTCACCGTTAGCAGATGGTAAGTCACTTGGCTAGTACATACAAATTCCACAAAGTGAAATCCACATTAGTACTGCCGGTCGGGATCGAACTCGGACCGCGTGATTTGTACGCCGGTCTCTTATCCATTCAGCCACCATCGCTTTTTCCATTCGGCCACCATCGCTTTTTTGTTAATTTGCTTGAACGCTAGGATCTCAGGAACTACTTGTCCGATTTGAAAAATTCTTTTAGTGTTGGATAGCCTATTTATCGAGGAAGGTTATAGGCTATATATCATCATGCTACGGCCAATAGGAACTGAGCAGTAGCCAAATAAAGAACGACGGTAGCGAAGTCCCCACCGACTTCTAGTAATTTAAATAGCTGACGTGGAGGTATAATATTACAGGTATAAAGATGAAACCGCCTTGTTTAACCAGGACTACAATGGAAGGTAAGTCCTGTCTCCGAGATGATGATTCGTTCACTGTCCCCCTGCACCACAGGCCTTTGTGACGCAGCCATTGTATACGAATGAAATATTCGTTCTGTTATTTTAACGTCATTTACATTGCTATGACGCCAAATATAACAAGAAATATTTTATCTATACTTAATATTATAAAGCTTGAGTAAGTTTGTTTGGTACTGAACCGATTTGAAAAATTCTTTTAGTGTTGAATAATCCATTTATCGAGGAAAGCTATAACTATAACATCGCACTATGGCCAATCGGAGCTGCGCAGCGGCCAAACAAAGAACGAGATGGTAGCAAAGCCCCTATTTTCGACGTAATTACTGCACAGAAAGCTGAGTCAGATTATATTATAGTTTCAAATACATCAGACACTTATTGAAAGATGTAAAACAGAACCTAAATATTTATGATTTTTAAAGTTAAAGTAGTATTATAAATGATATTGTTTAAGAGAGGAAAGAAAGAAAAAACAACATTTGATTCGACCAGCTGTCTGAAACACAATAAAACAAACGGACAATGAAAAATAATAATACTTAAGTAAAGGATTTAATTAGGTGAGGCCTATGTTCAACAGTCGACGTCATTGGGTCAGCCCAAAGACATCCACTGGTGAACATAGGCATCATCATTTATCAGTATGATCGTGATGATGAAAGGATTTAATAAAAACAGGTCAAGTGCGAGTCGGACTCGCGCACCGGTTCCGGACAATTACGCAATTTTTTTATTTTTTATTGGAGCTTTAACTATAAATATTTTTTATTTTTTGTTGGATTGTGTGCTCAGCTGTCGCACATCAACAGAGCCCCGCCTCGGGGGGATCCTACTTCTGGGTTGTTTGAAAAAAAAACAACCCTAACCTAACCGATTCGCGTCGAATTGCCCTGAATCGGGGAATGTTAAGTTTAGCTATCGCACATAAGCCGCTGGAGCTCGACTGCCCTCGCCGTTAGCGCAGATTTCCATCTATAATAGCTCGTATCTCGAAAACGGTGCGTGCTATCACAGAAATAATGAAAATTTGTAGCCACACCCAGAGTACGGGTTATCTATAATATTAAATTAAATCTATAATATTAAAAAGGTAGGTGTTTAAATAACGTCAATCCGGAATAAACTCACTCTTACTTAATTTTCTTAGGCTTATCATTGTATGTACCCCAGTACCAATATTCAGTTATATAACTACACGAGATCGGTTTTCGAATTTTTTTACTTTACTTGTGCAACTTGATATTGCTTCTTGCCAAATTTCATGATTCTAGGTCAATGAGAAGTAAGTATAGATTTCACTTTTTTGATCGTCGAGATAATCGACAAAAATGGAGCAAAAACGGCTTCATCTTTTGATTGCGTTAACTTAGAATTTTGATTTATTTTTCACGCCGAAGGTTTGCAGACCCGAGTATATGATATTAATTTCAGCTTTATACCTCTACGCGATCTTGAGAAAAATATTATTGACAGACGGACAGATAGACAAACAGTCAGACAGAATGGATGATGATGATGGACAACAGAGTGATCCTATAAGGGTTCCGTTTTTTCCTTTTGAGGTACGGAACTCTAAAAAAGAATAACAAAAATAAGAATTATCTCTAATAATATCATAACACTGCTTCGATATGTGCTTGCCTGACGAAAAAGGTCATCATCGGGAATCGTACTGATGGTCTTTTGCATACCATTCGGGAGTCCCGTTACATTATCAAGACAGCAATAAAAACGCACGAAATAGTATTGTTCTAAATGCATTCTCTAAATTTCACGATTCTGAAGCATCGGACAGAAGTACTCTTTTAAACGAGTTATTTTAAGTTGGAATGTTATTCAGGCAAATTATTTACGATTGTTAATGATTCATGGCTTTGACCCTGTTGCGTATTGATAAAACAAATCGATTCAAGAATTCATTCAAATCTCATCACTATTATACCTAATTATTTATAATTGAATTAACAATATCATTCTCAAGTTGACAATAGACTCGCCCCGAATCACCTGACCTAATCATGGCAGGTGATAATTATGTGGATATGATATTTCTCTGCTTACTTTTTCAGGGTTAAGCTGACAATGGACTCGCTTCAATTACCTGACCTAATCATAGTAGGTGATATGTGGATGTGATGTATCTCTGCTTACCTTTTCAGAGTTAAGGAGCTATGTGCCTCATCTATGAGAGGTCTTCGGCAACTTCTACTCTCTATTTTATTAATTGTCTCGAAGGCGCAGCAAGATTTGTAAGTTGCTGTGCAAGAGCTCCCGGGTTCGATTCCCGGGTCAAATGAAAATGTTATGGGGTTTTCTCTCATGAAATTCGTCGATTTAAAAAACGAACATGAAATTTGGCAAGAGCAATATTAAGTTGCACAAGTAAAGGAAAAAAATCCGAAAACTGTACTCTGTACTTTTATCACAGAATTATTATTAGTACTATATTGATAGAGGTTTACAATGATAAGCTTAAAAAAATTTTGGATGATGGTTGCGTTTTGTCATTGGGCTGATATGATGATGAAGGAATCATCATCATCATAAACACGATGACTATATAACTACCAGAGTTGGTGATCATTGTATTAGTATAATTTCAGGACACAATCAGTAGCACTTAAAACTTGATAGTACTTACAGATACAATTAAATAGTCAAATACCAAACTTAATACGTCATTAAAATTAAATTAAAACAACCATTACTATTACAATATTCCAAACGGACTGTTGAATAGAATAAAATAGCAGAACTTCTCAACACCTGTTTTATAAACTTCTCATTTTAAGACGCTCATTTTGAATTGAGGCAATTTTAAACACATCTTCATTTAACCCAAACACAATCATGTTTTGTAGAACAAAAGCGTCGCCGCACGGTGTTAGCCACGGTTAAAAAAAGGGCTATTATGATTAAACTAAGTACTAAATTTAGTTCTACTACTAGTTACCGTACTAAATTAAAAGCTGTTACCATATTTTTACTAAGACATTACCCATTTAACTAAGTTTTTTTAGTCAAATTACGTACTTTAATACAAAAAAAAATACATTTGCAATTGCTATTACTAAAATTTGTAAATTACAAAATGGTGAAAATATCTAAATAAAATAACCACGAAGCCTAAGGTGGGAGCTTCGTTTCGCTTCGCTCGGCGTTCTAACCTAACTTATCCATGTCAGATCCGCCCAAAAAGGAGCAAAGAACATAATCACCCACAAGCTTGGTTTTATTTGGGTAACGCATTCGCATTAATTGGTAAACATTTACCTACTTAATTTGGTGCACATTTACTAAATTTGGTCCACGCATCACTCAATCAGATACACATACTTATTTATTTAGACATACGTATTTTGGTTCGTTTCATATTTTGGTATACGTTTTTTTTGTGTAACATTTGGTATGGAGGTAGGTGAGGTAACGTCTTGGATTAAAATAATGGCATGTTTTTTCAAACCGCGGCACTTCACGCAACTAATAATTAGTGTTATAGATGCGAAAGTTTGTGTGGATGTTTGGATGTTTGTCTGTCACGAATAAACCATTGAATGGATTGTCATGAAAATTTACAGTAATTTACTTGAGACATCTGAATAATAAATAATAGTGTATGGAAGATTTTTTTTAACAACGCCGCTAGCAGAGACTAGTTTAACTCTTAATGTAAAACTTCTATAATTTAATTATGCAGTAAGCTTTTAGCAACATTATGAAAATAGTATTCCATCTGTTCAAGTTTTTAAAATGAAATACGCCTGCCATATTATAATTGCAATGCACTTAGCTGCTGTTAAAATTGTATGATAACATCGTAGTACAAACTTGCCTAGAATATCTTCATAAAGTTTTACTGCAACAAATTTGCAAAGTAGCAGCGTTATCGTTGATAACTACCTACTATTTACGTTGCATGTTCCAAAGAAAAATGTTGCAAGATTATTCGTTATTTTTACAATATTCTATCTTAATACCATTAACACAAGATGGAAATTGCAAAATGTAGTCTCTTTAGTACCTTTCTCTAGCACGATACAGTATATGCAGTATACCCAAAGCATACTGGACACAACCGTAGCTAACAAATATCATTATTTTCTAACATATGTAGCTATCATTATCGTCCTATATTGCTCCCACACTTAGGTATGTATTGCTATGATGAATTATCCAGGCGTTTGTATCCAACAAAATAATTTACTAAAAATTTTATATAATTAGTTCTTAATGCGATGGTGGCTGAATGGATAAGGGACTGGCGTGCAAATCACGCGGTCCGAGTTCGATCCCGACCGGCACCAATACGGTACCAATGTGGATTCCACTTTGTAGAATTTATATGTACTAGTCAAGTGACTTACCATCTGCTAACGGTGAAGGAAAACATCGTGAGGAAATCCACATACCCTAGAAGAAATTCTATGAGTATGTCTGATCCACCATCCCGCACTAGGCCAGCGTGAGTGGATTATGGCCTTAACCCTCTCAGCTCTCTAGTTAGAGGAGAGGAGACCCGAACCCAGCAGTGGGACTGGGTTGCTGATGATGATGATGATGAGTTCTTAATGCTAAGGTTGTCCTAACCACCGATGTATGTGAATTTATAGACAAGAATTCATACCTAATAAACTACGTAGATCAAAATTTTAAAATATGCGCTGTCTTTTATCCGCTTTTATGAGAAAAGCAACGTGACTGTCATTTTAAGAGCACAATAAAATACCTTGTAAGTCTCCCGGTATATTCGTTTTACTCTTGAGCCTCGTCCTCTGAATTCACGTAAATAAAAAGTGAAGTGTTACCCGTATTATGGGAGTAATAATTATAGTAAAATGGCACTAACTAATTTGTAGGCGATGATATTTTTTTTGTAATTTTAATTATGTAACAGTTTATATTATTTTTTGGCAAGTCTATTTTCTTTTACTTTTCGGCCTATCGAAATAGCGACTTGCTTGTTTTTCGCAATCAATGGCCTATCTATGGCCACGGTTGGCAGTTACCACATAGCATCAGGTAGGCCGCATACTCGAATGGCAACAAAAAAATAAATTAAATAATGCCTTTCTCCCTTAAGGTGCCTGTTCCGATACGCCTTCTCCGTATATTTTACTAGCGCTATTGTTACGGAACCCTAAAAAAGTCATCTTATCAACAATTTCCATAAGGAACGATAGTAACGGCACACTCCAACCCTTTAAGCTAGCTAAAAGATGAGCTCTCCCTTACCCTTAATAAATTCTCTCTTAAACATACATCTTGACACCTTTCTTTAATAGTATACTAAATATTTCCTTGAGAAAACGTACTATTTTTGTGACAGGTAAATTTAGGAGACAGCCTTTACATAAGGACGGTAAAAATGCTATCAATTCTGCTTCGCAAACGCCATAGAACGCACATAGATTTTATTTTTCGACAGAACGTGTGGCTTAGTTTACGACTCTTCGTTTTATCCTCGTAAAAATAATGTTCTACTCAATTTTTTCTGGAAAAATATAACTATGAATTTCAATGAAATATGTTTGCGAGAGACAACTGCGGTTTGTGGTTTTATTGTATGCCAAATAAGCGGGTGTTGCTTCGAAAACATACGTAAATACACGTTGCATTGAACCGTTGTTGTGGCAAAGTAAAAAAGCTGTATATTATATTATACACAAATTTCTTTTCTTTACTCTCTTCTCCTCACGGAAAAAAAACCTGTGTCCTTATTTCACCCTTCAAATATTTACATGCAAAAAAGAAAAAGAAATTATTTATATTATTATTTTCTAAAGGAAAATCTAATACCATTATAAACGACACAGGAATCGATCTCAGGCCCTCATGCCAACAAGGTAGTTGAAAATAATATATTAAGCAAGTATAAATTCAACACAATTCTCTTAAAATCGCGCAGTAATTCTTCAAAAGCCATTTTAAGTTGAGAACTTATATTAAAACGTCCATAAAAATTTACTCTAATTAAACACTGGTCCAACATTTTTCACTTCTTTACTTGCTTAACAAACTCACATAACGTCGCACTCAAAAACTAACCTTGTTCGTCTGAAGTAAGACTGAAAATCGATCGTGGAGTGGATGTTCTAACAAAATAGGCCACGACTCGAAGAGCACTTGGACGATAAGAGGCAGCTAACATCGAGGGTTGGAAGAGTTCTTTATAAATGCAAGTCATAGGGTTTTGTTGCAGGGTGTATTCAAGCATTGTTCAAATCACTTGAGACTGCGATGGACATAGCTGAAAAGTGAATTTTGATGTATTAATGGTAAGTGTATGAACATAAAAACTGTTACTTTTGTAAATGTGAAAGTTGGTTTTGATACTATATACCCAATAATGTCCCACTGCTGCTGGGCTCGGGTCTCCTTTCCTCTATCAAGAGAGCTGAGGGGATTTAGTTTATAATCCACACACACTGGCCTATTGCGTGGATCAGACATGTCAATAGAATTTCTTCTAGGATAAGTGGGTTTTCTCACGATGTTCAATTGACTAGTACATGTGCGTCACCTATAGCGGTTCATCATCAGCAACCCATTAAGTCCCACTGCTGGGCTCGGGTCTCCTCTCCTCTAACTAAAGAGCTGAGAGGGTTTAGGCCATAATCCACTCACGCTGGCCTAGTGCGGGTTGGTGGATCAGACATACTCATAGAATTTCTTCTAGTGTATGTGGGTTTCCTCACGATGTTTTCCTTCACCGTTAGCAGATGGTAAGTCTCTTGACTAGTACATATAAATTCCACAAAGTGGAATCCACATTGGTACTGCCGGTCGGGATCGAACTCGGACCGCGTGATTTGCACGCCGGTCCCTTATCCATTCGGCCACCATCACTTTAGCGCTATAGCGGTCGCTATAGCGGTTGCCAACTGAAAATCAGCGCTGGGTACTATTTGCCCAGCCCATGCTGAGATGGCGGCCTTTTTCGGTGGGGCTTGCAGAACAGCATACCTTAAACCATTACACCACATTTATTTAATAGTTTAATTTTTTTTTTATTTCTTTTTTTATTTATTTCTCTCATGTTCGTATTATTATTTTTTATATTGATCTATGTCTTTTTTTTGTTCTCAGTGTGTTGTTTTTGTTGGCCCTAAGCCGAAATAAATGATTTTTCTTTCTTTCTCAGTGTAATTCAGATTGGTACTTTCGCTCAAAATCAAACTCGGACCGCATGATTTGCATGACGGCTACTTTATCCATTCAGCCACAACCGCTTGATACTACACGGTAACAAAATTTCTTACGGTTGGCTTGGTGGTAAGCAGTTACTTTATCTTATGGACACTTGCAATACTGCATGCGTGTTACTGACCCTTTAAGTATCTATTTACTTCCATTGAAGGTTACTGTACCCTAAAAGGAAAATTATAGTATTACCAGTTTTAGTATTCGGGACCGTTTTCCTTCCACCAACAATAAAAATAAAAGAATTTAGCGCCGTGAATGAAAATTCGTTGATGTTTGAACAATTCTAAGTTCCAAGGCACCAGAAACACTAAAAGTTCCAACAAAACTTCTAACAAGTCAATTTGGACAACTTTGGGTGTTTCTTTCTAAACCTGTGCCACTAGTTCTGTCGATGACTTTGCTCGACTTCAATCGATCGTTTATCTGTTTATTTCTACTGGGATAATTGATGCTTAAGAAACTTTTCAGATGCCTCGGTGGTACAGCGGCAGTGTTACGTTTGCAGTTTCTGAGGTCTCAGGTTCAATTAATAGTCCGGAACAAACATTTTTATGATCTACAAATGTTTGTTTCGGAGTTAGGTTATGGCCTTTTTTATGTTAGAAATCATCAGGATAAAATAAGTGTGAAAGTAAACAGAAATGCATCCAATACGGATCCGGGGCTGGTCTCTTTGTAATAGCATAGGTACTCATACAAATAATAAAGATTCTGTACTGTAATATAAAACTTTTACGTAAAAACATATACATAGTTGTGTATTGCGGGTATTGTCTCAAAAACATTTTTTGTATCTATCTGTTCTTCATCTATATAAAATTGTGAATAACTGTAATTGGTCGTTAGCTAGTAATTTCAATGTGTTAAATAATTGTTATTAGACTGTTGTTATTCCTAAATCTAAAATAAATAAAAAAAATAAACAAGTTCCTGAACGAATACAATCTCACAATTAAGAAGAACTGAAAACAGGATTTGTTTTCTAACGAAATCCACACAGTCAAGTTTACAAAACAGAAAAATAATTACAATACTTATTTGTTCGAACAAAAGAGAAATTAAGAAAGTCTTAAACTTTTCTTGAACACAATTTTTATATATAAATACTCAGCGTTTGACCCACAACTCAATGTTCGATACAACTCATAAATAAAAGTTTAACAATGAAAGACCAAAATGTTTTATTCGGAAATTTCCTCGAACTGAACTCAAATTAAAACTTTTGTGTGTTTGACGATGCTCTTTGTGTTTAAATAATTATAAATAATAAATAAATGAGAACGTCATGGATCTGTTCGCGATAACATGAAAAGATTCTTTATTTTCCCCCACTTTCGATGTCTGTTTTTTTTTGTAGTGGCTACATAATAAATAAAATAAAATTAAAATAAAAAAGCCATATATATAAAGCCTATAAAAATATATAAAAAGCCATACATACTTTATATCAGTTTTACAATATATTAAATTAATATGGTTTTAATACTTTGGAAAAATTTTAATAACACAAAAAAACTATTAGTAAGAACCCCTCTTTTCCAAGGTGAAGGCCTCCTCTAGAGATTTCCATGTGTCTCTATTCCTTGTGTTCGTATTAGTCTGGCTATGTCCAGTCCACCGCCATTTGAGCTTTTTGCAGTAGCATAGAGCATCGGTTATTTTTGTTCTTTTCCTTATGACTTTGTGATTATTTTTTTAGTTTTCTAACTTTCAATAGACTTCTCTCCATACCTCTTTGACAGGAGTGGCTTATATAAGTATTTATTCGAATAAATGACTGCCTTAGTAACGCGCCTTAGTAGTTTTATACACTACCGCTGCGCTATCAAGGCAATTTCTGAGGTCTTTGGTTCAGTTCCCGGTCGGAACAAATATTTGTATGATTAGCAAATATGTTTTTCGGAGGTTGGGTGTCTTTCTATGTATAATACGAGTATGTATGTATTTAGAAATGTATTTATGTATGTTTATCAGTTATCTAGATCCAATACAAGCTTATATTAATTTACTTTAGATGGCTCTATGTAAAATAACGTTGGAAAACCTATTACAAAAATTAAGGTAAATAAAGAGTTATTATGAGTTATTTTAAAAAGAGAAAAGGCTTAAGGATTCTTATTCATCAAAATCACCCCCTCGTCATCATTTTAATGGCATGTTGTCTGCCTAGTGTAAATGCAGCAAGCTGATTTTAAAGTATCCTTTATGAGTAATTTATAGACTAATGTAAAAATGAGTTCTATTCTAGATGCCACAAATTCGCTCGCTGTGGTGAAATTAGGTGAGACTTTTGTCTAACAGTGGATGTCATTGGGCTGATATGATGGTGATGATTCTAGATGGCCCTCGAAAATGAACTTGTAAATCAATAACCTCTTCCATTTTTAAAGTCGTTTAATAAAATGAAAGACAATAAATAAAAACTTGATAGAAAATAGAAATAAATAGCACCTGTCTTTAAACGCGGTCAAACCAATAAATAGATCTTGAATAAAAAACTCCTTATTTCTAGACGAATATCTAACAATATACTGGAAGGATATTAATGATACTTTGAACGTGTCGGCTCTGACAGGTTATATAAATAACTGTTTTTCAACGAAAACGTTATATAAATGTTCGGAAACCGATGGAGAGAATGTTTTTTTTATAAAGAGAATATTTTTTTTTTCGTAAAGATGTTTTTTTTGTGGTTTTTGAATAAGGTATCGTGATATAAACTTCATTGCAGTGTAAGCCCTAATACATATTTGAGGGACAAAATAAATAAACAAATAGGACAAAAATAAATATTTGAGTCATTGACAGGAACCATTAATTCATTCAATTATATTATCATACACAAACACTTAAAAAAAACCTGCTCAAGTCAGTTATTTATTTTTTCCTGGATTTACGAGAAAATCTGTTAAAATGTACACCGTATTTAATAGCTTAATTTTAAATATAATTATTAAATATGCAATAAAATTGAAAGAAATAACTTTAGTTTAAATTATATTATTAACGATAGGTACTTATGATAACAATTATGTAATATTTGCATGCCAAAACTGGTGAAATATGAGAATCTAATTTTTATTTTGTAACAGCATCTTTGTACCATTTTTCTCGCAAATAAATTTATTTTATCTTTTATCTTAATGATTGTAAAAGTTAAAACAAATAAAATTTGGAACATTAAATTTTTCTTTTACTACATTTTCTTATCTGGATTAATAATTAAGAAGCTATGTTATGATAAATACTGTTTCACAAGTTTTTAATACCAGTTTAAAAGTAACGGACACAACATCGCAAAAGACATCCTTTAAAACCAGCCCCTTGTGAGACATTACTTATTTTTATAGGCATCTTTGCCTCCCCTTATTTTCTTACTATATTAGGAACCGTAGGTTGTGTATTTTTAGCTACATAACCGTATATTCTCGAAATGGAACACATTACATGTTACGACTGCCTTGCTGTCGTGACTAAGAATAAGCCACTACACTTAGAAACAACTACTTGAATATTCTTAAAGTATGATTGCATTGGTATTTCTGGAAGGTTTTGGAATCTGAAATATATTGATATTAATATCTGTTATTAATATCTGTTATAAAATTAATGTTTATTAATTCTTTAAATAATTTAAAATTACTTAATTTAAAATACCACGACGGTGGCATATAGACGTGCGGTCCGCCTGATGGTAAGCGGTTACCGTAGCCTATGGGCGCCTGCAATACCAGGGGCATCACGAGCGCGTTGCCGACCCTATTCACTCCTTTTTTCAAGAACCCCATACTGTAGTCCCTTGGGAAAACCTCGTTAGGGAGTTCATTATATTAATTATATTATTTATTCTTTGGAATACATAATATCAAATCCACATCTCAACCCGTGGGTGTCGTACAAGGCGACTAAAGGAGTAACATTATGCAGACAAGAGCACTGTGAGAAAAGGATTAAGGATTACATTAATAGGAATAAGGATTACATTCATACAAGGCAAAACCTTAATGACGGATTAAGGATACATAATGTCACTGCCCCATTTCAACCCATGGATGTTTACCACCCACTTGACGCTGACAAGAGTACTACGAGAAAAGGAAAATTCGAAACAAATCCTATATCAACCCGTCTGGCCAGTGTGGTATAGTAGGCTAAATCTCCTCCACATCCTTTGGAGGAGACTCGTGTCCAGCAGTGGGCCATTTATGATAAATGATAAATGATATTTTTATTCACACAAGAATAGAGTTACAAGGTTGTTAACATTATTACAGTATGTACAAGTCTATCTTGCCATAATAGGGCATGCATTATCATTTATGGGTTGTAATGATGATGAATCATTCTATGGAGAAACCCGCAGTGAGCGAGTCCGACTCACATTTGACCGTTTTTTTTTTTTTGCAAAATAAATATTATTTAACCGAGTCCTTATCCTAAGCCTTTGATCTATTCCCTTGTTAGCGGTAACCTCTCAAGGTATTGTTCAACCAAATTCGACAATTTCTCCCGTATATGCAAAAGGTATATCAAAGAGCTTTTTCTTTGATAGTGCAATCTTTTGTTGTGCTCATTAGAAGTTAAGCTTGTTAGTAGTTTGGGTGAAGTGGCATTCGTTAGATATGACTTCTAAAGGTGATGCGGAAAATGAGTGCATATGTTGACGAGCAAAGATATCATTAGCTTTTCTCAAGTGGGTTTTACAGCATTTAATTTTTGTATATTATATAAAAAAGTGAATTATAAGCCATCGTTATTCATCTGGTTTTAGGATTTTTTACATCGCATCAGCAATCACCAATATAGTAATAATATAATAATAATAATATTTTACCACATTCATAGAGCGATCTAGTCCCAAATAAAGCAATTATATTTGCTTGTGTTATGGGTACTAAACAACTAATATACATACTACTTGTATACATTTCTTTTTTTTGTTTTTTTTTAGTATATAACATAGTAGATAACATTTTCCAGCCAGTAAAATAGTCAAATACCAAAAATAAAAAAATATACATTAAAAGGATTCCAATCCTAAAAACTTCTAGAAACTACTACCATGGAATGGTAGGAACTTCATTTGAATTTGTAGTACGAGAAGTACGAAACAAAGTACGCCTACCTAGGTACTGCCAGGAGTCATGTTACGTAGAACCGGCACTGAATATTCATGAATACTCAACGCTTTTTAAATATTCAACAAAAGCTGGATTCGGTAGAACATTTGTATCGTGAAATCATGCAACAGGCGACGAACGTTTGTAAATATTTACTTACCTTATATGCCTATTAACATTAGGTACAGCAACAGAATTGTCCCCTGAAGCAACAAGAAGAGTTGTATTATTTTGCTAGCATGTAAAATATGTATTTGTATTGGACACCTGACACGACACGATCCGTTTCTAAAAAACATCATAAAAGGAAAGAGAGGAAAAGGTAGACCAAGGAGGACATTTATTAAATAGATCAAGGAGAAGGTACGGGTGATGTCGTATCAGGAGGTGAGAGAAATGGCAGGAAAAAGAGAGAATTGGAAATTACTCCAGCTCTTAAATAAAGAGAGAGAGAGATATGTATTGCAGTATGTGGGCTTACTCTGAAGAAGAGGAAGCCCCCAGTAGAACATTTATAATTTGGCCGTATCAATTAACTTGGCGGAAATTGGGTGAGGCCTATGTTCAACAGTGGACGTCATTGGGCTGATATGATGATGATGATGATGAATTAACTTGAACGAAATTAAATTGCTATTAAAATTCCCATGACCTTTAAGTAAGTATTATATAAAAAAAATATCCTGAAAATCGAGAATAATGCCAATAATCATACCAAATATAAGATTTTAATACTTCAAAAATGAACCGATTACCGAGACCTTTATCCTGAGTAAATACTCGTATACCAAAAATTGGACCTTAATACTGCCTTAACAATTAAAAACAGTTCAACGTGCGTGCTTAAGTTTAGAGAGAAATGTGTCTAAATACATCAGTCTTAGAACCATTTTCCAAAGACTTGTGAAATGCAATTACGACGTTCTTGTTTAGCACGGCAGAATAATCCTCAGGAAATATTCAAAAACTTTATACTTGGGTTAGGAGTAGGAGATTGTTTTATTGGACGTATAATTATGCAAGGTATACATCAGGATCAGTGATAAGTCCAGTCGAACGTAGCAAGATTAAATACAAGTGTTACATATCGTAATAATTGAATTTATACGATTTGATAGTAGCTTTATAATGAGCTATTCACTTTGTAAGTACATAACTTTAGGACTGGCTTGTTGGTCTAGTGGTTAGTGACCCTGACTGCTAAGCTGGAGGTCGTGGGTTCGATCCCCACCCAGGACAAATCTTTGTGTGATGAGCATAAAGGTTTGTTCTGTGTCTGGGTGTAATTTATCTATAATAAAAATGTATTTAAGTAGTATATCAGTTGTTACCCATAACACACATATAAATACAGTTGCTTGCTTTGGGACTAAATGGCGCTGTGTGAATTTGGTAGAATATTATTATTATTATATTTTGACTGTCACCGTGGCGCAGTGGTTAAGGTGGTCGCCTCGCCACTACATCGCCGTATTGGGTGACGTGGGTTCGATTCCCACACGAGACAAATATTTGTGTGATTCATAGATATTTGTTTCTAGTCTGGGTGTACTTTGTGTCCGTTAGTTTCATGTTTGTAAAGCTCCCAGCGACACAGGGCTTGTTCCCTAGTGCGGGCGTTGTATAAAAAAAAAAGAAAAAAACAAGAAAAAAAAAAAATAAATTATAACATAGCATCACGCCTTTTTCCCCCAAGGGGTAGGCAGAGGTGTTTCACAACCACAATTCGGCAGCTATGTTTGGTCCCATGAAATAGTGGGCGAGCCTATTTTCATCAACCAGGGACATTTGTTTACCAAACTCCGGGAAAATCTCAATGCTGGTATTTCATGTTAGAAAAGCCCAATTTCATTTTCACCCGACCCGGGAATCGAACCCGGGACCTCTTGCACAACAGTCGTATACACTTCCCGCTGCGCCACCGAGGCAGTTGTAAGTTTGTAACTTGTTGCTTAAGGTCTGCTCAGCCTTGTCAAGTTGGCTACCTCTGATGTAGTATGGTATGTAAGTATAGTATAGTGTCTGTACCATTCTATGATATTTAAATTATAACCAATTGAGGGGGAGAAAGATAATCCCCAAATAAACAAAAACCTTTTCGTTTCCTTAGAAGAAACAACTGCGTAATTTAAATTTGATTTTCTTGATATTTTAATTAAACATAACCAGGCAAGCCGACCGGCATCCTTGTCTGACCCAACAATGACGTTGGAGTGAATAATTTAAATTAAAAATGGTGACTTCAAAAGGTGGATTTTGTTTTACCCTGCCATTATTTATGTGGTGGAAAATTTTGATAAAAACGACTTGTTTTTGTAAGGTAAAGTAAGGTACTTCGAATTGAAGGGTGTTTTGGAAGCTGTAGAAAACTTTGTCGCTGTCATAACAAAATGGATGTTAAAATTAAGACTTCTGCATTAATTTTAACTATAGATTTGAAGGTTGATGAGGATAAATGGTGTTCGGATGTTTTTGAGCAAAAAAATTCAATTCTCACGTCCAAATCTACTGCATAGACTTTGATGCAACAAGGCTTCTAGGCTATTACCTTTCATTACGATTATTTGTTCACACGTGGTACACGAGTAAAATAAAATTTATTTATAAGCGTGATAATTATACTTCAAACGTTTTCAAGTATTGAAAATTCTTCCGTGATCATGACGCTTGCAACACCCGCACCCGCGCCGATTATATCAAATAAATATCGGTATCTCAAAAATTATATTAAAAATATATATTGTAGATTATTATATTAGTAATAAAGTAAATTTTTTAACATAAATTACCTATAATATTAAAGCGATGGTGGCTGAATCGATAAAGGACCGGCGCGCGTGCAAATCACGCGGTCCGAGTTCGATCCCGACCGGCAGTACCAATCTGGATTCCACTTTGTGGAATTTATATGTACTAATCATGTGACTTACCATCTGCTAACGGTGCAGGAAAACATCGTGAGGAAACCTATATACTCTAGAAGTAATGCTATGAGTATGTCTGATTCACCAACCCGCACTAGGCCAGCGTGAGTGGATTATGGCCTAAACTCTCTCAGTTCTCTAGTTAGAGGAGAGGAGACCCGAGCCCAGCAGTGGGACTTAATGGGTTGCTGATGCTGAAAGCAATTATGCATTTTCATGTAAAATAAATAAAAACAATAATAAATTAACAGCTGGCATAAAATAATTGAATATTAAATAATATGAGAGACCTTATGATAACATATAACATGTGTACATTCATAATATTACTTAAACGGAGTCTAGTTTATACAAGGAGTATAATTAATCAAGGGACGTTGCCATAGCAGCTTTTCAAGATGGTGGAACACCAAATTGCTTTGTAAAGAAGATAATGGACTAATACATTTATGCAACATAATATATTTTAGTGAGAAAACAACGTGTTGGTAATTTATACGTGACTGTTAGCTTTGGTGTTTAAGTCTAAATTTAAGCTAGGGTTCTTGATAGATCAAATGAGCCCAAGCCAAGATTTTTTATTTAAGAGGGTTCATTCAGAGGAATGGTAATCTCGCAATTTTGTGTCATATTTCGTGATTTTCGATTTCTATTATTTAATTGGAGCTATTTTTTTTTAAATGTTTTCAATACACTTTATATTGTTTTATGGTATTGTCCGGGTAGTTGGAGACCTGGAGACCTGTATTACAGGGTTTCCTAGTGCAGGCTCCAGTCTGCATCACCAAAACCTCTTATATACTCACCTTTCTATAAATATGTAGGTAATAAATAAGTAAATGCAGAAAGAATTTGTCATCAAAAATCGATGTACTCATTATATTAATATGTACTCATTATTGTACTTGTATTATAATTGTTTGGAGAAAATAAATAATTAAACGATTATGAAACAATATCTATGAATAACACAAATAGTTATCTAGTGTGAGTATCGCATCCACGTCACTAAGCGCGGCGATGTTAGTGGCAAAACGATACCATTACACCACAGAAAAGAAAAGATCTTTATTTGTTTGCACACAACATTTGTAAAAACACATTAAGAACAAAAAAACATGGTTTTATACGTATAATATAAACATATATTATATACGTAATAAAAATTACTAATAATAATCAATGTAATGTAGAAATAATTTAAATACTAGAAACCATTTAAATAATTGGCAACATTATTAGTGCCACTTTGCCATATGACAGCTGTCAGGTGGTGCCACGTCATAACACGTCACGTAGGTAAGCAGACAGCAATTTGACCTAAACATACACAATTATTATCATCATCAGCAATCCATTAATGTCCCACTGCTGGGCACTCTCTCCTCTCCTCTATCTAGAGAGCTGAGAGGGTTTAGGCCATAATCCACTCACGCTGGCCTAGTACGGGTTGGTGGATCAGAGATACCCTTAGATTTTCTTCTAAGGTATTTAGGTTCATGCTCACAGTTTTTTTCCTTCACCGTTAGCAAATGGAAAGTCAGATGACTAGTACATATAAATTCCACAAAGTGAAATCCACATTGGTGCAGCCGCGATGCCGGTCGGAATTGAACTCGGACCGCATGATATGTATGCCGGTCACTTATCCATTCGGCCACCATCGCTTTTCTCTAATGCATAAATACTATGTTGATACATTCATACATAACAAGTTAATTAAAAGATTAGATTAGAAAGATTCTAACACAGTTTCTATTAAGAATATTATGTAGACAATAACATACATAGCATCACGCCTTTTTCCCCGAAGGGGTAGGCAGAGGTGTTTCACACCCACATTTCGCCAGCTATGTTTGGTCCCATGAAATAGGGGGCGAGCCTATTGTCATCAACCGGAAACATTTGTTTACCAAACTCCGGGAAAATCTCAATACTCGAATTTCATGATAAAAAAACCCAATACCATTTTCACCCGACCCGGGAATCGAACCCGGGACCTCTTGCACAGCAGTCGCATACACTTCCCGCTGCGCCACCGAGGCAGACAATAACATGATTATATATGACTGCTTGAAATTCGGCCCATAACACACGGAAGAAGGGCTACCATGCAACATAAACCTTAATCAAATACGTGACGAGAATACCTGCAGTACAGAGTATGTCTTACAAATGAATGTACATACCTGTTTGTGTTGAACTGTCTCAATGGTGCAATGGGAATGTCATAGGTCCAAATTTAGAATCCCAGGTCGAGGGCTTTTCTATTATAAAACTCTTATTAGCTTGTGGTCTGGATTGTATCTGGTTAATGACTCTACTCGACTTCTATCTCATGGGACCTAACATAATTGACGATATATAGGTATAATGCTTCTCTACCTATCCCTTCAGAGATAAAAGGTGTGACACGATGATTTTTTTAATTTCTTTTTAAGAATAAAATATCATTACGCCGAACTGTAAACGGAAAGGATCTTTTTTGATAGGGACAAAATAAAAAATGTCTTTTCATTTTACTACCTAAATACAGTGCCTGTGTTAATTGAAAAATAATCTTACTAATATATAAGGTAGTATTATGGATGTATGGTGTTTGTTACTTAATGACGTCATAATCTGTATGACATTAAGCACACAGATAAGATTATAGTCTGTAATAGCACATAGGCCGACAATAGCATTCACCGACATAACACACGGACGGAGCCGCGGGTGTATACCAGTTAATGGTATGTGATTTACAGCCAGCTTTGTACCATAAGTAGTTGTTTTTTTTTTGGAATGGAAAAAAAATAATTAAGTGGCAAGTTTCGTCTAGTACAAAATTAAAAACGAATACCTTAAACGTTACTGCGTGAATCTCAGAAATATACAACGTTTTTAACTATGAAAGCCTGTTAAGCAGGCTTCCAAGAACCAAACTCAAGTAGTCAAGGTTTTAAAAAGCTTTCCCAGATACAATTCCAGAACAAGAATAGGCAATATACCCAAGATTAACCTTTCGGTTTGTGAGTGGGGACTCAGCTATATTCTGTAGGAGTCATTTACGGCTACTTAGCCGTAAGTCTGCCACAATGAACCACCAGACAAGGTTGGGTTATTTTAAGATAACAATACCTTGCGAATGGGAGGATAGCACGCGTCAACACTGGGTCGGACTTAGATATTTGTTTATTTTATTATAAATGCTTTGCAATTTTTCATGTGAATTAAACATAATGACCGTTTAGTTATTTGAAAAATTTTACTACTGTTTGACTAAACGTATGTATGAATATACCGGTAGCACTTAAAATCTAATAAAAGGGTAAGTGTCATAACTACTAAACCCGCATTGGAACAGGCTGTATGGATTCTGGCCATCGTCTCAGCTCTCTTGATGGAGGTCAGCAGCCACTAAGGTTGTGATGTTTATTATAAAATTAAATAAATGATGTCATCGTTCATCAATTTACATTATGTTAATTATCGACAACTTCAAGCACCATACATAAACAATTCTGAGCCATTTGAATTTAGCTAACAATAAGAGCTCGCGATGCAATACACTGAAAATAATTTTGATCGCACGTCAGCGTCTACTCAGAATGTCGATATGGTCGTTGTCATTTTCAAACATTTGACAACGGTATCGAAATGAACTACCAATCGAGTGGCAAGATTCCGATTTACGCGATTGATATGAAACAATCCCAGAAATACATACATCATCATCATATCAGCCCAACGATGTCCACTGCTGAACATAGGCCTCACCTAATTTACGCCACTGCGAATGGTCCTGTGCCGCCTGCAACCAATACATATAACCAATATATACGAGTAGGTAAATATTATATTTGCTAAAAAAAAATTTTGCAGTTTCTGTTTTGATATTATAGGAATCACAGAACAAATTTCAACGTACCTCTTATACTTACCCAAAAATATTTACCATATCTTAGATTAAATAATAATAAATAAAATAAAATAAATAAGCTTTTTATTCAGACATTGCAAAGATTGTACATATATATTATGTTTTATTCTTACATTTATGACTAATTTTATTATCTTAGATTAATAGGTTTCAAATAATTTTCAAGTCCGCCCCTGTTCGTCTTGTGCTAATACCCGTTACGGGAACATTGCTCATATATCACAGGCAGCCAGCACTGAGACTCACACATTAGACAACTACATAGAAACACATATTAAATATTATATACATACAAACAGAATCAGGTGTAAGACTGCTTGCTGAAGTAAATTTAATTTTACACGAACGTTCAACCAAACACTATTACTATTAGTACTAGCTTCCACCCGCTGCTTCGCCCGCCTGGTATGTATAAACCTTCCTCTTGAATCACTCTATCTATTAAAAAAACCGCATCAAAATCCGTTGCGTAGTTTTAAAGATTTAAGCATACATAGGGATATAGGGACAGAGAAAGCGACTTTGTTTTATACTAAGTAGTGATAGGTGATATTATCCCTATTTCAACCCGCCTGGCCAGCGTGGTATAGTAGGCTAAATTCCCTCCACATTTTTTGGAGGAGACCCTTGCCCAGCAGAGGGATGTTTATGGGTTGAAATGATGATGATGATGATGAGATAATATTATGATCAGTTCTAATATTTTAAAGCTGAAGAGGTTTTTGTTAATTTGAACGCGCTAATCTCAGGAACTACTGGTCCAATTTGATAAAATAGTATAGTTTTGGATAACCCAACTATCGAGGAATGCTATAATTATAACATCACGCTATAACCAAAAGGCGCTAAGTAGTGGCCAAACAAATATCCACCAGAGCAAAGCCCCAGTCAACAACTAGTAGCGTATAAATCTATACTAATATTATAAAGCTGTAGAGTTTGTTTGTTTGGTTAAATGCAAGGATCTCGGGAACTACTGGTCTGATTGAAAAAAACCTTTTAGTGTTGGATAGTTAATAAACCTTCCTCGAGAAATGGGCTATCCAAATGGATATCCATTAAATAATATGAAATGAAATGAAATCTCGTTTATTCATCTAGGTTACAAGGTAACACCTATGAAAGTCACAAGAATGTAACAGGTTATCAGAAAAGTAGTGTCAGCAAATTTGCCTACGACCAATAAATATTCCTATTGGATATCCATTAAATATTCCTATTGAAAGGATAGGCTATATACCATCACGCTACGGCCAATAGGAGCTGAGCAGCGGGCAAATAAAGAACGAAGGGAACGAAGCCCCGAGTGACTTCTAGTTCTTACATAAAAAAAATCCAAAAGAATATACTCAAACACCGTAAAATTGAAGAACTATACTCAAAATTGGATTGAAAAACTCCTATGGAACCATTAAATAGTAAAAGTCAGTCCAGTTCAGTTCCTCTCATACGAACTTAGCAACTTAAACAGAATGGCTCGCAACTTTATTAAGTTAGCTCCGTACATATTTGGAACTCTAGAATGTTCCAAGATGAATTACAAACGTAAGTCACGGAAATTAAATTTCAGATATAATATGTTTTACTGAGATGAAATACGAGTAGTATCTTGGGAAAGTAGAACTCAAGGTAGTGAGTAACTTAGTTGAATAGACATCTATACTTTAGAGTTATAAAGGTGTTTGTTTGGCCAAATCTCAGCAACTACTGATTCGAATAAAAAAAGCTATTGCATAGCATTTTTTATCAACTTATGCAATTATAATATTTTTATATTATAATTGAATAAAATTTTTATTTACTTTCACACAAACAGCTGCTTACGTATTCGTCCGATTTCGGAGCAGCTCGTCACGATTCGTGCGAGCTTCGTACAGTCTACAGTTCATACGTCTAGTCGCACGCACACAAACACCGTGCCGAACAGCCGAAGTCTGCCGAACTGAAACGACGTTAAACGAGGGTGTTAGGTTTATTTTCGTTACGGAATTTCTTGATTCGCTCGCCGCGCTCAAAGCCCGCGATAAAAGCTATGCAATAGCTTAAAAATCCTTTGTTGTTCGATAGCCATAAATCGGCTGTTATTGAAGAGGGGATATATCATGCTACTAAGACTAATAGGAGCTCAGTAGTGGTCAAACAAAGTCATTTGATTTGTCATTTATTTCAAAACAAAATCATTTGTGTTGAAATTTCATCTATATTAAAATATAATTTGCTGTTAGTATAAAGCTGGACAGACATGATTACCAACGAAAAGGTACTGGAACGAGTGAAACAGTGAAGAACTATCATAGATACCATTGAGAACAGAAGAGGAAAATGATTTTACACTTATAAACATCGTTAATTAAATTGTATTTGTATGTACCATAATAATTTAACTAACGTAGTAAAATCATTATTAGCTAATTGCACAACAAAAAATTAAGTTTAATAAATTAACGAAATACCTATACTAATTGATAATTGTTAGCAAAACTCTTTAATACTGTAGTAGCATTTTTCCAGCAAGAAGTATTTTTACTATTTATACTTTAATAATTATAATAATAATATTCTACCACATTCACACATTGCCATCTAGTCCCAAAGTAAGCAATTATATTTGCTTGTGTTATGGGTACTAAACAACTGATAATACTACTTAAATATATATTTTTTTTTGTAAATACATACATATTATAGATAAATAACACCCAGACACAGAACAAACCTTTATGCTCACCACACAAAGATTTGTCCTGGGTGGGGATCGAACCCACGACCTCCGGCTCAGCAATCAGGGTCACTAACCACTAGACCAACAGGCCAGTCACCACTTGACCAACAGGCCAGTCTATTGGTCTAGTGGTCTCAGTAATTGACAACTGATTTATTATTGACATCCTTTTTTTTACCCGACACCCGACTGTCAGGACGGGTATTGTTTTTTATTATTTTTAGTCAAAAGTCAAATAAAAAAGGTATATTTATAAAATTCTTTATTCTTGTTACAATTACATGCAATTATTATTATTATATATATTTTTATATGATTATCATGTTCAAATACAATGTACATTGTTCGTAAATGAATAAATTAAACTTACCACTTTCTTTATATACTCACAATTAATCATTGGTACCGCATACCGTTCTGTGTTTCACTTTGTATTCTAACAGCAAAAAAGGGGATATTTATTTCAATTTAAAAAAAAGCAAGCCCAAAATGGCTGCGCTAAATGAGACGACAGAAACAAACGCGAAATAAATTGCTTGTTTCTTCTACGGAAAGAATTTAACGTGAAAAAATATATTATGTTTAGAAAGAAAGCGTTTGTTAAGCAATATGGGTTGAGTGTAATGGAATTTGTGCAACGTGTCTGTTCGTATGTCTTTGATGTTTGAAGTGAGTTTAAATATGTGTTTTATGTGTGGAATAAAAGACCTTGAGACCTTTTCTAATGTGAGCTTAGGATTGGGATTGGTGCGTACTTTGAAAGGATTAGGCTTCCTTGTTAACCGAAAAAAAAAGGTTCTGTATTCGATATGTATTACCTTACTGTTTTCACGTTTGCTTGACGCGTAAATTCTCAATATTTTAACATGAAGATCCGCCTTCTCACGAGTACCATTAGGTAGTACCAATAGTAGTACCAATTTTATACAAAAATATCATCTGAATTATTAAAACTTTTTACTGATCTATACTAAGTAATATTATAAAGCTGAAGAGTTTGTCTGTTTGGTTGAACGCGCTAATCTCCGAAACTACTGGTCCGAATTGAAAAATCTTTGTGTTGGATAGCCCATTTATCGAAGAAAGATATAGGCTATATAACATCAAGCTACGGCTGATATGAGCTGAGCAGTGGCCAAACAAATAACGACGGGAAGTGAAAACCCGGGCTAAATCATTTTGTTACATGTATAAATTATCTTTGGTTGACTCTAATAAGGTTGCGAAAACTGTCGAATTCAAACTAACCATAAAACGAAAGAGTCTGGAACAAAACACATTCACATTATTACGTCAGTGTACCACAGAAAGGTAAAGCTGTCTATACAGATAGGGAGGCACTCTTCCCGCAATTTCCCGCGGGAACTGACTATCAAGAATAACGCTTGGCTAGGCTTTTGTTTTGTACCAAACTGAACCTAATAGGCTTAGTGTTTAAGTCATTTTATTATAAACTTATTTTGATATATTACGTTTGATAATATAATGAATAATGCACACATAAACGATTACACTTGAAAGTAGGTAGACATGATCCCACCAAAAACACAAATGTGAAAATGGGAGCCTAGTTCAAGAATACTAGTGGTTGCTAATTTCGTAGACAAAAGAATTGAGATATAAGTGAATACCCAGTTCTGAACTAGTCGAATTATTTACAGAAAGCAGATAACTTGCTTAAAAAAGCTCAAGATTGTTACGTCAGTCAATCAGTGGAAAAATAGCGATTTTTGAGCGTCAATATCTCGCTAACCACTTAAGCTGTATTTACGAAATTTGAGATTCTGGTTAGTCTAGTAGACTTTAATTCAAATACCAATTTCATGCGTTTATATTAAATAGATTTTGAGTTATCGGTGTGTTAAAAGTAGCTCCAACTGGTTCGTGTAATACTACACACGACTGCGTGTCACCCGCTTTGCTTGAACTGGGGCTGGAAACGCTGACACGTGTCTTGATATTTTACAAGTTACTATTAGGTAGATAGGTCAATAACATGCCAGGTTCAAATAAGTAAAGAACAATACAAAAACCCAATCCATCAAAATGAATAGTTACCAAACAAAATGCATCGCGAATTTTCATAGGAGCGCTCACCAATTTGTTATCAATTAAAACACGATACTGCTGTGTATACGTTTGTTTTATAAAAACTGTTGTTTTACATTCGATATTATTCAATGTTTTACATACAAACATGGTATTTTATTGAAATGGTGGTATAAAATAATTCATCATCATCATTACTCCCATAATTGTCCCAGTCTGCTCCAAATAGTTTTTGAGGGAATTTAGCCTACTATACTACGCTGGCCAGAGGGGTTGATATAGGGTTTGTTTCGAATTTTCCTTTCCTCACAGTGCTCTTGCCTTAAACTACGTATACGTGCACGCTACACACGACGTGCACGCCCAATAACTCCGTTTGATCGCTCTGCTGCATGCCATTCCGAATCGGCGACCTTTGACAGAGGCAGCTAAATAATTTTAGTACATATCATAGCAAATACTTGTCATAGATTCGAAAACTAGATGTACACAACTTTTAAGTTAAGATGATATAATAAAATGTATTGACTTTGCAAGTTTTCAAGACTTCATCAGCCATAGGAACTCAAAGTTAGCTTTACGGTGTCTCAGGACTACGCAAGCCCTCTTTGCAGTCTCAATAAGTATTAAAAAATTACTCCTTTAATATTTATTGAGACCGCACAGAGGGCTATTACTCCCCTTCTCACCTATTCGGGTAAAAACATACTTTGATTTCTTTGCAGAATCTAAATAGTAGCCATTTTAAATACCAAACTTTTTTATCATGTTTTCATTTATGTTAGAACTCCTTTAATATTTCGCTTTCCGAAAGGACTCACCGATAAAAGTTTGGGAGCCGAAGGCTTACATGATCGAAGGATCCTTTTAATACATTAATTTGATTTTTTTTTTAAAACCTGTGTTTACATTAGTCATATAAACACATATGTGCTGTAAGCTCAATAGAAAAATAGATAAAACCACAAATCGGTAGAACTAATCGATAACTCTATTGAGCTGTAAAATCAGTGCTGTGCCAGCCTTTGTCAGAATCTGAGGCTTCACAAACAAATCAATTTATGCTTAATCCCTTTAAGATAGGATTCAATTTACTTTGGATCTGTGTTTGTATTTTATATTTTGCATTCGAGTTGAATACAAACTGGAATATTGTTTAATGGAACTTTTTCTTGCTGATCTAGGAGAAAAAGAAATACAGGGTTTGTTTAGGTCTTATTATAGTCTACACTGGGAGTAATGGGAGGATATAATATTTAATACTATATTCTATTACCTCATCTTTTTTAGAAAATATAAAAGAGTTACTGAAAATATAACAGGTTATCTTAACATAAAAAAAACAATTAAATGTCACAGTATATTTTAATATATTTTACTTTGTATTAAAACCTGAATTCGTATAAAAAAAGAAGAAATCTTCACGTTTCATCGAACCTCCTATCAATGGCACATTATCACGGTTTGATAGCATTTGGTTCTGAAATTCCCGACGTTAGTAAAACTATAGTTACTTAGCATTAGCTGTTGTATATGATACAGAAGTTACACTAGAATAAGTGCTTTGTTTTACACTTCCTATTTTGTAACATCTTGTTTTGTATAATGAAAGTTTTTTAATTGTGTTATACATTGGTAGTCTATTTTATACACCAAGTACTTTTAATCACCTAACAAACATTTTCGGGTAATTGTAATCCGGCATACAATAAATCAAGTTAGTTAAGTCAACACGTTATTTTTTTGAAACATCTCCTCCTATTTGCTATCAACAAAAAAAGAAAATTTTATCATAATTTAATGTCCATAAAAAAGATAAGTCCACATAAAAGTTCTTATGAATGTTAATATACATTTTTGATAGAAGCGTTAACTATAAGTATGCAAATCACTTGACCCAACTCAACTTGTAGGTTGACAAACATTTTTATATAACTTTTTAACAAACATTTTGGCTTCAGCTAAAAGACGCGGAAAGTAAAATTGTATAGCTCAAAATATGATATATAGGTACAAGATATACGTTTTGATGGAACTATGGATGGATGTTTGTTAATCGATTACGCCAAAACGTCTGAAAGGTTCAGTATGAAATTTCCCACACACATAGGTTATAGTCTCGAATAGCACACACACCTTTCAATGACATACCACACAAGCGGAGCCGCGGGCTAGTATGTCATACCATTATAGTCATATTTTTATGACTAAATCTGTTTATTCTTTACTCGATACTCCATAATCGACTAATTCCGACGATAGAATCGATAAATTCGACTTCAAATTTAGGGCCTTATTTGTTCCGTTCAAAAGATCGGTTTTTATCGGAAAAATGTTCATGAAAACGTAACGACCTGAATCAATCATAATGATTAGATCAGGATGGCAATTCCCATGAAACGATTGGCATATTAATTTGTACGTAACAAGCGATTTTCCACTTGAATGACGGAATTTAGCTTCAATTACCTGATTACTCAAAGGTAGGCTATTTTTGTAAACTTTATTTCGTAATTGGGCTACTTTGTTCATAATGAATAATGGTATGAGGAGGTTGAAGTGGTTAACTGCTGACTACAAGATACAGGAGTAAAATAAATGCTAAACAAGTAATGGAAAAATTCAAACCCACGACGGGACGGCAGATTTTTTTTTTTAATGTTAACCCAAAGCAATGGAATATTGCTTAATATTTAATGTAAAATAAAATAAATACTACATCGAACCCACGACACTTGGCACGGCGATTATATAGGCTACCACTGCTACGACAGGTGACAGTTATAATATTGTGTTATTCTTGTATTGCTCATTAATAACACTTGTAATCATGGTTCTGAGTCTGGGTAATTGTGTGTTAATTTAATATGTCTGTGAAATCACTCACGTTATTCTCTTTAATTAAATCGGCTGCCAATGAAATTTCTAAAATTACATAGCTTTACTACACCCTCCTGAATGAGAAGGTAGAAAGTCATTACAACCATATTCCTGGTTCTTGGTTTCCCTGGTGTTACAGGCGTCTATAGGCTATGGTAAAAGCCACACACGTATTTGAAATTTTAAATACGCAAAGTTGAAGTTACAAATGCGTCAGTCTCCACGTAACTTCGGACTTGCGTCCAACGCACTGTCCTTTACAGAACTAGATTTACCAATTACGTGAATATCGTTCCCAAAGGTCTTTTTGAAACAGTCTCTTCACGTTTGAATCTCAAATACATCTCGTAAAACCGTTTGACGACCGTTCACCGGACGAATATGACCTAATCTTGTTTGGAAAGCTTCTGATGTATGTAATTTCTTGAAGCCTGTCTTATTTCGGGTGTGCCAAGGGACTTTGTTTTCGGGATTATTGTGTATTTCTTTTTGGGTTCGGGATATTGCGGTTCAAGGGCTTTTACCTTCGGATGGTAAAGTGAAGTGATTGACGGTTTGGGTTAACGGTTTACAACTTTTTTTTCACTTTTTATTTGTGTGAAATAAGGTCTTAAAATCAAATTGTGAATTACATCATACAATAAGTTGAATGGACGATAAATGGATCATTTTATTTGTGTGAAATAAGGTCTTAAAATCAAATTATGAATTACATCATACAATAAGTTGTATGGACGATAAATGGATCATTATTCATCACAGGTCATTTTTTGATAGCTTTTGAGGCCAGACAGGTCAATCAAATTGTAAAAATAATTAAAAAACAAATTTAATGTTCATCACGCTGAACAATGCCTTCAGAAATCAGAAAACCTTTCCCAAAAATATGCTTGAATTGTAATAATGTGTAATAATTTCAAATATTAATTTTAAGTTTCTAATAAAGTATGTATAAATAAAGTGTGTATGTATGTACACATGTATGTATGAATAAAGTTAATAACAAATACCTATCTTAAAAATTATATTTTCACGACGGAGATTTCGCATAAATATTCATGTGAAATCAAGAATGAGTTTTTCCGGAGCTATGCACGGAACCAGTGATTTGGAAATGTGTGGAACAGTTACCTTCGGATAGCAGTTCATTGGATAACTCTGGCCAACGTCTAGAGAAATAAACTTAGTCATGTGAGAATTTACTCGCGTTGGACTTTTTTCCTTCTACCGTGGCCACATGGCTGTAAAGAACAATTTCAGTGCAAAAAACGCTTAAGAAAAGATATATTTTCGGTAAATATCACCTTGTGCTAATTAGTGTAAGGTTATGATGTAATACTTAAAACCAATAACAATTATAGTCACTGCCTTGAAAGACTAGCTTTCAGCGGTGAAAATGGCATCAGTTTGGAGATTTTTTTTAGAATTTAGCACCCTGTTGTTATTAGATTAGAATTTTAAAATAACCATAGTAGAGTTACAACAAAAGTTTAAATGCCACAGTATGACGACAATGTTTCATAAGCCAAGTTTAACTAATTTATTTAAAAGTTCCAATGTGTAATTTTAGCAAAATTTTTCTTTATCTCATTTAAAAATATTTTAGATAACCTGCGAAATTATACAAAGTCCTCCACAGTAACAGCGATCATTACATTGTGATGTAACAGCTACTTTCTTATATATACATTATCATGTATAAGAATATGTGTAAATGCCTTTAGAAATACGCTTGCAAAGGTTTGAATATCGATTAGTCTGGCTAAGCATTTTGTTCGTGGTCCTTACCGTTCGGTTAACATATTGAGAGCCCTGTGGGACTTGAAAAACAATGTAATGTCAGGTCTTTCCCAAATGGGTTTGCGATACGGATATCGGACCTCGTTATGAGATGAATTGGTGTTAAAGATTTTAGTGGTCAGTTTCTAGTTTTGGACTGAAAGATGTTCATGTTTAAGAATATATAATGTCACTACCCCATCTCAACCCGTGGGTATCGTACAAGGCGACAAAGCACACTTAAGCAGACAACAGCACTGTTAGAAAAAGAGAATTTGAAACAAATCTTATTCTAACCCATCTGGCCAGCATGAGTTGGTTCAATTCCCTCCACAATCTTTGGAGGAGACCCGTGCCAAGCAGTGGGATGTTTATGGGTTGAAATGATGATGATAATCAATAATATAATAATAATAATATTCTACCACATTTACACAGCGCCATCTAGTCCCAAAGTAAGCAATTATATTTGCTTGTGTTATGGGTACTAAACAACTGATATACTACTTAGATACATTTTTTTTTTTGTAAATACATACATATTATAGATAAATTACAACCAGACACAGAACAAACCTTTATGCTCATCACACAAAGATTTGTCCTGGGTGGGAATCGAACCCACGACCTCCGGTTTAGCAGTCAGGGTCACTAACCACTAGACCAACAGGCCAGTCTGAAGTAATATTCTAAAGAATGTTTATTGAGCTTATAAATTGGCCGCCATTAAAACTATGTTTATCATCACCAACAGTGGCATGATTGAATTTCTCTTATACGAGCTCAGGGTTATCGCTCATAACTTGACCTAAGATCAAACTAAGATTTTTATCGACAACAAAAAGTAAACTAGATTTTACGATGCATTATAGGGTTGGTCCCACAGAATAGAATGAAAATTGTCAGGGACAATTTTCTTTCAACATTCACCTCCTCCAGAAATGAAAGAAAAAAATATTTTGTTTTCACAATACAAAAGTGTAAAAAAAATATAATATGCAGTGAATCAGCATTAAACTTAATATAGACTTAAGTTATACATATTAACTACTTAATTTATGTATCATCATTTCAACCCATAAACGTCCCACAGCTAGGCACGGGTCTCCGCCAACGATTTTGGAGGGACTTAAGCCTACTATACCATTTTCCATTGTTCACTGATATAAAACGATGAATTCAAAAATTATCCTTCCCGATTCATACTTTGGCGTGGGGCGAACAGCTCGTGGTATGAATACTATGAATCGACTAAAGACCCCATTCGACGAGTGATCATTAAGTATTAAGTTTAATGCTCACTGCCCAATTACTCATGAGGGTTAGAATTTTCTATCTAATCTCAAGAGGGTTTTTGTATCACCCCAAATTTTTTTCTATTCAATGATTACATTTTTTCAAATAAAATCACTTCGGGGAGATACAAGAACGGGAGAATCAACATTAACCCACTAATGAACTTGAATATTACTATTAATGTGACTAACTATATTGATCTTAATTACGACATGATAAGGTACAAATTAGTATGAATAACAAGCGAGCTTTACGCATATCCACGCGGTTGAACGTATCTTTAAGAGAATGCGTCTTTTCACTGCTCCATTTAAATTTATTACGCTTCGCTACGCTTCGATGTGTTTCGAAGCTGAGTCCGTGTGTTCAATCCCTAAGTGAAATTTCCCCACAACCTTGTTTAATTCTCAGTAATTAATCACAAGAACTTAATTGCTTTTGTAGTAGAAAGTTACATAATTATAGCCCAGTGTTGAGCAAAAAGTCTAATTGATTTCTGTTTCAAATGTACCTCACAGAGCATTGTTATTATACATGACGTGTGGGCTACAAAGGGGCTAGTCATTAGGTCGTTAGTAACCTATTGGGACCATAAAGTACTCGTATATAAAAAGCATGTATGCTTAGAAATTACAGAGGTAGCAAAAATTTGACTAAGAGGTCTTATTGGCCTATGACTGTTTAATTGCCACATAAAAAACACTTACTAAAAATGATGCCTGTCTGTATGTTTATTTAAGGTAAAGTCCGAAACGTCAGATTGTCAATGTGGTAGAATATTATAATTTCCACTGGCGGATAGCTAATGATACAAGGAGTAACTTGGCTATCTTGATTTTCGAAAAGATATAAGGGTTCCGTAAAAAAATAAAAAACTAATAAATACGAACGAAGTCGTGGGCTAATATGTACTATTAATTCCGGGAGATACAGCCTAAGGACCTTAAAAATACTTTTCTCCCAAAGACATTGTAGAATACTTTATACCATACGATGTAAGCATTGTAAGCACTATAAACTGCTCGACATACATTATTTAGATAAAACGTGGTGGTACAAAGTTCGCGCCGTGTCAACTAGTTTTAAAATAAAAATGGAGAATTAAATTCATAATGATTTAAATTAACATTCCGTTTTATCACAAAGCCTAACTCTCACCTAACTAAAAATAGAAAGCTTTGCACATTATCTAGAACCTTTGGCTTCCCACTACATACGATAACGATTCAAAACATTACAGATAAAACAAAACTCTAAACCTACATTACGAAAGCCAAATTTCCCGAAAACTTTAACTCGTTACGATAACAGTTACGATAACAGTTATCTGTTAGGGGGAGTGTAGACTAGACCATTATGTTACGAATACGAATATATCAATAATAGAACTCATTTGTGTTCGAAGTAATTCTCACTGTGAATGAATATTTAATCCCTTTTATTAATACCTGCAGACAAATCTATACTACTATTATAAAGCTAAAGGTTTGTTTATTTGTTTGTTTGGTTGAACGCGCTAATCTCAAGAACTACTGATCCGATTTGATAAATTCTTTTAGTGTTGGATAGTCCGTTTATTGAGGAAGGTTATAGGAATATAACATCACGCCCTACCAAAAAATAACGGCATAACTGCATGTCAAGCAAACGGGAACTTGTATCTAAATGTAGTAACTTTATAAGCGTTTTCCCGTTGCTTATGTAATGCAACTGCAGCTTTTCTTCTTATCACGCTACTCTTAATAGGAGCTGAGCTGAGCAGTGGCCAAACAAAGAACGGCGGGAGCGAAGCCCTGCGCGCCTTCTAGTATTTGTTGTTTACAAACGATTTTACAAATGAGTACTCTAATGTATATTCACCTTTAGGGGAATCAAGTGTTCATATAGTAGGAACACTGAGTTTTGAGTGTCCTGCAATGCAGACCCGTAATCGTAATCCTGCCGGACGGGACACAATAAAACGTATATTGCTGTGGGAATTATGGTATGTGTGTCCAAGTTAGAGGCGGGAGTGAAATATGTACGAGTATGTCATGTATGTTAAATCACGAGACTAAATGAAACACTAATATGCATAATTAACCTTATGCAGACAAGAGCATTGCGAGAAAAGGAAAATTCGAAACAAACCCTATTCTCGGCTGGCCAGCGTGTAGTAGGCTAAGTTCCCTCCACATTCTCTGTAGGAGATCCATGCCCAGCAGTGGGACATATATGAGTTGAAATGATGATGAATGATGATGATGAAATTTCTTTTTTTATAATTATCTTTTCAAGTGACCAAGACTCATGAGGTTATTAATACTTAAGACTATGTTAGTAACTTATAAAATCAAATCAAATCACCGCAGGACCATCCCAGGAGAGATAGCACTGCAGCGATTCATATACGAGCAGTCTAACCTGCTTGCTATCATGTTCAGAATGCTGTTAGCGCTACCCCGCACCCTGCTCACCAGAGATGCACATCGCTTTCGCATATAGTATTAAAACAATCTACTTCAGCAGTTGCAAACGATTGAAATGAATTATATATCTATCACCTTCTAACTTGCACCACGGGTCCTGTGGGAAACGTTGTACGTCCCGAACGCAAAGCCTTTTTGTTTCCCACACGTGTTTTATCCATCACTGATATTATACGCTCTGATTCACGAATGTTCGCCATAGATAGCGGCACTCTCCACACATGTTTTATTATCACTTGAAAATTTTAAACTTTTGTAAAAGAATCTTTCTCTATATCTATACTAATATTAAAAAGCTGTAGAGTTTGTTTGGTTGTTTGAACGCTAGTATCTCAGGAACTACTGGTCCGATTTGAAAAATTCTTTTAATGTTGGATAGCGCCTTTATCGAGAAAGGTTATATAGTATATAACATCACGATACGGGCAACAAGAGCTGAGCAGTGGCAAAATAAAAACGATGGGAGTAAATGTGATAAAAATGTGAATGAAAATCTTCTAGTATTATATAAAAGGAGAAACTGGCTGACGGATCAACGCACAGCCCAAACCGCTAAGTCTAAGATATTGAAATTTTGTACACTGATTCTTTATAAACTATAGGCAAGCATTAAAAAAGGATTTTTCTAAAATCCCACGGGATAGGGAATAAATAGGATTTATATTTTTGTTTATACTTAGGGAAACTATTTCTGTAACTATGGTTACTAAAAATGGGCGGAAGCTAGTGTTTTATATTCAGAGTAACAAGTAGTAAGTACATATTGTGGTAATAATTAGGACAGATTCACAATAAAATACCTACATATTAATTAAATGTTAAGCCCTTATTATAATATTCAATTTGCTAAAGATCTAATTAGGAAATCGAAGAATGTACCTACCTAATCCAAGTTAGAATCCAATTTAGTTCGATTTGAAAATCCCGACCACACTACATCCTAATTTGTTTCAGATTTAGATTTTCTACAAAGTGTAACAAGGGCTTTAGCTAAATTACTATCAAGATACACTAGTAGACGGATAATTCATGATTGTAAATAAATTTTAATTTAAATATATAAATTAACACACTGGTTATTGAGAAAGTCCTTTAAAGATTTACATGAAAATCGTATTTTGATAAAGATTTCAAGTACAATCACACAAACAATCGTTTAACGTAATTGAAACAAACCTTTAGCTCACACAACATTATTATAACTATAAGCCTTAACACGAAATAACCTTTCGTTTACAAAAATATTAAGACAATGTGTATAATTAAACGAAAGATCTAAAGCAAAAAATCACTTTCAAATTACAGCATAAATTTAAAAAATAAAAACAGAAATACTACCTGAGTGAATAAAATGGTCTCTGAAAACTCATTTTCCGTCAAAACAAAATAAAATAGTAATTAAAGGCAGTTTGAGAAAACACGGAACACAAAAGCATTTAATTTTTAACAAGAAATTCGTTTGGAAGTTAAAATCTTTGGAACAGAAAATACAATAAACAGAACACGGCTCGTTAAAATGTCAAGGCAAATTTAATTTATCGTGTAGAGGGCACCTCTAGTTAAATTATACTTAACACTCCGCGCGCACTAAGCAACTTTGATCATCGTAACAGGCAACTTGCAATAATAAAAATCACGAATTTTTATTACGCTAATTATTACATCTTACTAATGCGAAAGAATTGATCGAGCACAGCTAGTCAATAATAAGATCTTTTTAAAAAGCTGGTTACGCATCTGTGACCCCCAGGTCCACGTCCAAGGGTAGCGGAGATCACTTACGAGACCCGACTGCTCTTTTTCCCCCTCTATTATAAAAAGAAATCATTTGCGAGCTTTGAGTACGCATACTAAGAATAAAAAATATTCACTTTGGAAATTAGCATCACTGTGATATGTCGCAATAATTCGTACATTTAAATTGTAAATGTAAATAAATTCAGAACCTCAGCACATTTACCTTTCACATGTTAATTCATATTTACATTTTTTGTCGTTGTGGAGTGGCTTTTAATAAAGCGGTGGGCTTTTCAATAATATACTTTAAAAGCGTCACGTGCGTACGTCACTGGCGTGCATGGCGACCACCGGCTGCATGAAAACCACCCCCACTGCAGCAATGGAAGCCATGCTAGGACTCCTACCACTGGATCTGTTCATCCGCCAGGAAGCAACAGCAGCGGCAATACGCCTAAAATCACGAAGACTTATGGCACGATAGAAACACGAAACACACATCCCTACTAAAAGAACTGGTAGAGGAGCTGCCCATAATAGGAGCAGCGTGTGACCGTGTGCCCAAACAATACGTTTTCGACAAAAAATACAAAATCCAACTCTTTGAAGACCACCGCTACGAATCCCAAAACCTAGCGGAACTACGGGTTTTCACAGACGGATCAAAAACAGATATGGGAACTGGAGCTGGCATCTTCTCCGAGGATCTTAATATCAACATTTCAAAACCCTTGGGTATATACAACACGGTCTTCCAAGCCGAGTGTATGGGTATAACTCTGGCCGCCTCAGCGATCATGGCCAGAAGAGTGGAAGGTCACTCGATTCGCATACTCTCGGACAGCAGGGCTGTGCTACAGGCTCTAAACAGCCACACAGTGAACTCAGGACTAATACTGGAATGCCATCAGAACCTAAATCTGATAAGCCACACCAACAACATAATCTTGCAATGGATCAAGGGACACAGCGGATCTAGAGGTAACGATGCAGCGGATGAGCTCGCAAGAAGGGGATCAGAAACGAGTGTGATGGGACCTGAGCCCATTATACCCATCCCTTTCACATACCTTCGTACGATCGTGAACAAACGCACTAGTGATCTACACGGCAGAATCTGGACAAACCTAGAAGAGTGTAGACAGGCCAGGGAGGCCCTTCCTATGCTCGACCACAAACTAACTAGGCGTCTGAGACAGCTGTCCAAACGGCAATTGCGAACAGCCACAGCCGTTATCACAGGACATGGTTCCTTTAATAAACACCTTTTCGTTCTAGGCATCACTGACAGCCCTCTCTGCAGAGCCTGCATGAGTGAGGAGGAAACAGCAGCTCATGTGCTCCTACACTGCCCTGAAACCGTTACATACAGGGCTAAGTACTTCAACAACACAGGTACACTCCGACAGATCGCCAGCAACGTCAATAGACTGCTGGCGTTCTTCGGCGAGCTAGGGTGGATCGAGTGAGCTATCCACCCTCACGCAAAAACCGCGCCTTGACGTGGAGTTGCGGACAACAGCCCGCCAAACCATACCATACCATACCAAGCGTCACGCCTTATATCTTCGAATAAAGGTAGATAGGGGTGCATCGTACCCACATTTCACCTGTTATGTTAGGTCCCGTGTAAAAGAGGGAAATCCTAGTAAATGTTAGACTAATCTTGCCGTATAGAATCACACTTTCATATCCCTTTCTGTCACATAGAACTGTCATTTAAATGCGACCGTACGCGGCTGCATCGATGCACACGTTCGGCTCTTACTCTCTGTCTCGCTCTAGTAATAAATAAAGGTGCTAGTGATAGAAAAGGATAGAAGTATAGGAAAGTGTGGTTCAGTGGTGCAATCCTAAACGGTCACATTTCTAAACTCCAAGCTTATAAATAAGAATTTCATTCAAAAGCCTAATAACGTTTTTAGCCGACCTAAGAATCGAACCTAGCACCTCTTCTGCAACAGTCGTATACGTATACTTTGAGCGTAATATATAGAAATGCCTGTGTAATAGTGTTCGATAATAATAAAAATCCTAACATAGTATAAAATAAAGTCGCTACCATATTTACGCAACTGATTTTGATGTGGTTTTCCGCAAAAGATAGTGATTAAAAAAAAAATTAGGTGTATAGTTTTATTACTTACTTATCGAGCCACGGGTGTTTAGTAGAAGTTAGTTTAAATTCGACGCAGACTCAAAGGTGAGACAGAGAAACTATATAGTCAAAAAAGATTTTGAGACTTACTTAGACGTTAAAATGAAAAGTAAAGTACATTAATAAAGCCTCACATATAAGAAGACGAACAAGAACCTAATTTCCGCTCAAGTAAAGCTTTTCCTATTACATATGAGTAGAAACTCATTTAAGAAGTGAAAATGCTAACAATTTCCTTTTTAAGGTTATTCGGGGGTATCCTGGGATTAGGGTCTTTACAAATGGTCTTAAGGTTCCGTAGTTCTTACGGCTTCAAAAGATCTTTATCATAATTAATAAACAAAGAGTTAGTAAGAGCCTTCCACATGGATTAGGAGGCTCGTAGGCTCAAATGCCACTGACAGATAACATAAATATATTTCTTTTAAACAAAGACAAGAACTTTAGCTGCATTTCGTATAGATCCGGACGCTGTGGAGTCAATTAGGTAAAACCTACGACCAGTGGACAGAAACAGGCTGACTTGACGATAAAGATGTAAAACGCAAAAAAATATTAAAACAAATTTATCATGGAGCTGTTGTTACTATGACTACTCGTCATCACGTTCATAATCAGCCAATAAAACTGTATATTCATCATTACAAACCATAAACGTCATACTGCTGGGCATGGGACTCCCCCAAACATTATGCAGGGAATTTTAGCTTACTAAACCACACTGGCTGGACGGGTTGGTATAAGGTTTTGTTTCGAATTTTCCTTCTCTCACAGTACTCTTGTCTGCTTAAGATTAGTCTCCCTTAGTCGCCTTTTACGACACCCACGGGTTGAAATGGGGTAGTGACATTATGTATTCTTAATCTGTCACTACACGTATAAAACTGTATTATATTATATTGCAAATTTCGCCTAGCGATTGTCCACAATAGGCCAAGAACGATCTCTGAGATTTTTCGAACATACAATTATTATAATGCGATCACCCTAGCATCGTCTGGAAAAGCTCCTAATTTTGGGCCAGGTGGAAGGTAAACGCACTCAGGGTAGACCGACAATTAGATTGACTGACAATATAAAGATGGCTGTCGGAGCAAAAGTGAATCACGCTGTCAGAGACATGTCGTGTCTTGTGGTTTCTTGAATTGACGTGTCATTTTCCTCAATTCCCGAGGATCCATCACGAATGATACAGACACACTTTTGCATAATATTAGTACCGTAAACAATTTTTAACCATTAGAAAATGTATTACAAAATGTGTTTCTTCGTTTTCCGTTCATTAGCTCCGCGCACCGTAATCTCGTTGTGAAACCTCGTTTGTGACGTCACGACAGCGAGAGTGCTCCAAAATTGAGACCTTTAGAATGTTATACGTTCACTACACTCATATTATGTTGGATCTTCAAGAGGTACAGTCAGCAACAACGTCGAAGGATAGAAGTAAAATGGGTCCAAAACTTTGATGGATATAAAAAAAATATACGAAGTAGCGACCACGTATTGGACTTACCCCCACCAGATGGACCGACGACCTGGTCAAGTTTTTGCAGGCGGCAAAAGTTCGCTCGTTGTTGCGGAAATTTGGTAATACCTATGTTCAGCAGAGAACGTCGTTGGTTTGATATAATGATGATGATATTAAACTTTATGTGTCATTCAATTTGAACAGCCTTCAGTCGACATTTTTTGCTTTCAAAACAACCTTTAGTAGCTTGGTTCTTAGAACATTACAATTAATATTCTGCACAGCTCCGTGTCGTCCTTACTTTGATACAATTACATAATTTGTTGTAAGGACAACTTCATTACGATGACCCTACCGCATATTAATACAACTGAACCTCTTTCTTAAAAATACCACGTCGGTGACAAACAGACGTACGGCCTGATGGTAAGCGGTTACGGCCTATGGGCGCCTGCAACACCAGCGGCATCACGTGCGCGTTGCCGACCCATAAGAAACCTATTCACTCCTTTTTTGAAGAACCTCTATCTTGATAAATATAGTCCGTAATATTGTGCTACGCGTCCTACGACATATCGTAGCATTACTGCTACGAATTGTGTACATTATGTCTACGAATATATGCTACGATATGGCTACGAATATTATCAAGAAAATTTCATTTAGTTAATCATTTATACTTGTGTATTACTAACTTAGCATAACATAATATATGACCATGTATTTGTACTGAAGAAATTGAATTATCTAAAATATTTAGTTCTCAAAATTACATCCGAATCTAAATATGTGGTAGAATATTATTATAAGTATTAATCAAAAATTCAGTGTCACTACTAACAATAAGTTAAATCTTTTACGATTTGTTATTTGTAAAGCGCAAAACCAAGAACCTTTTTCCCCTCATCGGCAACCAGTTCTACCAGCTATGTAGACTATCCACTGCCACTTTAGCGATATGGGATACAATGGAAGCTTAGTATACTATTAATTTTGAAGTTGTAAAAAGCAAACCTGAAACAATGATAATAATAATAATATTCTACCACATTCACACAGCGCCATCTAGTCCCAAAGTAAGCAATTATGTTTGCTTGTGTTATGGGTACTAAACAACTGATATACTACTTAAATATTTATTTTTTGTAAATACATACATATTACAGATAAATTACACCCAGACACAAAACAAACCTTTATGCTCATCACACAAAGATTTGTCCTGGGTGGGGATCGAACCCACGACCTCCAGCTTAGCAGTCAGAGTCCCTAACCACTAGACCAACAGGCGAGTCAAATGATGAATGTAGACACAACTTTAAAGGAAGATCTCAAAAATCAACATCTAAAGAAATAGCGAAGACAAAAGCTATTGTTTCCGAACTTTAATAAAAAAGATATTAATGACAGAAGTCATTATTGCCATACTTGAAAAGTTTTATACGTTTTTAAACGTAATTAGTTTTATTTCATTTCCAATTAAGCCTAATAAAATTATTTTTCAAATAAAAATTAATTTCCTTTCAGTAAAATGTCTGTCTGCAATATTTAAGATATTTTCCCTCCATGTAGCATAGCCATGGGATGCCCTGTAATGGTAGGCGTGTGTGTGTGTGTGTGTGAGTGTGTATAATAATATAAGGTACTGTGATCCGTTTAGTATTGTTATAATAATAAATAAACTATAAAAAAACCATTGAATATACGAGTATAACCTTCTCTGAGATAGCCTACTAAAGAACGCCCAATATTGTATATAAACCATAGACCTAGAATCCGATATAAACACACTAGAACAAAAGAAGGTTATGTATTAATATTCGTTCTATGTTCAATTATACTAATATCAATACGGTTCGACTTATATTTAATCTAAAAAGCCTATTGTAAAGGCGAAAGTTTGTGAGTGTGTATACTCGTATTTATTACGCTTTCACGCATAAACTGATGGATCAATTTTAATAAAATTTGATACGAAGGTAAGCTACCTTAACGCTGGATTAACACATTGGCTAATTGTTTCATTAGGCACAGGTCAGACCGCGGGGTGCAGCTAGTACGGACTAAGCATTAAACCAGGTTTAAATTGACAACTTTGACACTAAAACAATGGCTTATGTAAATTTAAACCTGGTTTAATACTTAGTCCATATTTTGTAATAAGGGGGGTCAAGTTTACATGTTGCATAAAACATAGGATCATGCCTTTTCCCAGAAGGGGTAGGCAGTGGTGAATCATTCCCAGATTTGACCAGCTATTTTTCTCTCAAGGACGAGACTTTGCTTATTAACTTGCCATAGTTCTAGATTCTGACACATTACCCTACTTTGCGTCAGCAGTCGGGTAGAAATTGTACAATTAGTTCTATTTTATCTTCGCAGGGTTTTTTAATAAAACTAAAATTAACAAGTTTAAAGTACAGTAAAACTTAGAGCAACTATAGTTGCGAACTACACAAATATTTATCCTATATGAAAGTCACAAGAATGTAACAGATTATCCGAAAAGTAGTGTCAGCAAATTTGCCTACGACCAGTTCGCTGACGGGGTGGAGCTATGAGAAGAACTGGCAAGAAAATTATAGAGAACCCACAAACCAGTGTTCAATTCTCCATTCTATTAATTTCTTTTTTACCAAGTAACATTGTTAAATGGTTACTGTTTCTGTTGTATATAACAGAATAATTAAACAGCACGAACCTCGGCGAAATGTTGCGAAGCGCCGTGATGGAATCAGATGCGTAAATATTTTATTGGTTGAATTTTAACGTGTGTGTGGTAGAAATTAATGAGATAATTCATTTTCACATTCATATGATGAAGGCGTTCTATCGCGGAACTTCATTTTATCTTTTATTTGGCTTCTGCAAATAAAAAAGTTCTACAAACTTAGTTCAAGTCTACGTAAGTTAGAAGGACAACAACTGATTAGAGAATCAAAAAACTATCGCCGATTAGTCATAAACAGTTTAAAGAAAACCGTATCTAAATAAATCAAACTGATAAATTTTTAATACAAACAATATTACGCAGCACAAAACATGTGTTTTCAACAAGCGTTTTGTGTCCTCTCAGGGCTTCCTAGCTCTTGAGTTTGTCAAACACTTTCTATATCTTTTCTATTAAAGGAATAGTAGTGAGTTTCTCATTTATTTCCATTTATTCAATTCAACCTTGTATTTACGAACGCAAACCGAAGCTCGCTATCGTAATGAGCCAATATTTATAAGGTACCCACATTTATTGTAATATTTCTATTGTAATATTTGTGTATTAGGGAATAAAAACAAAAGTGTCGCCACCGTACAAATAAAGTTAATAGTTATATTGTTCTCATGTAAGTGAATTATGTATTCTTTATGAGAAATAAACGATTCTTTAACCTGAACCTTCATTTTTAAGATAGTTCAGTTCAAATGGTAGTAAAACTACCTAATTATACATTATGGAAGGAATCAATAATTAAGTATTGAGTAAATACCTGATTAGTAAGTATTAGTATAACTTAATTCTTTTGTATGAAAAGATACAAAATAATTAAGTTATTCTATATATACTTTATAATATACTTTAGTATCTTTGTGTAAAAGTGAGAATAAAATAAAATATTTTTCTTTCTTTCACAAGGAAAAGATCATTTGCATGGAGAATTAACAAATAGTACAACTACCATCGCTCGTTGTGGCGGAAATTAGGTGAGGCCTATGTTCAGCAGTGGACGTCATTGGGCTGAAAAAATAACAATAATAATAATATTCTACCACATTCACACAGCGCCATCTAGTCCCAAATTAAGCAATTACATTTGCTTGTGTTATGGGTACTAAACAACTGATATACTACTTAAATACATTTTTTTTTGTAAATACATACATATTATAGATAAATTACACCCAGACACAGAACAAACCTTTATGCTCATCACACAAAGATTTGTCCTGGGTGGGGATCGAACCCACGACCTCCGGGTTAGCAGTCAGGGTCACTAACCACTAGACCAACAGGCCAGTCATGATATGATGATGATGACGATGACAACTACTTGTGAACCACGAAAATGTGTGTTCTATGTAAAAAGCCACCTTCAGCTCCCAAAATAAAATAACTAAAGCATAGTGCCTAGTGTGGTTTGCATTAAAATTTATTGCAGGGAACACTTTATACCTACAGTAAATCTAAACTAGGGTTAACTCCTAGTATGTACTAAATTTACTAGATAGTTAAAACCATTTATTCTACCAGTAAAATGATTAAATAATTAATGTTATATTGCCATCCTGGAGTGACAGAGATAGCGATACCATCCCACATATTCTGCAAGTCTGCAAGCAATTTTAAAAGCCTGTCTTGCTTCTGTGTAATGACGATCAAGTCATGCTAACTTTGAAGATATGATAATTACAAATACAAAGTTGGTAAGAATAAAAATACTTTTATTATAAAATAATACATAAATACTAAAATAATACGGGCTATAAAAAATAATTATTATCTAGATAACAAATACAATTTTAAAACATAGCATCACGCCTTTTTCTCCGAAGGGGTAGGCAGAGGTGTTTCACACCCACATTTCGCCAGCTATATTTGGTCCCATGAAATAGGGGGCGAGCCTATCGTCATCAACCGGGAACATTTGTTTACCAAACTCCGGAAAAATCTTAATAATGGAATTTCATGATAGAAAAACCCAATACCATTTTCACCTGACCCGGGAATCGAACCCGGGACCTCTTGTACAGCAGTCGTATACACTTCCTGCTGCGCCACCGAGGCAGTTGTTTTAAAAAACCTTCAATATTGATTAATTAATATTTCTTTGATTAGAAAAGGAACAAAAGGACGGTGTAATGAACAAATAACACAATTAAAATTATATCCAATAAAGAACGAACTGAAGAACAATGGACGACAAAATAATTAATTTTCATCAATCACCGCTTTGTCATTCAATATTGTTTATAAATGCATTGTGAATGGGACTTAATAAAACAGGTTCAATTCCTGGGCCAAAACATTGTGTGAATTTTTCTTTGATACTGAAATCAAAATTTATTTCAGACATTATCATTAAATAGTATTTACAAAAAAAAATGTATTGAAGTAGTATATCAGTTGTTTAGTACCCATAACACAAGCAAATATAATTGCTTACTTTGGGACTAGATGGCGCTGTGTGAATGTGGTAGAATATTATTATTATTATTATTATCAACATATTATTAGCCCATTAAACGTCCATTACTAGACATAGGCCCTAAATACCGCCACAGCGAGTGATTTTGTGATGCTTCTCTGCCTACCCCTTCGGGGAAAATGACGTGAAGCTATGAATAGTTGGAGCATTGGAGAGTGTTTAATGTCGACTAATTTATCCCAATAAAAGGATGAAATCAAAGGCATCAGTTACTGTTATGCTTAATATAACTCATTGTTATTTTAGCAAGCAAATGTTATTAAATGCATATTGCACTGTTCAAAGGTTTTAAAACAAATACATTGCAAAACATAAAATGTTGTCTGATATTTTTCACGTGTCTGATATATAAACATGTCTGATATTTAAATAAATAGGTAGGTATCTATATTCCATTTTTTATCTGTATAGTGACGGATTAAGAATACCTAATGTCACCGCCCTGTCTCAACCCATGGGTGTCGTAAAGGGAAATATTGAAAAAAACCCTATACCAACCCATGCCCAGCAGTGGTACGTTTATGGGCTGAAATGATGATACTCAATTAAATTAAAACATCTCTTTCAAATTACTCAAGTAAATATTCAATATCTAGTCAACACATTTGTATTTGAACACTCAGCTACAGATGTTCCAGTGTCACCTTAGCTTATATTCTCTTGTCACAACTAAAACCTATATCTCTCAGAAAATCGTCGACAAAAAACATCCTTTTGTTAACATTTAACGTAGAAAAGCTTAAATCAAGCGAAGGGAGCTTCTTTACTTTGGAAACTTTTCTCTTACACATCATTTATCAAATTCCGACCTTATCTTTATTGGAAATAGGTTAAATTTAGAATGGCAGTCAATGAATGCTTTACAAATGATTGTTACTTTTGTCAGCGACCTGCGAATAGGACCCAGTTAATTGTGATTGAGTTCACAATAGGACAAAGTTGATTCGTGAGTTGTGAAAGAAAAGATGAATTTTTAAGAAAGAAAAGAAATGGTCTTAATAAATAAAAAACAGGAGACAAAGCGACATTACACGCTCTTTTAGCTCATTCTGAAGTGAATGTTGTTGTGAATGGATATAATTTATGATTAATATTATACACAGCAGCACCCCACTTAAGTCATACTCGTATGTTGCGCTTGCGGGGGACTTTCACACATACACCCTGACTCGAAACAAATATTTAAGAATCACAAAAATATTTTTCTCGTGTGGGAATCGAACCTACTTCTTCTCATTTTAAGTGCCTTGGTAGCGCAGCAGGAACTGTATACGTCTACTACGCAAAAGGTTCCGCGTTCCCTGATTCCCGGGTCATATCAAATAGTATTGGGTTTTCTATCATGAAATTCTCAGTATCATCCCTGAGTTTGGCATCAAATGTGCCCGGTTGGTGGCAATAAGCTCACCCCTGTGAAACACCTCTTGGGTATTCATGCCTTCATCATTATTTCAACCCATAAACATCCCACTGCTGGGCACGGGTATCCAAAGAATGCGGAGGGAATTTAACCTACTATACCACGCTGGTCAGACGGATTGGTATAGGGTTTGTTTCGAATTTTCCTTTTCTCGTAGTACTCTTGTCTGCGTAAAGTGGGTGGTAAACATGCATGGGTTGAAATGGGGCAGTGACATTATGTATCCTTAATCCGTCACTACGGTTTTGCGTTGTATGAATGTAATCCTTATAGGTAGGTACTTAGTCTCCAACACACGCAGTTCTAACCAAAACGTTGTATATGTTGACATAATCAACAAGCTTGCTTTCCAATCTGTGACCGAAATTCAACGTTCATTAGTGTTTGGTCAGACTCCACTGATCGAGATAAAGTTTAATGCAACCCTCGGTTATTCCAATACAATTTCTGTTTCACGACGAAGTTTAATCGAAATTAAAAAGTCATTTCTGCACAATTTCATTTTAATTTATGTTGGATCGACTGGGAAAATATTTGAGTCTTTTAATAAGGTAAAGCAATTTTATTAAATAACCTTAAAACATGCTGATTCTATTGATTTATGGGATAGATGAACAGACAAACAAAGAATAGCTAAAAAATCCAAAATTAAATGTTTAAGTTAACTACAAATACTTCTTTCACTCTGTAATAGACTGACAACTTGCCCGATTTTCCACATTTTGTAAGTCATATCAAGGAAACCTATAAGCGCATATATCTAGTTTATGTCATATGTGAGCTTTAAGTTTATGTTATTAACAATCATTTTTATTTTCAGGATAGTCGGCGCTAACGCCGGCCTGGCATGACGCACCAACAACGTCCCGCCTCGCCCCTATACCTTAATAAACCCCTCTACGATTCAACCTTGAAGATACTCAACACTCTTCTCTCCCTCTCCTTTCTACTCCTACCAATTGCCAACACACAGATGGTGGTTCCAAATTTAACTCACGTTGGAGAAAACAAAAGCATTTCAACTGAAAATGTTATTAAAATAAATGAAGATGTTATGTCGCCAAATGTAAATGAACAAAATGAGCTTATTAATACTGTAAGTAGCAAAAACTATCAAACACTTATTGATAGATTTAGGAGAAAAGATACTAAAACTACAGAAAGCATTGATTTGGATAAAAGCACAATTGATATTGAAAACGATTACGACATTACTATTGAATTAGAAGAAGAAAGTAGTTCTAATAAATTAGATAACAATTCTATGGAAAAACTAAGATTTGATGAAGCTACGAGAGCTAAAATATTTAATGACTTCTCAAAAACAGTTAAAGTTGTTTCTAGAAATCAATCTAAAGCTGTCAAAGTAGACAATACATCGATATTTGATAGTATAGAGATGACTGATCAAGAATATATAAAAGCAGATTCCAATAGATCATTAGAATTTCCCACACGAGTCCCAGCATCCTATCATATTCCTTCAATTACTGGCGCTCAACAAACGCAGCGTCCAAAATTTCTTGACGGTAAGTGAATTTAAGTCTTGTTTATTATGTATTTTAGAGTGATATTGTCATAACAAATATGTGACTTCTTCATCAATTTGTAAGCATGGGTGCCACGGATTCAAAGTTTAGCTTTGTGTATACTTGAAAGTACGTCGCGGTTATGTTTAATTTCATTTAAAAGATCCTTATTAGATGGAGCTCCTTCCTTTTAATAAAATTTGTTACTTAAGACGTGCCGAAGAAATGTAATTAACTTAGCGCTCGTTATTATAAGCCACTTAAAATTTGAATACTTGTATTCTGTCTGTAATATTACTTGACCAACTTCAGTTAGTAGAAATTAGATTACTATCTCTTGATCCATATTTTTTGAATACTTAATTGTTTTTATCACAGCAAAGCAGAGGTTACTTTCACCTTTCTCTTTTCAAAGCTAGCTTCAGCCTAAATGTGTTTTTGTGGGACAAAACCGAGCGCGAAATTCAAGACAGTTGCAGTCCCCTGCGAGAAACGGCTTGTTCTCTAATGCGGGTGTTATTTTGCTTAAAACAAAAAACATATCAATTTGAAACACCCCATATATTATACATCTTATTAAAAAAAGCTGTATTCATCAAAGCTTCTAAGTATTGACATAAAACAAATATTTTTATCAAATTCCAATAAAATTATACAAAGCTACTCATTATTGAAGACCTTTTATCTGACAAATATCGTTGTGTTCTCACAATACAGTTCCAGCCGACGGCGACGTTTCTATTGTCAGCATTTTACATGATTTGTGAATGAAAACAGAACGTAGACCTGTTTCAAATAAATCTATGTGAATTTAACGTTTATATGGTTTTATTGTATTTTGCGGATAAAAATTAGATCAAAGGTTTTGTACATAATATATAACGTAAGATAAGTTGTTGGCAAGATAATGGGGGTATTAATTAAATATTGACTGGCCTGTTTGGTCTAGTGGTTAGTGACCCTAACTGCTAAGCCGGAGGTCGTGGGTTTGATCCCCACCCAGAACAAATCTTTGTGTGATGCGCATAAAGGTTTGTTCTGTGTCTGGGTGTAATTTATCTATAATATGTATGTATTTACAAAAAAAAATGTATTTAAGTAGTATATCAGTTGTTTAGTACCCATAATACAAGCAAATATAATTGTTTACTTTGGGATTAGATGGCGCTGTGTGAATGTGGTAGAATATTATTAACTAGAAGTCGCGCGGGGCTTCACTCCCGTCGTTCTTTATTTGGCCACTGCTCAGCTCCTATTGGCCGTAGCGTGATGTTATATAGCCTATGTTCACCGGAGATAGTGTAGCTTCCCAACAGTGAAAAAATTTTTCAAATCGGTCAAGTAGTTTCGGAGCCTTTTCAATGCAAACAAAAAAACAATCAAATCTTTCCTCTTTACAATATTAGTGTAGATTAAAATACAAGCAGAGGTGCATCACACTCAAAATTTGCCAAGTATGTTAGAACCTATGTAATTTATTTTTTATTTATTTTATTGAATGCCAATAGGTTCACCCTCCTGGAGCCTATTGGCATTAAAAAAAATTTGTGAAGTTCTCTGGGGCACATTGAGCGTTGTTTTTTAAAATAGACAACACGTAATACCCATATTTTTTAGAATTTTATTAAGATGTTTTAGTATCTTCTACATTTTATTTTGAAAAATAATTTGTTTCTATCACGTACCAAAGTACCACGTACTCGAGATCACGACACTTGACTTGGTCGACTTGTTGTCAAATAGTTGAGACAATATTTGAATTACTATCAAACACTTAAAAACTGGTCGAACAGGAAGTTGAATTATTGTACATTATGAAGATTATATAATTATTTCATATATAAAGTATAACAGTACAACAGCCTAAATTTATATTACTTTTATGTTTCATAATTCTAAAGCTCTTCTAAAAAAAGAAAAAACAGAATAATACAAATGTACAACTCACAGGAATGTTGAGAATTTAATCTTGTAACATGTTTGTTTTCTTACTTGTTCTGAAGCCACATCGTCTTGAATGTTGAAACCTCTTGTAATTCTAGCTAATATAAGTGTTCATTTTAATATTAATAATATCAAAACTTGTCTTTAAAATACTGATAACAGAAATCAAGGAAGCTTTTCGCCCAAATGTTAAAATAATAAACTTTTCAAGTATCCCAATGTATATTAAAATCGTTTGGAAGGCAAAAATATTTTAATATCACATAAAAGATTCTGGAACTTTACCGTTATTTTGGCATACTTCGGAAACTTTCCTTACTTAACCGGCAACAGCTACTTTTTATGTAAACAACATTATACTACATAGAAAACAAAAGTATATAAGTTATTGACTACCGAAGTTGTATCATAGTAGTCGTGGTTTCTCTTCATCATTTCAACCCATAGGCGTTCCACAGCTGGGCACGGATCTCCTCCAAAGAATGTGAAGGGAATTTATCTATTATATCACGCTGGCCAGACGGGTTGGTATAGGGTTTATTTCGAATTTTCCTTTTCTCGCGGTGCTCTTGTCTGCATACGGTTACTCCCTTAGTCGCCTTGTACGACACCCATGGGTTGAGATGAGGTAGTGAGCATGGTCCACTATGCTCTTATAATATTGACTACGATATCGAATCTGAATAAGACGATATCGATTTTCCGAGTGTCCTGTACAGACCGTAAGTATGTATATAGCATAACATAACATAATATAACATAGCATCACGCCTTTTTCCCCGAATGGGTAAGTAGAGGTGTTTCACACCCACATTTCGCCAGCCATGTTTTTGGTCCCATGAAATAAGGGGCGAGCCTATTGTCATCAACCGGGAACCTTTGTTTACCAAACTCCGGGAAAATTTTAATACTAGAATTTCATGATAAAAAAACCCAATACCATTTTCACCCGACCCGGGAATCGAACCTGGGACCTCTTGCACAGCAGTCGTATATACACTTCCCGCTGCGCCACCGGGGCAGTATATATGAATATAGGAAAGCCCATATACCACAACGAATTAAATTACGATGACAAAACTTCAAATAATATAATAATAATAATATTCTACTACATTCACACAGCGCCATCTAGTCCCAAAGTAAGCAATTATATTTGCTTGTGTTATGGGTACTAAACAACTGATATACTACTAAAATACATTTTTTTAACACCTTTATGCTCATCACACAAAGATTTGTCCTGGGTGGGGATCGAACCCACTATCTCCGGCTTAACAGTCAGGGTCACTAACCACTAGACCAACAGACCAGTCGAAATGAAATGTTTGATCATTTTCCTCAGTTGTTATAAAGAGTCCGTCTGTGACAACAAAAAGATTTCGTAAAAGCACTTGACATGAATCAAAGCGAGAGGGACCCAACCATTATTACAGTTGAGATTGATGACGTCATCAATTATGTGGTCTTTTGGTTTTTCTATTTGTGTAGTTAATTCAATGACATCTGGACTCTCAAGGAGTGTTCATTATATTTCAACAGAGAATTTATAAAAATAAGTTATTGCAGAAAAGAATGAAAATTTAATATAAATTTTCATCAACCGGTCACATTTATTTTCAAAATGACCCGGGCTTTTCATGATACAAATACAAGAATTTGGCCGATTCGGGAATCAAACCCGTGACCTCTGGCGCGGCAGTCGTATAAGCTTCCCACTGCACCACGACACCACATTTCTTTTGTGAAAGAAACATAAATACCAACATACGAATGCCTACATATACAGAAGAACCCTCGCGCCGTGAAATGCATTGAAAATATTTTATTGTTAATGCAGCATATTTGAATCTACATAAAAGAAATGCACAACTACATTTTTCAACATGCGTTTAAATGGGTCATAGATTCAAATAGATTGTGTCGAATAAATAAGAGAATACAGTTTAAATAAAATAAAATACCGTTTTATATAATATGAAAGTTTACGATTTGGAGAATATAATAATATAATATAATATTCTACCACATTCACACAGCGCTATCTAGTCCCAAATTAAGCAAGAATATATTAATTGGATACCTTTTTTTTTGTAAATACATACATATTATAGATAAATTACACCCAGACACAGAACAAACCTTAGTGCTCATCACCCAAAGATTTGTCCTGGGATCGAACCCACGACCTCCGGCTAGGCCTATTTGTGCTAATTTTATAGTTTGCTACCAGTAAAAAAGAATTCAGTCATACTATACAAGTGGGAATATTTACCCGACTGCCATGAAGGGTATTGTTTATAAATTCAATTACTTTATAAAGCTAAAGAATTTGTTTGTTTGGCTGAACGCGCTATATGTCAGGAACTACTAAACCGAATTGAGAAATTCTTTTAGTGTTGGTTAACCCATTTATCGAGGTAGGCTATATAACATCACGCTATGTCGAATAGGAGCTAAGCAGTGACCAAAAAAGAACGAGGGCAGTTAAGCCCCGGGCAACAGCAAGTGTTATATAAAGATATCCTATTTTATATAATTATCATATAGTTAACAATCCTAATATATCCTATTCCTACCATGAGTCAAATTCCGAATTATAATACTTGTAAGAATACAGAGAAACCACGCAGCTACTTAACATTTCCGTGAATTCTGTAACCAAAACAGCTTGAAATAAATCCACGTCTGAACTTCCCTCGGAACTAAGACAACGCTAAACGATACCTCGCATCTCACCGCATTATAAATCCACAGGATTGTCTCATCTGTTTAATTATTCGTCGTTTCGCTTTCGTGTCGGCCCGTCAACGTTGCGGTCTCGTCGTGTAAACGTCGTCAGCTACTATTTATTATTAACAAGTCTAATAGCAAGGAAATCAGGGTACATTTTGCGTCACAACTTTTAGTTGGGCAATCGATTTTCGCAGTCAGTTCAGGTGGTTATAAATGTTTGTTATAAGTAGTTGTACGGTTTTAGTTTAAGTGTATAAATTTATTTCGCCAAAAATTGAAGTTTTAGATTTGTCTCGTGTGAATTTATTTCGCAATACTTATTCTTTGTGCAATAAAATAGCTAGCCTGTCGGTCACGGGAAGCGTTGGACAAACGTTTTGAAAGCTCTTTAAATAGACCGCCAGCACCTAAACTCCACGGCCCAAGTGTTTCGACTATATAGGTAACTAGCTTCTGCCCGCTGCTTCGCCCGCGTGGTATGTATTTTTACCTATAAACCTTCCTCTTGAATCAGTCTATCTATTAAAAAAAACCGCATCAAAATCCGTTGCGTAGTTTTAAAGATTTGAGCATACATAGGGATATAGGGACAGAGAAAGCGACTTTGTTTTATACTAAGTAGTGATATACATAACTTATTTAGAACACCTTCGTGGTATTCTATAACGCACTATTTATTTCAATTAAGATAGTGTCTGGTTTTTAATATCTTATGAAATGCAATTAAAAACATGCTACAGAAATAATGGGTAAAAACCCAAACCCATAAAGACATTTTACTTTGTGAAAGTTTCATCGCGCATTTGCCATTTGAGAAGATATTAGAGCTCAGCGATTGTGGCTTGTCTGTTATACCCGATGCAGTTCTTCAATAAAACGATTTACTGAGACAATGGAACGAATTACGTTTCTCTCCGATCCAACTCAATACCTAATAGAAACAAGGTACGGTTGTAATATATCGATAGTTCTATCGATGATTTTATTGACGTATTCCTTTAATCCATTAATTTAATACATGTCAATAATAATTAATATAAGTATAAATTTAATGTAATAAGCTTTATTGGCATGAGTTCTACTTTTTTTTGAAACATTTTTTTTTTTTTTGGTGTATTAAAGTCGATATATGATACATATAGACTATGTTTTGGAATAACACATAGATTAATTTTGTCGTCGCTCGGCTCAAACTATAGGGGCCTTACTTTCATAGTACTTTATACGTCTCAAAGTAATTTATTAATAACATATTTCTCTTTTATTTTTGCACCTACCATGCTGTGCAGCACTCTAAGATTGGCAGGTAGACAATACCTTTGGCATTAAGCCCACCATTGTACCATTATTGTGCATAAAGTATTAAATAAATAAATAAATAATGTAATTTACCTATATTTAAAAAAGAGAATTAAGCTTGTGTCCCGATAAAATTTAAAAACATTGACCCAGTTTTAGAACATACATATTTTCTTATACACCTGGCTTGAAGCCCGTGTGTATTTTAGGGGCACGCGGACTCAGGGATGGGCGTCAGATTGCGTATTATTTGCCTGTGTATATTTATTCCTGTTTTCATTGTGTCTACAATTTGGTTAAATTTCATATAGCCTGTCATACACCTATTTTGACATTTCATAAATAGCCGTTATCATCATCATCATCATCAGCCAAAACGTTTCCACTGCTGGGCATAGATTTCTCCAATTTTATGCTATTGAGCACGATTTGCGGATACTCTCATTCAGTACATGCCAACATTCTGAGAAGATCGTAGTTTAATTAGCCGTTAAACCAATAAAGTATTGTCACTGTTGCTGATAAATCATCGATATATACAATTTATCACAAATGTAACAACACTATTCGAGACGCGTGTGTCTTTTATTGTCTTGCAACTTAAAGGAGAGCTTCAAAATTTGTTGTAATTGAACAAGTATATTACTAACATACAATGTATGGTCAAGATATGACTACTAGTATTTTGAGCTTACTTAAATAATATTTTGGATAAACGTAACTCACAAAACGTATTCATCATCAACAGCCCCTTATCGCACTGGCCAGGCAGATTAGCAAAGGATTTTTTACTTTCCATTTTTTCGTACAAGTGAAAGTGATATATTCTCTTAAAAATAATAGATAATTCAGAGCAGGCTTATAATTCATTTTTTTTGTGAGCCGTACAATTTAGGAGCGATGTGATATTCAAATATTACAACTTCTTCTTTCGAAGCTACATAGTATATACGCACTAGGCCAGCGTGAGCGGATTATTTTTGTTTATATTTTTTTATTGCCTGTAGTGGCAGACGAGCAAGCGGCCCACCTGATGGTAAGTGGTTACCGCCGCTCATCAGCCAAGCCGCTGCCTACCTTTGAAGAATAGCTCTCTTTAAATGGATTATAGCCTGAACCCTCTCAGCTCTCTAGATAGAGGAGAGGAGACCCAGGCCCAATTGTGGGACTTAATAGGTTGCTGACGATGATGATATGTAGTATATGTATCAAATAAAATACTTGTGTGGGTCGCCTGTCTAGCTATTGAAACACATCGTTTCGTCTCCGTTTTGGTGGCTTCCAGGCTTTAGGATTAAATGCCTTTAGTTATTGCATTCCTGTTCGGTTAAACTTTAACATTTCGTGAATAATCTGATTAACCGCGGCTTAATTTTCCAATGCGGTTAAACGCTTTTGGTCAAAGTTGCCAATGTTTGTTCTAATTCCTTATGAACGAGGAAGTTTTAAACAATATTAATTTGTTTGTAATATTTCGACGTACATAGTTGATAAAAGTTTCAATTTGGATTGTTAAACTTTGACACAGATTTGATTAATTTGAATTCTTCTTTTTTCCGTATAGCCCATTAAATTTTAATATAGGAACCGTGTTTTATTCATGTCTATTAAGGTAATTACGCAGGGCGACGCCGCAAGTAGGAACATAAAACAAAAACTTTAGTGATCAATACACCCGTCAACTGCAGTTATTATAACCATGACCTTCAGTTTGTAACTAACTTGAATCTCCGAGTTCCAGACTTAGACTGTCAAAAGTTTTGCTTGAGCAAACTGAAACAAACTTACCTAAATCCGAGCTTTGCAAATGTATTCAAAATACAAATTTAATCTTATTTTTTATAGCCTCATGTGGCAGACGAGCAAGCGAACTGGTAAGTGACAACCACCGGCCATGGACATGACTGTGTGTGTTCACTAAAAATTAACTAAACAATTTAATGAAAACACAACTGCTGAAAGGAAAATCTAAATAGGGAGGTGATTGAAGGGTTGAATTGGGCCTCTGGCAATCCACACTCACCGGACAAAACGCAACAGCATACTGCTACTTTGCGTCTATAATTAATCTGTGGGAGGGTGCCAACGCCATGCCGGCCCATTCACTGCTGGCTTGCATGCGACTACTACTACTATATTATAATAAACAGAACTTTCTTCTTCGCACCTGTCTTTCTTTATTTGGCTGTTCAGCTCCTATTGGTGATAGCGTGGTATTATATAGCCTATGTTACTCAGTGATAACGGAGATTACTAACGGCAAAAGAATTTTTAAAATTGGATCAGTAATTTTTAAGTTTATTCGTTACATACAAAATACTAAATACAAATATGACTGGCCTGTTGGTCTAGTGGTTAGTGACCCTGACTGACTGCTACGCCGGAGGTCGTGGGTTCGATCCCCACCCAGGACAAATCTTTGTGTGATGAGCATAAAGGTTTGTTCTGTGTCTGGGTGTAATTTATCTATAATATGTATGTATTTACAAAAAAAAAAAAAATGTATTTAAGTAGTATATCAGTTGTTTAGTACCCATTTTTTTTTTTTTTTTTAATTTGGGGCTAGATGGCGCTGTGTGAATGTGGTAGAATATTATTAATATTATTATTATTATTATTATTAAATATTTCCTCTTTATAATATTAGTATAGATAAAATAAAAATAAATATCAACCACACCTCTCATAGTGGCGTGGGCAGAGATCTTTGCCTTCTGCACTTCTCATCTGTAGTATCCTGTTATGGGAATCTCGCTTCTGAAACTTTCATCAATCATTTCATTCACTCTTAGGGGCTTGGGGTATTCCACCTGTTTTCTTTAAAACTTTTTTTTTCTCTTCTGATGTTTCTTTTTTCTTCTTTTCTTTCAAGTACCTTTTCTTTTATATTTAGAACCATCCAGATTTAAAATCGTTGATATTTGATATTAATTTCAGCTTGATACCAAGCGTGTTTGAAAAAATTTTTTTTACTAATGGACAGACAGACAGACGGACAACGCAGTGATCCTATAAGGGTTCCGTTTCTTCCTTTTGAGATACGGAACCCTAAAAATCAAACACCACCGATACGATATTTAGTTACACACGTATATGGGTCACATTTGGCCTCCACTGGACGCTATCGCCAGCCATTAATCATTTAGTTTTTCACAACCAATCCTCTGTACATCCATACCCTAAATCTTTGCTCGTAAATAACAATATTATGACGTAACCACCGTCCACCTACATCAAAACAGGTATAACTTAAAAAATAATGTTTTTTATGTAAAATTAAATTAATATCTTATACTTTTCCAAATTAAAATGAATGCAAATGAAAAGTTTTTATTTAACCGTTTTAAGTTGAATATCATTGAAATGTAATTAACTAATTTAATTGGTTTACGTTCAAGATTGGATGCACGCATGCCAGGCGTGCATGCAGGAATCGAGGCACTACAAAACCGTGAATTTTGAAACTCCGTTGATGACAGAAAAATGAGATTTCATTCATTAAACAGCTTATACATTATACTCCTTCCTTCCTTCTGTGAATTTATAATGTTGTAGGATCATTTGATAATTAGAATTTTCGTGTGTTGGGCGTGTTGTTAATCGTATATATTATTTGCATATGTGTTGTGTGAAAACGTAGGTTTATGTAAAGTTATTGCTCAACGCCAAAGTGATAGCAGAGAAAGTCTAAAAATATACAAAAATAAACAACTACCGATCCGGAAATTGGCATTTGTCAACCAGTTTTTCTCTAATCTAATAATAATAATATTTTTTATTATCAGGATAACAATTTCCCATAGATACGAGTATATACCTTACAAACTAACATACATAAAATTATAAAACTATTTCACAATGCACTTCGTTGTGCGGTCAGGTGGTACTTGGCCCCGGAAGCGGCGGAACACAACACCTTTCGGCCAAAAGGTCTCGTCCATTACAAGGTGCAAGAAGCACGTCGGGACTCGCACCACAAACTCCTTGAAATTGACGTTGCGACGCGACTCCAGCAACTGCACTCTCATACTGTGCTTGGCCTTTTGGTAAACGTACGTCGCGACGTCCTGTGCCGTTGCGGTGTAGTGCAGGAGAGAAATGTACACCGGAGTGTTCGGAGCTGCTGCTCTCAAAGTAACGCCAGGTACAGGAGAAGCCGTGCCGCAGCAGTTCTTGTTGGTTCGCTGCTGGCGTTTCTTTCTTTGCATCTTCACGAAACCATCGCCATCGAGATGATTTACAGGCTTGTCAGGCACAGACTTCTTGGCGTGAGCAATTGGAGGGTAAGGTAAGGGTTTAAAAAAACAAATTTCGCACATTGCTCATTAAATCTAGTCTTGATTTATACTAACGAAGGAAGTGGTCCAGCAACACTACTAGCTGAACGACCACTACCACCAGCATTTCTTTCACCATCTCCTTCGTTGTATATCTTCGTTGTTTCTTCGTTGATTCCAAGTTGTCTATCGGTGTAATCAAACTCCTCAATTATTTCCTTACCGTCCTCGTCTATCTCAATTATTGTTTGGTTTTTGTTCTGTAAATTAAGAAATAATTCTACTATTAGTACTTATGTCTTATAATAATAATAATAATAATATTCTACCACATTCACACAGCGCCATCTAGTCCCAAAGTAAGCAATTATATTTGCTACTTAAATACATTTTTTTTTTTGGAAATACATACATATTATAAATAAATTACACCCAGACACAGAACAAACCTTTATGCTCATCACACAAAGATTTGTCCTGGGTGGGGATCGATCCCACGACCTCCGGCTTAACAGTCAGGGTCACTAACCACTAGACCAACAGGCCAGTTATAAATTATTGCTCAATTATTTATTACTTCCATAATGTACAACAGGTGTATTCAGGATCCTTCCTGTATCCTTTAAAAGTGGATATTTGGCATAGTAATATCGTACTTAGATGATTGTATTGTATAAGAATCTTACATCATCTGTCTGTGGTGTTATACTACTACCACAGGCACCAGTAATCCACAATCCGATATTGTACAACTTAGCATAAAAACAAGTGTTTTAAACTTTGTTATTCTGGTTGTTGGTGGAAAATAAACGATTATAATTATTATTATCTAATTTAAATGGTTTGACAAGATGTTGTGAATTCGAGGTTGTCTACTATAACTGCCGAGTAGTGGTCTCCGTCGCGGCAGCCGTACGCGTGCCGCGGCACGCGTACGGCTGCCGCGGTACGCGTACGGCTCCGTTCCGATGCGGCGCGATGCGAGCCGGTTGGTCTGAATCGTACCTTTGTTTCGCAGTGGTAATGTGTATGACTCTAGTATGTATTAATATAAAAATGATTAAGCATCGATATTACAAATTCTATGAGAAGGTGCAAATAGTATTAAGAGATTATTTTTGAGTATCCACGTTTCAAGAAGGTTTTTAATAATATTATCAGTTTTATTCAAATTGACGTTAATTAGATGCACATTAAAGGCTTTCCTTATTATCACGTTGGTATTGATTTATTATACTTGAAATGCTATCACACTTAAAGGTTATTAAACAAACTTTCAAAGTTGCGTGAAAATACGCGGTGACTTTTGCCAATTCAACATAGAAGTCATTATGCTCATCTTTCTTTTACCAAAATGTTATTTGGCGAAAGTCTTCAAAACTTTCTAATCTCGGGTAATAGGTTTAAAGTTTTGACGATTCTGTCAAAAGTGATCTTAGGAAAATTGAGTTTTTACACACCACAATTGGTTTTAAATATAACTAGTTAAATATTTAAATAATAATAGACCTCATTCTCTTTTTAAATCGATCTGGAATCCCGTGGATTATTTAGTTTGGTATCGATTTAGACTATTCCAGTTGCCTTTAAATTGTAATTGTGATCGGACCATTAGTGGCATTAGTGGCACAGTTAGTTAATGTACAAGTTCATCTTTTAGTAGCAAAGGATACTGGTATGTTATATATTATGTTCGTGCCATATTTAGTGACTTTTTACCCGACTGTCAGGACGGGTACTGTTACCCGACTGTCAGGACGGGTATTGTTTTTCGCGCGTATCTTGTATGTTTGTAAATTTCTTTATTCCCACGAATCTTCCAAATGGCTGGATGAATTTTGACATCGTTAGATTCGTCTAGAAAACCCAAGTGTCCTTAGATAGGTTTTAAGAATAAAAAGACTTAAAAGGCGGGCCTTTGACGCCAAATTGTAAGAAGTTCAATTTTTTTTTTAAACAAACCTATCGAGTTTAGTGTCAAAATAAAGAGAATCAAAAGGAGATTACATATATTCAAAAAGAGATTATACATAATTGAATGGTTCCAAATTGTAAGTAGTTCTATTTTTTTTTTACCAAACCTATCGAGTAGAGTATCAAAATAAAGGGAATCAAATGGAGATTACAAATATATACATATGTTATGTATTTAAATTTAATCAGGTATAATATTACAATAATTTTACGGTTTTTTTGGTGCGGTGCTCTCTGTTGATATTTTGCAGTCGGGTTATTAAATTTTTTTTAATTATATTTACTTGTAGAGCAACAATATAACGTGCCATCACGCATCCGACGAACAACGAACTAATGAAAAGAATCATTCAAAACTATACTAATATTATCTCGACTATATTATAATATTATAAAGCTGAAGAGCTTGTTTGAACGCTAGGATCTCAGGAATAATGGTCCGATTTGAAAAATTATATTTAATGTTAGATAGCCCATTTATCAAGGAAGCTATATATATCACGCTACGGCCAATAAGAGCTGAGCAGCGACCAAATAAAGAACGAAGCCCCACGCGACTTCTGCTTAGTATTAAAATTATAAATGTGTATTCATATAAATAATACAGGTATTCCTCCGAGTTAATATAAAAACTTTCATCAACCATCTTATTAGGTACATATCCATATTTCTGACCCTAGACTATTCCGTTGGCACATATACTGTTCGTTGGGATAGATATTCACATTACAGAGGGACCGGTACATTTTATTAAGTTAGGGTCACAATTAACTTGTTATATGAGAAAGTTATTGTTTCTAGAAGGTTCTTGGCCAATTGATATGTACCTAATATCCAAGTCTCGTTTGTATGTTATTGTCTTTTAGTATTAGGGAGAGAAATAAATCTACGCTAAGGGACAGACTCCATCAAACAGGGGTGGGACAAAGATATGTAGCGTTCATTATCATAATCATAAATAAAATGTGCATGGAACAATTTTGTTATAAAATTAACATGCGATGGATGATAAATATACCGGCGTGCACGCGGTCCGAGTTCGATCCCGACCGGCGATACCAACAATGTGGATTCCACTTTGTGGATTTTATATGTACTAGTCAGGTGACTTACCATCTGCTAACGGTGAAGGAAACATCGTGAGGAAACCCACATACTTTCGAAGAATTTCTATGAGTATGTCTGATTCACCAACCCGCACTAAGCCAGCGTGAGTGGATTATGGCCTAAACCCTCCCAGCTCTCTTGTTAGAGGAGAGGAGACCTGAGCCCAGCAGTGAGACTAAATGGGTTGTTAATGATGAAATGTAATTAACTAATTTAATTCCTGCATGCACGCATGCCAGCGAGGCTCTAAAAAACCGTGAATTTTGAAACTCCGTTGATGACAGAAAGATGAGATTTCGTTGATGGAATAGCTTATTACATTATACTCCTTCCTTCCTTCTGTGAACTTATGACTGGCCTGTTGGTCTAGTGGTTAGTGACCCTGACTGCTAAGCCGGAGGTCGTGGGTTCGATCCCCACCCAGGACAAATCTTTGTGTGATGAGCATAAAAAGGTTTGTTCTGTGTCAGGGTGTAATTTATCTATCATATTTATTTATTTATATTTATTAGCACAACCACATCATACATATTATAACATTTACAGGTAATAATAAGTAGGTACATAATATTGCATCTGATATGTATGACAATTTCGGTGTACATAGCATTTACTATAGCATATACTACGTAATATGTATGTATTTACAAAAAAAAATGTATTTAAGTAGTATATCAGTTGTTTAGTACCTACCCATAACACAAGCAAATATAATTGCTTACTTGGGGACTAGATGGCGCTGTGTAAATGTGGTAGAATATTATTATTAGTATTATAATGTTGTAGGATCATTTGTTAATTAGAATTTTCGTGTGATGTTCTTAATCGTATATATTATTTGCATATGTGTACTGTGTGAAAACGTACGTTTATGTAAAGTTATTGCTCAACGCCAAAGTAGACAGCAGAGAAAGTCTATAAATATACAAAAATAAACAACTACGGAACCGTAAATTGGCATTTGTCAACCAGTTTTTCTCTAATTTAAGGGTTTAAAAAAAACTCCAATTTCGCACATTGCTCATTTAATCTTACCACTCGAAAGTGGGCGTTGCCCCGCTGTTATAATCAGGCTTCTCTTCAATTGTTTCATTACCGTCATCATCTTTCTCAGTCACTGTAAATTAAGAAAAAAATCCACTATTAGTATGCTTATTGCTCAATTTATTAATGTTAAAAATTAAAAAAATCAAAATTATGTGAAATAATAGTTAGCATATTATAAAACGCTTTTTGGAAATTTTGGACTCTTTGTCAATCTGAGAAAAAAGATAAATAAGATTTTGTGAAAGTGAGGTTAAGTACTAAAAACAACACCTACAACCCTATTTGTATTATGTAGGTGTCTATGTAGATAAGTAGCCTTAGTATTTGCTCCGGACACTGTCTGACACTACGTGTTACTGCATTTTATAAGGAACAACCTACTGTGAATAAAATGTTACTCAGGGATATGAATATACGTACTAACCGCGAGGTGGGCCTGGTGACATGTGATACAGATTTATTATTAAATCTACTACATGCACCAGACTCGCACAAAGTTGGACTATACCCTATACCCTGGCAATACACCTTATCATGTATTCACTAACTCTGTGTGAGAAATAAATAGTTTTTATTATTAAAAAAATAAAATAAATATTACCTCCCCACATAAAATGTTTTTCTGATAAGGACAAACAAAACAATTATAAAAAAGTACCTAATTGATTTAACTACCAAATTAAAATAATTTTAAATACTCCAAACGTGAATGGACACACCAGCAGCAGACTTATGGCGAATGATTTGTTGATTTTAGTGGTGTGCTGGATATTAGTATCCGTATCTATATCCGCGAATACCTACGTCCGTTACTTTTGTGGGGGATTATTAAAACAAAGAGGTTATCTAGAATGCATGATAATCTCTATGGCATACCTATTCTATTCTTAAGTTCAAAAATCTATTTAAGGTTGTCATGTTTGTTGCGTCATTTCAGTATTATTAAAACCCTCTCAGCTCTTTAATAGAGGAGAGGAGACCCGAGCCCAGCAGTGGGACATTAATGGATTGCTGATTATGATGACATGTAATTCTATATATAGGTGACTAGGCAGCAATGAAAAACTATTAAATTCCATTCAAATTATTTTTTAATTTCTATACAAATTAAAAGAAAGACCTGTGGTGTGAAAGTCGCAAGATTGCCCTATCACACAAAGCGTCAAGTGACGCAATTATCGTATCGAGGTCACGCGCAACGTCAAATGTTAAGATCCGTATCCGCGGATTTTGACACCAAATATCCGTAGCCGCGGATATGCATTTTTGACGATCCGGCACATCACTTATTTATTTTGACGTTTTTCATTGTACGCTGACATTTGTTACCACAGGTTAAAAATACAGAAATGATAATTTTTGAATTTAGCTTAATTTGATAATCGGTAATTATGTTGTCTATGCAATCGATAAAAAATGGAATATTTTTAATTTTTGATATCTCAGCTTCCAGATTGCCAATTGAGCTCATTTTTTAATATGTTAATAAGAAAAAAGTAACCAATTTTTTAAGCCATATCACATTGTATTACATTTTGGGCCCAGAAGTCCCCGTCTCCGTACGTAAACGTACCTACATTGACAAATAAATATTTCCGTTTCTGTTTCTGCGAAACCTTTTGCGATTCCGATGACAAGGTGCAATTTATGTTCTAGAAATATAAATTAAAAATTGTACTCTGTTGTTGTGTTTGACAATAAATTGTCCCATTAGACGAATAATGTTTTATCTTTACATAAAACAAAAATGAAATTATTAAAAATACGGCATTAAAAACCGTAAACTATCGATTAAACAAATTTCATTCTTTTGTCCGTTTTACAAAATACAAATTAGATCAATCGATATTTTAAGGTTATTATTTTAAATTCGGCATTAAAAATGCCGAATTTAAAATAATAACATTTTTGTTTTATGTGAACATAAAACATTATTCTTCTAATGGGACGATTTATTGTATTTTCTTCTTTCTTTATATAGTTTCCTTTTAGATATCTATTTATGTAAAATTACGCGTACGAGCGTTTCTTCAATAATGTGTTATAAAATGGTAGATTTTAGGCTGCCGTATTACTTAGTAGCAAGTATAAGTAAGTGTGTATATTTGTATAAGTAAGTAGAGGAAGAGGTAGCATGTAGAATATCTCTTCACCAAAGATCTTTGAAGACTCACCGAAGGAGAAATCAGACGATACTGAAATATAAGAAATTATATCACTGTTGGCATGTACATACAAATAAATAAAACATAGTGTCTGTTTGTAATATCAAAATAATATATTATTGTAGTAAGTATATACAGGGTGTCCCGAAACTCAACGTCAAGCGGCTACCGGGCGATGGTATAGGCTGTACCTGTTCTGAGAAAAATATTAAAGAAAATCCAAATCATATGGATCAGTCATAAAAAAATATTTTTTGAAAATGATGAAATTCCCCACATCCGTAGACTTTTTAGGTACTGCTATGACATAGTGCCAAGATTTTTATTTTACATAATACTTATTAAGTACATTAAAGTTAGCTGTTACAAATTCAAAAGTTACTTGTGTAAATGTTCTCAAAAATCAAACGTTTGAGCCCTATTTTCTCTAAAATATGTATTAAGCTAACCTAGGCAAGTTTTTTAAAGAAATAGCCCATTTAATCAAGAATTTATAATGGTACGCAATTTGGTATTTATCTCACAAAAATAAAACATTGTTTGCAAAATTGTCATGTGTAAAGAGAAGTTTCCATGCATAATTCCTCTAAGTACATAAATTTTGGTTTTACCTTAGTACAATTGAGATAGAACGAATCTGAAAGAGTGAGATAGAGCACAAAGTAGGATTAAAAGTGAGACAGATTAACATTATATTTTTGGAGAGAGTGGGAAGGCTAATGATTTTCTATTGTTAGGAAATGTTTGTCAAAAAGTTGTCGATTTTCATCATTTTCAAAAAATATTATTTTATGACTGTACCATATGACTTGGATTTTTTTTTTATATTTTTCTCAGAACGGGTACAACCTATTCCATCGCCCGGTAGCCGTTTGACGTTGAGTTTCGGGACACCCTGTATATGTAAGAACTTTTTACACCTTTACAGCATAAACACACTTTATACAATTTTGTCTGTCTAAAGTCTAAAACTACTGAACCCATTGTGACGGAACTTTTACTGGTTCATGGCTAATATTACAAGAAATAAATTAGGCTAATTTGAATTTTTTTTTTAAATATCATGGTTCCGTGAAAAACTAAAAACCTATGAAACGCGGGCTTACATAATTTGAATTTTCAGTAATCGAAAATTGAAATAGGCGCTACTATATACGGAAATGAATCGCCTTGCCTTGACTATAAAGAGTTCGCGAGTTTGATTCCCGGGGTGGCACAAAATGGTTTTGGATTTATCTATTATGAAATTCTCTGTATCAACTCGTAGTTCGGGAACAAATATACCCGGCTGATGGAAATAGGGTCACCCCCTATTATATGGTAGGCGGTATGTGGGTGTCTCTGCTCACCCCTTGGGAGAAAAATATTTGATGCTGTGTTTATCGATATTTTTTAACTCAATTGTAATCAAATATTTATACTACTAGACTAGTGGGTATTAAAGGATTTGACTTACAAACAGGATCCACCAAGATTATAAACGCCTGAAACAATTTAGGTTATTTAAATAAACACATTATTTACATTCACACACAGCGATAATGCAACTAGTAAATCATTTTTTTATTAGATGTATAGTTTCAAAGATTAGCCCAAACTTACAAACCCACAGACATTGTAATCTATACAAATAAATAAAATTCAAGTGTCTATTTGTAATAATATATTAACAAGTAAATATAATTAAAAAAATTTAATAACACGACTGCAAAAAATCAACAGAGAGCAACGCATTAAAAATACCGAAAAACTATTGTAATATTATTATACCTGATTAAATTTAAATACATAACATGTATATATTTGTAATTTCCATTCGATTTCCTTTATTTTGATATTCTACTCGATAGGTTTGGTTAAAAAAATAATAGAACTACGTACAAATTGGAACCATTCAATTATGTATAATCTCTTTTTGAATATACGTAATCTCCTTTTGATTCTCTTTATTTTGATACGCAACTCGATAGGTATGGTTAAAAAAAAAATTGAACTTCTTATAATTTGGCGTCAAAAGCCCGCCGTTTAAGTCTTTTTATTCTTAAAACCTATCTAAGAACACTTGGGTTTTTTAGACGAATCTAACGATACCCTAATTGTCAAAATCCATCCAGCCGTTTAAAAGATTCTTGGGAATAAAGAAATTTACAAACATACAAGATACGCGCGAAAAACAATACCCGTCCTGACAGTCGGGTAAAAAACAGCTTAATAAAGTAAACATATGAAATTCGGTAAAGAGACGGATTAAGAATACATAAAGTTACTACCCCATTTCCAGCCTCGATCAGACCGATATTCTATTTGAAAAAAAATCCTATGAATAGAAAATCTGCCAGTTTTTTTTTGTAAATATTTTGCTGTACTTACATATTGTTTTAAGTTAAGTGGTCAAAATGTAATTGAATAAATGAGTTAGAATAAAATATATGTAAGTATATAATTTTAAGTAATAATAGTTAAAATAAATAAATCAATCCAATCTTTAAAGCTTACATTAATAAAAGCTTGATCTGCCGCAGACTCTCGTTATTAAAAAAATAATATTTTTGATTTAGATTACTAACAGGTAGGTACATCAATTATCAAAAAAATCAAAATACTTACGATGACTACCAACAACAACGCCAAAATTTTCATGTTGAGATTTTCAGGGTTTATTTAAGACACAACGATAAGAACTTTACAGGTTAAATTGATGGCTGACGCATCATGTGATGGCTATTTATACTAACTACGCATTTGTACAAATAATTAAATAACTAATAAAATACTACAAGCAATTCAATACATCATCGCAACTGCACAAATATTGACAAGGAAAATATCTTTTGATATATTTTTGTGAATAAAACATAATGTACGCAGCTCTTCTGTAATGTTTGTACATATTTGTTTCGTAGTCTAATACACGAGGCGTACACAGTTTAAAAACTCACCCAAAATCACTGTTTTATGCTCGTTACTTATATTACTGCCTGTAGTTCTCGTCCGCGACTCCGCCTACGCTTATTCAGATCAGTAATTCGCTGTGACTGTATGAATTTTCTCTTCTGTCAGGTTGAATTTTCCGAAAGCCTGAGTCGTTAAATCAGTTAAACCCATAAATATCCCACCGATATGCACGGGTCTTCTCCAAAGAATGCGGGGGGAATTTAGCTTACTATAATACCACGGATTAAGATGGGGTAATGACATTATGTATTCTATATGTCACTACACGGATCCATTATTTAGTCGTTATATATTCGAAATTATTTATTAGAACATACACAAGCTACAATATCGCTGAGTAACATTGGCTATATAACACCACGCTACGGCCAATAGGAGCTGAGCAGTGGCCAAATAAAGAATGGCGGCAGCGATCCCGACTTCTAATAGTTCAATAAACAAAAGTACCTTCATCCTATAAAATTGTAGTCTAAACTTTCTGCGTAACCACGAGCCTATAAAATAAACCTATTTATTTATTGAAAGTAACATTGAGTTCAAATTTAATATCACAAAAGACGGACAAGACGTCTATCAAAATTCAAAGTTGTGGTCGTAGTATTGTGTCATTCACAATACATACACGGTCATTAGTCCCCGAATGTCCCCAATGTGAATTTATTACGATGAATATTAAAATATCATCTTGCTTAGCCACGTATTCATATATAAGTGTATTTAGGATGAATGATGAATAAAATGTTTGAAATACTGTTTTTGTTGAAATTGTTTCGCAGTGGTAATATGTATGACTCTAGTATGTATTAATATAAAAATGATTAAGCATCGATATTACAAATTCTATGAGAAGGTGCAAATAGTATTAAGAGATTATTTTTGAGCATCCACGTTTCAAGAAGGTTTTTAATAATATTATCAGTTTTATTCAAATTGACGTTAATTAAATGCACATTAAAGGCTTTCCTTATTATCACATTGGTATTGATTTATTATACTTGAAATGCTATCACACTCGAAAGTAATTAAACAAACTTTCAAAGTTGCGTGAAAATACGCGGTGACTTTTGCCAATTCAACATAGAAGTCATTATGCTCATCTTTCTTTCACCAAAATGTCATTTGGCGAAAGTCTTCAAAACTTTCTAATCTCGGATAATAGGTTCAAAGTTTTGACGATTCTGTCAAAAGTGATCTTAGGAAAATTGAGTTTTTACACACCACAATTGGTTTTAAATATAACTAGTTAAATATTTAAACAATAATAGACCTCATTCTCTTTAATTTTCCTTTTATATCGATCTGGAATCCTGTGGATATTTTAGTTTGGTATGGATTTTGACTATTCCAGTTGCATTTAAATTGTAACGTTTGATCGGACCAGTAATGGGGCATTAGTGGCACAGTTAGTTAATGTACAAGTTCATATTTTAGTAGCAAAGGATACTGGTACAACAAACGACAGTGGTCTGCTGGCGCAGATACTATGACCATACCATATACCATAGATCAGAGGTATCAAGCATGAAAAAATTTCGTGCCATATTTAGTGGCTTTTAGAGCAACAATATAATGTGTCATCACGCACCGGACGAACAACGAATTAATGAAAAGAATCATTCAAAACTATACTAATATTATCTAGACTAAGTATATTATAATATTATAAAGCTGAAGAGCTTGTTTGAACGCTAGGATCTCAAGAATAATGGTCCGATTTGAAAAATTATATTTAATGTTAGATAGCCCATTTATCAAGGAAGCTATATATATCACGCTACGGCCAATAAGAGCTGAGCAGCGACCAAATAAAGAACGAAGCCCCGCGTGACTTCTGCTTAGTATTAAAATTATAAATGTGTATTCATATAAATAATACAGGTATTCCTCCGAGTTAATATAAAAACTTTCATCAACCATCTTATTAGGTACATATCCATATTTCTGACCCTAGACTATTCCGTTGGCACATATACTGTTCGTTGGGATAGATATTCACATTACAGAGGGACCGGTACATTTTATTAAGTTAGGGTCACAATTAACTTGGTATATGAGAAAGTTATTGTTTCTAGAAGGTTCTTGGCCAATTTATATGTAATATCCAAGTCTCATTTGTATGTTATTGTCTTTTAGTAGTAGGGAGAGAAATAAATCTACGCTAAGAGACAGACTCCATCAAACAGGGGTGGGACAAAGATGTGTAGCGTTCATCATCATAATCATAAATAAAATGTGCATGGAACAATTTTGTTATTAAATTAATATGCGATGGATGATAAATATTAAATATGCTCATAAATTAATCAGCTCATATCAGCTAATATCTCGTCCACTAGTAGACAAAAGCCTCCTGAAGACATATCTAATAGGACCGGTTGTTTCTGAATTGTATTCAGTGCGATCCTGCAGTTTGGATCAGATTATCTGTCCACCCCGTAGGCAGACGTCTTAAGAAAGAAAAAAGAAAGAAATATTTTTTTTTATCAGCTACAGTATAAATAAGTAGGTACACAATAAAATATATTTTAATTTTTAAATAAATATATTACAAATAACAATCATGCTCCTGTTGAAGACCAAAAATAGTTCCTATCTCAGCTAAAAAGCTAAGCTGTTCTTGCTACTGGTCTTGCTGGAATATAGTCTCCACTCGAGAATTTTACAGCTCCTTCAGCTATTAGTTTTGCTTAATGTGTGTTCTGAACACTGCCACTTCGACTTGCTGATCCGGCGGGCAATGTCGATAACATTATTTTATAGATCTTCTCTTTCCTGATTCGATCGCGCATCTAAAAAATATGTGTAAGCAAATAATTGAACTACAAAATACTGTGATGAAGAAGAACGAAACCTCGTGGTTTTGTACAAGGACATCAATTATTATCATCGTAATCATCATTATAATATATCATGACTTTGACTTTCACTGTTAGACATTGGAAGGGGCTTCTTAAAAGTAGACAAAGAGCATTAAAATTGAGGGTGCAGGCGTCTATAGGCTAAGGGAACCGCTTATTATGTAGCGGTCCATAGGCTACGGGAACCGCTAATCATGAAGTGGGCCGTAATCTTGTTTGCCGACATTATGGTAGAATATAAAAATGTTATAACTATTTTTTTACCTACCTATCTAGTTCAATAATACTAATTATGAAGGACAAGGTAATATTTAGATTTTATTATGTCCAGAAATTAATTCCAATCTTAACAAAACTAGCAAGTAATATTTCGGAGATAGTATTAAACGACCCGGTTAATATTTTCATATTTTTCAATTCCACAGCCTTCGTTACACGTCTATAAAAATAAAGACGTTTACGTCGGCGCTTAGTTCTCTTTAATAGCTCACAACTTGAAGCTTTAACATTAAAACTGCTATAAATTGCGAAGCTGGACTTTCCAATTAATATGAAGACAAAATTAGCATTCTTCATTTTTAAGTCATTTTGGGTCATAAACAGTTCCCGTGTTCTTCTCAGCTCAATTCGTGGATATAAATCTTGAGATTGCAATTTTATTAGCCTCTCGTAAATCTCTCGGCCTTTCTTTAAATCTAATAAAATGCGTCTCATCCACTTAGACTTTGTAGACAAGGTTTAAATGTTAATTTTGTTAAAAGTATTAAAATATTTTCAGTGTTTTCAAATCCCTCACAATTTAAATTAAAATATGTAAACTGTGATTTTATGTTGGTAATTTTATAATATTTGCATTTCAATTCCAATAAAAATTTGTTGAAATTTCATCAGCCACGCAAAACTAGTGCAGTTTATCACAAAATTTCATTTAAAATATTATATTTTGCATGGTTTGCATGGCACAAATTGAAATAAAACTTAAATAAAAGTTATTATTCAAGAGAGTTCAACCACTGCACTTGTGAAAACTTTTCTCCAATCATATTTCTTGTAAAAATTTGCCAGTGAAATAAAATATTGATAAATATCAACGATAAACGGTAGGACACAGTTGGTAACTCCCGCTCAAACTGAGCCACCAGTTTAGGAGGTACTCTTCTCCGCCATATAGAAGACCGCAGCCATAATAACACTAGCGTTATGTTTCTGCTGTGGAGTAGTGGGTACAGAGGTAATTGGAGAGGGTTTGTCATGTCTCTGGTGTTGCCATCCGTACGCCTGTTTGCTACCGTCGAGGTATAAAAAATACAATGCATCATTCATCATTTCAACCCATAGACGTCCCACTGCTGGGCACTGGTTTCCTCCAGAGGATTGTGAAGGGAATTTAGCCTACTATACCACGCTAGACGGATTGGTATAGGGTTTGTTTTTTTCCATTGCTCGCAGTGCTCTTGTCTGCTTAAGATTTTGACTCCATTGATATTCTTAAACCGTCAATTCAATTCAATCATTTTATTTGCAAATATAGGTACAGTATAAGATTTTACATTGTTGTTTAAGACCTCCATATTTAACCTAATTGGCATGCAAATAATATAATCAATACATACTAAAATAATTAGTGAAAGAACAAATTGGAATAAATTTTAACATTGAATTATAATATTATAAATAGTTGTTATAAAATCTAATTGAATGTCAATAGGCTAATGTCAAAAATTTTAATAAATGTCATGTAATTCAAGAAAATAATGCAAATTAATATACTAATGTCAACTATATTATCAATTTTACAAATATTTGCGGGTAATTTTACAAATATTTGCGGGTCACAACACAGATAAACACGAATACAAATCATGCGAGTATCTATCACGCATTTGTTCCTCGAAGTGGGAGACCCACTCGCAGAAGAAGCTAGTAGTTATAATATGAACTCAACCTACCTAGTGAATTGTACCGATATATAAATGTATAGGTAGATAATATTACGGTCCTGAGTCCCGGGGTCACCTGGCTAACGACCTTGATTGACCTCTACCCTTTGGTTCCTGACCTTTGAAGCTAAATGCATTTAGTATCGACTCCTTCCTTCAATTAACACTGAATAACACAAAGGGACCGTTTTCTGAGGTAATTTATTAAAAAAAAAAATCTGTTTTAAATTATTGTCAGGGTTGTGCTTATTTAATTAAAGTTGTTCGTCATTTTTGTATGTTTTTAATTGATATGCCAAGGTTTCAAGTTTGTTATCCGGTTTATGTTAAAAAATATATATTTTTATCAATTCGTCAACCTTTGTCGGCAGCACAGGTGACTCCGGTGTATAGAGAGCCCAGACGACTATACGTGTCTTTTGAAGCACGAACACTCGAGAATTTAAGTGTAGCACTTAAATTCTACGGCCACTCATCTACGGATTGACCTTACCGAACATTGCTTAACCTTGATAATTGTAACAAATATCTCAGTACCACAATAATACAAGCGCCCGAGTGCATGAAATATGACCCACCATTCAGTTTGACAGACAAAAATAATAAAATTTAATATAACAAATTCCAACATCCAAGTTAAGCTAACACCCAAATTAAAGTGATGTATCATCTAAAATAACGGACGCATAATATGCCTAAGGCTATTGCCACACGCTGACTATATATATATAGGAATTATATACAGGATATATAGGAATTATACCGGGATTTGAAAGTAAGGCACGCCATAAGGATTAAGAATTGTTAGCAGATGTTTTTTTTTAGAAAAGTTACAGAAGGGCCAATTATATACCTTAGCATTTCTGGTACTTCTGCGAAAATAACAATAACAAATAGTATTGTCTTAATAACGACTAATATTAATCTTATTTTCAAAAAATAATTCCAAATTTACATTTTATTGTTCATATAAACCTTTTAACCCGAAGTTTACTTTCCGATCGGTTTTTTCCTTTTTAAACATAATTTATCCACCAATTAATTACTTCCATTGAACTGAGAATTTGAATAGAAAAATTAATTAAAATCCTATTCCGGGTATTTCGCTGGGGATCGCTTAGACTGAGCAAAATTTCGAGTTAAAAAAGTTTGAGAAACGACAAGCGGTGATCGACGCAACTGGAATTTTGGCCTCGAAACATGGACTCTTAACAAAAACAGGACGTAGTGAAGCGAAAGGCATCTTTTGGGTAAAATATTAATTTGTATATTAAATTCAATAATCAATATTTCAAAAGGACGTCAGCGATGAAGAATCTAACGATAGGGATGAAAATTTGAAGTTTGACAAACTGTAGAAGCGCGAAAAACAACGCTTTTCTGAACGAACCTTAGGAACTTAGTTTGCGGCCTTGCTGTCTATGAAATTGATTTAGTCTATCAATGGGCTACATACCTTGCATCAGCTAGTCTAAAAAATAAATACAAGCTAGGTATATTTTATTATATATTTTTGACTGGCCTGTTGGTCTAGTGGTTAGTAATCCTGACTGCTAAGTCGGAGGTCGTGGGTTCGATCCCCACCCAGGACAAATCTTTGTGTGGTGAGCATAAAGGTTTGTTCTGTGTCTGGGTGTAATTTATATATAATATGTATGTATTTACAAAAAAAAATGTATTTAAGTAGTATATCAGTTGTTTAGTACCCATAACACAAGCAAATGTAATTGCTTAATTTGGGACTAGATGGCGCTGTGTGAATGTGGTAGAATATTATTATTATTTATTTTCAACATGTGAATAAGGCACATACAAAATTAATAATGGGCTCTGACTTCTAAGATTCAGGTATCTACTCTAGTTTGGCAGATAAGGTTTCTACGGTTTACTCGTAGTTCGTAATTTCAAGCCTTCTATTTGTACAAAAGTCATTAGTATTGTTATGTAATAATAAAGTTTTGTCCTATTTTATTCATTTTACTACTAGTTGTCACCTGCCAACCAATTCCAGGTGGATGGGGCCCCACCTGGAATTGGGATCCCGAGAACATAGCTACTTTTATTTCCTATCCCACCGTACATTTTTCGAGGTATAAAGTTCGCCTATGTATTATTCTAGGCTATATTCTTCAATCGTTCTTCCGTGAGTGAGTAACTAACATTCATCATTCATTTATTTATTCATTTATTATTAGTATTAGTAGGATGCTACCCATTTTATGGTGCAAATAAGCACAAAATAAAAGTGCATTGTATAGTTTTGTTAAATGGGTACCTACAACCTACATATAACAGAAAGGTTTACAGCTCGACGCATTTGCATCGGATTGATTCCACACCAGTTCACGGTATACCATTCGTCATGTTCAATCATTATACTGAAGTGTTGGGAACATTACAGTACTGAAATTTATTTATGATTATTATTGGTTAGCAACTTTCAGTAGAAAGTCTCTTGGTGATGATTTCACTTACCATTTAGTAAACTGATTAATGTTTGATAGAATGATACTCCCATGTTTTAATATTTAGAGTATGAAATTATTTATTTTGTTTGCGAGAAAATTGGTACCGAATTGCGGTCTTCACAATTCACCAGTTTTGAAACATCACTATACCTCCTACTCGAATACCTTAAACAAAAATAAATATGCATTTAAAATATAACTGAACGAAATCAATTACATGTAATCTTGTACGTCACAGCAGTGATTAACACAAAGGGTTTAAAACGAAGCATTGATACGAACAGACTCAATTCATTATAACGCTGTGAGTGCGCCCTTAGGGGGTACATTTACCGAGATGGTTATGCACACAGTTTTTGTTTGTTTTTCGAGCTCGTGGCCTGTACTGGATATTGGTGAAAAGGTGCCTATTTTGTGTAACTCTGTTTCGATAGAATATAACTTAAAAACACAGCCCTTGGCTACAAATTTATACTGTAACGTTTTACGGTCGGCAAAACGTGATCTAGTTATCAGCGTGGTAGGTTTTAGGTTTTCTTTTCCTCGTTCCCTCAATGCTGAGGATTATGACCATACATGACACGAATCCAAGCTGGGGTCTTCAGATGTATGGACCGCGTGATGCACGTTTCCTTCGACAGCCATCTTCATAGCGTCAGTCCATCTAGATTGCGCTCTACTCCAAGCGTGTTCACCTTCCATTTGGCCCAGCATTAGGAGCTTTTCTGGTCGGTTGAGGTAGATTGAAGAAAATTAAAAGAAATACTTACGGGTTAATAATCATAGTTACAGTAAAATTTTACTATAAGATACGCTGTCTACTTCATAGGACCTAACATAGCTGGCGATATGTGAATGAGAGGCAATTCTGCCTACACCTTCGGGGTAAAAGGCGTAATGCCATGTTGTTATATTTTCCATGTAAGTAAAGCCAGCCAGTACCCGGTAGGGTAATCACATAAGAGTTTCCAAACAGCAGTTAGCAAACAAAGGAGCGAACAGTCTGATTTGATTCTACATTATTTTCGTTGTACGCGCTCGTGCATGCCTCAACGAACATGCGCTTGTTTGCTTCAATGATTGCATGCAGTATACGTTCAGTACTTTTTCGATGTATTTTTCAATAATATTTGGATTAGTTTGAAATTAAACATGAGTATTGGACATTCAGAGCAATTAGACGAGAGTTGTCATCTTTGCGCTAGCTTTACACTCCAATTCTACGTTTCTATGAACGCATAAAAAATAAATTCATCACATAAATAAAACAACACGTACCGATTGTTCATGTATCTACTTTATCAGAGGGGAAAGTGTGCGCTTGGCTACTCTCTAATAGCTGTCTATCACATGAAGTAGTAATACCAAATAGCCCTCATATAACGAAAGAAATTGTTACGTGTGAAAAAATGTAAGGAGTGATGGGTGAGAGAAAATCTTATGTAGTTGGTTTATAATTTTACAAGATGTCGAAAATAAATCCCTCTCCACTCTTTTACGCTGGTTAGTATAGAGAGTGGAGAGGGATTTTTTTTTTCATATTCTTCTGTTTCGGCGTGACATCTGCACGTTCAAACTTGAAAAGGAATACTTTTTGTCAAGGATCAAATTTTCGCCAATAGCGTCGGTTTCGAGTAATTGGTGTGTACTGGATTGCATGTTCTTTGGCTGTTAATTTCTGGTCTCTAATGGTGAAATATATGGTCAGTCAGAGAAAGAGAAGAAGAAATTTATAATTTACATATTTTAATTAAAAAAACGATGGTGGCTGAATGGATATGAGACCGGCGTGCAAATCACGCAGTCCGAGTTCGATCCAGACCGGCAGTACCAATATGGATACCACTTTGTGGAATTTATATGTACTAATCAAATGACTCGTCATCTGCTAACGGTGAAGGAAAACATCGTGAGGAAACCCACATACCCTAGAAGTATTTCTAAGTGTATGTCTGATCCACCAACCCCCACTAGGCCAGCGTGAGTGGATTATTATGGCCTAAACCCTCTCAGCTCTCTAGTTAGAGGAGAGGAGACCCGAGCCCAGCAGTGGGACTTAATGGGCTGCTGATGTAAGTATATTTTATTTTATAAAATCGCGCTGGATGCAGCCCGCATACAACCGGTCCTATTGGAAGTCTCTTGAGGAGGCCTATGTCCAGCTGTGGACGTCCTACGGTTGATATGATGATGATGATGATAATGATTTTATAAAAGTCTTTAAAACAAATTTAGAATACCTACTTTTTCTACTGAGTTTTCTATGTGGCATAGTATCCCAGATCGACAGCACTTCCAACACACGAACACCACTTCGCTGTTTATATAGATTATAACTCGGATATATCCTTAAAACGATTTAAGGGGTTAATAATGTATGTGAAGAGAGCCTTCGCCTTGTGACTTAATTTATTTACGTTTCGCGCTGAGAATGAATACATACGGGTTTATTTGTTTTACAAAAATACTTTTAATCTCATAATATGGAACTGTTAGGAGATCTGTAACAGAACGCACTGCCGACTCATGTCGTTCCTGCTTCTATCAATATGGTATCCTTTAAGTGAAGCGGGAAGAAGTACCTAGCGGGCCAGTATGGCATTGTCAGCTGAAATGGTATTTTGTTATCCGGTCAGCTGACAATGTATTACGGCCTCTTCTTTTGACTTTATAATATACTGAGCTTCTATAATAAAGACTAAATATAAACATCAATCCATCCATCTCAATTCCAAATCCAAACAATTATAATATAAATAAGATTCGTCTTTTATGCATCAATAAATTCTTTTTATTTATAATTTTATTTTTAAGTGTATTCACAAACGAAATAATGACGTCATCGCTTAAAATAAGCCCCCGTATATTTCCGAACAGCACGATACTCTCACAAATTCGGCTAGGATTAGCAAGCATTACCTCGGGCGGTAGAGCTTATGTTAGTGAATATTACAACTACGGATTATACAGGTTGATACGACAGCTGGTTATACATATCACTATTCTAAGTTTGCTGTGAATTTGTATATATAAATGATTGTGAAGGGAAATTAACCTACTATACCTAGTTGGCCAGACGGGTTGGTATAGGATTTGCTTCGAATTTCTCTTTTCTCGCGGTCGCTCGTGGTCTTGTCGGTATAATGTTACTCTCTTTGTCCCCTTTTAGGACACCTACGTGTTGAGATGGGGTAATTGTATTACGGGAGCCGCGAAGAGACTAAAATCGTCAGTATCGGAGTTTTGCGTAAAGATACGCAAAACTCCGATACTGACGATTTTAGTCACTAAGGGCGTCGTGTACTAAGGGCCTTACACTTGATCCATGGAGTGGATGGAATGTACAACAGGAAACTCGTACATCACTTGAAAATACAGATTAGCAAGTTGAAATGTTAATTGTATTTCGGTGTCCCCGTCACAGTTGGAAAATGGTTTCCATTTTAAACGGTGATTTCTGTTATTCGTCAGAGCTGTCTACAGAATGATAGCATGAAATAATGTCTTGTTATTTTTGTGTCTGTTAACCACAGTACTGCTGTCTGTTAGAGATAACAAGTTCAAATTGGGTAAGCTCTTTATGTGCAAAGCAATCAGCAGCAAAAAACAATTATTAATAATATAATATAATAATAATATTCTACCACAATTACACAGCGCCATCTAGTCCCAAATTAAGCAATTATATTTGCTTGTGTTATGGGTACTAAACAACTGATATACTACTTAAAATACATTTTTTTTTTGTAAATACATACATATTATAGATAAATTACACCCAGACACAGAACAAACCTTTATGCTTATCACACAAAGATTTGTCCTGGGTGGGGATCGAACCCACGACCTCCGGCTTTGCAGTCAGGGTCACTAACCACTAGACCAACAGGCCAGTTATAAATTAAATATAAATTAATTCTCACCTAGTCATCTAACAAGTATTGAGTAAAGCGCCGAACCTTTCACTAAAACAATTTTGGTGTAATCATTATTCATTGTTAAGCTTTTACGGTTACTTGTAAATTATTAGCTCCTTACGGCTTTGAAAAAATGGTCTGAGAGCCGGCAGGTTGAAGGGTCGACAATATAACTAGTTCTAATGTAGATCGAACACATTTGATGCAGCGGTAGGCATTTGTTTCGTTAAAAGGAAATAAAATTTGGTATAGTAGACTAAGCGATGGTGGCTGAATGGATAAGGGACCGGCGGCGTGCGATTTGCGCGGGTCCGACGCGGTCCGAGTTCGATCCCGACCGACAGTATCAATGTGGATTCTACTTTGTGGAATTTATATGTACTAGTCAAGTGACTTACCATCTGCTAACGGTCAAGGAAAACATCGTGAGGAAACCCCCATACCGTAGAAGAAATTCTTTGAGTATGTCTGATCCACCAACCCGCACTTAACTAGGCCAGCGTGAGTGGAGTATGGCCTAAACCCTCTCAGCTCTCTTGATAGAGGAGAGGAGACCCGAACCCAGCAGGAGCAGTAGGACTTAATGGGTTGCTGATGATGATGAGATGATAGTAGACTAAAATGGTCCAACAGTTGGTGTCTAAAGACATCCTTCGACGCGACGCAGTGAAGCAATCGCCCAAGAAAGAGTGATTTGAATGCTGTTTTCAAGAACTGACTCCGTCCAGTTCTAGCGGGGTTCCACCCGGAGTCGATTTCACACAGAGACACGTGAAAGACCAAAGGGGCCATCTATGCCGAGCAGGGGGACTATAGAGTGTGATTTTTTTATTATTATCAGGGAGGGCTTCGCTCAGCACTGCAGTTTACTTTGGAAAATCGCTGGATAACGCTGAGCAATAATTTTATATAATAATAGTATCACACTAAGAACTAAGAAGGACTAAGTGAATCATCACCATCATCATTTCAACCCATAAACGTCACGGCATGGGTCTCCTCCAAAGAATGTGGAGGAATTAAGCCTACTATACCACGCTGGCCAGACGGGTTGGTATAGGGTTTGTTTCGATTTTTTCTTTTCTCGCAGTGCTCTTGCCTGGATAATACTCCCTTAGTCACCTTTTACGACACCCACGGGTTGAGATGGGGTTATGACATTAAGTATTCTTAATCCGTCACTACACGAATAAGAAGTGAATACTTAGTCCCAAATTAAGCAATTATATTTGATTGTGTTATGGGTACTAATCAACTGATATAATAATAATTATTATTCATTTATTTCGGACAACAGTGGTTCATAATTAGTTAGTAATACAATAAAACTTATATTTTAGTTTTAGTAATTAAACAATTAAGTAAATACAATTTTATGAGTACATTAATGAAATGGCCGAGCTCTGTATTTTAATGTGTATATACAGTATTATGTACTAAAGTTCGTTCGAATCCCCTCATGAGGCTGACTTGTGGCTTTATTTATTATTTTAAAATAAAAATCCTTGGAGCTCCTGGGAAAGAATGTATGGAGAAATGAATTTTAGAGAACAAATGATTTGGAGCGCGTGGGAATAAGCCCCCTCATGATGGGCGAGTCGAACTTATCAGCAATGGTCTTTAGAATGCCATTAGAGCTGCCCCTCACTCTGTTTAGTAACGAGGCTACCCGTTTCCGAATGATAGCATGAAAACCATCTACCCTAGCCTCAACAAACATAGTAGAAGCACTACAGAATCGGGGCAGACCCAATAGCATCCTAAATCCATTGTTATATTGTACACGCAATATATTCATATATCTCTGAGTATACAGATATGGTACTTAATTTTTTTTATATTAGAAGGGCGGGTTTTACCCAAAAAAATCTTTAGCAAGAAGCTAGGTTTGCTTTGTAAAAATAATTTCCGTATTCACTCCGAACACCGTTACCCTATAGCTACAGTGCTACGTTATATTTTTGACCTATTTTAACCCCTTTTCTAATATCTTTGACTTTAAAAGACTTATTACCTCTTTGTAATAAGTTCGTCGTTGTGACGATTAAGAACACGCCGCATTTCAGTGGAAAAGACTGTATATCAAAAGTTTATACTTAGGAAACTTAGCCTTATGGTGATAACCATAAGATTAAATTTGCCTTACAGATGTATGTTTCTAATGTGTATACATGAACAGAATACCACTTTTGCCACTTTTTGTTTAAAAGTTACTTGACCTGCAGTGTTAGCAAGTAGGTTGCTGTTAAATGATAATTTGCACCCGCGGCTTCTCCCGCTTTTAAATATGGATAATTAATTAATATTCCTCATTAATAACATTATCTATCGGTGAAAACCGCATGAAAATCCGTTGCTTAGTTTAATAATAATTTAATATAATAATAATATTTTACCACATTCACACAGCGCCATCTAGTTCCAAATTTAGCAATTACATTTGCTTGTCTTATGGGTACTAAACAACAGATACACTACTTTTATACTTTTTTTTGTAAATATACATATTAAAGATAAATTTCACATACAGAGAAGTAATTTCTCAATCTGGCCTCAAATAGTGGATCTATTTTTATTACTACTATATACTTATTAAACCGAAAAATCTCAATGACCTACCTCACTTCGTCTAAAACGTTAAATACAAGCCTATATGTTAAACGACTAATTTGTGAATCCCGTGTACATTATATCTATTACATAGATTTATGATTATTGAAACTCAACTTGCTTGCCTAAAATTAATCTTCCATCTTACATTTAGCGTTCATAATTGTATGAAGTATTATTTGGTCTATCGCGTATCTTGGCACGTAGGTATAATTATTAATGACAACATGATTTGAGTTGGCTCGTTCTAACATGGGATGAAATCAAAACACGAAGGCTAAGTTTATTGTACGTATGTGATGTTTCAGGCTTTGAGGCTAAAGGGTGTTGCCCAGTTATGGGCCGATTTTTTAACTCTATGCTTATAAAAGCAACCTATGAAAGTCTTACTTCTAGGCACGAATCTCGTCTCTTCTGTTAAGAGAGCTGATAGGATATTAGTCATATATGTCTTATGATGTTTTGATAATTCAAATTTTTGTGATTGCAAAAACACGGACATTAGACAACGCAACAGTGAAAACGTCTCAAAAACGAGAGCAGCGTTTTAACCTGATTTATACATTTCGGGTCCGCAGTAAAAGGAAAATAGGTAACAGTACCTCTTTCTACATCTTTTTCCATCTGTCTTTTCGCGAAATCGCTATTTACTACTAACTACTAATCCATTGTAGTGCCCACACATAATTTCTTCTAGGATTTGTAAGTTCCTCCACGATATTTTCCTTCACGAAACAGTGACAGTCAATACTGAGCCAGCTGTCAAAGCTGATCCAATTATGGATAGCGAACATGGCAATCTAATCGTTCACAAACAAATCTACTTTACAAAGGTGAAGCATAATATAACAATGAAAGGAGTGTTAGATGATACAACACAAGGATCAAGCATATTAATCTTGCCCTTGCATGTTAACATTTAATCCATCACAGCGTGTGCCGGAGCCCCACGTAGTCCACGTACGCATACGGCATACGTACGTAGCCATATTATACATACATATCTACTACAATTTGCTCACCATCTGTTCTTCCAAAAATATCGTACATTATTGCAATATAAACTGTGCATATCGGCATTCTTGCTATCCCTTATGAGTAAATAACCACCTTCTTTTTAACCCCGACGTAAAAGAGGGTTGTTTTTTCTTGTTTGAAAGCTGATATTATCGTGAATTGGTACAGCTCATCATAAAGGTCGTCGATTCTCGTCGGGGTTGACTTAAAGTTGTCTATTTTGTTTTAATACATATATAGCATCACGCCTTTTTCTCCAAAGGGACAGGCAGATCACACTCACATTTCGCCAGCTATTTAATGTTACATGAAATAGGGGTGAGATTTTTTTTGGTACATTTCCATACTCTGTGCTGATGCTGAAACTTTCATTACAGAAAAATCCAGTATCCTTTTTGCTAGATCTGGGAATCAAACCTTTTCTTCAGTTGATTTGTTATGTAATATTACTATTTCAATAAGAAAATGGGAAACAACGCCATGGTCCATTAGGTTACCATTATTTTATCTTATTTTTCTTGAGGTTCAAGTAAGCCGACTAATAACTGTCAACATCAAGTAATACAACTATTTACTGATAAACTGCGTGATAAACCTGTTGAATCGTACAATCTCAGCATCATCAACAATGGTGATGCATAAAGACTCAACAGTTTCTACCTTCTATCGTTGTAACATTGAATCTTAAATCTATGAAAAATAAACTATTGTATAAACCTATACTGGCCTGTTGGTCTAGTGGTTAGTGACCCTGACTGCTGAAGCCGAAGGTCGTGGGTTCGATCCCCACCCAGGACGAATCTTTGTGTGATGAGCATGATTGTTTGTTATGTCATCATCATCATCAGCAACACATTTAGTCCCACTGCTGGGCTCGGGTCTCCTCTCCTCTAACTAGAGAGCTGAGAGGGTTTAGGCCTTAATCCACTCACGCTGGCCTAGTGCGGGTTGGTGGATCAGACATACTCAAAGAAATTCTTCTAGGGTATGGGTTTCCTCACGATGTTTTCCTTCACCGTTCTTCACCTTCCTGTTTGTTCTGTGTCTGAGTGTAATTTATCTATAATATGTATGTATTTACAAAAAAAAAAGTATTTAAGTAGTATATCAGTTGTTTAGTACCCATAATACAAGCAAATATAATTGCCTAATTTGGGACTAGATGGCGCTGTGTGAATGTGGTGAAATATAGATACTATACATTTTTTTTGACATACCTCGTGGGTAAATTTACAGTGCAAGTTTATTTAAAGAATGCTAAAGGCCGATGCGCACATCTTTTATCGTGGTACTACACCCATGTTAATCTAAAACGAACAGAACGAGCGACAGCTGTGTCTTTTATGTACAAGTTATAAAGCAAAATAAACCCCTTTCACGGTCCATTTTTAAGCCACGCTATGGTTTGGAAACGAGAATAAAATTGTGTTTATTTGTCAAATAGGGACTGGGTTTGTTATTGTTTTGATACACAAGTTTTGGCTTATCAAGCTGTTCTCGGAAGTGCCTTAAAATTTTTTGACTTAAAATTCAATTTTGTTTTTTGTTTCAATCTGTACGGTGTCATTTTCTGCTGCGTCACATTACACGCTGCCCTAATTGTAGGTCACAAAAGATTGTAACTATTATATATTTAAAAGAGTGGCGTCAGTTTCTTGCCAGTTCTTCTCATAGCTCCACCCTGTCTGCGAACTGGTCGAAGTATTTGCTGCTACATTTTTTCGGATACCTAACCTGTTACATTCTTAACTTTCTGAGTTACTTTGTAACATAGATGTCTAAACGAGATGTCATTTCATTTCAAATATTATACTTTTATTTTTTGTTCACAGATCTCCCGAAGATTAAATCAAATCGCATAGTATCCATCCTGGGTTTGTTCGAGTTGTCCGTGGGAAACTCTCCTCGCGCTGACGGAGTATCAGAGTTGGCAGCGGCTAAGTTAGCAGTAGACCATGTCAACAAGAGGGGTCTACTGCCGGGCTATAAGCTACATCTTATCACTAACGATACTAAGGTATGATTCTTTTATAAGACTACAATTACTAACATCGCCATATCGTGGGTTCGATTCCCACTCGAGACAAATATTTCTGTGTTTCATAGATTGTAGACTTGTTTCAGGCCTGGATATACATACTTTCATTCCGTTACTATTGTTTGTAAATTCTCCCGCAATACAGGGCTTGTTTCTTAGTGTAAGCTTTGTCATTTTTAAATCAAATCAACACCTTTTATACAGACATACAAAGAACATCATCATCACTTCAACCTATTGAAGTCCACTGCTGGGCATAAGCCTCTCCAAACAACAAAGAATTTTTTTTCCCCAAAGGAGTAGGTAGACAGCCTGGGTGGTGCAGCGGGGAGTGTATACGACTGCTCTGCAAGGGTTATAGGGTTTTTCTATCATGAAATTCCAATACTAAGATTTTTATCGGAATTTGAAAAACAAATATTCCCGGTTGATGACCATAGACTCCCTCTATTTCATTGGACCAAACATGGCTAGCCAAACGTAAGAGTGATACACTCCTGCCTACCCCTTCGGGAGAAAAGGCTGGATGCTATGTTATGAGTAGGTAAAATTATTTTATTTGAGACATCTATTTGTAAATTTGTAACCATCTTTCAACACATCAACGAAGCCTTTGACAAGCTCAGAACGACCAAGATGGCGCTCAATAATAACCACATCAAAGGCACTAATGCCGTGTATCGAATGGCCGACGGCCAGCTGCCTAATTTCCCATTACTAATGTAAACGAAAACGTATGTACGTACCAAAGTACGCCTACCTTTGTAATTAAGAGGTTTATTTAATTACAATTGAATGTGAAGGGAAACGTTGAAAGGGGAATTCCTAGAAGAACGTACAAGACCAAATAGGGGACGTTCTAAAGAAAGTACAGATAAAGAGTATCGGAAGCCTAGAGAGGATAGGTCTCTTTAAACCTAGTTTCAAGAAGCGTTATCATTGCGCTCAGGGAATACCACTGCAGGAAGTTCACCCCAGAGCCGGCACGTACAATACAATACTATATCTTTATTTGTCTGAATATGGTTACATAAGGTGTACATTAATAATAATAATTATGGATTGAGAATTACAATGTCCTATCATTTAAAAAATCACTTAAAGTATAGTAACATTTACGATTTAGCAAATCTTTTAATTTATTTTTAATTCCCAGTACGTGGGAGGAATGATCGCTAGAACCTTACCGTACTAGACGACATCAATACCTATAAGTAGGTATAAAGCTGAATGGGTCTACTGCCAATATATAGTTACTACGTATTTTAAAACTATTATTGTAAATCTAACACAATCCCTCGATCAACAAACATGGTCAGTAATTAGTTACTTTACAAATTAATTACAAACTATCAAAGGAAGAAAAAATGTCAGACACACAAGCAAACGTAAAACTATGCAGCCATGATAGGTACTTTGGTAGTGGCTAGCATAGATGATACACCATAAACCCGAGAGAGGCTGGCTATGAAAATAATTGAAAAGAAAATACATTGAGATTATTCTAATGTCGTCTACAATACTATATATTTGTTCACAGTGTGATCCAGGAGTGGGAGTAGACAGGTTCTTCCACGCTCTGTATACAGAGAGAGACTCCAGGATGGTGATGCTGCTCGGCACAGCATGCTCAGAGGTCACTGAGAGCATCGCCAAGATTGTACCTTATTGGAATATTGTGCAGGTAACCTTGACTTGAAAAAAAATCCATACTTAATATTATAAAGCTTAAGAGTTTGTTTGAGGAACTATAAAACCGAAATGATTTTTTTTTGTTGAATAGCACATTTTTCGTAAAAGATGAATATCACGCTACGTACCTAATGTACAACGTAATGAGCTGATTAGTGGCCAAATAAAGATCCACGGAAGCGAAGCCTAGAGCTAGGGAAATACGGCTGTGATGCACTGCTGACCCCCTCAGGTTAAACAGCGTAATGATAATATTATACCTATTTCATAAATTTAATATTTATTCTATGAGGGTATCGATATATAACATTGGGAGGCAGTTGGAAACAATTTTTTTGATTAAATTAAACTTTTTACTAAGATTTTCTAAGACCCTCTAAATTTCAGTCCATTTTTGTTCTCTCTAAAAATACGTAGCTCAAACACAGTCCCCCATCGCGCTTCCAATTTCGTTTTGAATCCCGGCTCGTAATCAGTTTACTTTGTAAGCGTCAAGCTGAAGGTTTCCTTTTCATCTTTTTGACTCAGAATGTAAGCAATAGTTGATTCACTGCTTTTTCTAAAGCAAGTTTTCAATCAGTTTGTGTTCATTGTTCATTCAAAACTTTTTTATTTGCTTTAATAAGATAACGCCTGCAACTAGGCAACAAGCTCTTTATTCCGAGTGACTGATACAAAGTGCACCCAGACTCGAAACAAATACCTTTGAATCACATAAACATTTGTCTTGTATGGGAATCCAACCCCTGTCATTCGGCACGGCGAGGCTGCCACACCAAGGATTTTCACAAGAGTTACAATGCAACTAAGATGAACTTTTGATCATGAATAAAAAAGAAGTATGATTTTAGTGAACATAAAACCTATACTACAATATCTAGTATTCTCCGACTAATACACTAGACATATAATATAAATAAATAAATATATGCAATTCAAGGAGAAGTGAATCTTATACAGACAAGAGCACTGCAAGAAAAGGAAAATTCGAAACAACCCTATATCAACCCGTCTGGCCTAGTATATATAGTAGGCTTAATTCCCTCCACATTCTTTGGAGGAGACCCGTGCCAGCAGTGGGATGTTAATGGATTGAAATTATGATGATGATGAAGGAGAAGTGTGGCGTTGAGTCGTATTAAGAGGTCAAGCAGAGGACAAAGAACAGTGTCGTTTACTCCACCGACAAGAGTCTTACTCTTATATAAAAGAATAACTTGATCTAGTGGTTAGTGACCCTGACTGCTAAGCCGGAGGTCGTGGGTTCGATCCCCACCCAGGACAAATCTTTGTGTGATGAACATGAAGGTTTGTTCTGTGTCTGGGTGTAATTTATCTATAGTATGTATGTATTTACAAAAAAAAAATGTATTTAAGTAGTATATCAGTTGTTTAGTACCCATAACACAAGCAAATATAATTGCTTAATTTGGGACTAGATGGCGCTGTGTGAATGTGGTAGAATATTATTATTATTATTAGAAGATGCGCAATAACTAACATCTAACGTAACTATTGTATTAGTCGTTCAAGTAAACCGGCTCTAACCGGTTCAATCCAGATCTGAAGCTTACTAACATCAACTTCAACTAACGAAGCCTAGACAACTCGATTTCGGTTCTATAGACCATCTGGGACCCGGGTTTACACACAAAACTCATCCTTAAATGAAGTGTAATCCAGTTCAATTTACAGTGTATTGGTTTTCCGATAGACGGTTGGATCGGTAAATCCAATATTTGAATTTGGGGTACGTTTGTTTTGTTAGTAATCGTATTAGAAGCCCAATAAATGATTCCTTTCATTGCTTTCAAAGCCTTACCTTGTTTCAAGTCTTAAAGTTCTCTATGTTTTATGTACCACTAACTGCCGCCTGTGTCTCTGCCCGCAAGTAATTTGATTTCCGTGATCACTGATATTTTAAATATCCTAAAGTCATACTATTTTTCTTTGATATTCTAAAAGAGGAAGGGGATGAGGAAGAAAGAAGAAGTTTTATAGCAAATCAAAGAGAATTACGAAGTCGAGTTAGATAGCCTACTATCCTCTAACAGTAGAGTAAAAAGAAAAATCACCGTAAAAAACCTTTTGCCAGATTTACCGCAGAATTAACGTCAATGTTTCGTGATACAAAATGATTATTGAGGAAACAAATCAACACGTAACGTTAAGCTTGCCTAACAACGCAACGATACGAATATAGTAATCAACATATTGCGGCTTCAGTAACATATAGGGCTGCCACTTGTATATAAAACACTCACCGAATATAATTCCTTTTATAAGACCGTATCTTTGTAAGGAACTTAGGACATACTCAAGCCCTTGAAGCCTCTGTGGTTCAGTGGTCGGACAGAGGTCGTGGGTTCGATTCACACCCAGGATAAATCTTTGTGTGAAGAGCACAATTATTTGTTGTATAATATGTATGTATCTATAATATGTATGAATTTAGAAAATAAAAGTTATTTAAGTATTATAATTCAGTTGTCAAGTATCCATATTACAAGCATTAGCTTAGTTTGGGACTAGATGGCGCTCTGTGTGTATGTCTAAATATTATTACATTATCGTGGTCAAAATGGCACTATATAATTTGGATAGAAAAATTTATGGGATGTGTTCTATAAAATAAAATGGTATTCGTTTCGCAAACAAAATTTATTAAAGAACCGCATGCTACTCCTGTTCACGGCTCTTTGTATTGACCTATAGGTACCATACCATATCCGCGTAGTGACGGACTCAGATTACGTAATGTCACTACCCCATTTCAACCCGTGGGTGTCGTAAAAGGCGACTAAGGGAGTAACCCCAAGCAGAAAAGAGCACTGCGAGAAAAGGAAAATTCGAAAAGAAACCCTATACCAACCCGTCTGGCCAGCGTGGTATAGTAGGCTAAATTCCCTCCACAAAGTTTGGAGAAGTCCCGTGCCCAACAGTGGAACGTTGGGCAGGTACCATGCTTCCTAGTTTTACGGGTTTTTAAGGAGTTATCTTGATCATGATAAATGTATTGTGATTTTCGTAATGAATAACGATTTTGTTCCAGTGAACAACATATTTTTACCCGACTGTCAAAAAGGAGGGTAATGTAATGTATGTATATGGGCATATCTCTTCCATTGTGACCTTCTGTAGCCTAAACGGCTTGGCTGATTTTAGTGTGAGGCGTCATTAGATTTGTATTTTCCCCCCGAGTGTCAAAGGCTATGTGACGTCAACAAAAAACCAATATGGCGGCCGTAAACTGTCAAAACAGACGTTTTTTTAGTGCTATCGCAATATGGGTATCAGATGAAAGCTAATTAATAGCCTAATTCAATTATATTTGCACTAACTATTGCCCGCGACTCCATATCAAAATTCACAAAGTTATAATATACATAATCACTACTTAGTATAAAACAAAGTCGCTTTCTCTGTCCCTATATCCCTATAATACGCAACGGTATTTGATGCGGTTTTTTTTAATAGATAGACTGATTCAAGAGGAAGGTTTATAGGTATAAAATACATACCACGCGGGTGAAGCAGCGGGCGGAAGCTAGTAATTAATAATATTGACTGAAGAAGGCTACTTTTTGGCAAGGAAAGGCAGTCGGGTCTTTTGGGTTTTTTAAATAAACACTAGTTGTAAGTATAATAATAATATCACAGCGCGCTATCTAGAGTCCCAAAACAAGCAAATACATTTGCTTGTGTTATGGGAACTAAACAACTTATATATACATACATATGTACATACATACATTATATAATACAAATGTTGTATGCACGTCATACAAGAACATGGTGATACAACTTCATCAATACAAACCCTCTGCGGATTTACAACAACCAACCCTACAAACGCTATAAATCATAATAATTAATTTCCTGCTTCGTCGAATATTCACAATGACGGCACGACACTAATGAACTACACGTTAATTTCTATAAAGACTTTCATTCGAACGATTACTTCCATTGATAGTTGTTAATAGAGTGAGATTACATTGTTGGTGGTGAAGCCTTTGGAATTGACTCGTTTACTTGTAAAGAGGTTTTTTTAAAAAAAATCAATCTACAGTGTTTTGCCAGTAGACATGACTGTTTGTATGTGAATCACTGCTGCAGGGGGGTACTCCATAAATGTAACAGAAGCTGAATTCTTTTTTTTCCAGCTAACATTTATAAACACTTTTAGTTTTTTGGTTATGTGAATATTATAGGAAATAATTGCCCCCAAAGTAGCATAAATTGTGTCCCCCCGTCTGTGCGGAATTATTCGGGCTTCAGGGTAAAGAAAACAACTGGATGTGTTGATTGTCTGACTGACAGGGTTATATTAAAATGATAATATGTTAGGTACATTAATTATGCAAATGAGCCTATTAAATGAAGTGCTAATTAGTTATTATCATCATTTGTTATTATAAAAGTGTAGGCGCTTGAACACCCTCTATTTTCTAAACCGTAAAACTAAAAAAATCCTGACATGACCTAACACAATATTTTAAATATCATTATCAAATGGCACACCAACTTAATACTTATATCTTTCTGTGCCCATCACTATTCTATTGTCGAGCTCTATATAATGGAATAGTGATATCAGTTACTGAGATCTATTCTATCACATACACACAAGTAAAAGCTAATTCCAGTCGGTAAGTTTACTCCGTACAATGTGGCTTAGTTGCGAGGCTTTCAGCAAATCTATTCTCGCCTCTATTCATCGGATTATGTATTTGTAACTGACTGACACTTGTTGTTGTGTTGAGTTGCTTTTCGTTCTGTCTGTACTTTGACTAAAATAATGTATTGGTGACGAGCCGGGACTTGATTTTTTAAAATAAATGATACGGGGACGAGTCGGGATATGTTTTTTTATGGTGACGAGCCGGGATCGTGACGAGCCGGGCCTGACTCTTGAAATGGAAGTACGTACGATTGCTGTACATTGTTTAAGAGTTCCAGATTATGTAAAAACAGTATTATTACTATTACTATGAGCTTACTACCGATATTTGGTTATTTTGAATAAGATATTGCGTCAATTCCCCATAATTCTCTGTTATGAATTTCCAAGCACTTGCTCATATTCTGAATAAATGAGAGTAGAATAAACTCTATGGCGTGGGATCTCATATCGTCTTGGTAAAAGCATCACATAGTGAGTTAGAAAGTAACCCTTATGAAAGTCACAAGTTAAGAATGTAACAGTTACTTATCCGGCCATCGATAACTAATAAATACGCAGTCCGAGATCGATTACGACAAGCAGCAGTAGCACTTTGGATTTATATTTAGTCGAATTTACATGTACAAGTCAAATGTTTTACAATTTTTTTTTTTAGCAAATCACAATGTTTTGTCGACGATGAAGAAAAATATCTTGACGTTATTTTGAGATCCCTAGTAGGATTATCTGCATTTTTCATCTAACGCCTTTCGTTATTGAAGGAGAGATCGTTTCAAACCACCTTAATGTATATTATGTTTTATCGCAGGTTTCCTTCGGGTCCACATCACCAGCGTTGAGCGACAGGACGGAGTTCCCGTTGTTTTGTCGCACCGTCGCTCCTGACTCCTCACACAATCCAGCTAGAATTGCATTCATCAGGTAATTTAAACTGTTCTTTACACCGCGATGCAGCAAACAAGCTTACAGTCCGTCTGATAGTAATAGGTTACAGAAGTCTGCAACCGCCTGCAGTGGTACACAAAAAAAAAACAAAAAAAATAATTTCTAAAATAGTTGGTGCTAAATCATCTTAATATTTTTAGGTCAAAATTACCACATTCTGACCCAACATTACGGGCTCTGGTCAACAACTAATAAGATTGGTATAAATTGATAAAAATAAAATAAAAAATCTAGTTAAATAGTTGTAACTAGAGAACAGAGATAGTTTTTTGTCGAAACTATGTACCAGTGCGAGCCCTTGTCAGAATTCTACAAAACTTTACATTGGAAAATATATCGTTCATAATAGTTTTTTAACAATTCGCACGTTTTTCGGTTGCCCTCGCATTTAGAAAGATTTAACGGTTCCTTTTTTTTCTACTTATTCATTATAATGAGTCCAATTAGACTTGAGCTAAGCGGTGGACCGCCAGTAATAGAACTCGGTAATTCAGTTCGTTACGGCATTTTACCGCAATCGTAAAAGAAAAACTATAAAAGCTATGCTTGTATATACTGTCGTGCTAAACAAAAACGAAATAATTCCATAGCACAAGTTTTGCAAAACTGGTATCTAAGGTTGATGATTTTAGACATATTTTTCTGTTAACCTAGACATGCAGTTGAACTGTTCTTCGTTAGTAGGGCAGAGTACCTATATTCATTAAAAATATTCAGCTTTGTAATAAATATAATTAGGATGTTGGAGGTTTTACAGAATTTAAATTTCTTAACATGTTATAATTTTCGTTTATTACAATCATCGAAGGTACGTTCGGCAAGGTCAGTCCATGATGGGTGACCGTTTGTGGCAATTTCATTCTCGACCGTACTTAATGTGGTAGTCGTTAAGTCAAGTTGGAAGCCATCAGGCGACTTGATAAATTCCAACACTAGGGTCTGCTTCACACCCATACGATAAGAAGAAGAATAAATAAAAGAAATTATTTCCCACAGACAATTCGGCTGGGACACAGTGACAGCGTTCTCTCAGAATGAGGAGATCTACTCCCTGGCTGTGAACGAACTGGTGACCCAGCTTGAGGCAGCTAACATCACCTGCGCGGCTTCCATCACCTTCGCTGAGTCAGACTTTAAGGAACAACTGCAGCAGCTAAAGGTACCCTGTTTTCTTTATTACTTTTTTAAGACAACAAGCCCTGTGCCACGGAAAACTTTACAAAGATGCAATCAAACTGATACAAAGTACACCTAGACAAGAAACAAATGTCTATAAATAACAAAAATATTTGTCTCTTGTGGGAATACAACCCACGAAACCCGCCACGGTCATTTTAGTGGCACAGCGAGCAAAAGTTGCTTAAACTTGCCTTAACAATACCCACTTACTTATTACGTTTTTCCCACTTACCACATGAAGTGATAAGTGGGAAAAACGATTTTATATAATATATATAATTGATATTCATCTTCCGAAGCACGAAGACGCTCAAAAATGAAATGTAAAAAATGATAGATCATAGAACATTTAGGTTAAGAATCAAATAATAAAATAATTATTTTGTTTGAAATATATTTTCAAAAACACATGTTTATTAAAAATATTTACATTTCCTAGTCATTGTATATATATAAAATAGTGGTAGGAATCGTTTAAACTAATACATTTTATACAATTCCCATTTCCGGTAACACATGCAAAATACGTTGAATTTCAACTTACCCTCGAATAATGAACTCTTTGAATGCGCGAGTATATCGAACTAATCAATTGGTATGAATAGACAGACAACACTATATAAAACAAATATATATGTATATGACCAACCCAACAAGGGCTCTCTGACTAAATTGAATTCTCTTTCTGTGTCTATTTCAATTGCATGGACTATTCAGTGTGATTATTTGTAACTATCTTGCAACTGCGGCTTTTCCCAAGCTACCGGTATACTAGCCTCTCTCAGACATCACCCGCATGTTATTCTTCTTATTCTTCTTCTTCTTCAGCAACCCATTTAGGCCCACTGCTGGGCTCGGGTCTCCTCTCGTCTAATTAGAGAGCTGAGAAATTTGAGCCGCATGTTATATCTACGTCTAAACTAATATTATAAAAAGTAAAGATGTACATTTTTGTATGCATGAACTTAAAAATAACTGCACCGATTTCAAAAATTCTTTTGCCGTTAGCAAGCTTCATTATTCATTGACTGGCCTGTTGGTCTAGTGGCTAGTGATTCTGACTGCTAAGCCAGAGGTCGTGGGTTCGATCCCCGCCCAGGACAAATCTTTGTGTGATGAGCATAAAGATTTGTTCTGTGTCTGGGTGTAATTTCTCTATAATATGTATGTATTTACAAAAAAAAAAATATTTAAGTAGTATATCAGTTGTTTAGTACCCATAACAAGCAAATATAATTGCTTACTTTGGGACTAGATGGCGCTGCGTGAATGTGGTAGAATATTATTATATTATACATTATCACTGAGTAACATAGGGTATATAAGACCGCGCTGCGGCCAATAGGAGCTGAGTGAAGCCCCGACTTCTAGTCTATAATAAAAATGCCGAATCGGCTGTTTATTTAATTGTAATCAATAACTTACCTATACATATACATAATAATATAAATTTTAGTTAAAAAAATTATTTAGTTCCATACAAACTCTACGCTGGGTCTCAAACTATTTTCATACTTAATTACAGCTAAATTGGTTCAACGCAAAATAAAAGATTTTCTGACATACCACGCGATACGGTTAGTTACATACAATTCGAATAACATCAAATAACAATTTAGGCAACACACAAATAAATCTAGCCTAAAATCCTTTTTTAATCTAGTCTGGGACTAATTCAGTCTGATTGATTGCGACAGCACATACAACACTTAAAAGCAATAAACTAAACCCTTGCATGAACAAATCGTATATCGCAAACGATTTGTGGCTGATTATTTGCATATTTTAAATATCACTGAATTATACCTAATCTGTCTTGATGTTGCACAGCGGTGGTGTATAGAACTTGTGCACAAGTGGTTTTGGGTTTGTTTCACCGGTTGGCTAAAAAGTAAAAGCGATATAATAGCCTCCAAGTCTATAGCAATAGGCTCACGCCCTACTTTGGCTCCCGCTTTGGACACCCCTTCGGGGCAAAAGGTGTGTTGCTATGTTTATTTATGCCCGATCATTACTGTGTGTAGTAGCTAAAACAATCTGCGAAAAATTTTGAAATTTATTATATTAATCGCTACTTGAAAAAGTTTATTATTTATTGCTTATACAATGTAATAATGTTTATTTTGCCATAAAAAATAATTAAAAAAAAAGTACGACGTTGGCTATTACTGTCACTATCACAAGTAATGTAATACAACAGTAATGGCGCTCAATCATCACTGATCACTACCAAAACGGCACTTTATAATATGGTATATTGTAAAGAAAACCGATTGCAAGTCTAAGAACGTGCTATGCATTCCTCTCGCAAGAATTTATTACAAACTCTTCCATGAAATAGCATTTGAAGCAAACAATAGGCTACAAACTATATGCCTCCCGAGAAGCACTGTAACTAGATTTAAACCATAAGTTCTGAGTAATTTAGTTGGAATAAATTCACGCTACGAAGTTTGCTTGACTTTGCTTTTCAACCTTCAATAGTAATAAGTTAAGGTGTATTTAGCGGAGGTACTCGTATATTTCATTTACCTTGTACTATTAACGAGAAATTCTTGTTTAATAAGTAAATTTATTCATTGAAATCTAGAAAATGTCTCGGAACGTTCTCGGAAAATCTGTACCTACTTTGATAAAGTGTTTCTAGTGTCGACTGCTTCTATGACGTAGCTGGAGTGCTACGCGTCATGGGATCAATCCTCGAGTCGGAAAAAAATAAAATTGATTTTTCTGTCTTGAAATTCCCAGTATCAGCCTGGAAATATGGCCTGGTTTAATCTGAGAGCTGATAAACACTATTGAGGTATTTGAGGCCTGAAAAATTTATTCTGACATTTCTGCTTTACTACACATACATAAAACACACACACCACAGACCTGGCTAAGTATATTATAAAAAAGCCTATTACATGGGACCTAACAGAGCTGGCGAAAGGTGGGTTTATGCAGCTCTGCTTACCCCTTCGGGGGTAAAAGACGTGATACTATGCGCTACGCGTACGTACAATTTGTTAATAGAGGAACCTGAGAAATAGTGGCGTAACTATTGGATGATAAAGTGAACAAAATGCCACGGGACCTCGCCCAAAGCGCCCCGGGCCGAGAAGCCTTTCATTACGAAATTTTGTAAAAAAAATAATACATAAAATTCCGTAAACGATTCTTCGAAATGAAACTAGGTACAACTTCAAGTTTTAAATGGGAAAACCCAACTAAATAAATTTGAAAAATCGAAATCCGAAACATCGAAAATAACGGTTTACTCCCAAACATACCTTTACACAACTGCAATACTCTCAAGCATAATGAACATCACCAATATTAGTTGGAAGCCAACTTATCAAACTTAGTTCATTACGTGTCTCAAGCACAAGTTCAAGTAAATCAATCACGAGCTCCTGTAGCGCTAATAGTTCCTATTATGCCTGAAATTGGGTGTACCTGTAGACACTGTCAAAGATTATGAACATTGTGGAGGGTGCCACAGGCATTTCACTCAAAAACTACTCGATGTATACATTGATGAAATTTGGAGAATAGGAGTCTTGTGTGGGCCACTACTAGGTTTGATAGTTAAATAATAAAAATAAATATTTTTAAAGGGGGCACTCCATATATGGACCAGAAGCTGAAAATTTTAATAAATAAAATAATTTTAAAAAACACTAATAAGGTTTCTAAGAATTTTTTTTCATTTAGTGAATATTTTCGGAAATAAACGCTCGAAAGTAGCATCAATTGTGTCATCCCCCCTCTATTTTCTATACCGTTAAACCTAAAAATCTGAAAAAAATCAAAGATAACGCTTCCAACTAAAATATTATTAAAAACATAATCGAATCGTTTTTGAATTATTGTCTAAAAACTGCGCTTCTCGACAAAAGGACGTAAGCCCAATGGAAATACGCTCTTTTGCTGCGGAACCCTACATATTGCATGGTCCGACATGTTCTTAACCGGTTTTTATGTACTAAATACTTAGACAAAAATGCGGCTACGATTATACCGACGAAGAATATGGTCTAAAAAAATAAAGTAAATTATTATTATCTTTTTTTGATGAAGCACATAAATTCTCCAAATTATTTCCGTGCCTAAAATTGTATCTTACGGGCCATTTATGATACGAGTACGAGTGCCAATACATCGATGTAAATAACTATACGATCTACGATCTATATTATTATAATCTGTGGTATGTTGCAGATGATAGCTAATTATTAGCTATTCAATATTGTCTTGTTACGGCAAAGCGGATTAGATAACCGTAGTTATTATCAGTGATGTGTTAATCTCATAATCTGTGGCCGTAATTAAGCTCACCATGCCAATTATGTATTAATCTATTTGCGACACATTCGCTAATATAATAAGGTATCCATTTGAATGTTTCATTGCTTTTACCTTCATTACATTATGAACGCAATTTTTTGAAGTGGTAAAACTGAATAACTATATCGATGGCACAGCCTGAAGTATATAAATAAATATGAAAAAAAATCCGTGTACGGATTTGGATGGATGGATTAAGAATACGTAATGTCACGACCGCATCCCAACCCGTGGATGTCGTAAGTACTAAAGGAGTAGTAACCTTATGCGGATAAGTGCACTAGGAGTAAAGGAAAATTCGATTCAAACCCTATACCAATATCAACTCGTCTGGCCAGCGAGGTATAATAAATAATAAAATAAAATAAAAGAATGTGGACAAAATGCCCAGCAGTGGGACGTTTATGGGTTAAAATAAGGAATGGCTTTCCCCCTATTACATGGGACCAAACATAGCTGTGGAAATGTAGGTAAAAAATGCTGTTTAAAAAGTGTTTATCAAATAAAATTACCTTTCATAAACAACATAAGAAATCTTTTTTTTTTTTTTTTACGAAGGTTAAGCAACGATAGGCACGATAGGTCTATAGATGGGTTATCGTTTGTGGTAATTTCATTCTGAAGCTATGGTATGATATATCTCACCAGCTTCTTGATATGGTAATCCAAAGTTGTTTGAACGACTCCGAGACTAAATTTTTTAGAAAGTATAAAAGAATCTACAAGGTGACCTCTTAACCTTACCAAATCAGTAATTTAAATTTCGCAATATTACAATCAAGTTAAATAACTACTTTACAAAATGTCTTTAAATATTTTTTCCACTGAATAAGCGAGGGAAAATCAACCCAAGCTCAAATTGAACACTTTTTCAACGTCATACTTTAAAAATTAAGCAATATATTATTTTTTGCTTCGCCGGGCAAATTTCACTTAGTCTTCGAGCCAGCAAATTTGTTGATTTTAAGGTATATTATCTCTGATATCTTGTCAGAAAAGTATTATTAAATAATTACTCATAAACAATTAATTTAGTCATAACAAAATTAGTTAACCCAAGCTTGTTTAAAAAGATAGGTACATTGTTACAAAGCCACAATACTAAAGTTGTAATAAGTTTACCGCAACAATGCCTCACTTTCAACTCAATCCTTCCACGAATTAATAAATCAAAATTAATTTCAATTTACGTCTTCAAAATTTTATAAGGAACGTTGAAATCTATAGATCCGAATTTGAAAATGTGAACGTGAATTTGTCTGTTCCTCTTTAACGCCTAAAAGACTATGTACAGATTAACTTACTTATATTAAAATTTGACGTAGATAGCTTAGGACATGGACTTTTATATTGACATATCATTTTAGAATGCGCTAATCGGAGTACCTACTATCAGTTTGTAGTAAAGTTGGAGCCAAAAGTGTTTTATGAAATTGTGGGTTATTAAGCCCGTTTTAGTCGAGATGATCATTAATTTAGAAGAGAAAAGAAGATTTCATTTAATAATTTCACAATATGTTACAAAGTAACTGCCTATAAGGAGTTTCCTTATTTATTGTTTTATTTTGTTTCAGGAGTTGGACACTCGAATAATTATCGGCAGTTTCTCGCAAGAGATGATACCGAAGATATTTTGTGAGGCGAGTATTATTATTACAATGCTTTAGCTACATACCATCCCATCTACATATGGCACTAACTCTAAGCATTTTTGTAATAGCTATAAAGGCACACACGCTACTTTTAGTTTGGCGTCTTCCCATAGCTCCCTCCTGTTAGCAAACTGGTCGTAGGCAAATTTGCTGACACTGATAGACTAGATGAATAAATAATATTTAATTGCATAGCGTCAGCGATCGGCGATTAAGTTGCTTTTAAGAAGTTAAATGCACCGACTGAATCTCTAAAACGCGTGATTTTTAGTACTACGATGAATCGTCGCCAAGAGTCGCCAAAACGTGACGTAACATCAATGCAGTCACAAAATCGGCGATAGTAACGTGTGTGTGCTGCTCTTATTGAATCTAGCTTTTTCATCCACAGGCTTTCAGACTAGGCATGTTCGGTGCAGAATACGCATGGTTGGTGTCAGGCATGCCGCCACGTATTCGCTCAGCGGCCCCGTGTGCTCGAGCACAACTGGCACGAGCATTGGAAGGGCTCGTGACTGTCACGGCACATAGAGGCATTGTTGGAGACGTTGTATCTTACTCTGGATTGGTAAGCTTATTAGTACTAATGTCCATTCTATAATTAATTCTACGTCGGAATACTCCCGTATTGTAAACTTTTTCGAATCTAAGAACGAGGTTTATTAACGGCTTTAGTTATTCATTGGTAGAAAATAGGTACCTAATACCTACATATAGAAAATTTTAAAACGATTATTTATTATGATGATGATTATTATAACATGAGACGCTCGTATTAAAGTCTCGGTCAAGTATACTCAGAGATCTATGAATATATTGCGTGTACAGTATAACAATGGATTTAGGATGCTATTGGGTCTGCCCCGATTCTGTAGTGCTTCTACTATGTTTGTTGAGGCTAGGGTAGATGGTTTTCATGCTATCATTCGGAAACGGGTAGCCTCGTTACTGAACAGAGTGAGGGGCAGCTCTAATGGCATCCTAAAGACCATTGCTGATAAGTTCGACTCGCCCATCATGAGGGGATTCGAACGAACTATATTACATAATACTGTATATACACACTAAAATACAGAGCTCGGCCATTTCAATAATGTACTCATAAAATTGTATTTACTTAATTATATAATTACTAACACTAGAATATAAGTTTTATTGTATTACTAACCAATTATGAACCACTGTTGTCCGAAATAAATGAATTATTATTATTATTAATATAATTATTTTTTTTATCTTAAAATTTGTATGTCTATGGGTACCCACAATGTAGCGCGTAAATTTAATAACTCAAGATCTGATGTAAATTTAACCAGTGTGGTTCTGAGATGTTCGGTACGATCATCGAGTTTATCATATAAATTATCATAGAAATGTGATTTAACAACCAATTAACTCTATTTTTCTTTACTTTTATGCTTAGATATGGCAGTCCGCATTTTTATTTGTAAATTAGTTCTATAGGTATAGACGAAAAGCGTAGCGTATAATATAACCAACCAAGTCTAAAATGTTTTATGTATTAGCTATGTTGCTACATAAAAAACAAAATTAAAAATTTTGAAAAAACCCACGACGATAACATCTATACAAAATAAGAAACGTAACATATAAAAAGGTTTAAATAACTTCATTTTAAATCCCCGACGAAAAGATAATAAGTAGCGTAAAAACAATCCCAAGAAAATCCGTCGGGGGCTGCCATACCCTGACTTGAAATGAACGAAAGTATTGCAGTTTTATGTATTTGATACCTACCTAATTATTATCAATATTTAGTTTACAATATATATTTAATACTAGAAACAGTAATGATATTGGCAGCCCCCGACGAATTTTCTTGGGATTGTTTTTACGCTACTTATTATCTTTTCGTCGGGGATTTAAAATGAAGTTATTTAAACCTTTTTATATGTTACGTTTCTTATTTTGTATAGATGTTATCGTCGTGGGTTTTTTCAAAATTTTTAATTTTGTTTTTTATTTTAAATATTTTCAAAGAGCTTTGAGTTTTTTTTTTATTTTAAGTTAAGTTTAGCTATCGCACATTGATTGCCGTAGCCGGACTGCCTTTGGCGTTAGCGCAGATTTCCACCTATAATAGCTTGTATCTCGAAAACGTGCGTGCTATCGCAAAAATGATGAAAATTTGGTTACACCCCGAGCACGGGATACCTATAAGTTAGAATAAATAATGTAGGTAGGTGTTTATATAACGTCAGTCTGGAATAAACTCTCACTCTTACTAATTTTTTTTAGGCTTATCATTGTATACCTCAGTACTAATATTCAGTGATATAACAACACGAGATCGGTTTTCGGATTTTTTCCTTTACTTGTGCAACTTGTTATTGCTTCTGGCCAAATTTCATGATTCTAGGTCAACGGTAAGTTCCCTATAGATAATGATCGTCAAGATAAATCGTCAAAAATGGAGCATAAACAGCTGTATCTTTTGATTGCGTTAACTTAGAATTCTGATTTTTATTTTACGCCGAGGGTTTGCAGACCCAAGTATATGATATTAATTTCAGCTTTAGACCTCTATGCGTTCTAGAGAAAAATATTCTAGACAGACGGACAGACAGACAGACAGACATACAACGAAGTGATCCTATAAGGGTTCCGTTTTTTTCTTTTGAGGTACAGAACCCTAAAATTGCATAAACGGTCACCCATCTATGAACTGACCTTATCCGAAGTTGCTTAACCTCATGAGTGTAATCAATATCTCAGTACTACAATGCTACGTGTCCCTATACAGTAACAGGTCTAATTATTTTACAGATAACTGTAAATATAAGTTTGCTTAGTCTATTGCAGCGCTCCCTGGCGAAAAAATACAATATCGTGTGTCCAAAAGTCATCCTCGATAAATCACAAATACATTACAGAAAACCGTATTGAAATCGGTTTAATCGTTTTAAAGATAGGAGGGCACAAAGGTTTCAACGAAATCAACATAGGTTTGCCTAGTCTATTGCAGCGCTCCCTGGTGAAAAAATACAAAATCTTGAATCCAAAAACAATCCTCGATAAATCACAAATACATTACAGAAAACCGTATCGAAATCAGTCTAATCGTTTTAAAGATAGGAGGGCACAAAGGATTCAACGAAATCAGTGTATTGTAGCGCCGCCTGGCGAGCTATTAACATAACACCTATCTAATAACCTGTCCCCAAGAGCCGCACACACTTTTCAGAAAACCGCATCTAAATCGGTCAAACCGTTTCCGTGATATAAGGCATTATGTTGGAACACACAAACACACAAACACACAAACACACAAACTCACAAACACACAGCCTCTCACCCCAAACGCATATACCGTCTCCGTTCCGTCGTGGGTAAAAATAAATCCGGACGACATTTTATTTGAACTGTCTCTCAGCGCAAACATGATGTTATATTCATTTCTCGTCTCTCAGAAAGATTTACTGCGAACAATTTAATTCTAGAACATTTGTGGCATTTCATATTATTTGTAGAAACATAATCTTACTTTTTACTTACATTATAAATGCTGATAGGATAGACGGATAGATGTTTGTTACTTAATTAAGCGAAAACGGCTGAAAGGATTCGTATGAAATTTGGCACACACATAGATTATAGTCTGGAATAGTACATTGCCACTTTTTACCAACATACCACGCGAGTGGAGTGGTTGGTGATAGCTAGTCTATCATATTTTAACCCGACCAGCGAAGCCAAAGAAAAGGGTTAGATGCGACCACGGCTCTACCTAACCAATTTATCTATGCAATTTAGGATTTTTATCTGAATAATTTTCTTGTTTCATCATTTGTAGACCCCTTTTTTACTTAGTCGGGTTATAGTTTTTTAAAACTTTCATCATTTCAAACCATAAACATCCCACTGTTGGGCACGGGCCTCCTCCAAAGAATTTAGAGGAAAATTAGCCTACTATACCACTCTGGCCAGACGGGTTGGTATAGGGTTTGTTTCGAGATTTCCTTTTCTGCGCAGTGCTCTTGTCTGCTTCTAGTTACTCCCTTAGTCGCCTTTTACGACACCCACGGGTTGAGATGGGGTAGTGGCATTATGTATTCTTTATCCACTACACGGAAATTCTTTATCCGTCACTACACGGAAAACTTTATTTAACTTTTATGTTAAACATTATTTTATATAAATTGTTTTGTTCTAGACCAACGAAATGTTCCGCCTAGAAATGGAAGCTGCTGGCGTTACAGTATCTTCATACGCTCCTCAGACTTACGATGCTATTTGGGCAATGGCCCTAGCTCTCAGTAAAGCGGAACATGTCTGGAGGACGTTGGGAAACAGGAAGATCAACGGAACAAATGCCACAAGATTTGGACTCAGCCATTTTGATTACGATAGACAAGATATGGCGAAGGAGTTCTTGGATCAGCTGGCAAATCTCAGCTTTGTTGGTGTATCGGTAAATATTGCAATGTTAAAAAAATGCGACTAGTATACCAATATATTAATATATTGTTTTAAAACAAGGCATTTTTTAATTAATATTACCCAACATTTCGATCATCTTACAGTTAAACTTTTAACCAGTCAAAACTCTTAAGAAAGTAAGGAGGTCAGAACTAACTATTTAAACTGGTTGTGTTATAATTATTATAAAAATTAACCTAAGCTAACACAACCAGATTTGAAAACTTGTTTAGTTTTGACTGATATAGCCAAGTCTACTTTTGACTGGTTAAGAGTTTTGACTGTAACACATACATCTAATCATGGTTATAGTAGTGAGAATAAACAAAACAATCTGTTTTTTCAGGGACCTGTATCTTTCAATGGAGCTGACCGAATAGGCACTTCAGCGTTCTACCAAATACAAGGTAATATACGAAGTAATTTCAAAACAACTTATTCGAAACTATTACAAAAAACTTATGACTTAAATCCAAATTAATAAGAAACAATCTTATGTAAATGTCTCAAACGATGTGGATAATAATCATTGTTCAACTGTTAGCTAATCAAAGTTGATGACGTGATAAGTATGACTATATGATTTGGTACCTAAATATATATCAAGCTAAAACCAACTTAAATGTGTCTAAAAAAACAGGATAATTACAACCTTAACTTTTAAAAAATAAAACCTATCTAAAATGTGTCCCTAAAGTCAAATTCTTGTCACATAAATATTATCGACACATGCGCCGAACGTTTACCATCCAACATTCAATTTTATTTGGTTACCCGCACGACACTTTATACAAATCGTTGGGAAGATACCTTTCTAACACCACATCACGATCTTTATAGCAACCGTTGAAAGAAGAATATTATCTAAACTGCTGACAATTTGGGTATCTACACCGTGACACAGATTCTTTATAGCTAACGAGACGTTCACATTGTACGGGTAGTACCTCTTTAAAGTTACTTTATGCTAACGACGATTTTGGGATAAGAGCATTTTCGCATTGTGTTTTTTCTACGCCAATATCGGCATACCGCATTGGTCAAAAGAATACGGTCGCATGCTAAGTACGAGCGTTAAAAACGCCGTTGTGAAAACGCACGTGATTAAAAATAAAATTCTAGAAACCTAAACAAGTAGGGACAAATACTATTTTCATTATTCTTTTTATTAACTGACCCAAATTGTAAATTACAAAAGATTGTAACTATCCATTGTTTTTTAAAGAATGGCGTGAGTTTCTTGCCAGTTCTTCTCATAGCTCCACCCCGTCAACGACACTACTTTTCGGATAACCTGTTACATATTTTATTAAATTACTATAAAACGGGTCTACGTCACGTATTATATTATAAGGAACCTGTTACATTCTTAACTTCTTAACTTGTGACTTTCATAAGAGTTGTTACCTTGTAACCTAGATGAATAAACGAGATTTCATTTCATTTCACTGCATGTATCACAAACAGATTTAAAATCGATAAAAATACAAATACTCAATCATTCGAGAGTTTGAGGCTTCAAACCATTTCTTCATCAATGTTACAATATCAAAGGTTTCTCAATGAATAAACGTCAAAATATATCATCTATTGGCGTTATTATTCTTCCTCCAATCATTGTTGATAAAATAAAGCTCAAAAAGTGCGAGTAAGTGAAACAGATATTCCTTTAGAACTTTTTCTAAGGTATGTGAGTTTCCTTGCGATGTTTTTCTTGACCGTTAGCAGATATTATGTTACATCACAAGTACCTACATACAAATTTATATTCCACAAAGTTAAATACACATACTGCCGGCCGAAATTGATCTCGGACCGCGTGTTCAGCGTGCCCCGGTCACTTTCCCATACGGTCACTATCGCTTGAGTCAAAGTTAAAGTCAAAGTCAAATCTTTTTATTTCATTTAGATCACATACATGATACTTATGAACGTCATACAAAGCCAAAGAAAAAGGTGTCAGTAAATTTGCCAGATTTCACTGACAAGGTTGAGCTCTGAGAAGAACTTGGCAAGAAACTCAGGCCACTCTTTTTAATCACCATAGTAGTTACAATTTTAATTGGTTCCAGTTTGAAATATCACAGAAAGGTACAGAATCAAGGTTTCAACAACAGAGTCAAGGTGATTCAACTTTACTTTATTTCAGGAGGTCGTCCAAAAACAGTAGCGCTATACACCCACGGTAGGGAGATGTCTTGTGCCAAGTGTGCCAAGCCACAGTGGGCTGGAGGTATACCCGCTGCCAGAAGAGTGCTGGTCTTGAGGGTGGACTCCGTGTGGGCACCAGCTAGGCTGGCAGTGGCGGCGTTGGCGGGCTTAGGAGTGGCATTGGCATTGGCGTTTCTTGTGTTTAATTTACATTATAGCAAAAGGAGGTTAGTAGCGAATTTGATTAATGTTTTTATTTAAAAAAGAAATCATATTGAGATTAATTGTTAATTGTAATAAATACCGTTTTTTTATTGAAAGCAAAATAAACGAAATATTTATAAAAAATTATATTATGTTTTATGTTAAATGAGAAAATTAAAAAAATGTAGATTAAGTACAGAAAAGGTTTGAATAACAGATAACATCACATTTAGGTAGGTACATACCTACTTCAAAATATTTTGTGTTGCATATTTTTAAAATAATACTTATTTATTTGCGTCGAAATGCAATACCTAGTTATAAGCAAAACCAAAGTAAATAATGTCCGATCGACTGAATACCCGCTAATCCCGCTATATACCGATATTCTAATATTATTTTATAACACATTTGCTCGTAAAGGGTCTCTTATTTCACTAATTTCAGTGTCGTAATGTATCTTATTACGCACTTGTGCGGTAATGTAAAGTAAAATGCACGGTTTATCAAGACCACAGACTAATAATCAAGATGCACGGTCTAAAACGAACGGTACTTTTTTAAATCTTAGCAAAGAGTTTTTATGTCAGAAAAGTGGCCTGCGGCTCGGGCTAGCAATATCGCCTCGGCTGTAATTATCAACTTACCGCACTTATATCATAATGTACTATTATACATCCTATTTTAAATCTTTCTCTGTTACGTTTCAGATCAATAAAGCTATCATCTCCTCGTCTGAACAACATGACACTGATCGGTTGTGTGCTGGTCTACACAGCAGTCGCACTGTTGGGCGTGGACAACGCGACGTTGCCGTCCTACGTGCCCTTCTCTGCCATGTGTACTGTATGTACCTACCTATTGTACCTATACAAAATAATTTCTGGTTTCTTACACAGCAGGTTTAATTGTGATTCATAGATAAAACCTACTAACCAGAAAGTATATAATTTTTCCATAGTACATAGTCCATTTTTTAAAAAGAGTGGCGTGGATTTCTTGCCAGTTCTTCTCATAGCTCCATCCCGTCAGCGAACTGGTCGTAGGCAAATTTGCTAACAATACTTTTTGGATAACTTGTTACATTATTAACTTGTGACTTTCATAAGTGTTACTTTGTAACCTAGATGAATAAACGAGATTTCATTTCATTTTAGTGACAGACGGTCCGATGGGCTTATTTACGGTAGAAAGTAAAGGCGGAAACATACTTACGATAGCCGTGCAATCTGATTTTCACAAATAAATCGTTACGTTACGTTAACATCACACAGTGTATAATTGGCATAATAATATAATTGCCTATGTATATTTATATTTTTTACTCAAAGGGTGTTATTCTGAAACTTAAATTAATTGATCGCAATATTGCAGGGCAGAGTATACATCCTCTCAGCGGGTTTCTCCCTCGCATTTGGGTCAATGTTCGCAAAAACGTACCGAGTACACAGGATATTTGTAAGGTAAGAAACTCGTCGTTCTGCAATAACTGCCTCGGTGGCCCAACGGTGTGTACGGTTGTGGTTTTTGAGGTCTCAGGTTCGATCCTCGGGTTGGAACAAATATTTATATGAGTTCAGAGTTTGGGATTTTCAGAGTTTTTCTATGTATAATTGGTATATATTTAAAAATATATTAGGTATTATTATGTTTGTTTATCAATTATCTAGATCCCATTATACAAAATTATATTAGCTCACTTTAAGCTAGATGGTGCTAATAATGTCCCATAATATAATAATATTAAAAAACACAGCCTGTCTAGAATCGCAGTGAAAGCTTTAAAAAAATATTCTGGTTTTGTTCCTTTAAACAAAAAGTTCCTTTACAACTCAGTACAATACCAGATCTCAGGGGCACCTGAGATCTGGTATTCTATCCGTTAAAGACAATGGGTGCGCCTTACAGTCAAAACTCTTAACAGTTAGGTATAGCCAGCCAAAACTACTTTTGACTGGCAATCAGTCATCGTATCATCATCAATCGTAAAGAGATCAGTCTGAACGAGTTTTCAGTTAGGTTAAGTTATGGAATCTAACACATTATTTGGAGGAGACCAGAGCCCAGCAGTGGGACGTTTATGGGTTGAAATGATGATGATGATGATGATGGAATCTAACGTACCTACCTGCGAAACGTGGATGTTGATACCTTTGCCCAACTTTTTTTGGAAAAAAAAAGAGTTGCTATACTATTAGTATTAAAATAGGCTCAATTTATTTTCAGCAACCGCAGTGGTGTGTGCAAAACCAAATTGCTGCAAGACACGCCGCTCATATCGCTTGTTTGTGCACTATTAGTGATCGACGGTATGATAGTGACTCTCTGGGCGATGCTGGACCCTATGGAGAGGCACCTGAAGAACTTGACTACGGAGATCAGTCCGACGGACCGTGGAGTTATTTACCAGCCTCAGGTTTGATATGGAGATACTTCTATAACGAAAACTGGTTACGTTTCTCATTCGCGAATTTTACGCAAACGTGTAGGTATTCCTAGGGGATACAAGTAGGGGATCTTAGTCATCGGAGGGGTACCTAAATAGCATGACGTTAATAGTGCGTGTAAAAACGCAGTATAAACACGCTTAAATTGAGAGAAAATAATACAATAATAAAATACACATACAAATATGTTTTGATATTATTGGAAAACTTTAACAAAAACCAATCTAACTCCCTCTAGTTTCTTGAAAATTATTGCCATCTTTGACGGTAATTATTTGTATGTTCGTAAATTATTTCAGATGCATATTTTAGTACGAAAAATGCAATTTTATTTTGCCTTAAATTCCGTTTGACTTATATTGTTTTATAAAATATGTCAAATTTAGATGTCCTTATGTTAAACGAATTGCTCTAATAAATACTGGACATTGTGGTAATATTATTAAAAAAATATTCTTATAACAAAATAAACATTTATGTAGGTAATAGATCATTAATCTAACCATTACAATATATATTTTAGATAGAAGTCTGCAAATCCCAAAACACCACCGGCTGGCTGTGCGCTCTCTATGCCTACAAGGGCCTGCTCCTCATAGTCGGCGTCTACATGGCCTGGGAGACCAGAAACGTCAAGATATCTGCCTTAAATGACTCCAAGTACATAGGCATCAGTGTATACTCCGTTGTAATCACTAGCGCCAGTGTGGTCGTGATTGGAACTATTATTTCTGAAAGGGCAACACTAGCGTACATATCGATAACCAGTTTGATTCTCATAACTACTACGTTCACATTGTGTTTGCTGTTCCTACCAAAGATTGTGGCTATTAGGACTAAAGGTAAGTCAAAAAAAGATAGCTTACTTTCAGTTATGTATATTTCTTTTGAATTTCTGTATAACGATAGGATTTTGCGCTCAAAATTATTACACTACCCAACAACTCTTTTCTTTTCTTCTTAAAAAAACGCTACACCCACACTAAGAAACAAGCCCTGCATCGCGGAAACTTTACAAACATACAATTAACTGATACAAAGTACCTACATCCAGACTCGAAACAAATATTTATGAATCACAAATCAAATATTTGTCTCGTGTAAGAATGGTACCCACGTCATTCGGCACGGCGGTGTTAGCGGTGACGACGGTGACAACAACAATTTGACAACTTAAGGACCTATTTTTTTTATTTGGAGCATTATCCATCTGTACAACTACGGCCGCCGTTACGGAGCCCGAATCGGTAGAACGCTCACCGTAAAATTTGACGGACTACCTGATTGTTTATTAAAAATAAAAGATTTTATAAAGAAAAATTTCTTCCAGCCGAAGACGACCCCATAATACAAAGCTTAGGCCTAAGACTAGAGTGTAAAACAAGAAGATTCGTGACAGACGAGACACAAGAACTTCACTTTAGGATAGAGATACAGAACAAGGTGTACAAAAGAGAAGTGGCAGCACTAGACAAAGAGATAGGAAGGCTTGAGAAACTGCTGGCTGAGCCGCTGGACTCTGGAAGTGGGTCAAGTGTGTCCATTGCTTTACATAAAAGAGTAAGTATAAGGGAATTTTGTCACTGTTCTCATAATCATCAACAACATTGTCATCGTGGTTATCTCATCATCATCATTCATGTACACTCACACAACCTACGATTAGAGCGTGATTCCATACCAAAAGTGGTAAATCTACGTTAAATTTCTGATTTTATATTCCCTGACTCTCGCCGTCTCTCTTACCGAAAAACATTTGTGAATTCAAGAAACTAGCCTAAAGTGTAACTAATTCGTACCAAACGCCGCAGAGTGCTAAGTTATCAGCACTTAAATGTAAAATACGGATTTGTATTTTGCAGACGGAGCTCAACACTGTTGAAGAAGAAGGAATAGCCCGAGTTGATGCTGACAGACGTACTCCAAGTATAAGTGGAGGTCTACCTATGCTACTACTCTCAGTCCTACCGCCAGTGATACCTCGTGCAAGCTGGCCATCCGCAGAAGCCTACCGCGGACGTAACTCCGTCAGTTTTAGCTCACAACCAAAACTGAACTACCGAAAGTCCCAACCAGCGATAGACTTATATAATCTCTGTTTGAACAAGAGAGAAGAACACACTGGTCTTCTGAGTAGATTAAAAAGCTTCTTTGGCAGTAGACCGTCAAGTAGAAAAGCGTCTACAATGTCTATAGCAGATCCAACAGGCCAAAGTATTGCAGCAGCATTGAAAATGCATGTTGGTATGATAGCAGGCTTAGTACCAGGTAACAGAAAACATTCTATGGTCTTATCCTGTAATACTCTACACGTACCTCACCCTGAACTGAAGTTAAGAAGAGAATCTTACGCTAAAAGTGGACCAATCATTCGCGTGACGGACGACGAGCCTTCATGTTCCTATGAGCTTCATCAACCTTTAGGTCCTCAGAAGTACATTGCTGAACCGGAAACAAAGGTGAACTTTGTATTACCAGCTACGCACAAAAGGCCGATGTCTCATCAAAATTCTTGCGAAAAGTTTAAAGGATCTCCAAGATTTCCTCATAAGATATCACCGTCTGCTGGTAACAGTCTTACGACTCTCGATACTCGGAGAAAGACCAGCGCTGACAGTGTCTTCAATATAACAACCAGGGTCTTTGAAGAGCAGCGCAGATATAGCCACCAGAACGTAAATCAGGATACAAAAGGCAAGTCCATTTTAGAAAGTAGATGGAAGTCCACTGAAGATGCAAGGCCTGGACCTTCCTCAGCGAAGGATTAGACGAAATGTGTGCCAAAAATAAATATTTAACTAGCATTAGGATTTTGTAGAATTTTGTGTGATAAGTTAAAATGAAAATAAATTAAACTGGCAATACATACCTAATAATACAAATTTCGCTATTATGATCTGTATAAAATAACTACTTATTATTAACTTCATCGGCGAATAAATTATAAATAAAACTTAGCTGTGTGCTCAATTGTCTACAGAATATTCTTAATATATAATGCAAATTGTACATTGAAAAATAAAATACTTGTGATAGAAGCTCAAAGGTAAACTTCAGATCATCGATAGTTATTATACCACAGATTATACTCAGTCACACTGTAATTTTCATTAGCAATTAAATAACATAAATTTTTATATATATGTAGATAAAAGGCTAACTTAACGCCATTTTCGGGCCGTAATGATAACTTATGAACATAACTATTCGTATATAGTGTATCAAGCAATAAAAGATAGAAACGTTTCCCTCTAAATATTAGTAGGTAGGTATTTTTTATGTTAACTTTTGTCATTCCATATTAAGGCGAAATAAATTAATTATGTGTATATATTTAGGCTAGCATTTTTGTGGGTTTTTCAAAGAATTGACACAGCTCAACTTAAATCTTTACCCTTACATGGTAATTTAATTATTAAACCGAAATTCACGAGATCACGCGTTTACAGTCTGTTACCGGCATGTGGGCTTTTTTATTAAAGTAGGGTAAAGTATCATGGTTCTTTAACTTAACCATGACCTTAATTTAATTAATGAACTAACATTTTGCTGAACGTTTCGATTAAACTGACTGACTGGATACATAACGCATGTTCACTAGAATTTCCTTTATTTCTTTTGAAATAACTAGAGATCGTATTGACGCCTAAGGGCTGCACCACATCCAGCCGCACGGAATCGCACTTTTCTATGTTTATATCTCTTTCTGACACTTAGAACCGTCATTTACTAGAATGAGAGCGTGAGTGCGACCGCACGCGGCGGTATCGAGGATGCGCTCGGCTCGCTCTCTTTATTTCGCTCTAGTAAATGACGGTTCTAAGAAGATAGCATAGGAATGTGCGATTCCGTGCGGCTGGATGTGGTTCAACCCTAAGAGATTACACCATCAAGATGAGTATAACAGGAGTATCCTCCATTGATTTTGATTGTAAATTTTTTAATGCGAAAATTAAGTGAAATTTTAGATTTTCCTTGTTTTTGCTACTCAAATCTTTTACCCAGATTCGGGTAGCAAAATAAAACAAAAAAAAATTGTAGACGTTTAAGAATTGTAAATGTGTAGATAATATAATTAATAATCTGTAAATGATGACATCAAGGAACAATGACACCAATGAGTAGATTTTCATTCTTTTAGGCGATACGTCTGCCGTATTGTGCCAGTAAGGCTGTTTTTGTGTGATATATTTTATATAATGGAATTCATATTCTTATAGTACGGTTACGTCTTGCGGAGTGGGAGACCCACGTCACAATATTATATATTCAATTATGTCATGTATTTTGTAAATATTAAAATATTTATATGTGTGACAAAACTGTGTTATTACTTTTAATAATCATCAAAATATCTTGTAGAGTACGTAATTAGTAAATACATTATTATATAGGTACAATATGTAATTAATATAAAATATACCTACTAAAGTAATACTTATATAAGCAATATTTGACGTTTATCAAGTCTTGCGCCAGAGTCTAAGGTTGAGATCTATAGAGCGTACTTGGACTTTGCTCTGACTAAACTTTCGAGATAAGACAAAATCGGTATTTATAGTGCAAACTTTGACTTTATCCAAGCCCAAGCTAAGCAAAGTCAAAGTTCTCAAAATCGACGACTTACGAAAATCTTTGGCTATTATACTGTAAAAAATAATGGTGTACAAATGTCATAATTTTAAAATGACTATTGAACTTTGTCGCATAACATTAATTGAACATTGAACAGCTGTCATTAGCGATCCTTTACTCAATTTCTTTTATAACTTAATATTTATTACATTTAACCAAAATTAGACAACAAAATTTATAATCTTGTAATTTTAAGAAAACGGAGTTTTTGAACTATTATAAATTACAAAAAGTATTGTATCATTCGTTTTATCTTTTATTTTACAAAGAATTTAGCAGATGATGCATGAAATGAAACATCTACTCGTGCTTGGGCTAAGCAATGACATTGTCTATAGATTCCAAATCAATGCTTTGGCTCAGATTAGGCTGAGCAAAGTCTTGTTGGAGTGAAGTCTGAGCAATGTCCAAGTACGCTCTATAGATCTCAGCCTAAGTCAAAAGAAAATATCAACTTACCTTTCGAACTAAAGAAAGTAAATATCGACTTTCTTTTCTAACAAAAGCCATTATCCAGGCACAATTAACTCTTAAACTGTCCAAGAAAAAACATTGACAGTTGACCCTCCGTTAGCTATGGAAAGATCATGTCATGGATTTGCAAACTCTGGAATGACACTGAGAATTTCAAAACAGAAAAACTCATTACCGTTTTTACCCGACCCGGGAATCAAACTCTGGACCTCTTGCACAGCAGTCAAGCACACTCACGTCTTAATCTTAAAATACTACTTAGTATTGAATATAAGCAATATAGTCACTATCAGTGGAAGACTTCTAGACAGTGGCGGTACGTTCATACAAGCCCAAAAGCCCGGCTTGCCCTACTAAAATGCTCGATCAAAAATATCTAATTCAAACCATTATCTATTTTAAAATTCGCGCGCTTATTTCCAAGCGCGAGCGAGAGCAGTGACTCGGTGCACAGAGTACATTTGACTCGGTGACTGATGAAGCATCAAGCGAGAACGAGAGTTAGAGAGGCGCGCGCTGAGCGCAACAACTTTTTTTTCTATCTCGCTCACCCGCACTGGCTTGTTATGAGGCTTTTGACCACCGTCGGATCTCTCTTTCTAACCTATAGAGAAACTGTCGATTATTGAAATATAACTAGGTTAATTTATATATCAATCAGTATGAAATTATAAGCCGGGCTTTATGTATGAAGTTGTCGACTATGGAAGTGAAATGCCGCGGCCGCGCATGCGTACTCGCGTCTACTAACTTCACTCAGTTCATTTGTTTGACAGGACGAAAAGTTTTGGTTTTAATGTTTACTTACTTTAAAAATTGTTAATTGTAAGATTTTAAAGTGATTCTTTTGTATTTAGTGACATACAACAATGCAAGTAATAATTATTGTTCCTTGTGAGGATTAAAATGTGTTCAACTTTTGATGGGCGAAGAAAAGGTAAAATTTTTGAACTTTGTTCTTTGTTTATATTTGATTTTATTAATGAGAATAACCTCGAAGTTGCCTTGCCCGAGTTTATAAAGTTAACATATCTTGTTGTAACTATTACGGCTATGTAGTTCTTCGCTGAACGCGCATTTTTATCTCTTTAAACGTACCTATTCATACTTATCTAAGAAATATCAATATCAATGATAGCTATTGAAAAGCAGTTGTTGGCAGAATTAAAACGTTTACCAACATTTTATTCTTACGTAATTAAGTCATTTCTCAAGAAAGACAGACGAGTCAATTTAGAATATAAATAATAGGTAGTCTTATAGGTCTTCGTATAGTCAGGCAAGGGTCAACAACCTACTTACTTAGCTATCTTCGTTTACTCAAGGAAACCAAAGGGCTTTTTTCAAAGCCACGGAAGGTATGCATGTATGCAATGCTGATTGTTTATTAGGTATATTCAATCAAGCACTAGCATAGGTACCTTCAATGAGCTTTGGCGGGGCGGCGCGGCGCGCGGCGCGACCATCTATCAACATGTAAGAGAAATTGAACAAAATCCATAAAAAAACATTACACCCATCGCCTTTCCAGCGCAGTCAGGTTTGTTTACTTTTCATTTTATTATATTTAAGTACAAAAATAGCCTTCTGCCTATTCTGGAGTAGTCGGGTAAAAAGCATAGGTAGGTAGGTATAACGGGCTTGCCTTATCCTTAAACCCTAGGCACGCCACTGCTTCTAGACAGTGTGTATAGCACTTTATTTTTAGACACATCTGTATAATCTTACCCTTATAATTAAGCGATCCCAAAGTGTTCAATTTTATTTATGGGATCTTTTGTGTGTAGTGAACCTTATTTAGATTGATATTGTGTGAATATGATGTAATAAAAAATTCAAATTAATTACCAATTGTGTTTTATTCAAAGCTATATACATCTTACTAATCTAATTAATATTATCAATGCGACAGTTAGGGTGGGTGGATGGATGGATGGACAGATGGATCTATGTATGGATGTTTGATACTCAATCACGCCAAGACAGTTAAAAGGATCTGTTTAAAATTTGTCACACAGATAGATTGTAACCTGAAATAGCAGATGGGCTAGTTTTTACCGACATATTTATGTACAGTACGATTCAAATTTTATGGTGGCTCTGAACATCGCGCGAGACAATGCGCAAAACACAAAATTGGTATTGCGGGGCCCGCTCACAGTGTGAAAGTGTACGTTAGGTTTGTATACTGCACACACGCGCAAAACTGCACTATCTGCACCCGACACACACTTTCAAGCGTTTGCAGCTAATGTCCGGGCCGCCATTGTGGGTGGATGCTAGTGGTTTTAGTAAAAATAAAGATATTTTTTGTGGTATAATTTGTATATTCAATACTTACTATTTTCTTAACGCGAACGGACTATAGTACTATAGTAGTTTTAGATACATAATTAACTATAGTAATTATATATAGTAGTTTTAGATACATAATTAATTATTTAGTAACTTCTAAACTCTTTCAGACATCCTCACGATTCTATCCTGAATGATCCGCCTTATATTCGCGTTAACGCTGGGCAGATCGCTTTGTTTCCTCACTGACTGTTCAATCCTCTGAACCAGCTCGACTTCCCGTGGCCACGCAATGAAGTTCGTGATTTTGCAGTCCGATGGACTGCCTATACGGCCTGTGCGACCGCTTCTATGGATGTAATCGGCCGTGTATAGAGGAAAGTCGTAGTTTATTATATGTTGCGTCTGTAGAAAAAAAATATAACAGTAAGTAATTTTATACAATCTTATTTCTATTTATTTATATATTCTATGTTGTACACCACGTAAACAGTAAATACAAAGATAGAGAAAGGGTACAAAATGTAGGCACAATGGGCGGTCTTATCGCTAATAGCGATCTCTTCCAGACAACCTTAGGATGGATTTGTTGGAAGAGTAAATGGTAGTCTGGTGTACGTTATTATTATTATATACTTACTAAAATATGATAGACAATACATAGTAAATACATAAATAATATATCATTCATCGTGCATCATATTTTGGGTATGCAGAGGTAAGTCCTCGATTTTGAGCCGTCGGAATGCTCCCGATTCGTAATTATTTTCGAATCATAGAACAAACCTGTTATAAATTTTTTTTTGATATTTTTTTTTAATTTAATATAAATGCTAAACCAAAACAAATAAAATTACATAATATTTAATGTAAACATTTTTTACGTTACCTATTGTAGTAAGTATATTATATAGTATCGATGACAAAAAATAACAAGTACAATATAAAAATTAGTTTGTGTAATAAACTAGTGTATATAACATACTAATAAGCATGTGTGTATAAAGACTGACTTTGACGGCGTAGCGGTTAAAGTGGTCACTAATATCACAGTGCCGAGTGAACCAATTCCCAAAATTTTTATAATAATATGATTCATAGAGAGGGTTTAGGCCATAATTCACTCACGCTGGCGTAGTGTGGTGATGGATCAGACATACACATAGAATTTCTTCTAGGGTATGTGGGTTTCCTCACGATGTTTTCCTTCACCGTTAGCAGATAGTAAGTCACTTGACTAGTACATATAAATTCCACAAAGTGGAATCCACATTGGTACTCTTCCTCTCAGCCCTCTAGTTAGAGGAGAGGAGAGCCGATCCCAGCAGTGGGACTAAATGGGTTGCTGATGATTCATAGATATTTTTGAATCTAGATGTAGTTAGAAAGTACTTGCTTAAAATGGAACCTAGAAAGCAAAAATCGACCTTAACAACATAATTATAAAAACCAAATCCACTAACCCTTGTAGTGTCCAATCCCCTTGACGCTATATCAGTGCAGGATAACACATTAACTTTACCACTTTTGAACAACTCGAACTTGCCCAATTTCAATGGCACAGCCATCTTCCCATTAATATTTATACATTCAATATTATTCTCATTCAAAAACATGGATACAAAGTCGCAAGTAGCTGTTTTGTTTGAAAATATCATGACTGGACGCTTTTGGTTCACATCTGCTTGAACTATTTTTAATAATTCTGCGGGTTTCTGAGCTTTGCCGAGGCGAAGGAATCTGGAAAAATGTTATTACATTATAACCTCACAAATCGACATCAATACAAAATAGGTACATAATCGTAATGAAAAGTACATCTTCATCTTCATCATCATCAACCTATTAAGTCCCACTACTGCTGGGCTCTGGTATCCTCTCCTATAACTAGAGAGCTGAGAGAGTTTAGGCCATAATCCACTCACGCTGGCCTAGTGCGGGTTGGTGGATCAGACATACTCATACAATTTCTTTTAAGGTATGCTGGTTTCTTCACGATGTTTTCCTTCACCGTTAGCAGATGTTAAGTCACTTGAATAGTACATATAAATTCCACAAAGTGGAATCCATTGGTACTGCCAGGCAGGATCGAACTCGGACCGCGTGATTTGCACTCCAGTCCCTTCTCCATTCAACCACCATTGCTCAAAAGTAAAAAGTACATCTTATGCTAATGAGTTAGATTACAGAATTTAAAATCATGTTTCACTTACTTATGAGGCACATGGGGCAACATCCTATGTATATTTGATGTAGTAATGGTCCTCAAAGACTGGGGGTCTACGAAAGAGTTGACTGAGTCTGGTAGTTCATGTGGCATTGTTGCACTTGCGAGTGTTAATTGACATCCCTGGGGTGGTACTTGAATCTGGACTTTATGTTGAATCTATAGAACACAAAATAATACAGAAACATATAAGGTATTACTGCAACAGTAAATAAGTCACAAAATAATCATCATTTCAACAAATAAATATTCTCCTAGGCAGGCGTCTCCTCCAAAGAATGTGGAGGGAATTAAGCCTACTATACCACTGGCTTTGACTGGCTGGCCTGTTGGTCTAGCGGTTGGTGACCCTGACTGCTAAGCTGGAGGTCGTGGGTTCGATTCCCACCCAGGACAAATCTTTGTGTGATGAGCATAAAGGTTTGTTCTGTGTCTGGGTGTAATTTATCTATAATAAGTATGTATTTACAAAAAAAAATGTATTTAAGTAGTATATCAGTTGTTTAGTACCCATAACACAAGCAAATATAATTGATTACTTTGGGACTAGATGGCTCTGTGTGAATGTGGTAGAATATTATTATTATTATTATTATTATACCAAACTGGCTATACGGGTTGGTATAGGGTTTGTTCCGAATTTTCCTTTTCTCGGAGTGCTCTTTTCTGCTCATCGTAACTCCCTTATTCGGCTCTTACAACACCCACGGGCTGAAATGGGGTAGTGACTAGTGACATTACGTTTCTTAATATGTCACAGCAAGAAACATAAATAAATATAATGTCACACTTTAGTTTATGATCTCAGAGGTGACGTGGTAGACGTGAGCCTTTCCCATTTAAACAAATTAATAAATATTTGGGACGTTTTCACACACCACCATCTAGTCCAAAGTACGCTAATATATTATAAGCTAGTATATTTTAGCATCTAGAGACCAGGTGTTCCAAACTTTTAAGACAGTCTAAATAAAAATAGGAAAAATTAATTACCGCAAACTTCTTCAATAAATATGAGAGTTTATCAATAAAACTATCATCTAACAATGTATCAGCTTCATCCAAAACAACGTGGTGCACATTATTGATCTTATATATGCCTGTAGTAACAAGTTTGCTGTACGCACCGAGTGTTGTTACAAGTAAATCAGAGTATTCAATGGGCGGGTTAACCATTTTTTGCTTGGTGCGGCCACCAATTAATGTTGTAACACTTAGATTTAGACGCTGTGCAATGTTTTGGGCTACCTCCCCTACTTGTGTCGCTGAAAAATTAAATTGACATACATTAATCATGTTATGCAATTTTATTTTAATCGTCATTTAAAATTATAAAAAGATTGTATGATTGCCCTTTTACATAACAAAATATATAAATTAACATTATTAACCTTTCTATTTGTGGGATTGGTAAGTATTTATATTTTGAAAACAGGTTTGAAATTAAAAAGACCTATCAAGAATGTTTACTCTATGACATGTAAGGATAAAATAAAAATAAAGTACATATTTTCAATATTATGATATTATTAATTAATTATTGTATACGGCCACGAAAATAAAAACATGGCTACACAACTCACCCAGTTCTCTACTAGGTGTAATTACCACAGCCAGGGGACTGTTAAACTCCTCTTTTACTGACGGTTTCCATTCCAATATTTGCTGGAATATTGGCAACAAATACGCCAACGTTTTACCGCATCCAGTCTCAGCTGTAATAACAGTGTTATAACCGTCTAAAATAGCGGGAATCGCCTTTGTTTGTATAGCAGTAGGCAAAGAAAAACCTTGTTCGGACATAACCTCAATTAAACTTGGATTAATACCGATTTCTTCAAAACTCTTTTTGTAAACAGGTTTCTCTTCCTTTTTATTCGCATCTCCGTATATTATGAAATAGTCACTCCTAGATTTAGCGCTCAACCATCCTTTAGAAGCCAAAGGAATACCTTCCAACTTAGGGTAACTTTGTCCTTCATAGTGGTTGAATTCTGGTCTTTTGCATGTTATTATAGGTAATTTCTTTTTGGCTTGCTGCACACTATAGTATCGGCAATAAGACAGATTTAATAAATGTCTTAATTTCGACATTTTTAATTAAAGTAAACTTTTACAAGCAACACACATGTAATACTCGTAATAACCGCACGTAAAATTGAATGACACTAATGACAGCAATGAATGACAATTTTTTATTATGACAGGAATAAAATGACTTTGACAATGACACTTGATAATTACGTTTCATGCGTGCAACCAAGACGCAACCTAATGCAACGCTTGTTAATTTTAAATTGTTTTTAATTTTTTATATTTGGTATAAGGAGAAAGAAAAGAGAAATAAATATATCATTTTTGCTTACACATACCGTCAAAATAAGTAGCATGGCAAGAAAACGGATTTGTTATAAAATTTTCTTTATGATGTTTTCGTTATGATTGATGAATTTGATGATCCGTCGGCGGGCGTATAAATATTTTTTTAAAAATTAATAAATAAAAATTCTTCATACAAAAGTGATTACGCCCGATAGATCTTCCACCTAAGGACCCTTAGATCCTCAAGAGACATGCTATTAGTGAGAGACCCTCTTAGACCCGGCAGCATATTGCAATTTTTTTATCCTTTTGAACGCCAACGTCGCGGCTATATTAGCCCTACCATGCCATACCTGCATTTTCCGTATGTCGTCTGGTCGGGAAAACGGGGACTCGCGGGCTCGAAGATGGAAAAGGACCAAAGTATTACTAAAACCCCCCACCAGCACGACGCCTTGACGGGTGGGCCGCCGGCATTTGATTGACCCCAACAGAGCACCAACACCAACCGACAGGATACACCGGAGAAGCATTGGGCATAAGCTCCAAACAAAATTGTGTTAAAATTCTATCCCCAGTAGCCAAATCCATCGTTAGATAGATTGTTGAACACTTGACTGCCGATTGACCCAATAGAGTCAACAACTGGCTACCCTTGAAGTGAATAGACGGCGCTACTCACATATGGTTTTGTTTTATACAAATAAAGGTGAACTTAAACAATGTGCAGGTAGGTATACATTTATTATTATTAATCACATTATTAAAACAATAGTAGTATAAAAATATAGAGGTTGCAGTTAAGAGAATCTAGACCGACCCACCTCGTTTACTCCCCTCGCCATAGACAAGGTACCTCGAAACAATATGCCGTTTGGATAATGCTATACTTCCTTGTTTGAATTAGAAGTGACCTCATGAAATACGTAGGTTGCCTATCTACAAATTGTACTATCATTTTTACGCGTATAATTTTGAACCCCTTAAATATTATAATATGATTACAGTGATAATGTAACTACAAATTTTACAGTTTTCAGCATTTTTTCTTTAGGTAGGTACTTGTGCAACTTGATATTGCTTCTTGCCAATCTTCATGATTCTAGATCAACGAAAGTACCCTAGCGATCGATCGTCAAAATATGCGACAAAAATGAAACATAAACGGGTGTGTATCTTTTGATTGCGTTAACTTCGTTAACTTAGAACTCTGATTGTTCACTGCCCTAAGAGATTGCACACCCGATTTTTTGACGTAATAATTTCAGCTTGATACCTCTACGCGTGTGAATGTAATGATTTTATTTTTAATAGTCATACTTAGTCATAATCTTTATTTCATATAAGGAGATCAAATACATGATACTTATACAAAGCCAAAAAAAAGGTGTCAGCAAATTTGCCTAAGGCCAGTTCACTGACAAGGTTGAGCTCTGAAAAGAACTTGGCAAGAAACTCAGGCCACACTTTTTAATTATCATTGATGGTAAGTACCTAGTTACAATTTCAATTGGTTACCTACCTACAGTTTGAAATAGCACAGCGCAGAGTGGCTCAATTGGTTACAATTTTTTAATTTATTTAGTAAATCAACAGCTTGTACATTGTAGCTTAAGTCTAGGTTATACTACTATTACATACTAACTGTAAGTATGGCCAATACAAGGTTTCAATATGTAATTGGTAAGTAGGTATCAACGAATTTTTATATTAATTTGATTTATTTTTTATGAACTTAATTTATTTATGTGTGTGTTGACATTTTTATTTTTGTGTATGTAATAATAATAATGAGTGTAATAATGATTATGTGTATTTAGATTTGTAAAAATGTGATTAAGTAAAATAATGCATGCCGCCAGACATGCCGGCGAAACATGATGTTTTCGACCATGTTTCGAGCAAATAAAAATTTTGAATTTGAATTCATTTAGCAACTCTTAGAAGTACTAAAATAATAGATCAAATTAAATAATCTTATAAGGGTACTGTACCTTTTGAAGTACCTAAAGCACCATAGCCGACATGCACGTGCACTGTAACAATGAAAAAATGAAAAAGTAGAAATACTTAGTAAGCTTTTGAAAATGTTTTTACCCAGAGCATAGAGCTATCTTGATTGAATAATAATGGCAAAAAAAAATTCAAGATTAGATCGATGTTTAGCATTTTCCCTGTGAAGAACGTCCATAATTTAAATGACAACGATAGGCGACGGTTCATGTGCTGAACGCTTGGTTAATTGTAAAAAAACGTTTTAAATAAGAAAATGAAAACAATGTTTAGTCGATTCTCAGATAGGTTTACGCCAAAAAAAATCTTTATTCGTTTCAAGTTTAACAAATTGATAGTGTGTGCGGTTTTAGTTGTTGTTATTGGGAGTCAATTACAGTAAGTTGATGTTTTCTTTTATTAAAAAAAAATATTATTTTTTATTATGTACGTGTTTGATTCTATTTTTTATACTAACTGTTGCCCGGAGCTTCCCTCCCGTGGATATTAGTTTGGCCCCTACTCAGATCCTATTGGTCGTGGCGTGATGTTATATAGCCTATAGCCTTCCTTGATTGATGGCTATCCAACACAAAAATACTTTTTGAATGAAACTGTGCCAATAGGTCCTGAGATTAGCTTAGCTAATTAAGTTCACTTAGGTACTCATTTCAAATAAATTTGGAAAAAATGCGATCAAATTATTTAAGTCTGTTTTATACTTGCAAAATAATAAATGGTGTTTTTGACGACAATTTAAATTAATTTTCGATTATTATATAAAAACTATGCTTAAGTCAACTTTATGTGAGAGAATTAAACCAAGTTAATAATTAGGTATACTGAATTAATAAACCTGAAAATTAATCTCACACTTTTCATTTTATGCCGTCATCTCAAATTATGGAAAAAGGGTAAGGAAAGCCTTTTCTCTAAAGGCTGGTAAGATATTTATTTAATGTGGTGTTAGGTATGTATCAGTTTTTTATACATTTATGATTGTGCTCTTCTGATATCATAACTTAGTATACCGTCATACCTTTTCCCCCGAAGGGGTAGTCAGAGATCAGAGAGATGTAATAGAGGGCGAGCCAATTGCATAAGCCAGCAACATTTTTACGCGACCCGGGAATCGAACCTTGGCCCTCTTGCACAGAAGTCATACATTATACACTTCACGCTGCACCATCTCACTACTCTACACTGCTAGGCACGGATCTCTTCCAGAGATTGTGGAGGGAATTTTGCCTATACCACGCTGCAGTCCTGGGTTTATAAATAGGCCGTATAGGCCGCGGCCTAGGGGCGGCAGCGTCCTAGGAGCGGCAGATTTCAGAGGACGGTCACGACTTCAGAGGATAACGAATTTTCAAAATTTCAAGGAACACGCCTTGTCCAACGACGATTTCTACTATGAGGAATTAATAGGTACACATTAACCAAAGGGCTCAGTTAGTTAGTACTACAAATGGAAAATTATTACTTTAGAAAGGTATGTACGAGTACATGGGGCGGCGGACGGGTTGTTATAGGGTTTTGTTTCAAATTTTACTAGCAGTGCTCTTGACTTCCTTACTTTTACGACACCCACGGGTTGAAATAGAGTTGTGACATTATGTAATCTTAATCCGTCACTACACGGACACCTGCGCCACCAAGGCAGTTGAAATTCATAGTTCATCATCATCATATCAGCCAAATAACGTCCACTGCTGGATCTATGCCTCACCTAATTTCCGCCACAGCGAGCGTCTTTATGTCGCCTGCAGCAACCAACGGCCAACCGACGACCTAATATTAGTCCATCTTGAGGGGGGCCGTCCCACGCTACGCTTTCCAATAGGTACGTGGCCGCCACTCGAAAACCTTTTCGCCTCATCAGCCATCAGTTCTGCGAGCTATGTGGCATCCCCACTGCCATTTTTTTATGGGTATATAGTAGGTACTACGTGAAACAATTTAGACAATAGGAACTGTTTTTGTGCTGCTGTTTTTGTGTTTTCAGCGATTGCATCATTACTATGTAGGTATAAATAGAATTGAAAAAAAAAACACTGCAAAGTATTTTGCTAAAGTTATTATATAATTAATAATAATAAATTAAAAATAATTGTCTAAGTAGGTAGGTACTAGGTATACTTTAGTATACCTACACATTAAAAGTAATAGAGGTAAATCCTTCCATAGTTAGAGACACTAGTCATTAAATAAACAATTGTGATTTTTAATTATGTAGTTTCTAAATAAATGTAAAATGAGTCATGTCAGTATGTTGCGCCTCACCACGCCATGCGCCAGGTCTCTATGCATAATAATAAATTGCATATACTTGCGAGGCATTTTTCTCACCTAGAATGCGTGAAATATTAAAGTACCTACCTATTTCAATTTAGGTATTTTATATAATGTTACCTAATGTTATAGTCACAACGAGTTAGAAAAACTCTGCTCGTTAAATATACATAGCACCCCTAGGGCGATTGAAAAACTCTTTTAATGATGGAGAGCCCATTTATCGAGGAAGGAAATAAAGAACACATACAAAACATCTAGTTTCAATATAAAATTAAAAAGAATACACGCAAAGCTGTCAGTCAAATCTGTTAAAAATATAGAAAAAAATGTTCAAAATAGTTTTGACCATGTAGTTCCGATACTCAGTACTTAATTAAAAGTTAATAATTCGGAAATTAAGATAAAATAAACTTGAAAAAATATTATCACCATGTATAGATTGTGACACTTCTTTAGCAACAGAACACTTGAGAAAACGGATGTGTTTTGATGTGTGTTTAGAGGCTTCATCATCATCATCATCATATCAGCCGCAGGAAGTCCACTGCTGAACATAGGCCTCCTCAAGAGATTTCCAATAAAGCCGGTTGTTTGCGGCCTGCATCGTTGTAGAGGCTTATCGTTGTGTTAATTATTGTTTTAATGTACCTACCTACAATAGTTTTGGTTTATTTCATTGTAATTTTATTTCATTATACGGGTGTATTGTTTTGTCTCCTTTTCTGTCATTATTGTATGTAACGTGTGAAACAGAGGCGAGCTTATATAGTAAAACACACCACATCTTTCTCGTTTTGCCAAAATATTCACGAAAATAAAATACGTACGAAGTTACGTCAGCTAGTTGTATATATTGTAGCCTACAATACGTTATGAAACTAACTAAGTAGGTACAACAAGATAGAACGAACGTTCTGTGGATAATAGAGACATTACTCACTCCATATGACAAAAACATCACTACATATACATACCTAGTATAAAACAAAGTCGCTGTCTCTGTCTGTCCGTCCCTATGTATGCTTAAATCTTTAAAACTACCTACGCAACGGATTTTGATTGAAGCGGTTTTTTTAATAGACAGAGTGATTCAAGAGGAAGGATTATAGGTATAAAATACACGCGGGCGAAGCAGCGGGCGGTAAGCTGATTGCCAGTAAGCTAGTTGCCAATAAATTCAAGCTCTCTGCAGTTATAGATTGATCTCGCAATTTATACATTATGTTTTAAAAGGCCCATGATTTCCTTATCCTTCAGTTATTTTGTGTTTAATGTCAGATACAGTCAAACGTGTTTTTATTTTAGTGATTTTTTTTCCTTTATTGGTTTGTGTTTTATCTAAGTTTATACCGGGTATTCAGACAAATGTGACTTAAATTTGAATAATAGTGTAACATTAGTACCTACTATACCTACATCACTACTATTTTTTATGTTTTTTTTTTAATTATTTTTCGTTTTTTTTCCCAGTAATTTGAATAATTTGCCACTGAAACGTGTAAAGTGAAACATTACAAAGAATTGATTTCCATTAAAAATCTTTTATTTTTACACGTAGATTAGATTTATAAATAAGGTGCAAAATAAGGCAAATGTTGTGAAATATCTACTTAGTTAGGTATAACTTACCTATAAACGAAAGGCTTTTATAATTCTCTCTAATTGTTTGGACACCCCGTATATCATATAAAAACAGACTTCTTCGAAGTTGTTTTTAATAAGAAGTTGCAAAACAATAATGGATATTCTAAAGTACGTAAATACCTATTATTTATTACCTACACTTAATATAGGTACCGGTCACCGCACCGTCAGGATATTGAAATTATTAAAAGCGTTCTAGACGGATGTAACCTTTAGAATAGATATAGGTAATCATAAGATGCCTGCCATCCATCTAGACAGCAGATTTGATCCAAAATTCATGCAAAATTTGCGGATGGAATCCAAGCCTCCTCCAAGGTCACCTCTGTTGGAACGTAAGATTACATCAGCAGGACACATGCTATAAACTTATATGGGCACTTATGATTGGAAGAAATTAGCATTCCGCTCACTTTTTTTAATTCTATATATGTAGGTACAGTCAGACAACTTCCTGCTCGACCAGTTTCCAAACCTTTTCCCATGTTTCCGTTTCTGTTCATGATTAAAGTTCAAGTCCATTTAACACGCACAAGCGTTCAACAGTCGAAATATCATAGCACAGTTCAATTCGCGAAGATTTAGCATTCCAGTATACACAGCAAATATTTGGAAACTGGTCGAACAGGAAGTTGTCTGATATTGTACCTACTTAAATTACTTATTATAAAGATACATATCTAATTGTGAAAATCTAGTCAAAGTCAGGGACAACATGATATTCAGCTGTATCGTCTAATGCAACATTTAATAAACTAGCTGGCTGATGCTTATTATAGGCCATTCTTAACAGAGTGATATTAAAAATTATATGATTTAAAAGCCCCTCTCAGTTTTGCTCATCCACTAAATAATCCTTGGTCTTTCTTTGCAGTACAGAACTCATAGTCACCTGAGATTTTTAATTGTTGATTGCCAGTGCCATTTTGGCAAGGTATTTGTGGGTTTCAGCGCCAGAAAAAGGAACTAAATTTTAATGCCTAGTCCGGCAATGTTATCGATTCAAGTCAATTGCCTATCTGGTTAATTGAATGGCAAATATCGCTCAGACCGCTTATAGTTGAACGGCGCCGTTTAGTAAAAGTAAAACAGCTTGGCTAGAAATGGCTAGGCTAGGTTAATTAAACGATTGAGTTGGAGGTATATATGTAGGTACCATAGACTTCTTATAGGTTTTCCTCTAGTCTATGGGTAAAGCAATATTTTTTGTGTTAGTTCATAGAATTTAAAATTCAAAAATTCTATAAATATGAAATCAGATTTGGGTTAGTCTCCTGAAGAAAGATGCCTAAGACATAACATAACAAAGCATCACCTTTTACTCGAAAGGGTAGGCAGAGATGTACGCCCACATTTCGATCTTATTGTTAAACCCTGAGCAACTTTCGAGACCTCGGGCATTATTATGCTGAGCATTTCAAGCTAAAAAATCCCAGTAATAGACTGAGAAACTAGACTGGAGTTTTTTTAACTTACACAAACTGACATTTCTTTCCAAAAACTCAGAGCCGACAGCTCAGAATCCGGTTTGACCGAAAACGGTAGTGAGTTTTCTGTCGTACCTACCATTCTCCTTGTAGGAATTTTACAAATTAACGTTTCAAGGCCGTTTGAAGGTTATCAGCTCTTTGTTGTCGGAGGTTACGTAAATTGCATTTTATTTTTACAGAAATATCCTAGAAGCTGCTTCAGTAGCTGAGGTGAAAGTGCTGATTCCTCTGATAAAACTATTACAAATAATAATTGTAGGCATAACATCGGTAAACGTTGGGGTGTCACCATATCCACCGCATGCAAACATACAAGGTAAGAAGACCATGATAATTGTAAAAAGAAAATAATTAGGTGGAGGTAGAATTCACTTGACACGAAAGATACAGCCGTTTATGTTCCATAATTTTTGAGGATCAAAAAAGTCAAAACCTGTAATTAACCTGATATCAAAAATTTTACCTAGGCACCATCGAACCCATAAAGTCCCCCTTACTGTCAATATTTCGCCTTTCCTAACAGTAGTTTTCGGAAACATCATACTAAACCAATTACTCAGTAACAAAACTACAATAATATATTGCATCCATATTTATCTTACATCTCATGCATTTTAACTACGATCTTTGATCTTCTTTGTACCAATATTTTACATTTGAATAGTGACGTAAATCAACTTTGAACTGTTTATATAACTCTTGTTAGGTATGATTTGTCGAACTATCTTCCAGTCTAAGGGTAAAACCAAACGAACGTAATTTTGTTAATGTAAGTCGTGAGTCGCAGAATTTCGGAAGCATAAATTCTGCTGCATTCGGTTTCATACAAAAAGGCAGTTGGTGCCACACGACGACGCAAAATGAGTTGTCTGCCGACTCAATGCGCGTAAACTCGACCGAATTTCAGTCGTGGTGAGGGAAGGACAAGGGAGCGGAGCGGTGAAGAGTGCGGTTACCCAGTTTCTTTTTCTGGGCCCTGATTCTGACTCATCGGATTGCTCCCGTATCGTAAACTTTTTCTAATCTTAGAACGACGTATTTTTACAGCTTAAGTTATTAAGTGTTAGAAATTAGTTTACCGTATAGAAAATTAAAAACTGATTAATATAGGATTTTTATCTACATCCATTTATTTTTTTAACATTCTGTTTTTAAACTTTATATAAACTGACAGTTCTGGCCGAAAGTATTCCGACAGCTCAGAATCAGGGGGCTGGCCTCGTCTTCGGAATGCTTGACGACACGAACAGCCCGTACCAACGCTCAATACTGAATAAATAAATTAAGTTCGTCTGGCAACTCAACAGAAATTCAGTTGAACGTAAAATGAGTGACCAAAATCACACAAACACACACACACACACAAACACACAGCCTCTCACCCCAAACGCATATACCGTCTCCGTTCCGTCGTGGGTAAAAATACGCGACTCACGACTCACAAAATTACGCTCGTTTGGTTTTACCCTAAGAATTATCGAGTAGTATATCAAAATAAAGAGAATCAAATGGAGATTACAAATTTTAATATATACATATGTTATGTATTTAAATTTAATCAGGTATAATAATTACAACCATTTTTCGGTCTTTTTAGTGCGTTGCTTACGTGTTGATTTTTTGAAATCGGGTTATTTTATTTTTTTTATTAATTACTTATTGTTAGTATTTAAGTCATTTGTCTTACCTTATGATTATAATCTACAACATCCAACAAGCCGAACTATAATAGGCGTTTCACCAAACCAAAGCATCTTTCTTATTCCAGATGGTGAAACATTTGACTTCATAGTGGTTGGTGCAGGATCCGCAGGTTGTGTCCTGGCGCACAGACTGACAGAGATATCTGGCTGGAGAGTGCTGCTGGTAGAAGCTGGAGATGATCCTCCTGGAGTTTCCAATGTTAGTAACTATACGAAGAATTTATCTATCTCCTAGTAACATAAAATAGAAAATAAAATCTCATATAACTAAGAAACTTACTTATATGAGATTTTCTTAAAGATTATTAAAGTCAAGGTGCCTTGACTTTAACAATCTTTAAAGGTTTTTATAATATAATAATATTCTACCACATTCACACAGCGCCATCTAGTCCCAAATTAAGCAATTATATTTGCTTGTGTTATGGATACTAAACTACTGATCTACTACTTAAATACATTTTTTTTTAAATACATACATATTATAGATAAATTACACCCAGACACAGAACAAATCTTCATGCTCATCACACAAATATTTGTCCTGGGTGGGAATCGAACCCACGACCTCCGGCTTAGCAGTCAGGGTCACTAACCACTAGACCAACAGGCCAGTCATAATAATAATAATGTTTATCTGACTTTTCAGAGCCCAGGTATATCAACATTAGTATCGACAGAATTGCCAAACTGGAACTATTGGACTGTAAACGATGGATATTCAAGCCAAGACTTAAGAAAGAAGAGCATAAAACAAATCACAGCAAAAATGCTTGGAGGTTCCAGCAGCCTCAACTATATGTTCTACGTAAGGGGGAACCAAGAAGACTACGAAACTTGGGTACGAGAAGGCAATACTGGGTGGGATTGGGAAACTGTCACTTCATACTTCAAAAAAAGCGAACGAATGAATGACATCACCATCATGAATAGTGACTCAGCTGATTTACACAACACAGATGGTTACCTTGGTGTAACTCGACCTAATTGGGATGATAAAATAACAACAATTCTAAAAGCTTTTGAAGAAAACGGACGCAATATTCTTGTAGAAAACAACGGGCATCAGCAATTAGGCTATGCACCAGCAAGCTTTACTATAGATAGAAATGTTCGTCAACATACAGCTACTGCTTTCTTAACACCTATAAAGAACAGTAACAATTTGTATGTTCTCAAAAATACTAAAGCTAGGAAGATTTTGTTTGATAGTAATAAAAAGGCAATTGGAGCTGAAGTGCAGCTTCCTGAAGGAAAACGAATTAAACTTTATGCTAGCAATGAAGTTATACTATCAGCGGGTGCGATTAATAGTCCACAACTCCTTATGCTTTCGGGTATTGGACCTAGAGAGCATTTGGAAAAATTGAACATAGATTTGATATTGAATTCGCCAAACGTGGGTAACAAATTGCAAGACCATGCATTAGTGCCAGTATCGATAAGCATAAACAGGCCACTTTCTTCTGTCATTGAGAATATAGATACTGTGAAATATTTGAATACCTTTCCAATACCGAGTGTTGTAGGATTTTTAGCTTTGAATCAATCACAAAGATACCCTGATTACCAAGCCACTGTATTCCCTGTGCCTCCATTTGCATTACTTCCGACTTTAATGTGTTCTGCAGTTTTTACTATAAACGATGCAACTTGTATCGCCTTGGCGAAACAAATAAAACTAAGAGGAAGTTTAATAGCATTCATTTCTGATATACAACCAAAATCAAGAGGAAAGGTATTGCTAAGAAGTTCTGACCCAGACGACAGCCCCCTCATATACACGGGGTATTATAGTAACGATGAAGATTTAGAAAAGTTCGCAGATTACGTAGAAGATTATGTTAGTGTGATAAACACAACTTATTTAAGACAATTGCAGGCAGAAATTGTAGATATGGAAGTTCCTCAATGTGGAAGTCTGAAGATTTACAGCCATGAGTATTGGAAATGTTACATATTAAATCTATCTACGACACATTATCATCCAGTTGGTACTTGTGCCATGGGTGTAGAAGGTGTAGGTGTTGTGGATGAAAGACTAAGAGTCCGTGGAGTGACAGGCCTGCGGGTAATAGATGCAAGTATAATGCCGACAATTACTAGGGGAAATACAAATGCTCCTACTATAATGATAGCTGAGAAAGGAGCAGATATGATTAAGTTTGATCATGGAGTATAAGTGTATGGTGTTAAAGATTTGACGGAAGTCGAAATGCTCTAGGTAGCTAAATGAAAAGATTACGATTTAGATACGAAGTGCTATTACTATCCCACTTGTACGTAACACGAAGAAAGTACAAATGATGGAGATAACAAATAAATCAATGTGATATGCCGTTGTTGTGGCACTTACTTTAACATTTTTTTAATAGTGCAGTTTTGTGCAGTTTTTTAACCTGCGCAGGCGAGATAAGTAAAATCGAAAACCAAGTTTTTCTAGATATGTTTTCCCTTCGACAAACTATCTCATACACCGGTACGACAAACCGTCTCATACACGCTACGATAAACGGTTGACTTAAGGCAGACCTCTCCGGTAGACCTACTGTCTACTGTTTGGTCTTTCAATTTTCTTTGCAAATTTTTTTGGAAAATAAATTTAACTACCGCACTATGATCTGTGGAACAAGCCCTACGACACACAGCATGGCGATGTTAGTGACGAGGCATTTTCTCAAACATTTCCGTACTTCGGAAGGCACTTAAATGGTAAAACCGTTAGCACATATTACACATTTATTGTAGTAGTCGTTAAGACAAGTTGGAAGTCTGGGCGACTTGATAAATCCCAACACGACGAGACGATACGATAACGAGAGATATAATTCTAGGCAATTTTCAGTAATTAACTAATTAGATACCGGCAATGCAAATAATAGGTACTTCACACCAATTTACGCAGCAAATTGTTTTGCATGTTCTACTATATTAAATGTATTACCTTAAAACCTTCTATTATTTCATAACACTTCATTATGTTATTTATTACGTAGGTACCTACATGTAATAATATATTTATATACCTATGTAATTTACAATCCATAAACAACCCATGGCCAGCAGTGGGACGTTTAATAGGTTGTAATAATTATGATGTAATTATTTTGATTAACGTTTTCTATTGTGTATTTTCATTGTAACTAATAAGTAGTTAGTAGACCAGTTACAAACCGGTCCTGTCTTTCAATTTTCTACATGCCACAATAGCGCTAGTTTCACGCTTGTATTTTAATTAAACATGAGCGAAAAATATAGCATTACGCCGTTTTGCCCAAAGAGGTAGGCAGACATTTCACCAGAGCAGCTATGTTTGGTCCCATGAAATAGGGTGCGAGCCTATTGACATCAACCGGTAACATTTGTTTTCCAAACTCCGGCAAAATCTCAATACTGGAATTTGTACTGAAAACTGAATTCAGTCATGCTTATATTTTAAGTTACTCCTTTTTACCTGTCTGACAAAGAAGGGAAGGGCAATCATTTGGAGCTGTATGTTTTCGCGGTTCAAAGCATTATAATGCTTGACGGGTTTTAACATAAAATATGAGGTATCCTTAGAAATAATTCTTTTAAAATTAACTCCTAAGTTATGGATATGAACGTTCTAGAAATGATAATTAATAAAACTTGTTTACTCTAGGAATAAAACAAAATAAATAGTTTTCGTCCACTTTCAGCCACATTTTAATGCCTTACAACAATTATATCAGTTTTAACTAACATTTAGCATAAAAATATTAACATCGTTTTATACAAAGTATTTACAAAAGTTAAACAAATACATTGTTTAGAAAATAATCACGAAGGCTTATAAACAATATAATCTAAGCATAAATAGTAATTTTACAGGGCTTATTTCATATTACCGAGACTATATTTCAGATACCGCACTATCAATGTAAAACTGGTATGTACCCTTAATAAGAAATTAATTTGACCCACAATTTTCATCTTTTGTTAATTATTGTTACAATGTTCCAAATTGCGAAATGGCATTCCACTCTTTTTAACTATTATTCAGCATAAGTTAGTGGCCTAATCCGTAAGACAAAGTAGCAATTGGCTTTTTAAAATTTTCTGCTTATGTATCACTAAAATTAAATCCATGGGTTGAATTTTGAAAATCAATGCCTATTGACGTGCGAGGCATTCTAAACAACATGAACAAAGTAGGATAAAACACTTAACACCAGTCTCAAAACGCCTATCAGTCCTAAACACTGCTAATAAAATATCAACCTTATTCACATTAAAATTGAGTTGACGAACACATTATTGAAACGGAAGACGTAGTTTATTATCGACTTTATTTTAATGTTGTTAGAGTTGATATTCCATTAGCAGTAGCAACCCTTCCAACATAAGGATCGATCGAACGAATAGAAGAAATTCCGGGCCCTGGAATCCGACATAGCATTATTCTAAGTAGACATGTAGATATGATAATAGTTAAGGTTAATACTTAACATAATCAATACCTATTATACGGCACATGTAAATGATCGGATTACAATGAACTCATCTCATTTTTTTTCCGAACTACACGAAACCGTTTTCAACATACGTACCAAATTTCAGCTGTATGATATTAGTTACAAGGTTGAAATTTGAATGTCAATCTTTACCGAGCTAATGGACCACGATGGGAGGCAATCGGCCTTAAGAAAGTTTGTATAGAGGAATGATAACGTCGCAATCAAGTGTCATATTTAGTGCTTTTCAATTCTTATAATTTAATCAAGCCATTTTTTTTAAATGTTTTCAATACATTTTAGGATTATGTGAACTTTTATTAAAAATTAAGTATCCGTACTGCTTGCTGCATTTTACTATGAAAAAAAACGCCTTGCAAGTTCCAATGTATTATTTGCATATAAATAGAACTGTAAACGCAATGATTTCGTATCTTTTACACACCATTCACCTAAATCTAAAAAGTGTATTGAAAACATTTAAAATAAATAGCTCCAATTAATTAATAAAAATCGAAAATCACGAAATACAACACCGTTGCCATTCCTCTGAATGAAGTTATGAACCCTCTTAATCAATGATGATCGACTGCAAACGTCGTTTTATAGGCCATCATGATGTGAGGGCACACACTATTACATCAATCAAACGATAACTCAAATATATTTTTATGTAATACCTAAGTACTAATAAATTACACATCCCATTTTGTTTGTCTCTAATTTAGACAATAACTAAATTTATAATTGGTTGACTTAAAGCGAAACCAAGAGGGCGTAATGTTTTATCGTTTGAACTAGCAAAATATATTTTTATATATATTTATGCATTGTATGCATAATTCTTTAAGTTTAATACGTAGCATAGACCTGTTTTAAAATAAGTATTTGTAATATTTGTACTGGTCGCGGCAGTTTTTTTTATTTAAAATCTTCGTCAAAATGGATTTGTTTTTAAACTGATAAATAATACGACTCAAAATTGCGCCCTATTGATTTGACGCTCAACATTTATTTTCTTCAAATTATAATCGAAGTAAATAAAGACAAAATAATATAACAGCACTCAGCGCGGCCGAGGATTTTAATTTTTATTGCTTAGTGATAAGATTCAAAATCCTGATCAGCATACGAAATGTTTACAAAATTACAAGACGTAAGTAATATATTTTTAAACAAATGTTTATTTTATTCTTATTCTAAATCGCGTAATAAAACAATGTGTTTCATAACAATAAGAATCATCAATCTTCTTTATTTTTTCAACTGACATATTCTTTAATTACTTTCTATAAATAACTTTACTCTAACTCAGAGGTTCCCAATGTTTTTCAGTCCGCGGCGACTAGTCTCGGCGCCCTAACCTAGCTAGCAATTTACATTTTTATATATATTGTGTAAGTACATGTATTTTCATTTTCTTTAGAATCCCTTTATATTGTTTTTTTTTTAATTTAAAAAACATTGTCAACTTAGGTCATGCGAAAAATTAACCCTTTGAACACCAAGTCTTTCTCGTTTTTTGTCGGTTTAATACTGGCTTGCTTGTAAAAATTTAAATATTTTTATTGTTATGAGACACAGTGCAATCACAACGGCTGAAATTGCTTCACAACATCAAAATATGTGACGTTTGACAGCAGATTCCACATTCAAAAGTGTCAAACGTCAAAATGTCAAAATGATGAATGAGAGAATATATACAAAATGAAACTATACAGATACCCGTAACACTGTATTTATCCTTTTTTTAATCGACTAAATAAATATATTTTACAAGAAATGCAGTTAAGATATTGAGATGTAGGTCTTGTTTTACAACTGAATGATAAGTGTCTGATAAATTATCCGAAACCGAAGTGTCAGATTTTATATTAAATTTATAGTTAAAATCAGTCACTTCTATTTCAGATAGGCTATCAGATATTTACAAGCCAGGGGTGAAAAAGGACCTTATTAACTTTTTAGTCATAAGCGTAAACACTGCTTTCGATCAACATGTTGGATCAGTCATTCGTTAACCTTATGAACACCTTGACACACCGACTAACAAGGGAAAATGTCATTATATCAACAATAGGTTATGTTTCCATTTGTAATATAGAGCAGTGTTTATCACTATTACATAGATAATTTCAACCTCAAAATTTTCTACCTATAATACACAGAATACAACAATTAGATATGTTAACGTTTATATAAAACAGCAAATATAAATATTACAAAAGTAGGATTCTAATATTCTTTACGTTGATCGCCTAACCGAGACAACTATAGAACAGTGAACTAGTCTTTAAAAAAACAATTATGAGGAAATCACAGTACAATTCAACAAGAGTTGATTTTAACTCGTTTTTTACATGAGGCGACCTGTATTTATCTTGGTTCTGATATTTTGATTCCGACCCAATGATCAACCTTGTAGACGCTTTGAACAGTAGGTAATGTTATATTGATTTTGCTTTGAGATAATTTCAAATATCGAACATTAACGAACTTATTCTTGAACAATGAAACTGCTCAAAAACCAAATTCATCAACTCTTGTTGAACAAAAAACATTAATATAAGATGCCCTCACACTAATCAGATAGGTTTGACTCCGCGTGTATATTGAAAGAACATAATTTATACACTTAATGAAAATTATTATATTTTTGCTTAACATTCAGTAATCGCATATCTGAGGTCTACCATGCAAAATTATAATTTAATCGATAATTCATTCTTAAACAAGATCAAAATATAACCATTAGTCAGTCTTCGAAACAGTTGAAGTTCCTTTAGTTATGATTTGAACCTTTTACCACCAATGTCACCACAGCTGTCACACAAATATGTGCCCAGTGGTTAGAAGTAAGAGGTTATTTTCATTTGCCGTTTTGTATACTGTAGTTGACCGTAGCGTTCAAGAGGTTAATACTTGTGGATGATATAAGCGAATATAAACCAACAAAAAAAAAAATTTCGCGCAACCCCTCGTGTTTCCATAATGGCCCTTTAATTTGTTGCAAATTTAAAATTAACCTTTTAGACGTCACGAACTTCTACAGACATCAAACCGAAAATTGAAAACACTTATTATTTTTACAAAAGTCGCCTTTTCATTTACCAGTCATAGTAGCATTGGTGGCCAAAAGGTTCACAGTCAATTTATTATGGTTCTAACAAAACTTAATGTAAACTAATCCTAGGTGTGATGAAAAGCAATTTCCTTTCATTACATACACTGTCAGAAACTATAGTGACACAAATGTAAATTTTATTCTACACTGAGCCAGCTCTAAGAAGTGTTTCTTAAAAAAATGCGTCTATTTTTTACCGATTCGTTGCGGATGACACGATAGGCGTGTCATATGACACGAGAGTTCTGTAATTTTTAAATTCGTTGTATCTAGTTCAATTTCGAAATTTAGATAGGTATTTTTTGAACAAAATATTGTATTGTTTTGCAATAAGATCATGTCTACAGCATTAGTTTCTAGTTTTTGTGGGAATTTAAAATCTTCAACAGATTGTTCGCGGCAGCAGACAGAAGTTTTTTTTAAATAGACGTCGTAACAAATCGTTTAGGGTTTAAAGCACAATAACAAAGAGATACTCATGAAATATAAAATTTAAGAATCTTTAGTAATGTTAAGAAAAATAATTGAAAACTGGCGTAGTGTAAAATTTACTTAGCATTTGTGTGACTGTCGCTTTTGAAGAACGAAATGTTATTACAGTAAGGCGAAGTCGTCTGTTACATTCTAAATGGTCACAGGCAATGGTCGGAAGGAGGTAAAGTATCCGTTAGCATAGTATACTGCCTCGCTCAGAAAAAAAGACACAATTGCATTACAGAATCTACTCGAAAACACATACAAAGTAACTGGCTTTAGATACAATTTACCTTGCACTTGACAAGCAGTTATGCCGTTTTTTTTTGGTAGGGCAGTATAAAAAATATCGATATTATTTAACGGGTCATTTTGAATTAGTTACATATATTACGTTTCGTTACAGTAAAAAAATAGAGTTTTAAATTACCAACTCTACTGCGTGACCCTATTTAATACTTTACGTCAACTCGTTTCCGCCATTACCTGTCATCCAACATGACATTCGTGAACTTAGGGCTTGTACACAAAACTGCGAATGGACGGCAGCGTCGTACCATAAAAATCTACGAGTTCACTCGACGCATCGCAAGAACTTGCGAATTAATTCGCATCGCAAATTCCTGCGATGTTACGTGTTAACGGTCGTCGGAAGTTAGACGCCTTGCCGCACGAAATCGCATCGCAGCAATTTGCGTCGCAGTTTTCTACGTTACGAATTCGCATCGCGCGCTTTAACAGTTTTGTGTTTAAAGTCTTACTCATGTGACTCTTACTCATATTAAAGGAACTTCGACGTAACAATGCAAGATAGATCTCTTTACTCTCCTAGATTGGTACACTTTTGTACATACAGACTAGACTAGTACAGTCGTGGCCAAAAGTGTTCTACTTAATACATACATAATGTACATAAGTATTTCATTCGACTACTTATTGTATAGTTTTAATAAATAAAAACTTACTGTACCGAGTTGTGAAAATACACTTCGCTCTAAATAGAAAAAGTTAATCATATTGACAATTTTAAATGTTAGCATTTTGTTCTAGACCATAAAAAATACAAAAGAAATTAAATTTTAAATTTGATTATTATAATGACACCTCTATTCCTAATAATCATCATCATCATTTAAACCCATAAACGTCCCACTGCTAGGCACAGGTCTACTCCAAAGAATGTGGAGAGATTTCTTTTTTAATATCATATATGTGAAAAAAAATTGCCATTGAACATGGCAATGCCACCAGCCTTCTGGGTAGGTTGTATATAGTTTGAATAGTTAATAATATAATAAGTAGATGTAATTCATGTAATTAATCCTAACATATTTCACTATAATATAGCTTAACTTCTCATATAACAACTTCACCACTCGGTACAGCAAGTATAACTCCAATATAAATATATGGTAGATTTTCCAATATAAAATGTGTGAAATTTGAAAATAGATCTTCTTAACCGAATGTCATATCTATGTCGCAGTCAACTGGTTAAATCAGCCATTTAATGAACTGCCTAGCCGTCTAATATTCAGCCGGATCGTTAAATGCAACATTTAATGAACTGGCTTGCTAATGCTTAGGCCATTCATTTAACAGAGTAAAGAGTGTTTACCCTAGCCGTCTTACATAACCAATCCATGTTGCCCAAAATTACAAGGCTAAAAAAACGCCGCCGTTTAGTTAAAAGGCTAGGCAGTTAATTAAATGGCTGATTTAACCAGTTGACGGCTACATCTACATTATATATATATATATATAGGCTACAGGCTACTCGTTTTCACAAACGACCCCATATTTGATTGTATTGGATCAAATCCTTTTACTAAGTACATAATATTTGACATACATTTGTATACTGTACACATTTGACTATAAAATAGTTAAATAAGATTCACAGTCAGACTTTACAAGCCCACTCAAACTAATTAAGTACGAAAAACACTCATCATAAAGGATTTTGAACCTTTTTTCAACGCAATAAACATCCATATTTGATTGACTTTATCAAAAGTATTGCTGTTAACCAAATATGAATGTTAAGTGTATGTAATAGGGATCATAATAGTATGAGTAAATAGAAACCCGTGACATGCAATCCGACGGCCTGCTAGTGAATGCTTTCTTTAGGAGGAACACATTTTCTGTAACTATATAATTTCAATCAGTTCAAAGGGTTCAAATCAAGTCTTTATTCCTAATAACATAAAGTGCATATTTCATTGGCAATCAAAGTCGATAATTATTAGTTTGAGTAGACAAATACTAGCTATTCTATTAACTATAAGATCGATTTTAGATCAGCATTTTTTCTGCTCGCTCATATTTTTGTACGCGGATAATTCGTTTTCGTATAAGCATAGACCCTTAAGCTTACTATTTGGGGTATCCTTAAATATTATTTTTGTTCTAAAAGTCCAGGAAAAATTTATCTAAAATCGCTCTTATAAGCCGTCATACGTATAAATACTCTTAAGATAGTAAGACACTTCTGGCCACGACAGTACTTAAAATATAATTTATTTATTCCCAAGCGTGATTTTACAAATTTCGATTAGCTCTGTTAGTTGTGAGAATTTCGTGAACGCCTCTTGTAGCATGTTCCTGTAAGATTAAACGGTAGATATTATACTTACAGTCGCAATAGCCTAAATGTCATTATTATTCTGCATTCAATTATAGACTTTAATATTGTAATAATAAGTTAATTTGTTTGAGTTTGAGAAACACTGATCTAAATTACGTCTCTAGCAGTACCGGACCGCACTTTCCAATGCTTCTATCCTTTTCTGTCACTTAGAACTTCATTTACTAGAGCGAGATAGAGAGCCGAGCGCTGAGTCGACTCCGCCGCGTGCCGTTGCCATCTCGATTTCGTTCTCACTCCAGTAAATGACGGTTTTAAGTGACAGAAAGGGACGGCATAGGAAGTGCGGCTAGATTTGCTGCAATCCTTATACATAATAAAGATCAATATTTATAAAAACTTCCAAAATCAAAAAATGGCTGATAGATAAAACATTTTATTCTTTACATAATTTTTTTTGTCATTTATAAGATATATCCAAATAGTAGTAGTTAACACATGAATGTATTTATTTTTCGATTATTTTTAACTGTAGTTTTCACATGTCACCTAAGCCCAAAATATAATGAAATTTTACAAAACCTAACACCAAATGTACTTCACTCTATTTTATGTGAAAATATATATAATAAATCATTTCATTTCAAAAGAAAATAACTGAAAACCCCTTTTTTATTTTATTGTTTTATGATTTAGTCTATAATGGTGTAAGAAAAAGTCAGAAGAAAGTGTATGGTATGTATGTGTATGTATGTGTATGTGTATGTATGTATGTAATGGTGTTCTACTGTAATACTGGAGGTGGACAAAACCAAGCTACCCGCAGGTAGTCAGCCAGAAGGTGGTCCATTTATGAAGTTAGTCGCTAGTAGCACATACCTGCACTTGGTACAAAATATCCTAAGGTTGCTCTTGTTGACGACGGCGGCGTCCATACAGATGAGCTGCAAACTGTCCTTGAAAACACCCTCCAGTTGTAACACCTGCTCTTCTATGAATGTGGAGTCCGTTGTTAGTACTCTGTAAAATGTAAAATGTGTAAAATGATTTATTCTATTAATTACTTACGTTGTCTAAATTAGGATTCTATTATTTTGACCTATCTATGTACCTTGACTTTTAATTTGACATTCTTCTATTGACGCAATTTTGACTAATAATTACCTTTATAATATCAGACATCAAAATTGTTTAATTATTTTTTAAGTAGCTGCAAGGTCCAATTTAATATTGTTATTATAATAATTTGCATGTCAAAAACTGACGAAATATGTGATACTCAAAACGTATTTAAACAGCCTATGTCTATCTACCATATTTCTGCAAATCAATAAATTTCATTTCATTTCATTTCTGTAATATTATCAGGATAACAATTTCCCATAGATAAATACCTTACAAACTAACATACATAAAATTATAAATCTACTTCACAATGCACTTCGTTGTGCGGTCAGGTGGTACAGTCGAGTTCATTAATATATTGACACCATCAAGGATTCAAAATATTATGAGCGTTGAAAAGCTCAATAAATACTATAGAATCTATGGATCAAATATATGTCCTCATGTGAATGGTTCAATAAAATATGCTGTACATTATGCAATAAGTTATAGTCACCCTTTTCAACAAAAATATCTAATGATATTGCCAATATATTAATGAACTCGACTGTACTTGGCCCCGGAAGCGGCGGAACACAACACCTTTCGGCCAAAAGCAAGAAGCACGTCGGCACTCGCACCACAAACGCGACGCGACTCCAGCAACTGCACTCTCATATTGTACATGGCCATATATTTAAATATTTTATAGCATGACGGTGACAAACAGACCTACAGCCCGCCTGATGGTAAGCGGTTACCGTAGGCTATTGGCGCCTGGTCGCTGATGTCATATCAAGTTCCGGCGGCCCACCCGCTACAGCGAAGAGACGGTGCACAGAGGGGTTTAGTGGGTATTCCGGCCTCAGCCGGCGAGTCCCACATAACCGTCCCGTGTCCCCGCACGGGGCGGTATGCGTAAATGCATTCCCCTCTTAAAAAAAAAAAAAATTAAAAAAAAAAAAAAAAAAAAAAAAAAAGGCTATTGGCGTCTGTAACACCAGAGCACAGTATGTTATTTTCCTTAAATTGCGGACATCTCGTTTTTATCATCTTTTTGGAAAGATAATAGCCAGAGAAAATTTCTAAAAAAATTCCCAAAATTCTATCTTTCATAGTTTAGGAGATATTTCGAAAATCGAGAAAAGTCCATAGAAACCATAGAAATGCTTTATCTCCTTTATCAGTCGTTCTTTTCATTGGATTTTTTTTTTCATGATTCAGTAATACTTTAGGCACCAATTTATTAAAGAAAAGTAGAATAATCTCGTATATTTAGCGTGAAAAATTTTTTTTCTCACTATTTACTTTTTATTTTTTTACAGCAGCATCCCTTAACGGTTGCATTTTTTTAAAATGCCAAATTGTTACTACTAGTGCTTATTACTACCACAAAAAAAATCAGACACTTCAAGCGCAGGACTTCGGAGATACAGAATTTTAAAATTTTGAGTTAGGGTTGTCTCTAGTCTGTGATTTCACTTCAGTTGTAATCATCATAATTTTTATATAATATTGTATTATGAATGCAACTAGTGTCTTCATTTATATTAATTACCTACATACTAGAGTCAGACCAGCGAGTCGTCGCATAAAAAATGGTAAGATTTTTATTTTAAATTATTTAGTTGATTTTTTTATTGAAAAATCCCTTAATGGTCGCATTTTTTTTAATTGCCAAATTGATAGTACTAGTAATTATTACTACCACAAAAAAAAATAGACGCTTCAAACGTAGGACTTTGGAGATACAGAATTTTAAATTTTTGTTTTAATTTATTTAGTTATTTTTTTTACAGAAAAATTCCTGAACGGTCGCATTTTTTAAATTACCATATTGATAGTACCGGTAATTATTACTACCACAAAAAAAAGGAGACGCTTCACACCCAGGACTTTCAAGATAATGAATTTTAAATTTTTGTTTTAAATTATTTAGTTTTTATTTTTTTACAGAAAAATCCCTTAACGGTCGCATTTTTTTAAATTGCCAAATTGTTAGTACTAGTAATTATTACTACCACAAAAAAAAGTAGACGCTTCAAACCTAGGACTTTGGTGATACAGAATTTTAAATTTTTGTTTTAATTTATTTAGTTTTTATTTTTTTACAGAAAAATTCCTGAACGGTCGCATTTTTTAAATTACCATATTGATAGTACCAGTAATTATTACTACCACAAAAAAAAAGAGACGCTTCACACCCAGGACTTTCAAGATAATGAATTTTAAATTTTTGTTTTAAATTATTTAGTTTTTATTTTTTTACAGAAAAATCCCTTAACGGTCGCATTTTTTTAAATTGCCAAATTGATAGTATCAGTAATTATTACTACCACAAAAAAAAGCAGACGCTTCGAGCACAGGACTTTGGAGATATTGAATTTTAAAACTTGTGTTAGCGTTGTCTCTCTAGTCTATGATTCAATTTCGAGAAAGTTTCTATCACTCTCTGAGGTATTTCGATAAAATAGATACCATAAATCTCGCGTAGTCCTCTATTGACTAACTCGGTAAATAATTATGATATGTCTAATTAATTATTCACAAACTTTTTGTGACAACCCTATTTCCATAGAAATTCAGAAAAAACTTAGAAATGCTATATCTCTGAAGTCCTGCGTGATGCATATTCAAAATTTTCTATATAGGAAGACACATTATTGAAGTGTATTTTGCTGGTAAAAGAAAATGCGACCGTCATATAGAAATTTTTTTATGATTTTTTTTCTGAAATTCATAAAATATTTTTTTTCTCACTTGCCAGAGCTCATAGAGACTTGTAATTTATACACTCAATTAAATATTTATTCTTCAATTAGTTGGTAATTTTAAATTAGATTAGTGATGGTTAATTTGGGGTAAATATTACAAAAATCTTTATTACAAAGTTCAATGACCTTTCAAAAAAAAATTCGTATCTTGAAAATTAAGTAATATTTTCAACTAGTTGTTTCATATTTAGCTGTATTACGATTATATCCATCGTTATGGACTATAAAAAGAGGGTGTCCGCTACTGACTTGTTCTGACACACTGTGCAGAGGCATCAAGAGCGCGTTGCCGACCCCTAAAAAACCTATATTTAATCCGTTTTTGAAGAACCCCACACTTATTGATACTAGGCGGGTCACGTCTACCGTCTGAAGTAGGTGTAGTAAGAAGGTGGCGAGACAATCTGAAGTAACTCAGCTGGTTCGTGACTCGACAGGTCATTGACCCGAACATTACGCATTCTGTAAGTATGCACTTGTACACCTGCACTTTTAGTTATCTTACCAACTTCCAGGTCAGATATACCTACAATAATCTATACCAACTGGGACTAGATGGCGCTGTGTGAATGTGTGAAAATATATTAAAAAATAACTATACCAACCCGTCTGGCCAGCGTGGTATAGTAGGCTAAATTCCCTCGAGAATTTTTGGAGGAGTCCCATGCCCACGTTTATGGGTTGAAATGAATGATGCATGAATATTATACTAACCTATTGATAGCGAGTGTGAATGCAGTGATCTGATTACTGAACAGCATCAGTTTGCTCGAGAGCGCGTCCAGCGGTTCCTGTCCCGGGAGCTTGTCTTCTATGTTGTGCGACACTCCTAAACAATTCGATAGCTTGGCACTGTAACAAAATAAATTGACTTTATTGTAAACATCATAAAGCACAATTTTAACTAAAGATTTTTCGTGTCATATTACTTTGTACATTGAAATTAGTATTATAAATAAAATTAACACTTTCACATCAATGACAAAATTTAGAAATACAAGCTCTCATACAAAAAGCAAAACAATGAAACCACGACACACACAGATATTTTTGCGACCATAACCTAGACTAGCTATTAGTTAGCCGTAAAAGCTCTTAGACTATAACTCAGCAATAACTAGACATGACAGTACAGACTCCTTCAAAGGCATCTATAACGACCATTTTAAAGGCAATATCAGACACTTCCTAGCTGTTCGTGAGCCGTAAAAGCTCTTATACTATAACTCACCAATAACTAGACATGACAGTCCAGACTCCTTCAAACGCGTCTATAACCACCATCTCATTACTCTTCTCTTCCTGTTCGTCAGTGCAACTCCTCAACAGTCTGTCTACCGTCATCTTGGCTAACTCCATATACTCGGGAATTATCTGGCACTTCCTGGCTATCTCCAGACATAGCTCCTTGAAGTTTGTTACCTCTGATTCTGTTAGAGATTTTGAATCTGAAAATTTTAAAACATAGGGTCATTTTATTACACAATATATGACAGTTAAGGTCGTAACACACATCAACTCGGAAACGAATCTAAAACGTATCAACTCTAGCCGTTCAATTTTCTTTGTATTATACTCGCAACTGCAAAGCACACTCAGCCGTAGCAGAGTGGAGGTATCGGCGCTGCTGATCCACTTCGGTACCGAGCTTACGTTGTTGACGGCTGGTAGATGGAGGCGAGAGCCGATACGATGAGCATTCCTTTCCGAGTTGATATGTGTGCTACGACCTTTAGGCTGAAGTTCCAGGTTTTAAGCCCATGCAATACATTGAACTACAATTACAACAAAAACCGATAAAAAAACTCGTAATAATTGAAGGACAATCCACATTGAAATAAACACTGTATTCATATTTCTTAATATAATTTCTACTTACTTTTGCTCTCAACACACGCCAAATTGTTCTTCAAATCATTGAACAAATGTTCAATTCTGGGGAACACCTCGTTGAACACAGCTATCCAATGTTTGAGCAAACATTGGAGCACGTCGGCCAATGTCCAAGGTGGCGCTTTGAACAACACGTGCTGCCATAAATTGTTGTATTTCGCTCGCATTTCGTTCTGAAAACAAAAACTGTAGATTAAGAAATTTATTTTAAAAAAGGCAATTAAAGTTTTCTAAATATTATAAAAATGAATTCCTATTTCACATTCTCAAGTTATCACGCCATAATTTGAGAACGACTGGACTAATTGGGCTAATCTTGTAAGTTATGGGGATTTAACTCACATTGCGCGGTTTTCACCACGTAGGGACTACCTTCGAGACAATAAGGCCTATTTATAGTAATTAATCGCCCACATCCCCATCATTAGAGTATGTAGAGACTATAGAGCGCCAAGTACTTCAATTCAAACATACCTACATCTTAATTTATTACCTACAAAGATTAATTCCAATATTAAATAACATTACCTCTAAAATATTAGCTAACAATTGATATATAGTATCTTGATAATGTTTTAATTTGTCATACAAGTCTGGGTCTGACTCCTGAGGTCTTGTCTCCATCAGATCCTTTAGCTCATTCAAACTGAAGTTCTTAATATTATTGACTAACGCTTTACTGCACAAATTCTTGTCGTTCGATACTAAAATCTGGAAAAAAAAAGGTAAGTATAAATAAAATTTACATAGCACAGCATCACGCCTTTTTCCCCGAAGGGGTAGGCAGAGGTGTTTCACACCATTTGTTTACCAAACTTCGGAAAAATCTCAATACTGGAGTTTCATTATAGAAAAGCCTAATACCATTTTCACCCGACCCGGGAATCGAACCCGGCACCTCTTGCACAGCAGTCGTATACACTTCCCGCTGCGCCACCGAGGCAGTTAAGATAATATAGATAATAAATGAAATAATTCTTCATATGTACGTATACGTATACGTGGGACGTACAGGTACTTCCATATACTATCGAAATTATAAATCACTACTTTGCAGAGAGCAACAGAACCCGTTGAGTGACACACGAATGCCAATATATCGCACATGAGCTGTTTGTTAAGGATAATCATGCACCGGCTAGCGGATCACCGCTTCGTTTCCCAGTTTTTTCGTTACGTACACGTCATTCGTTTCCAAACGACAAATATATTTTTCTCCAAATAGTAATTATTTAGGAAGCATGGTTAATTCTAAGACCTAAACTCCACTTTACCTAAAACAAGAACTCACTGCTAGAAATAATAATATTAGAGCTCACCACAGACTTGCCCCGCTCAGCCTGCTGTAGCGCACAGTTGAGTATCTCGTCGTCGGGAGACTCGCACGGGTAGATGTGAGAGTTCGCGTCGCGGAGGGGCTGCCCTGTTCACAACATACATCATTAATTGAACTGCTACACGTCCAAAACTCCTTGAAGACTGTTCCTCCCTAATTCCCCTTTCCTTTTCAGTAGGCAGCCGCTTGATAGTGTCTTCTTCGCATTGTTTAACACAGAGAACACAGTCAAGTCCATGAGCAGCTGTTACCACTTAACTATTTAAAATAAAATGAAGGAATAAAAAAAATATCACTTAAATTACCTATTATTGGACAAAACTAATAAACAAGCAAGTTTTTTAAAATCAAATACATAAATTCTTTAGATATTGTTCTGCCATGCCTAAAATAGACCAACGACAAATTAAGAAAAAGTGTTTAAGACCTTCACACTCTTGACTTAATATGTTTGATTCATTCAACCAGACATTAGTCAAATGTTGATAATATTTATTCTATATCCAATTCGGCCCAAGTATAGGGTACTTAAATACCTTATTTTGTAATCTGGTCGAAACATTAACCATAATAAAGGATGTAAAAACCTAATGCCCGGTTCACATTATATCAATCCAGCATTCCAGTCCAGCGGTGGAATGCTACTGGAATAATATGAACCTGCACTGGAATGTAGCCCGCCCATTCGCGAAACTTTTAAAGCAAATAGGATGATATTTACCTCTAATTCTGCTATTCTCAGGTAACGACTTGTAGAGGTAGTCCATAGCAAGCCTGGCGCGCTTCCATATAGCTCCATTGCAGTTATTATTGTCCTTCAGTCGGTCTAATTCATTGACCACGCGCCATGGGATTAGTAACGTCGGCTGCTCTAAATAGCCTGTAAGTAGAAAGATATATATTTAGATAGAGATAATTTATTTTGTAAAATATGAGTATAGAGTACAATTTTTAGATTTGTATAGTCTTATTATACTTATTTTAAAACAAGTCTATAAACATTTAAACTTTCCCGACTCGTTTTATACTACATATTTCAATATGTGTACATTGAAATATGTAGTATAAAACGAGTCTCTGTTGTTGCTTACAAGGCCGGGAAGGTATTGGCTTGGGCTGATATTTGTCGGATGTCTGACGAGCTGTAGACCAAAATTGCCACTTAATGGGGCCTCGCGATAACAAATCGACGTAAGGGCAGACCTCAGAAAATATCGCGAGATGAGTTGGACTTCAAAAACTGGTCCGCAATGGCTACAAACTGAACGGTATGGAAGTCATGGGGAGGGGCTTTTGACCAGCAGTGGGATAACACAGGCTTACAGTAACAGTAGAATCTACTTAACGATCCGTGCAATTCGATCGAAACGTGTCGGTAAAATGAATAAGATATTTACTACTCCTTAAAATATAATATATCTGTGCACACCACAACTCACTACCAGGAACACAACAATGTTAAGAGCGTTTATACCAACAGGGTGGCAACGTCAAAAATGTTACTTTAGATACATTATCAAAAAATACGTGTGGCATTCGGGGACTGCCGCAGTAAAGCATACCATTTTTATCAACTTATGCAATTATAATATTTTTATATTATAATTGCATAATATTTTTATTTACTTTCTCACAAAGCTGCTTACGTATTCGTCCGATTTCGGAGCAGCTCGTCTCTCACCGTGCTCACTTCGTACAGTGTACACGCATACGTGTAGTCGCACGCACACAAACACGGTGCCGAAGTGTGCCGAACTGAAACGACAACAGACGATGCACGGCTTTCAACGCCGCACCGCTGTGCCGGTCGGAGTCGGGGGATGTTAGGTTTATTTTCGTTACGGAATTACTTGATTCGGTCGCCGCGCTTAATGCCCGCGATAAAAGCTATGCAATAGCTTAATAATACTTTGGATTTATTTACCTCTTATACTAGAATTGAGCACATTCTTGATGATGTCCAATTCATGTAAGAATATATTGGTGTCCACAACTAAAACAAGGTTACTGTTTATGTTATCTTTTGTGGAATTCGCTAGAGGTGCTGGCGACTGCTTTATGGGAAACTGAAAAAGAAAAATAATGCATTTGAGAACTTTAAATTATAAATTTCTGGTGGCATTATTATATTAAAACATATTGCCAGAGTATAATACATATTTCTACAAAGCAAATAAAGAAGTCACGTAATAAAGCTAAAACAAGATCATTGAAAAAATTTACAAGAACCAAATAAAAATGGGATTTTTAACAATGACATTTAAGATAATTTGAATTAACCTTTTTCTTATATGTGGGCAGTGCCAACAGCATCCTAGATATGTTAGAGAGCAGGATCGATTGCGTATTTGTTAATCGCTGCTGCAGGGTATCAGCTGGGCCTGTTATCCTGCAGCAGTGATAACACAGTGTTCATACGCATTATCACAATTATATTTCATATAGCTACTGACATACTTTGTAACTAACACTATGAGTCTGTATCTTACCAATACTGTTACTCGAAATAAATTATTAATTAAATTATATTCGGCAGTTGCATAATTACATACTGATTTTTTTGTTAAGATAAGTTTATTGATAGAGATTGGAGTAGCTAGAACTATTTTGGTTCATTTACAAGCAATCATTGATGTAAATATGGATAAGCACCGGACTTTCGACTGCAAAAACAAGTTTTTTTTTAAATTTTGCTTTTAATTAAGCAAAACTAATTGTTATTCAGTTTTTATATTTAAATTTCATGCATCGTTTTGTAAATTTATTTGTAGTGCAATTAATGAATATAAAGTATTCATTCTTGCTATCCAACACGGTAAATGGCTAGCCTTTTGGGTACGTTTCCTTAGGAATCTGATCTTAATCAGATATTCTATTTATAGGAATTTCCTGTAAATAGAGTATCTGGTTCTTTTTTTTTAATAGGTTAGCTGTGTATATTTTTAAGTTATGTGTAAATATTTTATTGAATAAATGTTTTTAAGTATTCACACCTAGGGATTCTGGGCATGTCCATTTTATGACTAGGGTACATATCGCACGTACCAAAAATAGGTCTACTTACACTACTACTATTAATGAAGTAAGTGCCAATATATTGATGAACTAAAAGTAGCGCGGAGCTTCGCTCCTGTCGTTCTTTATTTAGCCACTGCTCAGCTCCTATTGGACGTAGCGTGATGTTATATAGCCTATTAGATTTCTTTGTTTTAACCCAACATAGATAAGCCAATATACTAATAGTTACTTCTTAATCTTTTGAACGCCAACGTCGGCTATACTCGAAAAGCGAAAGGCAATAATTGGTACGGTAAATTGAAATCATAACTTTTATGTGTATATTAATACATCTTAAAAAACGCATCGCACGGAGATACCGTTATGGCGTGGCGTTCAAAATGATAAAGCCACATGCAAATTTGAATACAACATAAATCTTTTAAAAACAAACCTCCTTACAATCCACATCCATAGCTTCAGTCGTACACTTCTCTTCATTACTAAATATTAACGAAGTATCACTTTCATTAGTCTCCATACTATCATTATTCAAACTCGTCCGTAAAGCTGCCATTCGTTCACTGGCAGACATAAAAGTTTTAACACTCCCTTCCTTAGAAACCACTTTGGTTAATTTTGATTTAATAGCGGACACAAGCTTACTGGCTTCAGAAAACTGGGGAGGTGTAGCCGGATGCTTCATATATGGATACTCGGACGTTTGATTACATATCCCTTGTTCTATATCCGCAAACGTGTCTTTTGGTTTCATTTTATCACAGTATTCTTCAGGTAGCTGAGCTTTCATTGATGATATAATTTTATTTGCTGCAAAGAATTGAGATGGTGACGGTATGGATTGTAAGCTGTCACTACTAGGAGACTGTGATGTTGCTGTGCATTTGGAATCGTTTACATTTGGACTTTTGTTTTCAGTTTTGGCTGTTTTCGCTTCTGGTTGAGGTGGTTTCGGACTGATTTTCTGTTTCTGTTTAACAGGTGATTTATCATTACTATTGCTACTGTCGTCTTGTGACTCAGCTGATAATCTGCCTCGTAGTTGTGCTAGCCGATTATTAGCTGTATTTTTAACCGGTGTCTGTTGTTTGACTGGAGTTTCTTTCTTTTCACTAGTTGGTGTGGTCTTTGCACTTGAAGGTGTTGGTTTGGTACTACTAGATGCTGGCTTGACATTATTTTGAACAGGTTTCGGAGCAGGTACTGTAGATTCTTTTTTGTTTCTTGGCTTTTGTGGTGTTGTGATACTGACGATTTCTAAATTAAAAAAAATTACATTTGATTAATCCTAATCATTAAATTTAATCATTAACTAAAGCAACACATTGGGCGCAAATTCAGTGTTATGTATGTAAACATTTAGATGAGAGTACAATTCTTTTTATACCTATACATATTATATAATATACAATTAGTCATTACTCCGTATCTATTCACCACCTAACCACTAAAAAACACCACCAAAATAATAATAAGTAGTTATGTAAACACTGAAACCGAAGTATTTATAATGCCATCAACAAATACACGATCATTACGTTAAATGGTTAGTGACTAAGTAACTGAAACACATTTATTTTTACTCTAAATGAATAAAAATTTATGAGTTCTGAGTTGGGCAGTAAAGTTATTCTTTTATTTTTAAAAAGAAACAAAACTGCATTCAATGACTTTCGAAAACTTGCTTGTTAACACCCGGAGATTGAACCAGCTAAGATCCAAAAAACTATACTCTGTACTTTTATGGTATCAATCAATCAATAATTACAGGATTGAATATCTCTAACAAACGTGGTTAATTAAAACAAATTAGGCTTTACAAAATTTCATCTTGTATATATGATTTGGTCCAGCAGTTTGTTCTAACTTTTGTGTTCCGCATTCACTGTAATATATAGGTTTCTAAGCTGTCCCTTACAGCTTAGAAACCTATACCTACCTCAAAAACAGTCAGACTGACAATTACTGTGTATCCAAGTGTAAATGCGAAATATATTATCAATAGTCCAATAATTAAGAGTTTTTGTAAGAAGAGATCACAATATATTATTGTATTTGCAATTCTATACTGCTTTATAAAGGCAGGAATCAACATGATTTCTGTAATTATGATCTAGCAAAGGTATACATTTAGATTCCTATGTTTTATTGGACTAGTTATTCCAATTTACCCAATACTGGTCACTACAGCTATATGTAATGGAATAGCAGTATGCTAAGACCAGTTTTTTAACAAGTCACATTTATTGGCAAATACCCACACCTACATAAAATAGTACCATGTGCATAAATTTATTGAACATTTTTATTACTGTCTTATGTCTAAATACTCAAACCATTGTCCTCCAGTAAATATAACACGTAGTGATGTATATTATGCCTTATTAAAATGATGACAACAAAATACAAAATGTTCTTACCCTTTTTCTGTTTCTTGTTCTTAGATGTACTTTGTTCTTCATGGCTGTCGCTTTTCCGCTTCAATATCTTCTTCTGCAACTCTTCTTTTTTACAGTTTTCTCTTTGTACTTTCTCTTTTTTACTCTTGTGTTTCCGATCACACTTCTCATTAGCCTTGGAATCAAACAATAAAAATATAACTTTATACGTAAAACAACTTGGACCAATACGACAAAATAGGATTCTTCAATACATCTGTTTTATCAGAAACCTGTTTTACTATACCTAATAAAATTCTGTTGTTACAAAAAATTACGAAATTCACCTGTGGTTGTGTCCATGAAGATTTTCCTGTTCTCTTATTAAAATAATACTTTCTGCCGGGATTTGATTTCGAAGTGCAAAGCATCCAGCCATCAGGCAGTTTAACCGCCCCTTTTTTATCGGAACTCATAGCGATTTAATGTACAATAAAATAAATAAATATCTTTTACACATCACAAAACGAAAACTATAGATATTTATTTGACAAATCAATTTGCGTTTTCTCTATGATTTTACTTGAAATCCAATTTATGGAAGGACGATGTTGAAGTTTGATAGCTACGTCGATAATTTTAAGGTTCAAATTTGCTTAAAACTTCATTAAACTTCCTTCCCAAGAACCACAGAGAAACAGTTCCTGTTTCTGAACGATTTCCTAAAAAGTTTTTTTTTTACTTATAAACTATGTCATCGGAATAAGCTGCTTTCACACACTGATGAAAGATCCATTGCGTGCGTCCCTTCGGTTGCGTTGCGTTAACTCCGAACAGTCAAATCCATACAAAACGTTTGATCTTTTACACTCGACGTATAGTTATAGACCAATGATCCGTCGCGCGTCGACGTAATCCCCATATAAAAGTGAAGCCCCCCCCGATGAAGAAACCTCTCCGCCACGTGTAAAAGCAGTCTTTAAGGCTTCAAAAATAATATAAAATTCATTTAGCTTTTAGCGGTTACCCAACGCGGTGACTTTTATCTTGAAAAATATATTGCAAAGAAAGATAAATAAACTTTCTTATTACTTGTTTTGTAAAAAAAAAATACTAAAAATATCAGTTTCTATAGATACTGCGGGCATAAAAAAGAATCATTTCGATAACTTTGCATAGAAGTTATTTTCTAATAAATACACAAACAATAGAATAAATATAGAAAACACACATTTTTCATGTTTCTAGAGGAAAACTCAACACAAACATTATTTAATTAATCTGAGATTTATGAACAAAAACCTTTCAAGTGATAATCAGACTCGCACGCCGAGGGTTCTATATTAATAAATAAGCATACTTGGGTTTTTGAGACGAATGTATACTTTATTTGTTCTGATACTTTAATTTTCAAAATCCATCCAGCCGTTAACAGCCGTTTGGAAGATATGTGACAATAAAGAAATTTACAAAGAAACAAACAAACAAGATAAGCGCGATAAACAATACCCTTCCTTGGCAGTCGGGTAAAAAGATTAAATGACAGTCAGCTATAGACAAATTTAATGATGTGCAAATGATGAACCACTGAAATGATGTTACCAGTCAGTAAAAAAATTTGTTCTGTATCTTTTCTTTTTAACCAAGCTAAAGTAGTCTTTACTAACGTAATAACGTATCGATAAACTACTCGTTACTTTTGATACCGAATGACAGAGCGTCGCATCAATTCATGTTACGTATTAAGTTCGATATGCCACTTATAAGTTAACCTTGACCGACCTTGACCTACCCGTTATAACACATAGTCTTTGGTACTCAGTACAAAACATACCTACATAAACGTTATAATAATATGCCTAGCTAGTAGCTACATAAGGTGCATTGTTTAAGTTTGCCATATTTTGAAACAAACTTCTATATATGTAAAAATTACAAGTAAACTGTAAATTAGATATCCCAAAGATCTGCCCCTGATGATATTGAACATCGCATCGTTCTGTTTCGCCCGTATGTTTTTCAAATCTAATACGCGAGCTCACGCGTATAACGCACGATCAACGAACAGTTTCAATTCAAGTAACAACAGTACTTGCGTGAACTGAAACAGTTGTATTTATTTGCATATGGAAACAATAATAAAATGAAACTAACATCAGTTCAAAAATACGAGTAACGAGATTAATTCGTGAGTGACGATTCGGTACTCGGTACTATCCTATTAGTACATGTGTATAATCTATGGCAGGGTTTCCCAACCTTTACTTCGCTGAGCCAACCCGAACCCAAAATTATATTTTCATGCCCTTAAGTATCAACTAAATTAAGAAACACATATTTTTATTATCAATTTTTTATTTGAATTTCAATTAGTTATAATACCTACAGGTACGACATTAGCGTTTTCAGAAATGTATACGTATCCATTATGCCCCCCCTGACATTTTTTTACGCCCCCCAAGGGGAGCGTGGCCCCTGGTTGGGAACTCCTGATCTATGGCGCACCCGTTATTTTGTACCGAATACTATTCATCATCATCATCATCTCAGCCTATTGCAGTCCACTGCAATAGGCTGAGGTGATGAATACTTTTAATAAGTTTGCTACAACCATAGACCTAGGATCCGCGCGCTAAATCTATGGCTACAACTCTAATGAGGTCAAATGTCACGGGTATGTGTTCTGTGTCAAATGTCAATCCCAACAGCTGATGCATGATGTTTAACCTCGAAATTGATTAAAATTTATCGGAAATTATGGAGAAAGTGGTTAAGTTTGGTCAGACAATACGAAATAATTGGAAAAAATCTGTTTGTGGTGTTATAGCTTTATATTACGGTGCGGCAACAGCAAAAGAAAAATATGAGTAAGTCACCATTTAACTGACCTTATAGCTGACGAAACAAATAATAATTCATCACATAAATATATTTATTTTATGTCATACCGGTCTACTAATTAACGTGCAAAAATAATACATGTATTAAAAACATTATTATTCTGTTCTACATGTACAAAAACAGACTCTTCGAATAATTTTAATTACTCAGTCAGAGATATGTTTCTAAATTAGGTACATTATTTATTACATAAACTGAAGGCTATGGCCAATGTACATAGAAATTAAGTTGCCGTAAGAATGAGATATGACTAAAATAAATAAACACACTCATTATTCATGGTAATTCACCTTTCTTTAAAAATAAGAAGATCATCATCATATTTAATGTTTTTATTCCAGAATTAACTTACTAATGCGTGCTGCATGCAAAGAAGCAGCAAAATATGGCGATGCTATGATTGATATAGATCGAAACCCAACCCTTGTGACAGTTATACTCAACCCGGTTGCAAATAAAAGGAAGGCAAAGCAGGACTATGAGAAATATTGCGAGCCACTTCTACATTTAGCCGGGTTACAAGTTGACGTTATACAGACAGCTTCAGAAGGCAATGCTAAAGAAATTGTTGAGACATTAAAAGGAACTGAGGCTATTATTGTTGCTGGAGGTGATGGCACACTCTCAGAAACTGTCACAGGTAAAAAAAACTTTTTTGATGTCATCATCATCATTTCAACCTCTAAATGTCCCACTATTGGTCATAGGTCTCCTCCAAAGAATATGAAGGGAATTTAGCCTACTATACAACCATGGCCAGACGGGTTGGTATAGGATTTGTTTAGAGTTTTCCTTTTCTTGCAGTGCTCTTTTCTGCGTAAGGTTACTCACTTTGTTGCCTTGTGTGTGTTTCAACAGCACGACAATGGCATGATTTAAAAAACAAATTGCCAAGATTTTGTAAAAAATTAAAAAGTTACAAGGGCTGATACATGGCCATCCGAAAATAAATTATTTCTTTCTTCTTAAAAATTTACAACCTGCCAGTTTTAAACGTATCTATCAGTTAAGTTGAAAAGCTATGAAAATAAATTACACTATTATTAATGTTTCAGGTCTATTACGAAGAAATGATGAAGCAAATCGTTTTCCTCTAGGCATTCTTCCTCTTGGCCGTACAAACTCGATTGGCAACATATTATTCCCTTATAATGACACTGGGAATATAGAGAAGGTCAAGCAACTTATTGACGCATCAATGGCAATAGTCAACGGAAACACTGTATGGAAGGATGTAATAAAAATTGAACCAATTTCAGAAGAACAGGAAGTTTCAAGCAAACCCATATATGCAATGTCTTCTGTAGAATGGGGTGCATTTAAAGATGTTTTCGCAAAGAAAGATAAGTATTGGATCTATGGTTCCTTAAGAGATTACGCTTCTTTCATATTTAATGGCTACAAAGAATCTCTGTGCTGGAATTGCAGTGGTACAATGAAGTATACTCCACCATGTACTGGATGCAGTAATTGCTTGAAAAAAAGGCCAGAAGTCAAAAGGAAGTGGTCCTTCTTATTGCCAAAAGTTTCGTCACAGGCTCAAAGTGATCCTACTAATCTTGTTAATGTTAACTGCTCAAAGACCAAAGAGTTGTGTTTCAAAACTTGCGATTTCAGAATTCTTTCCCCTAATGTACAAAATATGGATGTACCTGCATTAAGCATAGACATTGGTAAGAGTTGGTACTCATATAGAGAATTTGTGGCTGAGGGATGGAATCGTATAAATAATCGTACAATCACTGAGCCAATTTTAGCAAGGACGATAGAGCTGATGCCCAAAAGTACCGACCAAGAGGTGATGATTGAAATTGATAAAGAAGAATTCGAAGCAAAGCCTGTTAAAATAACGTTATTACCAAAAGTAGTGAAATTGTTCTGTAAACCTGCAATAAAAAGTGTTTAGAAAATTGTTTTTTTTTCTGAAATAATTTTGTGAAATTAATTTTTCATAAAATACATACATACTTATAGATCACGCCTCTTTTCCAGCAGAGGGGTAGCCAGAGACTATTTCCTTTAACTAGTCTATTCATGCATTCTCGCCGGTTGAGGGTACTCCTGATCTGTCCCTTCTTTAGAACGTCACCTATTTGGTCATAGCATGTTCTTTTAGGTTTTCCCCTTCCAACGTTTCCTTTCACATTCGTCTCATATATTTGTTCACTCTTCCTTCATTCATTCTCTCGACATGTCCAAACCAGCATTACATTCCTTCCTCTATATTATTCATAAAATAAAAAAATTCTGTCCTAATGAGCCATATTTTGTGTCTTACCACCTTTGTGGTGCTAAAAATTAATACTTATTGTTTTTGCGAACAGGGTAGGTAGATAAATTTTATAAAAGAAAATATTTCATAAAAATATTTTATTACAATGATTAGATAGGTACTAAAATGTACTGTTTAGATTTTATATTTATGCTTATCAAAGTACTTTATAAAACATTCTGTCTAGCATACTCCCAAACAAATATGGCGGCGGTGACGTGTACATTAAGAGATCTGACATATCCTTGCTGAGGTATCTCGACGCAGTGGTCCATTATAGGCAGCAAGTCGCATGGTATTCCTTCTTTCTCGTGACTGAAATAAAATTATACATTAATATACCACCTCTCTTATAAATAACTGAAATCTGATACATTGTCTTGCCCCCTGATTCTGAGCTGTCGCAAAATTTTCGGCCCAAAATGTCAAACATTTAAATGAATCAGATTTTAATTTTATAATATTAAATAACATAAGCCGTAAAAATACGTCGTACTAAGATTCGTAAAAGTTTACGATCCGGGAGCAATCCGACGAGTCAGAATCAGGGGGCAACTTACACGTGAGAAGTGCGCTAAAGAAAAATACATAACACAAAGTGGTAGGTATCACAATTAACTGTTTACCAAACACGATTCCTTCCTTCAGACCATAATGTCCAGTTATCAAAATGTTCATTTTGAGAATTAAACATTATGATAGTTGCCATAGTTGGTCATTTTGAACCCACTGGATATTTTGACAATTAGACATTACGAACTGAAACATTTCAGATTCCAGGCTGATCACACAAGCTTGTAGCGTTTTACTAGCTCCGAATATCTCCAAATATACCCATGGGACAGGAAAGAGTAGGTAATTGTCCCCCCTGGATTTTGTACCTACTACGACTTTTCAAGTCGCCCTATAAAAGCAGCAGTGATAAATGTCTTGAAAAGTATGTAATACATAACTTACCCAAGTAACAATAACGTCTTCTTTGGAAATTTGAAGGCCTGCAGCTTAGTACTTGTTGATGTTTGTTCGGCTGCCACTATGGAGTATCCCTCAGTTTTCTTCTGCATTAGATATTCCTTGAGTGGACGGCCCGGGCGTACTTCTTCGATGTTTATCCAACGTTCGGCCGATATACTAGGTAACATGAAGTATACAATTAACCCCGGCAAATGAGAATGCGACTTATTACAGTTATAAGAATTCGTATTCAGTTGCTATTTTAATGCCCATAATGACATTCGTGGTTGTTTGTAAAGGATAATTGAATAATTCGTTCGTAAGTTACCTATGCAAAAAACATAAGAAATGGCTTGGATAAAAAGAAAATTTGGCATTGCAAGCAAAAGGCCATTGCCGAGGCTCTTGTTTTTTTTACGATGCCTATGTCCCATCCGATTTTAGTTATCAGCACGGGTATGTAATTTCGTCAATTTGCAGTCCGCGTAGTATAAAGCCGCATTTATATGTACAGCCATTGAACGTACCAGACACGTGCCGTGTCAGACAAAATATATTTTTTTTCTAAAGAATTTGTAAGCTCTTGACTGTACGCGTCTGTGCAGCCATGTTACGATAGACATAAATGGGTTACTCTATATAGAAAAATATTTTTTTGTCTGATACGGCATGTGTCTGGTACGTTCAATGGCTGTACATATAAATGCGTCTTTATACTACGCGGAGTGCTTACTTAAAGCCCAAAAGACTTTTAAGTAACGTTGTACAGTTAGCAACAAAAGTTGCTGAACACATCTAGAAGTGAACTTACGATGTTAATTCATTGATGGCACTAGTCTTGTTATGTAGTTTATAGTCAAAGTCAAATCTTTTTATTTCATTTGGATCACATACATGATACTTATGAACGTCATACAAAGCCAGAAAAAGTGTCAGTAAATTTGCCTACGGCCAGTTCACTGACAAGGTTGAGCTCTGAGAAGAACTTGGCAAGAAACTCAGGCCACTCTTTTCAATCGCCATAGTTGTTACAATTTTAATTGGTTACAGTTTGAAATATCACAGATAGTACAGAACCAAAACACCATACTAAATCAAATTCAATATATACATTCAATATATATATACTACGGTATACAATTTTAATTTTGAAATTTTAGATATATTCAGCTTTTTTATTGCTGACCGTACGTCTAGTTAAGTTAATTAAGAAAATATTACCTGAGCCCCTGAAACTGCTTGTCCTGTAAATGCCTGAGGCTATCAACAACATAAGTCTTGACTCCGAACACTTCACTGGTCCTAGCCATACCTCCTAAATTAGGTAGCTTGTCGATTAGCGAGGCCACAACTATTAGCTCGCTTGGACTTTCAAGCTGAAAAAAAAGAAAAATATAAAGGGCATGCTTGTTAGTGATCTCAGTTGATATAATTATACCAGTCAGGTTTTGTTTTGTAGGTACACACATTAACGCCTGATAAGCATTTAAAAAATCTCTTCTTTAAATATCTCTGATAGGACTCCTTTTCACCCAGAACAGCATTACTGAGTAAGGTGGAGTAGAACCAATTTTTTTTTTAATTAAAATTGCGTAGTGCGTACATATGTACGTATGCACGTGCAGCATGTAAGTGCGTGCGTCTTATGAAAAACTAGTAGTCACGCGGCTTTGTTCTCGTGGCTCTTTGTTTGGCCACTGCTCAGTTCCTATTAGCCGTAGCATGATGTTATATAGCCTTCCTCGATAAATGGGCTATTCAACACGAAAATAATTTTTCAAATCAGACTGGTATTTCCTCAGATTAGCGGGTTCAACCAAACAAACTCTTCAGGTTTATAATGTTAGTATAGATATATATCTTACACGTGGGGTTAAAAAAAAATGTATTACCCACCTTTTTCTCAACGTCATACACATTAATATCACTCATATTCTTCCAAGGAATGTACTTTTTTTGAATCGTTCCCATATAAATAGCTTCCTCAACAATTTTACTATCAGCACCCTTACGAATATCCAATTCCGAAAACTCCTCATAGTTTCTCCGATAAAATTCCCATTCAACTATAAATTCCTCATTTCCACATACAAGACAATCATTTATATCTTTCATAATACTTTTAACAAATTCAAAATTAACTTTTTCATTATCAATATCACAGTATTTAGGTAATAAATAGTAAATGAAATGAGGATTTAAATTAGCAACAATATCGAAAGAATTAGCAAAATAATCACCTTTAAGTTTGACATAATTTTTATCTGTACAACTGTCGGTAAATGTTTTTTCAATTACAGTGATTACATAATCAAATTTTGTTGATTTTTTAACCAATTTATGTAATATTGTGGCTAAATATTGTGCGTGGAGTCGGACGTTAAATAATTGACCCATAGTGTACGATAGAAGGAAGTCCAGTACAAAGTTATATTCGGACTCAACATACGTACTGTTGGATATTTTATGTTTTAATATCCAGTACATTATAAAGAATTGGGAATTTAGTGGAACATTCTTGGATTTTAAAATCTGTAGATTTTCTTCGTTTAGGGGTAATTTCTGAAAAATAATAGTGATGATTAATACATTGAATAACTTGATAGAGAGAGTGATAGATTTTTCTTGATAGAACTCCCCCCCCCCCTCCTCTTTGGAATACAAAAAGAAGGATGTTTTGTATAACACAACGTTACAATGCAATGTTGCTTTAGGGTTGTCCCACATTTACACATTTTATTTCCAGCAAATAGGTATGTTTAAAAGATCACAACTCACCTTGATATAAAAATGCAGAGCCACCAGCCACTCCAAACAGATCCTCACACTTGGCTGATGCGGCAACTTTACCAACAAATCAAGACACCAGTTGAGCAACCAGTCCAAGTCACTCATTGATTTTATGAAAATTATCAAAATGTGTTGAAGTGCTGCCAGCAGTATTTTATGAGTTTGCGAGTTGCCATGGTATCTAAAAAAATGTATAGATCTCATTAAAGCGACACAGAAAAATGTGTTTAATTTTGTTAGAAATAGAGCATATTTTCATTTGTCGTCCAATCTGATATAATTCTAAGTCGTTTACCTCTCTCTTTCCCACTGATATGCAAGCCTCTCTTTAAAATAATAAACAAAATATTTACCTCTGCTTGTTTCGAAATATCTCATCAATTTTATTGGTGATGAATTTCGTAATTACATTTAGAGTGTCCTCATCGTTTATACGACAAAGAGTTGTTATTGATAAGTACTGGATTTCGAAGTTGAAGTGCATGTCCTGGCTATAAAAAATAATTATTGAAATAAAATTAAGAGACGGGATAACTGATGCACACATCACGGTAGACATGCAGAAACTCAGAGTTAATCTTGATCAACTCTGAGTTCGTCAATTCGGTCGATTCGTCGATTCGGAACCGCGAAACGGACCTAAAGGACAAGTCCTTTTTGACTTGGCGGTTGGTCCAATTTGCACTTGGTCCAATTTGCATTTGGTCCAATTTGCACTTGGTCCAATTCAGTTGCTTGGTTTAAGAGGGTTCGTACAGAGGACTGGCAACGTCGCAAGTCGTAGTGTCATATTTCGTGGTTTTCGATTTTTATAATTTAATTGGAAAAACCTTTGTGTGTCTGTGTGTGTGTACATTACTTTTATTATTAAGTATTTGAAATACATTATTCAATTTGTAGAAAATCTAACTGATCACAATTTAGGAATGAGTGCGGTCGGGAACTTCCAATCGAACTAAATTGCAATCTAAACTGGTGGTCGTCACGTCACGTCTGTAGCAGACCGATGGACCAAACACAGGCCGGCAATATAGCGCGATTTATAAGCCAATCACAGCTGTCGAATTAGACCATCAGCTTACGATTGTGTTAGCAGACTAACTTCAATTACATCTTTCTATTTCCTAATTAGTTTGAACCCTTTGAACGCCAGAGACGTCTATACACGTAAAATGAAAGTTGCTCACCACGCAAATGACTGTATTTTAAAAGCTTGGCGCTCAAGGCACGGCGATACCGATTTGACCTGGCGGTCAAAAGGTTAATAAAAAAAAATAATTGTGAAATAACTGCTTATGGACATGAATGATTCTAGCATCTCTGACAGATAGGGCAGCAACAAAAAATCTTTATCTTATGCAAATTTTCTTACCATTTTCTTTTGATGTCAAATTTAGGATCTTGCATAATTTGCAGACATACGTTATCGGTAATTCTGAAATGAATTCATAAATCAAGATTAAAACAAAGCGAAAAATTTCATTTAACATTTTCATAAATGGATATTGATTTTTTAACTAACCTCTGATCTTTTCTTGAAACTGGACAATACAACAATATTTCACATAAAATATAAATTAAATGACCAAAATTTTTCACATCTTTAGTGTTTAATTTCTTTGTCAAATAATATATAGGATTTGTCTTAACAGGACCATAATCAATTATCTTATTACAGTACAAAATTACTATATTATTATACATTGCTTTCTCTAATATAGCATCCTGAGTTATAAGCTCAACAAACTCTTCCATGCAGGGCAAATATTGATTGTTAGATTTCAATTCTTCAATCTCATTCCAAACTCTATTTATAAATTGAATCATATTGTATTTGTTGTCATTGACAAGATTCTTGACAATTTTACTGACAATTTTTAGTATCCATTTCAAACAGCCGTAACCACCACATTCTAAAATATTTTCGATATATATTATTAGTTGATTGATGCATGATTGAACATTTTCTTCTGCTTCAATAATTATGTAAATAATCTCACAAGACTTTTCATAGAAAACATTTTTCAATCTACCCACACTTTCATTCTGGACATCTCTAAACTTTAAATCAGAGATTAATCTCAAAAATCTATTTAAATCAAGCATTTCATGTTTATATTTATTGACTAAAAGCTGGTTTTTAATCAACATTTTTATAGTAAATATACTCAGGACCGCTTTGTGTAAGTCTGGATTATCGTTTAAAATCAATATTGGTATTTTATTGAGGTGTTGTAAAATATTTTCTAAGTCCTTAGTTAGAAACTGCCAGTTATGTCGGTCAAACAATGCAGTAGCATCTTCAATAGTTACATCAACATCACATGAAAATAAAGTTACCATGTATTGCAATATAGTCTTATTTTGCTTGGCAATGAGACTGTGTATTCCATGAATTGATACAATGGGATTGTCTTTTGTTTTATTCAATAAATGTAGTAAAAATATAGCATTAGTTATACTCTCTTTTTTATCCGAGTACTGTCTTAAAACTGCTTCATTTAATTTCAATATCTTTTTATGAATAATACTTATGAATGCATCAATATTTTCTTCATTATTAACAAGGTATGTAAGTATTAAATCAATGTTTGTTACATTTTCAGATAGGTCTTTAAAACATGCATATATTTCGTTTTCTTTTATTTTAATTTGTTTGACAATAGATATAAATTCTGTGGTCTTCTGTAGGTCTTGAACTAAAGAGGATATATTAACAATGTCTCTCCAACTAAGGTTCTCACAACAATGCTTTATAAAGTACAACAACTTGATAGAAACTGCACTGCGTATAACAAGATTATTGCACTGCACTTTTAAGATGGCAGTTATTTCATCAGCAATATTATTAGAAATTTTACGTTCTAAATTTGCCAGTATATCTGTTATATGATAAAATGGTACAGGTGACCACTTAATACTTGGAATTGCTTTAAAAACAACTAAGAAGGATGTATTATCTCTTAAAAGCTCAGTCATTCCAATTTTAAGTTCTCTATAGTATGTATGGCTATCATAAATATTTACATCATTCAAAGCTTCCAGTAACACAGTAGCCTCAGAGTGTTCCCTTATTTTTGTTTTAAATTTATATTGTATGCATTTCAATCTGACTTGGGTATTATCATGTCTCAATCCTATATTGAATGCTGCATTCAACCAACGTTCACCTATATCTATAGTTTCAAATAATTTTAATGATGGTAACACAATATTGCTCTGCTTTTCCTCTAGGCTGTCTATGAGTACAAAATAATTATCCCACATTTGCTTCAGCCTTTTAGAGTTATTTGCATTCCAGAAAAATATATTTTGAGTTTCTGTTTTTATATTAATATCTTTCTTGATAGTTATAACAGAGTCGAGTGCCCTTTTTGATAGATATACTGATATTTTTCTAATAGATGTGTTATCTGAAGCAATGCCATACAAAATAATGTCCCAGAATTCAGGGAGAAATATAATTTCAGATTCATATTTCATTTGACCTTTTGTATCAGGTATAGGTAAGTAGTAGTCAGAAAGACAGCTCAATATTGTTAATGCCTTTTCCTTTTGTTCCCTTTTTAATTGTATCGAGTAATTCCATATTCTGTCTAGAATATCATAACCTACAGAACCTTCAAATAATCTGGGAACTGTATTAGTCAGAAAAAATAATTTTAATTTCTCATCTGTAGAATCTAGTATCTTTTCCAGTTTCGTTTCTAGAAATATCAGAGACAATCTACCATTAATTTTAATGATAGCATCAAGTATACTGCCACATATTTTAAGATTTATTAATGTTTTAGAGCATGTTCCACCATCAAATGAGTTTGCATCAGATCTGTCTGTTTGAAAGTCTGTATCGGATAAAATCTGCTGAATCAAATGCTCTGATTTATTAATTATATTGCTTTCATTCAAAGACAGTACGATATTTATGATTTTACACACATAATCTACATTTGTATCATTTACGCTTAGTAGAAGTTGAACTATAAAATTAAACTCGTCATCATTTTCACAATCACCATCTTCCTGAGTATTTATCAAAGCTTTATACTGCAATAACTGTATCACACTTTTTAGATGTTGATTTGTATGGTTACTCCTAACCATTAATGTTTTTAGCCGAGTATCTATAATTTCTTCGTCTAAATCTAGTAGGTCAAGGAAGGATAGTATTTCTTCTTGCGTATTCATGATTTTTTATCCAATTTAATTCCAATTCAATTCTCAATACATATAATGATTAAAAAAATACTTTGTAAACATGCGGCATGTAAGCTTTATCAGCTTATCTTGATAATCTTGACAACAAATGACACTGACAATAAATTGACATTGATGACAAGGGATTTGTTATGGCCTATCATGGGTCCCAGAGACGTGCCAGAGACGATTAGCCCCCTGATTCTGAGCTGTCGGAAAATTTTCGGCCAGAACTGTTAGTTTATTTAAAGTTAAAAAACAGAATGTTAAAAAAATAGATGGATGTAGAAAAAAATCCTATATTAATCAGTTTTTAATTTTCTATACGGTAAACTAATTTCTAACATTTAATAACTTAAGCTGTAAAAATACGTCGTTCTAAGATTCGAAAAAGTTTACGATCCGGGAGCAATCTGATGAGTCAGAATCAGGGTCCAGGTATCTTGCTAATGACGTATTATTATATCTTTGCTTTTGCAATTTAATTTTTATCTTGCCATAGATAGAAAGAGGTAACACCAAAATTTAATGCTAAAATTTGGCTATTTCACATTTTACGGTAGCTGGAATACTACATACATGCCTGGAACAATCAACTTTGACAATGCGTGGAAATTGACAGCTGAAACAGGAAAACATATTGCCAGTGTAGGAATATTGACTTGAATAAACCAAGTATTTCGTTTATCAGTTCTTTTCTTTTTAAAAGCTTACAACAGTCAAAATAAATTATTTCAAATTATTAAATATTTCTTATTTAACAAAAGCATTTTTCTGTAAGTTTTAAAGACCAATATGATTGTAAATTTGAATAAATAAAAGATTAATTTATGACAAAATATTTTTTCTGAAATAGCAACATCTCTATTTTTGTCCTTGTTCGTGTTGCCAAAATCGCCAAAATTTCGGAAAAATCCTCCATTGAGTTCCCAGTTCCGTTTCATTTATTGTTGTAAATTAAGTTTTTAAATCAGTTGGAATTCTTTTGCGTTGCAAATTCAATTAACGTTAGTTCGTAATTCTATTGTAGAATACATTAACAACGTAAGCAGCGATGGAAGATAATTCTTCGAGCGATGACGAAATTAAGGATTCCCCTACATCTCCCAAATCAGGTGGAAAAAAGCTAAAATTAAATGATGGAAGTTCACAGGATAGTTTCCAAGAGACAGGTAAAACATTGCCCTTGTTTCGACCACGTAAAAAATATGACGTAAAACTCAGTGTCCATTTTGATGTTTTTGTAGTAGTGCCGTCGAAGAAAGATGAGAATGTGGACAGTGGAGTGTCTGCAGACAAGTCTGAGAGCACTAGCAGCGATGACCGTGCTGTTAGCGTAGCAGAGGGGCCTTCCAATGAGGTCGTAAACGCTGCGCCATCTGGTAGTAACGTTAGAGCTATTTTATTGAACCTCAGACGTCCAAAGTGTGCCAGACTGTACAGGAAACGGAAGACACCGGATAGAGACTCAGATTCTTCAAGAGATTCCGATGATTTATCACCTGAGGAAGCTGCGCCTACTTCCAGGAGTAATGAAAACAGTGGCTCTGAAGATGAAAATGAAGGTTTAAGGAGACTAGCTGGGTTAGCTCATTTCCTAAATCCTGACATAGATTGTGGAGCATCCCACAGTAGGTAAGTGACAATATCACTGTTTTCTACCTCTATGCCTATGGTGAGCCTGGGAGTATATACTAATCTATATCATATACTTAATTGATACTCAGGATGACCCTAAAAATAATGCTAAATATTGTATTCATCTAACAACAAAATAAAGTTTATTAGCCTTATTATTTTATGCAAAAAATCTTGATTTTCTTAATCCTGAGTAGATCAGTCTAATTATAATTATTAAAGCATATACCTATGAGTCCTATGACAATGGATTATGCAATCTATTGTCACTATGTTTTAAATGATCAGGTGATATTGCAAGCCTAAATGAACCTGAGCTTAATGCTGTAATATTATACTGAAATTAATATCATAATTTTTTTATAAGTTTGATATTACCAGTAGCTGATAGAAAATTGTATAAAATTTACTTTTTTTATATTTAGTATTAGTGGAAGTTTTCATTTTCGAAATTTATTAATTTAACATAAACTGCTCAACATGGTCTAGGGATATTTAATATTCAATTATATAACAAAAGTATTGGCCGGATTAAAAGTTATTAAACACTAAATTGTTTGGAATTTATATGGGTGTAGTTCCAAATTAGAAGTTAAAAAAAATGTTTTTTCTTTTTAAAAATTTGTCTTAATGGTTAGGTTAGGAGAGTGAATTTTCATAGGTATGTGAAAGATTTAAAAAGAAATAAAAAATGAAATTTTACCTCATTGTTCTCGTGTTTAATAAAGGGAGAACAGTGACCCTTAAAAATGGAACAACTTATTGAAAGTATTCGAAAATATATCAGTTGGATACTGATTAATATACCGTAATATTCTGTAATTTATATAGTTATATAAATATGGTATCTTAGAGGGACGTAAGATACAATATTTTTTACAGTTTTTTTTTGCACTTTGTCATTATTTTCATAGATTAGCTATATGAGCAACCAGTAATGAATATAATAAAAGATAGTTAAAGAATTTATAGACAATACAGCAAGTAACATTGCACAACAGAGACAGTTTCTATTGTATGTTAGTGAACTGTGTTTACCCAGCTGTGGGATGCTTCACTATCACATAAAACAACTAACTTTTTGTGTCCAATGTGATAGATTAGAAAAAGTTATTACTAGAAAAATATTTAGAAATACTGTGGAATAGTGTTTTTAACAATAGAAAATAGTTTTGAATAGGTAAATTATAAAAATACTCCTTTTTTCATTAGATAATTGCAAGACTTGAAAAATTTGAGCCCAATGCTCCGAGGTCTTGTTCTATTAAGCAACTATACGTCACTGGGGTTAGGAAATCTCCATTAGGAACTGTAATTTTTCTTTCGACTTTTTTGGTTTTATCTTTGTTCATCTATCTGTCAAATTTTAAATAGTTCATTGTATGAAAACCCTTGCACTGCACCTAAATTCAACTAACCAGTTTAGTAAACTAAAATTTTAAATATTTATTTGGCTATTCAATTTAATTTTGTTTAAAGTAATAGTTCAAACGACAGCACATCAAGCACATCAGAAAGCAATGACAGCTACGAATCAGATAATATGATAGACATGCCGTCTGGTGACACGGATACTGATGATGAGCACCCACTGTCGAGGAATAATGATGAGGAGGAGAGTGAGGAGAGTAAGGGCAAGACACCAAGTGTACTGCAGAAGACGAGGCCAAAGCATAGCTACTTGATGCTTAGAGGTGAATATGCACTGATTTTAAGGTAATGTGTAATTTTGTGCCTACGGAAGTTCTTTGTTACCCGATATTGGCAAAATTTTTGTTCTTGCCTCACCAATGAATGTCACAAGGGAAATTTTACAATGAGTGATGTTAGCTCACTTATCAATAACATTTAGTATAATCCTCAGAAGAAAATAAAGGCTGAGGTTACAAAGAAAATGTGTTCTTATTATTTAGATTACAGAGTATATTTTAATTTACGGCACTTTGGCAGTCAAAAGGTAAAAAGTGCCGTTTCACTTCAGCATAAAATAAAAACTGTGAGATAGTTAAATCATGCTCTACTAATCTACTCATAGGTCTCAATTTCACTTCCGATTCATGTTAATTGGTGGTAAAAATTTATAAATGGATCATTGTTACAGAAATAATAAACCGTGAGATGGGCCTGACATTTCCCAGCGGTAAAACGACCAAGGAGGATGTCATGTTCGAGCAAAGATTCTACGGGTCACTCCACGCCATATACAGAATGAAGAAGCTACATCATCTTAACAAACATAGGGGATGTGTCAATTCTATAAATTTTCATCCGGAAGGTACGTGAAAAATCATCATCAACTAGTTAGTTTTTACCTATACGGTTTAGTCATCATTATCATTTTCCAATCAGAATGTCCAATTAGCAAATTATCCAGCATTTAGAAATAAATATGACTGATTTTGACTGGCCTGTTGGTCTAGTGGTTAGTGACCCTGACTGCTACGCCGGAGGTCGTGGGTTCGATTCCCACCCAGGACAAATCTTTGTGTGATGAGCATAAAGGTTTGTTCTGTGTCTGGGTGTAATTTATCTATAATATGTATGTATTTACAAATAAAAAATGTATTTAAGTAGTATATCAGTTGTTTAGTACCCATAGCACAAGCAAATATAATTGCTTAATTTGGGGCTAGATGGCGCTGTGTGAATGTGGTAGAATATTATATTATTATTAAATATTACAAAATCTATCGGCTATCTGTTTTCCATCAAAATGTAAAATCTTTACTTCTATCCTCTATACTATACATACCTATTATATATTTAATATTATAAAGCTGAAGAGTTTGTTCGCTTGTTTGGTGGAACGCAAGAATTTCAGGACCACTGGTCTGATTTGATAAATACTTTTAAAGAGCCCATCCACGAGGAAGGCTATTGGTTATATCTATTATATCTTCGGTATTGACATTCTCCTAAATGACCGTTGGACGTTATGTGACATGGATAAAACACTTCCAGTCATTTTTGAGAGGACAGTTACGTTCATATTAATTTATTGTTCAAAGGGCACCTCCTAGCATCAGGCTCAGACGACACTAACGTGGTAGTATGGGACTGGGCGCGAAACGCAGCGATACAAACAATCAAGACCGGCCACAAGTCTAACGTGTTTCAGAGCAAGTTCCTTCATCTGAATGCTAGGAGTCAGTTGAATATTGTCACCTGTGCTAGAGATGGACAGGTCGGTAGATATGATTTATTTTTATACCTCTGTTTGTTATTTTATGATCCGTTCTTAGTCTCAATAACTAAAATCACTGTACAGGAACGGCCTACTGTCGTGAAGTCTCGTGACTTCGCGACGTCTCATGTTACGTAATCCTGGGAAGTGTAGTGTCTCAAAATCCCGAGATGTATCGTGTCTCGAAATCTCGAGGAATAGTGTGTGTTAAAATTCCGGGTCATCTATGTCTCGAAATCCCGGGATGTTTGTCTAGAAATCCCGGGATATTTCGTGTCTCAAAATCTTAAGTCGTCTCGGGCCCTGAAACTTTTTTAACTTAGTTTTCTCGAATCCCGAGACTTGCTATTACTTATTGCCGTTTTCGAGACTTATAAGTTTATTGATGTCTTTCAGGTCGAGATTCGAAACGCGATTATTGTTGCTCTATTTTATTTATTTTTTTATCTTCCGATCATGAATAGTGTTGACGACAGGGTCGACAGGGTGTTATCGAACAGAAATAACCCAACCCTGGGAGAGAAATGTTGCGGTTACTATCGCTCCTCTATTATTTATTTATATTGGAAATTTCTTGAGGAGGTTTATGTCCAGCAGTGGACTGCCTGCAGCTGATAATATGTTGATTATTAATGATTGGTATGACTAAGCATTTTTAATAATAATAAAATTGTATTGGCAAAAACTGGATCTATGATTGCAAAAAGTAAGCATACCTACATATTTTTAGACCATGCGTTGCGTTATGAATTCCGGGACATACTATATACTAATCATGGGTTTTTTCGTATTCTGGGATTTTGAAATAGATTGTACTGAAAAAAAAACTGCTGGAAGTCATTTTATCTTTGTCATTTAGGCGGCTTCTCTACCTTATTATTAGCCAGTAAAGGTAAATGTAAGCCCTCGCCACGTGGTTCGGCGACAAGGTGACTGGAATGTGTCTGTTGTAACATGCAGCACATTACCATTGATACTCACGAGTGGTGTTGTGTCAGGTGCGGCTGCTGCAGTGCGGGCCGGCGGGCGGCGCGGCGGTGTCGCGGCGGCGGCTGGGGGCGCACGCGCGCGCCGCGCACAAGCTGCACGTGTGCGCGCGCGAGCCGCACCTCGTGGTGTCGGCCGGCGAGGACGGGCTCGTCATGCAGGCCGACGTGCGCGCCGACCAAGTCTCACGGTAACACTACAGCACCAGCCGCACTTTCACTCATTATATTTGCGAGTCCCGGGAAAAAATCGAGACTCGGTCCAGTCTCGAAATCCCGGGAATAACGAGACTTTGGGACTATTCAATTATTAACTCCCAAATAAGTAATTTAAAAAGTCCCGGGGTAATAAAAGTTGAGTCTCGGTCTGGTCTCGAAATTCCCTGGACTAACGAGACTTGCGAGACTACTCAATAATCTACACCCAAGCAAGAAATTTTTCATGTCTCGGAAAAATTCGAGACTTGGTGTCCGGACAAACGAGACTTGCGAGACTACCCAATAATTTGCTCCCAAACAAGAAAATGTATGAAGCCTCAGAAAGAAAAAAAATCGTGATTCGGTCCGGTCTCAAAATTCCCGGATGATGATGATGATAATAATAAAATGCTTCTAATGATGATGATGATAATGATAATATATTTGTTTCGAGTCTGGGTGTAATTAGAGTTCGTTAATATAATATATGTTTGTAAAGTCCCCCGCGACACGGCTAGTTCCGAAGCGCGGGCATTGTTATAAAAAAAAGAGAATGATGATAATTTTTCTTTTAGGCTGTTCCAAGTACGGGAGCGCGGCATGACAATTCCCCTGTACAGCGTGAGCGGTCACCCCGTGGAGTCGCGCGAGCTGGTGGTGGCGGGGCGCGACAGGTTCGTGCGACTGTACGACAGACGCAAGTCCACCAAGCCTGTCGCCATGTACTGTCCAGCGTTCTTCAATGATCAAACTGTAAGTGCCATTTTTTGTTAGAAAAGAAATTCTTATATTTAATTATTATATATTTAGATGTTTCTGGATCTAACTTGCCCCATTAAAAATATATTATGCTGTCCCATGCTATGTAATAAAGTGACCGCCCTAATGACTTTAATCTGTTTCTTAGGAACTCGGCTTACCCTTCGATATTAGTTGTCCCTTTCTGTTTGACATATCCCATATATTTTATACCGACCCACACTATGTAATTAAGTTAGTCTCCCTTAGATTTTTGCAATTAGCCTTAAATCTCACCTGTCCTTTGGATCTAGGATGCCCCACAATATGAATTGGTTAGCCCCGCACTATATCTAAGCTGCCCCACATACTTGTTATATATACTTGTTGCTCTGCAATAAACAGTTACAAGTTCTTTATTACTATACATAATTTAATAACTAAAACGAACATAACCCACATCATTGCCGGTAGTTGCCTCATACTATATCTAAGATGCCCCCACTATATACTTGTTGCCTCACTAAATCTAAGATACAGATATTAGTTTTCTCACTTTGTATCCTATGGTGCCCAACACCCTGTTTGCTTGTTGGGGCAACACCATCTTATTTATTATTTTTGGGTTAGATACCGAGAGGCTTCTTTGCTACGTCGACCGGTTACTGATCTGTGATTAAAGCCGCCCATACATACGCTTAAAATTTCTTCTAGCTTATGTAGGTTTTCTCAGAATGTTTTCCTTCACCGTCAGCAGATGGTAAGTCACGTAACGAGTACAAATAAATTCTACAAAGGGAAATCCACATTGGTAATGCCGGTCGAATCGAACTCGATCCGCTTGACTTGCACGCAAGTCACATCCGTTTGGCCACCATCGCTTCACACGCCATCATAGCTGCCCCAAACTATAAATTTGTTAGCCCCATACTATATACTTTTTGCCCCACACTATATCTAAATTTTCTCACACTATCTATGATGGCTCACACTATATCTAAGTTGCCCCATACTGTATCTTAGTTGCCCCATACTGTTTCTTAGTTGCCCCTGCCATAAATCCATTTGAAAATTATAATATTTAAAACAAGGATCATCGATGCACTGTCGTATTTTTAGAGCCCACCTAATATTGTCGGTCACAACTTTATTTTTCTTGAGGAGGTTTATGTCCAGCAGTGGACGTCCTACGGCTGATATGATGATGATGACACTTTGTCAATATCTGTGTTTCACCCAAAGGTTGGATGGGTATGAGAAGAAGATAAAATGCGTGAATCCTATACTAATAATATACTTGTAGTATACATTTTTAATCTTATACTTATAGTATAATTTTTTTTTATATTCACATATAACAGTTAAACAACACAAAGAAGCGAGTGAGGGCTTCAAATATGCATTTAACCTGCGCCGTGTACAATCATGACGGCACGGAAATACTCGGCTCATACAACGATGAGGACATCTACCTGTTTGATACTAAAAATGATGTGTATGACAAGTAAGTTACTGCAATTTATATACATAATTTTAAATCTTAATTCTAAATCACATTATAGTTCTCAATTAACCATAAAATAAATTGTAGAATGAAATTTGTAAAAATGTTATAATAAATAAAATTAGACAACCACGGTACAAATATAATAGAATCAATAAGTTCATAATTTTATGTCAAAGAATTCTTTAATTGTATAAAAATTGTATGAAATGTTTGTTACTGATTTACCATATAATTTCCCTAGGTCAGTTAAAAAAACATACTGGGCGTAAGTAGATCTCTTTCGGTACCGAAAAATGGTGATTGTGCTACCGATATCTGATCTTTAATAGTTGTTGCCCGCCCGTGGCTACGCTGTTGTCGTTCTTTGTTTGGCCACTGCTCAGCTCCTATTGGCCGTAGAGTGATGTTATGTAGCCTATAGTCTTCCTCGTTAAATGGGTTGTCCAACACTAAAACTTTTCAAATCAAATGTTCCTGATATTAATGCGTTCAATCAAACAAGGTCCTTACAGCATTATAATATTAAGTGCCTATAGATTCTGCTCTACATTACCATTGATAAATCTGAAGAAAAGCAGCTGGTTTTCGAGTAAGAAGTTCATTGACCCGAACTTTAAGCGCAGTGCGTGAAAAGGAACCTAAGCGATTTCTTCGAAAACTTGTTAAGGATGCTTAGATAGTGAGCATACTAAAAGTCCTGACGTTTCGGAGGTGGGCCGGAGTGGTGGGAGGGGGGTAAAGCTCTTTAGATATGCAATTTTTGGGTCGATTGGTCAAGGTCACTGACAGAACTCCACCATGTCAGCGAACTGCCTGTTACATTCTCAACTTGCGACTTTCATAAGAGTAACTTTGTAACCTAGTTGAATAAACGAGATTTCATTTATAAATCTGATTGAATAATTATGTGTTAAAAAAAAGTTATTTATGTTACAGAGAAAACACAAACGAACTAAAAGAAGGTTTCACTCATCGCTACAGTGGTCACAGGAACAGTGCCACGTTCAAAGGTGTGGCGTTCTTTGGACCTAAAAGCGAGTATGTGGTCTCCGGGTCAGATTGTTCGTACATTTATATGTGGGATAAGAAAACAGAGGCTATTGTGCAGTGGCTGCTCGGTGATGTTAATGGTGTAGTAAGTATATTTAACTTTTTAAAATAGACAAACCAGTTACCTCTATTATTGATTTTCAAGCCTCCGTGGTTCAGTGAACCCTGACTGCTGAGATATGGGTTGTGGGTCCGATTCCCACCCAAGATATATCTTTGTGCGATGAGCACAATATTATTTGTTCTGTTTCTGGGTGTCTATCTAATCTATCCATAATATGTATGACTGTCACCATGGCGCAGTGGTTAAGGTGGTCGCCTCGCCACTACGTCGCCGTGCTGGGTGACGTGGGTTCGATTCCCACACGAGACAAATATTTGTGTGATTCATAGATGTTTGTTTCTAGTCTGGGTGTACTTTGTGTCCGTTAGTTTCATGTTTGTAAAGCTCCCCGCGACACAGGGCTCTTTCCCTAGTGCGGACGTTGTCTGTTTAAAAAAAAAAATGTATGTTTTTAAAAAGAAAAATATTATGTATTTTATCAGTTGTCTAGTATCCACATTACAAGCATTCGTTTAGTTTGGGACTAGATGGCGCTGTGAATTTCCAAACATTCATCATCATCTCAATCTATTGCAGTCCACTTCTGGACATAAGCCTCTCCTAATGCGCCATAACACTTGGTCCAAACATTATTATTATTATTTTTTACATTCTCTGAAAGTCGTGTTCTCATTCATCCACTTAATTATTCATAATGCTGGCATATTATTATGTAAATATATATACCATAGTCTTTATTATACCTGAATGAAAGTACGACACTCGAAAACAATAAATAATTAGTATTGGTAGTAGAGTTAATGACCTGCTTCGAAAGGACATGCAATTACTACTAAGCATCTACACACCTCACGGGTCAGTGACCTGCAGGTTGAAGTTATTTTAAATTAAAATGACTGTTACCGTGACGTAGTTTTTAAGGTGCGCCTCGCCAATAACATCGCCATGCTGAATGACTTGGGTTCGACTCCCACACAAGGCGAGTTTTGTGCCTTCTTGCTTGTGTCTGCTAATTGTATGTTTCATATAGTACCCAGCAATAGGGCTTGTTGCCTTTTAACATAAAAATAACACTTGCAACAGGAATAGTTGACAATATATGATCAATTCTCAAAATTGGATCGATTTAATTTTTATTTACACTGCTAGAACGATTTTGTTATTATTAAGCGACACATTCTAATCAAATATTGAATGTTTCAGGTAAATTGTATAGAGGCGCATCCCCGGTGCCCCGTCCTGGCGACGAGCGGGCTCGACAAGGACGTCAAGATTTGGATACCAAGAAGTCAGAACGATCCCACGTACGAGGGATTAGAGAGGGTAATTTTGACCTTCCATATTTTTATTATGCTATCAATTAATTTATTTGATGCTAAGCTTAAAGCCCCAATAAGCAGGCTATCAATAGTCACAGCACATACAGCTTTTAGAGCAAAATTAGCTGTGCCCGCGACTTCGTCTGCGTGGATATAGAATTCTCTCATTATATTGTCACAGACTTGAACCCACCCTAATATGTTTTCCAAAATCAAAGTAGCCTAATTTACTCTTTGTGAATTTAGCTTTCCGCCCGTAAAAGTCCCGTCGAAATTGGTTCAGTCGTTTCTCAAATAAACAGACTGACCCGAATTTTGAAAAATGTGTTTTTGTATAATAAGTAGCTTTTATAAATTTATATGGCTACTCTAAAAAGCTGTTATTTTGATATTACAAACAGACACTTCAATTTTATTTATTTGTATAGATTACCACACAGTCACTTCATCAAGAAGGAGCTAAATTTCTTACAAACTTCTTGCACTTTCTAAAATTTAGAGAAGATAGAGAAATACTGAACGCTCATCTAGTGCAAACCTACGAATAATAATTCTCGTGAAAACACAGTTTACAACGCATTGTGATCACTGTTAAACATACTAAATTATATTTAACATATTTGACACTACATACTAAATTAACCTTTTATTCCAATGCATGTAATATAATATCCAGTATTAAACTTTTAAATATTGTATGCCCAAAGTGCGGTACATAGCTGTTCTTATAACAATCATTAACTGTAACATCTGTATTATGTACCTATCTATGATCCACAATAAACAATACTATTACTATAAACATCCATATAACGAAATTCGTGTTCCGGCTTTTTTCTCGCCTGTGTGTGTGCATCAGTTTTTTATGGCTGCGACTTTCTGTAGGGAGGAGGTATTGCCCCAGGCCGGCGGTTTTTAAGAGGGTATTATTCGCTGTGCTCTACTTCTCTTTATTTATTTCTTTGTATATAAACTTAGTGCATATTTTTCCTTTCAGGTGGTAAAAGAAAACAACATGTCGCAACTAAGAAGCCCACTTTTCAACGATTTTTTACCTACACTATATAGCGCGTGGCGGGGTGAAAACAGACTGTTTTCTGACGACGACACGCCCTTTTCTGATGAAAACGTACCGTTCTCTTACGGAGGGAACATTGAGTTGGATGGCAATGTCTGCACCACCTTCTAGGGTCCACAGGAAACGGATACAGGTTTTAATACAGCCGATAATTTCTCATTTGTAAAGTATTATCTTCCGTCAGTTAGTTGGTAATAACATTATATACCAAAACTTACCTCATGAATCACATTAATTAGTAAAAGTCGCATCAAAATCCGTAGCGTAGTTTAGGAGATCTAAGCGTACAGACAGGGAAGCAACTTTATATTAATCTCGCATTCTATTAACATTGAACCCGTTTTTTTCACGAAACAAAGTCAAAGTAGCTTATGTTACTCCTTGTAACATTAGCTATCCGCCAGTAAAAGTCTCGTCGAAATCTATTCAGCCGTTTCGGAGTTTACCTCCAACAAACAGACAAAAATGTTGAAAAGTGTCTTTAGCTGGCGGATTCTGAGTATGATAAACCTCCGCCTATGTTCCACATCTATACGTGATAGTGTCTGTCAAAAAATGGACCGATAGTGTATCTTGTACTTTTTAGAGATCATTTCGGAAAAAAAGGGGAATATCACTGTTTTTAAAATAACATGGAGTGGGGGAATTTTTGAAGCTCTCACCTCAAGCTATTATAGTGCTTAGCTATGACGCTGACCGGCCCAGTCCTGGATTTGTAAATAGGCCGTATAGGCCGCGGCCTAGGGGCGGCAGAGAGGACGGTCACTTGATTTCAGAGGAAAACGAATTTTCAAAATTTTAAGGAACACGCCTTGTCTAACGACGATTTCTACTATGAGGTATTAATAGGTACACATTAACCAAAGGGCTCAGTTAGTTAGTACTACAAATGGAAAATTATTATTTTAGAAAGTTATGTAGGTACATGGGGCGGCGGAAATAAAGTGGCCTACACTCATAAAAATATAAATCCGGCACTGGACCGGCCATAAGATGAACAAACACCTTTGCCTCTTTACCCGATTGCGCCAGAAAGAGGGTTATGTTTTCCGTTAATTACATATAGCTTTTCTCTACAAGATATGCGTGGTGTTAAAATACTTGAATTCACACTTCGGACGCCGTTGCCTTAAATATTCGTTGTACAAACGAAATCCGCTGTATTAAAATCTATATCCGATTTATATTAGGATGTAATAGTTTGTTCGTATTTAGCAATTTTCACTCAATTTTCACAATATACACATGTTAATATGTATTAGTTATTTTGTTAGACACTTGTGGTTTTTTTTAATCATTGTTTTTCTTGTTAGTTAGAAGAACAACAAAGGTAAGTAATCAGAGATCATACATTTAATGAAGCCTACAGATAAATTTGATTGAAGTAGGCATTCATTATTTAATATTTTATTCAGTAGGAAATTCGTTTTTATATGTAGTGAGAGCAAAACCCATAAAATATCCTCGGATGATTCACCCCAATCATTGTTATAGAAAAAGGTTGATAATATCGAACATCTTATCTCTATTTTAATATGGATAAGGGACAGAGCCCCATTAGCTCCATAGTGTTATACTATTTGCTATATTTGACTGGCATGTCGGCCTAGTGGTTAGTGACCCTGACTGCTAAGCCGGAGGCCGTGGGTTCGATTCCCACCCAGGAGCCAGGACAAATCTTTCTGTGATGAGCATGATTGTTTGTTCTGTGTCTGGGTGTAATTTTCTATAATATGTATTTACAAAAAAAAAATGTATTTAAGTAGTAGGTATATCAGTTGTTTAGTACCCATAACACAAGCAAATATAATTGTTTAATTTGGGACTAGATGGCGCTGTGTGAATGTAGTAAATTATTATTATTATTAATATTGCGGTTTTGTGTGGACATACTTGCAACTCTTTAGTTAAGCCCATGCTTTTTATGTCAGAATTTATTTTTTAATCTATAGATCTATCTTTATCTTTATATAATATAGTATCTATAGATTAGATTATTATTCATGTATAATATTATATTTATACAAACTAGTCTTAAAGTATTGCGATTGCAAAGATTTGGTACTTAGATATTTATAAGGGTTTCATTTTATCTAGTTTCATTTAGGTCAATTTGTTTAGTTAAATTGAAATTGTATATATTTTTCGAAATATAAAAAATACCTACAATGATGTAGCCGATATCAGATATTAGTGTCAAATAATATATTTACTACTACAATAGTCAGTATTTGTGTCACAATTTTAAATTACCCTAAAATATGTTCTACATCACTCAATCTAATTACAAAATCATGATGAAAAATTATTGAATGATAAAATCATATGACTTAATGATGATGACGCGCTAAAAATTGATTTACCTATGACACACGAAAACCAAGAGAATATAATCACTACGCACGGAAATAGAACACATTCTGATCATTGAAAATTTTTAAATCGGCCTGTCAATTTTTGAGTTTACCGCGTTTAAACTTACAAACTACAACTGACTGAATTGTCTATGTCTCTTTTAAAACTAAATAATAAAAAAATACAACAGTGAAAAACATTGCCAGTATAAAATAAACGTAATATAATCAAATCTGGCAATTTAACATCACTGAAAGGTCATAATTATCTAATCTAAACAAATACTGACGCAATCGTGAATCGTTGTATTACTCATAGTGTATTTAAAATATCTATCTAGTTACGACCTTTCAGATGTATCAATGCGCTTGTTATAATAAAAGCATAGGTAGCACACTTGGCCATTCTAACGTTGCGCGTCGCTGTGTTTTATGCTTTTTATGTTTATTTGGTTCTTTAACCTTATAAACGCCAATGTCGCGTCGGCTAGACTCGACAAGTGCAAGTGTGCCCTGAGCGCCGATGTCGGCTATAGTCGACAAAACTCAGGTCGATAAAAATAAAATATAAAGATATTAAATCATTACTTCTGTTATATTATGGGCGCAGGGCACGCAGAGGCCGATTTGACGTGGTGGTCAAAAGGTTGTTAAGCTTTTTTAAAATATCGTGGTTATTGTAGTCCGTGCCTTTACATTGCCCTTTAAAAAATAAACCTTTAATATTATATTATATAATTTATTTATATTGAAATGCTTAAAATCTTATTTTAGGGTTGTGTACTAAAGGGTACTTTGATAATTTATCTAAAAAAAATGTGTGAAAAAGGAACAATTAGAGTGCAATTAAAAAGTTCATTATTAGATTGATTAGTACAAGTTGAAGAAGTCGCAGACTATAGCTAGTTTATTGAAATATAATATTGTCAATATTTATTTTAAAAGCCTATTATAACGAAAATAGCAATGAAAACCGCAAGTGTCCTAGAACTTTGAATGTTTTGAGATTGTAAATGGTGAAACAATTTATATAATAATATATAATTATGTATATGCCTGTGATAAACTGATTTGATGGATATTTTGATATATTAATTAGAAAATATTTTTGTTTATATGGTTAGTTTGATAACTAGTAGTTACTAATCATCAGCTTTGATTGTTGATTTGAGCCTTACACATGACGGTATACATAGTTATATCTGATTGAAAAAGCATTTCGTGAAAAATAATAATATGGCTCAAAAATTTTCCATTGTATGTACCAATAAAAAACCTTTTTATAACATAACCTATTTAGATTTTATACTCGAAAGTTCTTGAAAGTTTTAACTCTTTAAGTATACACTACATACGCAATTCTATTTATGACTACATAATATCTTCCATAGAATATTTTATTACAAAAGCAAAAGGATTCCTGCTTGTTTATAAAACCTTTGCCATTCTCAATTTGTCATTTCATGTCTAACAATGTATAATATGCCATTCAATTGTCATGTAGTTTTAAACCAGGGTAACTATTGTATTAGCATTTAGTATTCATGTTTTAAGCTAGTGGTTATGGCATTCTTTCTGACAAAGGTTTCATTATTAAACGACTGAAGACGTTTAATTGTTCAAGCTGATCTTCGAGTGACTATGACGGACATTAAACGCAACGGCAACGCAGCGAGTGCAAAATTACTGCAAAATGGAATAGAGCGGATCATCATTGTCTTAGAAAATGTCAAAATTAACCACTAACGCAAGACATGAAATCATGAACTATCAAATTCAACATCATACTTGTTGTTGTAATAACTTTTTAGGTACGCCACGTAAATCTCGATGTGTATTAATTAGTAAAAATAATAGCTATTGTTATTCTATTGTATACATATTCCAATTTCCGGTGTATATTTTAGACGTAATCCTTCGAGTAGGTACCTACCTAGCGCTACAATACGAAGTTTGTAGTCTGGCCCTAGTTCTATGGAATTGCACTGTTTTATTGAATTTAAAAAAGTTTTGTTTTGTCGCAGTTTAAGCTGCGTTTATATCTTAAGACATTGAACGTGTCAGACGCGTGCCGTATCAGACAAAATAATATTTTTCTGTAGAATTTCACAGCCCGTGTTTGTTCGCGTCTGCGCGGCCACATTATGGCAGACATTATACTGTAACGTTTAGACGAATGGCAAGTTCAATGTTAAATTCTGATATCAAAATTCGATACTTAATATTTTGTCACTTTCAGTACCTACATGTAAATATTTAAATTTATCATTGCGTCTAAAATAAATACTATTCGAATAAAAATATGTTATTCGTTTTTATATTTATTAATACGTTTGCCACCGCTCATCTAGGTCACAATAATTATTTTATTTTAGTTGGAGTGTAATTTTTTATTTATCGTTCATTATCGCCTCTCAAGTGTGTGTGGAGTAAAACATGTAAGGTTAGTCCCAATGTGTAAATAAATGATGATTATAAATAACTTTTCTATTTATTTCCATTCATTTACAAATAACTGATGATATTTGAGGCCTCTAGACTAAGATTCTGGCCACATTTATCATAATATAAACGTATTTGCATAGTAGATCCTCTGAAAATAGGTATTTAACACGATATTGCCCATCTTTTATAAAAGAAATAACTTTTAATCGGAAATGCTTTGTATGAATAACTCATAATGAAAATAGGGGTCGTTGACCTACATTTTTGAAACAAACGCGTTCCGCTATTTCGATAATAACAATTATTTTTTATGCTTACAATATTAAATACCTACTTCAAAATTAAGTTTTTATTTTCCCGCTTTTCTCAAATACATTCAAGCGCTACCTGGCGTTAATATTCTAAACTAATTGACGCTGACGCTCTCCTATTTTTCATTATTTCACTAAATTATGACCATTTTTAGTCAAATTAATATTGTCAACACGACTTAAATTAGTTTCAACATCGATTTAGGCAGTTAGTTACTACATAAACACACAATTAACGAAAATAAAATTAAACATTTTTGCCCACATGCTAGTCATAGCTTGTTAATGGCGGACGTTCTCGACCAATCAGAAGAGTGGCGTGTAGAAGCCCGCGCCATCTTCGTTTTCAAACTCGGCCGCTCGCTCACTCGCTCAGTCAGTCGCGCGTCGGATCCGGGCAGCCGTACAACTTACTAATTCTAGTAATTAACACACCAAAATCAGAACAATCATGAGCACCAATGAAAATAACAGTGAAGTGGCCGTCGACAAGGTCGGCGATGAGAAGAAGGGTGACGCTAAAAGTGACCTAAAAGGAGCCAAAAGGGCAACAGAGGTGAGTGCACATGTCAAACAAAATGTATTCGTATAATCGCTCGCCATTTTATTGAACGCTATTATAAAGGCCGCATTACACTAATTTCGTATATGTGTATTAAGTTCATACATTATTCCACGTGGTAGATGAGATCTAAGTGTGTAGGCATCGAAATTATTCGGACTCCAACCGGCGTATTTTTGGATGTCATATCTGTGGAGTTATACATTACAAAGTGTGTGGGGAAATCGATGAGTCTATGATATGTTGCCCTTTCGTAGTATTATCCCTATGAATCCAAAGTTTAGATTGATGAAACGTATTAGCCTTACTTTTTAGCTTTGTTTACCCGTTTTCGATACGAAGGCATGACCTTGGCGGAAAAAAAAACATGGCGCGGGAACGTACGCTGTCCTCATTGATGTGGTTATTATTGTAAACGTATGCATGTAATTGTTGCAATACCCACGTATAGTCGATTATTGAGTAAATTGCGTATAATACCTATTTTAGACTTTCTCAGGGCTTGCGTTCATCGTAGCGTGACGCTAAATAGATGGGTAACATGGCCGGCGCGAATGTCAGTGTTTGTCGTGTTTGAGTCGGATGGACTGTCACAAACGCCGCGTAAATGTTCGTTTCGACTTGTGTACACTCAATAGAATCTTGCTACTATAGAATTCAATATAAAATACTATTATCGCCGGAGGAGGGAAATAATTCCACATAGTTTATTTCGGCACTTCTCTAAAAAGTGTCTAGTCAATGACCCGGCATTATTTGCATGTAGGTGTAATAAATGAAGTACCTACCTATACATATCCTTTGTTCTACTAGCACTTGTTCACGCCTAGCAGTCATGTGAATATTTGACGGACGTTGAGATTAAGCGGGAATCTATAAAATTGGGTGTTATTAGTTAAAATTGGATATGTTTCATATCTTCCGTCCTGTTCTCTCTATAGGTTACGTGCGTTTACGAGAACGCATGGCGTTTATGGCTTGGTGTAATTATGTGGCTTGTATAGGTTAGCGTCAATGTAGTTAACTGATCTAAAACGTGTATGTTAATGAATGACGCTATCAGATACAGTATCAGCGTAATATTGGTGATTTTTGGTTGTTTCTTGTGTAAACGGCGTCGCTTTGCGGACGGTTTAGGAAGGTATGCGCGGTGACCGCGTTTCGTTCTACTTTGCCACGGGAAAAAGGGCCGTATGACGCCGGCCTCGCTCTATACATCGTTCTTTCTCCCACACAACTACTAATGACCCACGCTTCTTAATCGTTACAAATCTTTGTCACCTGCGTCTCAATAAGATGCAGGTAACTTGCATCGTTTTTCGACGTTTTACCACAAAATCATTAGCTAACAGATTTGAGTGCAATCAACATTTAAATAATGTTGGCTAATAGCCAGTTATTACTTGTTGGATCTTGAATACGTCAAGGCGCACCGTGTAATGTTGTGTGCCGCACATAAACAATTAAGAAAACCTTGTTCCCGCCACTAAATCTGTTGTGGTTTTAGGAGAAAACGACAGATGCGAAAAAGGCGCGAAAGGAAGAAAATGGCGGTGGTGGCGATGACGAGCCACACAGTGACGAAGAAGACCTAGAAGGAGAGGGTGAGGGCGAAGAAGACGACGATGAAGAAGTTGAAGGTGAAGAAGATGATGAAGAAATCGTCGGCGAAGGAGAGGATGACGATCTCGAAGGTCAGGATCCGTAGTACTAGGTTCAGCTCCAGTAACGTACTAGACTAGCGCGTGATAAACATTCCAACTACCTTCTAGAGTTGAATTATTTTACTACCTATGTAATCATGCTATCACTAATACGTAATCATGCAAGAGTATGGCTAGGTTATCTTTTATACACGCAAATATAATATAATTGAATACAATTTCTTAAATTTCAATGTAGTTATGTAAAAACCTATCTAAATGCCTGTAGTAAATAACTATTTCTATATATTTTTGCTTCTTGTTTTTATTTTAGCCTGTAGTACATCAATATTATTTATCACTCTCAATGAGAAAATAACCAAGTTAGGTATCTCAAAAAACTGCGTGTGACAGCGCAGAGGGCACGTGGCGGCGTTGACTAAGCTCGCGTTGTTTGTTGTTACAGATGAGGAGGTTGAAGAGGAGTTGCTCGGCGAAGAGGAGGAAGAGGACGCGTAATACACCTCGTGCCTCTTTGTGGACAATGTCACAGTGATGTGTTAGTGCTTGTGACGCCCCGGACTGGCGCGGCCTCGCCTCGCCCCAACTGTCCACACACCGCGACAGCCCCAACAACAGTGACATTAACAACAGTTGGGAACACGCGGGGCCGACAACGCTCCCACCTAAAACGGGTGCAGTTCTATTTAAATGACAAATGTAATTAATTAAGTCAAATTCAATGCAGATTTTCATTTTTTTTTACAATGTTTAAGTTCGGTACTGAATGCTGTATCTTTACTTTTCTTGGCTCGGAGCGTCGAGCGTGTAATTAAGACTTAGTAGAATGCTGTTGAATTTTGTCATGAAATGTACAAATGTGTTTTTCGGAAGTAAACTTTATTCTAAGTGAAATCCACTCTGTATTCTAGGTCTACCTGTGAGCCCGTCGAATGGTGAAGTTGTGATATTTTTCTATGCAGTAGGAATCTATGCTTAAATAATAAAATATAGAAATAAGCCTGTATCGGCATGTTATAGTAAATAAGCTAGAAGTCACAAAGCTCAATTCTTCATTTTCTTGTTGTCGATGAGAGTTTGTGTGTACATATTTAGCGTAAGTGAAGCCTGTGATTTTTATAATCAGTAATGTAACATAGTGTGATCGTTGCATTCAGGTTAATCGTATTCTTTTTATACAGTAAATCCACACGCGTTTCTATTACACAATCGCTCCCTCGTTCGACTCGATCGCAAACTGGATCGAATGATTAAGCATGTTAACGAAATACATTTAGTAAATTAGTCATTTAGCTATAGAATCGATACAGGTCGGCACCGTCCAGAGCCAGCGAGTCAGGACGAGGCAGCGTCACCTCGCACGGTACAAGTTTACCGGCACGCGACTCAGTCGTATTCCACACGTCAGTCTAATAGAAAAACATCACAATTTTGCCATTATCTCGCGCACATCGCTCGCCGACCGCGCGCTCTTCGAACGACCGATAAAGAGAGCGCGACGGTCGCCGCGACGCGATAGTGATTATCAAAAATAATATCAAACCGGCCTGTAATTTTTGTCCATAACTGTTAATTAGGATAGAACCTTCAGCTCGGTAATCCAGTGTCTCACGGTGTGGAATAAGAGATTCCTAGGTTAAAGTGATTTAGTATGTAGGATGTACGTCATTTTTTATGAAAGGACGCCACGGTCGGGGCGGTATGGTGGGTCGCGGGGGCGGGGAGCGGGCGCGTGGGTCCCCCCGCCTGGCCTCGTTCGATTTGCCGCCGCCCGCACCACGGCGCGGCGACGCGCTCTCTCGCGTGGAAAATCACTCGTTGTGCGCTGAACATTGCCGCTCCGCCACACTCGCGCCCGCCGCCTGCCACCGGCCCACGCCGCCGTGTACTCGCGCACCCCGCGCCACCGCCTAGACGCCGATCGTCACATGGGCGTTTTTGATACTTCTTGTTGAATCAGTTTTCACTTCGTTCAGTCTTTCGTGGGGCGTCGGCATGCTTACGCCCGGTTACGATGACTTACAAGTATGAACGCTAGCCGGCCGGTCCCCGCGAGAGACGGCGAGATGTTTTGAGAAGCATTTAGCGATTGTTCCGTTGGCGATCGAATACCAAAGGGAGCAAAGATGTTTTCATTAGAGGAAATTGACATGGAAATCAATAAAATTATCTTATGAGTAAATCTTATTGTCCCGCCTTTTCATTTTTTGTGGTAAGAATGAGCTGTCGCATATTTGTACTATGTACGATTTATGTGAATACCTTAGTACGATTTTATTTATTTGTGATGTTGAACACTATTGATTTTCTACAATGGACGAAATGTAAATACAACCGATTTTAAGTAAAAAGTTATTTTGTTTTCAAGCTTATTTATTTGTCCCACGGTGTTGGATTTTTATATATCCTGAAAATGAAATCCTCAATTTCTATAACCGAATATGACGTAAAGATAGTTGTAAAAATAAATATGGCGCATATCTTGAAGCGCAATTCATTGAGCTATGTTTACACTCATGAATTCCTACATTTAGTTCCAAGATATCAATTTTGTTCTTCCAAACGAGGAATATTATTATTTTCTCCCTCCGTATCAATACACCCCTTGGGAACCTACTCGAGGGGTTGCTTCGGGGGGCCATACGGGGCTTATGATAGGTAGCTAACCTACCTAATTAATGGAACCCTTTAATTTTGAGATAGCCTACCTACCGATTGTTTGTCACAGGCATTTTACTCAACTCACTACACGACGATGTATGTTGATAAAATTGGGAGAATAGGTGTCTGTGGGCCGCTACTTATTTTTTTTTCAGCAAACATTTACGTGTGGCATAATTATACAAAGACGCTGGAAGGTTTCTAAGCTAGTTTTTTACTTAGGTGAAATATATTTTTCGGAAATAATCGCTCCGAAATTAGCAAAAATTGTGTCTTTAGACCTCTAAAAATATGAAAAAAAAACAAAGTTAACGCATAATCCAACTTAAAAGATTTTTTTCTAATCGGACCAATAGTTCCTGAGATCTTAGCGTTCAACCAAAGACAAACAAACTAGCTTTATAATAAATAAATTATAAAGCTAAACAGTTTGTTTGTTTTTAACTAGTGTCCCTTCGTCCAGCATACTCACCATGGAATCCTGATATTTCATGAATGTCAAAAAACTGTTCTGAAATAGTGCTAAATAGTGCCCAAAGGAAAAAAATAGTGCTCTTGTACTTGCGAAGTTATAGCCATAGTTCGATGAGTATGCTGGACGAAGGTTTCGCCCAGCATACTCACCTCCGTCTGGAGAATCTGTATACGCTTCAAACATAATTCATACTTCAAAAAATAGTTCCCAAATAGTGCCAAACGGTGCCCAAAAAGAAAAAACAGTGCTCGAATAACTTCGGAGTTATAGGCTTCGTTCAGTGAGTATGCTGGGCGTAGGTTCTACGCCCAGCATACTCACCTCAGTGCGCGAATATCGAACGAGCTATAGGTACAATTTACGTCTCAAAAAATTGTGCTTGAAATAGTGCCCAATATCAGTCCAATTTTTGCTTGACTTTTGACTTAGAAAACCATTAAATTTTAATGTAAACTTCTACATACTAACGTAAAATGGGGTACAGTCGTCGACACATGTTTTTGGACAAAAATATTAAACTTTCTAATTGTAGACTTCATGTTATTGGAAATAATTATGGTATTTTCTCACATGTCAAAAACTTTCGATTAAATGCATTATTATATATTTTATAAATAATAATAAATGAATGAAACTTTAAGCGTAAATGAAGTCTATTACTTCATTGCATTGTGTGTTTGTCTGAATAAAAACTAGATACACAATTTTATATAGGTAAATAATGACATCACCAACACATTGTTTGGTTTTGCAACCCACTATGTAGTCAAACTCAAAAGCCGGCGTTATTATAATGATGTGCGACGAAGTAAACAAACAAAGAAACTGAGAAGCGCTTGTTCGTTTCGATTGCTTTGTGACACAAAATGGACCCTTATCACCTTCAAAATACAGATCAGTCTTGTCTAATAATCGTAAGATGTTAGGGCAGCGCCATCTAGTATTTAAACATAAACATATTCATTTGCGTCGCGGGCGCCGCGCGTCGTAAGCCCCATACCTATTGACCGTACGTGCATCCATTACTGCCACACTATATTGAACTTTATCACATGAGGAATACAGGTCAATTCCGTAAACGTTGTGGTACCGTCCTTGATCCGGAAAATGATTATTTTGAATAATTTTGTCAGTTGTAATGTAAGCATTAATAACAGCAACTTTATTTTTCATGCATGATTTACTTCATTTGATATCTTAATCCTTCAAGCGCCGTGATCTAGACAAAATATATAAAATCATTGTTCCTAGCTACCGGGGTCCCATGCGACGCGCGAAGGCTTAATCATATTATTATAAAGTATTATTAAAATAATGTGTAATTAATAATATTGCGATTCTAAAGTAAATACTCCCTTACATAGACAATTAATAATTTACACAAGACAAAAATTGTTAGAAAGAAAGTTAATAATATTGTATTCGACTGTACTCAATGTAATGTATGTAGAAGTTTACAATCAAATTTAATGGTTTTCTAGGTCAAAAGTCAAGCAAAAATTGGACTGATATTGGGCACTATTTCAAGCACAATTTTTTGAGACGTAAATTGTACCTATAGCTCGTTCGATATTCGCGCACTGAGGTGAGTATGCTGGGCGTAGAACCTACGCCCAGCATACTCACTGAACGAAGCCTATAACTCCGAAGTTATTCGAGCACTGTTTTTTCTTTTTGGGCACCGTTTGGCACTATTTGGGAACTATTTTTTGAAGTATGAATTATGTTTGAAGCGTATACAGATTCTCCGGACGGAGGTGAGTATGCTGGGCGAAACCTTCGTCCAGCATACTCATCGAACTATGGCTATAACTTCGCAAGTACAAGAGCACTATTTTTTTCCTTTGGGCACTATTTAGCACTATTTCAGAACAGTTTTTTGACATTCATGAAATATCAGGATTCCATGGTGAGTATGCTGGACGAAGGGACACTTTAACTATACTAATAATAATATTATGGTATTATTCCGTGGAAATTCAAAATACCTACCTATAAAAAAATAAACATACGTATGTAATAATTGTAGTTCAATAAAAAATAATTTATTCTCTTCGGGCGATTCCAGGTAATTTAAAAAATTAAATGGGTGCGTTATTGATTATGCAACTAAACAGCACAATATAGTTTGCATTTGACCTTATATAATAATAAGGGGTGTTATCATCAGCAACTCAATTAGGTCCCACTGCGGGGCTCGGGTCTCCTTCTCCTCTCCTCTAACTAGAGAGCTGAGAGGGTTTAGGCCATAGTCAAAGTCAAAGTCAAATCTTTTTATTTCATTTGGATCACATACATGATACTTATGAACGTCATACAAAGCCAGAAAAAGTGTCAGTAAATTTGCCTACGGCCAGTTCACTGACAAGGTTGAGCTCTGAGAAGAACTTGGCAAGAAACTCAGGCCACTCTTTTCAATCGCCATAGTTGTTACAATTTTAATTGGTTACAGTTTGAAATATCACAGAAAGTACAGAACCAATACACCACATAATCCACTTACGCTGGCCTAGTGCGGGTTGGTGGATCAGACATACTCATAGAATTTCTTCTAGGGTATGTGGGTTTCCTCACGATTTTTTCCTTCACCGTTAGCAGATGGTAAGTCACTTGACTATTTATTTATTTAATTAGACTTACCTACCAACAACTACTTATACTAATACATTTATCTTTTACATAATAAAGGACATGTTGGTATAGCAGCCATTTACAGGCAAGTACAGCATGCATAAAATATACAAGTAGATACAAAAAAATTGCTAAATTAAAAATTATAAAAATAAATAAGTGTAATTATTAATAAAATTAAATTACAAATAACTATATTTTCAATGTTAATTAAATTATGAAATTAAAATTGTAAGTATGTTTATACTAGTACATATAAATTCCACAAAGTGGAATCCACATTGGTACTGTCGGTCGGGATCGAACTCGGATCGCGTGATTTGCAAGCCGATCCCTTATCCATTCAGCCACCATCACGGTGTTGGCTGAATGGATATAAGGGGTGTTAATGTATTCCGATTTCTGTTAGCCCAAAAATGTAATAGGTCAGCTAAAATAGCTAGTTGGGCAGCAACGTCAGGTCAGAAAATATTTCTAAATCAGCCTGCAATATATCATTCTGATCACCAGTATTCTTTTTTGGACAGTCGCTAGTCGTATCTAAATAAAAGCTGCAATGAGTGTCCCATTTTTTATCAGATTTTGGTAAGCACTCGTGAGAGTAAAACTTCAAGCCGTGCCACACGGTTGTAAACTTGCCTTACACAGATGTGACTTTGTTGGTTTAAAACTGTCTAGCCGGCTGTTGTAAACCAAATTTCAAACTACGCGGATCGCGGTAACCAAGGTCACCTCTGGTAGAACGCAAGCTTACAACCGTGTGGCACGGCTTGAAGCAAAATATTCAATTTTGTGCCGCTAATTTTAAGTCTAGCAAAAATATAATAGGTACTTTTAAACTTATCATGCTGCTGGGCACGGGTCGCCTCCAAAGAATGTGGAGGGAATTTAGCCCTACTATACCACGGTGGCAAGACGGGTTGGTTTGGTATAGGGTTTGTTCCGAATTTTTCTTTTCTTGTAATGCTCTCTATGATATATCCCTTATTACGACACCCACGGGTTGCGATATGGGGTAGTGACATTATGTATTTCTTAATCCATCTCTACACGGAAACTAAAATTGTAACATAACCTAACCTTAAAAAGAAACCGCATAACCGAAATTTTACACCAACCAAACTGCATGAAGATCAAAGACGTGTTTTTCTGCTGTTCAATTGTTTAATCTTGCTGTCCAAATAATTATTTTACTGCGTGACTTTTTATTTTGCAGATACATAATACAAGTTTCCTGCATAAGTTTAAATTACTGACCATTATCATGATTGTTTGCAGAAAAAGAATTGCAGCCTGATTTTTTTATTGCTAACAAAATCTTTGTATTCTAGCCAAATGATTTTTTATAGGCTGTTTTTTGTTACTGACCCAATTTTTAAATTGCTTACCAATTAATTACTTTCCATTAATAAGTACCTAAATACTTTTTAATTCACAAACACACGCTTACTGCTTACAAAAGCATCTCATCGACCGTTGGTCACTGCGGTGCATTCGCGACCATAGAATATTCGTTCATAGTTGCATTGCATATTACACGGATATGGATACTAAAGCAGATGCGCGTAGGTATGACTCGCGTCCCGACCGTTTGTATGAAGTTACAATACTTTGTGTAATTATATTTATACTGTGGCATAGTCAAACTACGAGACCAAACAATCAAATATTGTTATCTATGCACTGTAATGTGGCTCTGTGGCATACTGTTGTACAGACAGTGTACAGATAACATAGTTCTATCGCGTGACGTGAACACAGCAGCCCTTGGTTAGATGGGAACATAAAAAATAGCGACATCTAGCAGTTGGCATTTAAATCTAGTTTACAACATTCAATAAGAGATGGAGACACTAGTTCTGATAACAAGGAACGAAAGCAAATCCGCGGCAGAAACTATCATGTAACACATTCTGAACTCCTAACCGGTGCGATGTTATACGACATGACAGTGTAGATGGCGCTGGTACATAAATTATATCAATCAGCAATTATATTAAAAATCCATAGTTATTCTTGTCAGTAGTTAAATGCGTGCCACACGGTTATAAACTTGCCTTCCAACAGAGGTGACCTTGGTGGATTCCAACCGTCTAATAGCCGTGCCACACGGTTATAAACTTGCTTTCCACAGAGGTGACCCTGGTGGGAGAACCAAATTTCATACATACTACGCGGATGGCAACCAAGCTCCCACCAGGGTCACCTCTGTGGAAAGCAAGTTTACAACCGTGTGGCACGCACGCGGCTATTTTCACCAAAAAAGCCCGACCGCATCTAAATTATATTTGTTTGCTAAACATTGTTTGTTTTGCCATAAAACCGGATAGTACGGAACCATTTTTCAAAAACATTTTAAAATGAAAATAGATAATTAACTGTTTCTGTAGGTACATACCACAGCTGGGCCCAGGATCAAGGTTTCTCACAATTCCTTTAGTAATGCCATTAATGTCCATTTAGCTATAATAATTTAATTGAACGACAGATTTCCCTGATAAACAAAATTTAACACGATTTCACTAATAAAATGGCTCTAGGTACTTACATCATTTGAAAAAAAGTAAAAAATAAACATAGGTAATTTTAGATTAAACACTCGTATCTACATACCTACTTTTGAATAGTTTTGAACACCCTTCTACATCAACTTATTTATGTAGGTACGTAAACAAATATTTTAAAATTGGATGTGAATACATTTATTTACATTCTAAATTTGTAAAATAACGTTTAAGAAATTCCGAATGTTATCTTATCTTGACGTTTATTGAATGAATGAAATGTCACGTTCAATCAATTAAATGAATGATATTTTGAAATGTCAGTTATAATAAATTCTTAGATTTTTTAAACTTTATTTGCTTAATTGATTTACCGAATAATTTTAAGCAATTATTAAATTTATTATTATATTAATTATTAAATAATTTACTTAAATCAAGTACAATATTAAATAGGTAGGTATATCAAATAACATATGTAGGATTATTATTAAACTAAGCAGGGGGGAAGAAGTCCATGCATATTTAGGCTGTATTCTCACCTGCTGGTGGAAGATCCGTCGGGTGTGATCACTTTTTATAATCCTTTTATACGTAAGTGATCATAGCTTGGCAGAAAAGTCTAGAAACGGAACAATTTTTTTACTGACTGGCAACATCATGTATTGTGGTGTGTCAGTGTGTGTGGATGACTGACATTTTATTTTTTTATCCCCCGACTAAAAAGAAGGGGGTGTTATAAGTTTGAGGTGTCTGTGTCTGTAGAGCGCCTAAACGGGTGGGCCGATTTTGATGTGGCTTTTTTCTTAGAAACTTGACGTCGTTCACGACAAAGAAAAAAGCACGTCCTGTGATCGAGACGGTTCTTAGCTAAAAATGGAAGATTTGTTCAAGGATTTCAAAGTCATCAGCGCTTTTTATTAGCTGCTGAAAGAATGTTAGACGTATAATGGATATTTACTTTACTTTCAAACCAACATATATTATATATGCTGGTACCACTGAGCTACTCCGATAATGAAACTTGGAGGTACGAGACGGAACCCTTGATCGCCTGTTAATAAACCCATTAAGTTTTGGCTCATTAGATTCGTCTTAACTAGTTCTGTTCATGTCTCCTAATGACGAAGAGGCTCCTCGGAAGAGTTGATCGAGTGGTTGATGGAAGCTGGACTACCTACTAGTAAACCAATCGAGTTACGTACGTAAACAAAAAAGGTTTTTTTATGAAAAATGTAAGTGAACTAGTTCTAGGTTCCGCGACTAATTAAAAAAATTTTGTTATTTACTTTTTAATTAAATTTGGCGGGCACATTTTACCTCAAGGTCTCATGATTATCAGATAGATAGGCATGGGATCTTCGCAACGGAAACACTTAGGAGGTTTATTCTTGAACGTATTATATAGTTACCTTTACCTAAAAATTTTAATTTTATATGCACCATTTATCATAGGTACTATAGATAGTTAACGTCAGCCCAGAATAAACTCACTCGTAATCAAATTTTTTTAGCTACTCCTTCTTCTATATTACTGGTAATTCAGTGATATAACTAAACGAGTACGGTTTTCGGATTTTTCCCCTACTTGTTGCCAAATTTCATGATTGTAGGTGAACAGGAAGTAGGTACCCTATAGGTATCAAATTTTTGATCATCAAGATAATTTATTATGCGACAATGCAATAGAGCATAAACGGCCGTAGCTTTTAATTACGTTAACTTAGAAGTCTGTTTTCTGTTCCACCAAGAAATTGCAGACCCGAGTAGGTACCTGTTAATATTAATTTCAGCTTAGAAAAAAAGATACTTACCATAAAATATTTTTAACAGATAGACAGACAGACGTAAGTATACGTGTTATATGTATCTATGTTTTAATTAACTTTGAATTTTGTTTTTTTTGTAGTTATGGAATAAAAAAAATGTTATTAGAAGAAGTCACAACTGGAGAGCCTTTAGAAAAAACTTAATAACACGTAATAAAAATAGAAGAAGAGACATTATGAATAGAAATCTTATAATAATAAGCGCCCGAATCAGAGCAGACGAGAGTGTCAGTGATTTGATCTTGATAACATGGATAAATTTTTTGACTAATTAACACTGTCTAAGTGTTAATTAGTGAAAAAATTTTTAGAAGAAGATTTATTAGATTGACATAAAACGGAATATTCCGGTCTATCCCACCGATCTGTCCCCCGGTGGGACAGAACGGAAAAAAAAGTTCGGTCTGTCCCACCGTTGCTCATGGTGGGACAGATCAAACTTGACATAGAAAATGTTAAACTTGCATTCAGAAAATTTACATTAAAAGTATAACACAAATTTTTTTTCAACCAAACAATACTATTTCCTCAATTTCAGTTTAATTGGTAATAATCGTCCATGAGCGGCGGTAACCACTTACCACCAGGTGGGCCGCTTGCTCGTCTGCCACTAGAGGCAATAAAAAAAAAAAAAAAAAAATTGGAAATCACAGTTAAGTATCAAGATTAGTTGACTTTATGGGTTGTTGTTGTTGGTTGACGGGTTGCCATAGTGCCATACAAATGCAGTATACCTAGGCGCCCCATTATTTTCTACTCGTTTTTTCCAAGCTGTAATTAGCTGTAGGTACGTCAGCGTCGTGTCATGCATCGTCGTGTGAAAGCTGCCTTAAACTTAGATCTTGAAATACAAATGCAGTTTAGGCAATAAGTACCTATATATTACAAGATCTAAGTTTAAAGCACAGACTTAATTATGGAAGCTAAACGATCTTAAATTTTGTCGCGATAAACAATGGGCCCGCTCGGCCCACCAAATACGGGTCGCACAACTAACAACACTTGCAACCACAGTCGCAACTCGCATGCCGTCGTCAGTTTGACAACAAAATACTGACACACGAATGCTGCTTTCGAATACACAGCAATGATGACATCCGCAATCGAGCTCTCTTATATTATGTTGGTTCAAAATGTTCAAATATTTGTGTATACAGACACGAGTATGTGTACGGATTTGGCTTTGATTCAGCGCAGTATACAATAATATAATTCAGTGCGTTTTACACCGCGAGAGCGAACCTACGTCTGCTCCATTTGCTCTTGCGAGGTGCTAACTATTTTCGCGAGTTATTTTTCAATTAAATTGTCATTCGTGCAGTGTCTAATTTAACAAGGATTTATTTTGTTCCCGAACGGGTCCGATTTCTGAAGGTGTTTTGTGCCGTTTTTGGCGGCAAAATGGGATAATTTCAAAAACAAACAGTTGTAAAGGTACCTTATATTTTGACATTAAAAGAAATTTTAAACAAAATATTTACTTAATGAAATAGCTAATTAGGTTATTTCAGGTCTAAATAGGTATTGTCATTTTTTTTTTGTCATTGATGAATTTACAGGCAAAATTTTAAAAAAGAAAACCGATTTATATTTTTCCTATCGTTTAATATAATATATATTTTTTGATTATACTAACCTAATATTATTTTTACTGTTGATTTAACTATGTACCTATTGAATTTTCATAAATAGGTACGTTAGTAGGTATTTATTTATTGTATTTTATTTAAACGATAATATTGTATAAGAATAAGAATATATTTTATTTGTTAAACATAGGTAGTGGTGATGTAGATGTTGACATTTGTTTTTATTACAGCTCGCTATGTTTTACCATCAGACATACAAATATAAAATATTAATTTAAACATTGTTTTAATTTTTTTTTTAAATGACAATATTCATATAGTGTGATTATAAAATGATTATAAAAAAATATATATTACATGCTAAGAAAAAAATTGTGTTTAGGTATATCTATTTTTTTGTAAGTTCTAGAGTTTATGGTTTGTGACTATCAGAACTGAAAGAAATAAACACAAAGTCAAATGAAAAGTGGATTGAAGCATTAGTCATAGATTTCGTAAAGCTGTTTTGTTGTTGTTGTTGACATATTCTTTGTTTCTGCTTATCGAATTCATCGTTATACCTAACCTGTTATCGTTTATTAGCTGAGGATCACAGAACACTTATGCTGTAGATACAATGACACCTCTAATCTTATACCTAGAAACATACTTAGGTACAAACTAGACGGTTGTATAGCAATGTGTAAAGTGAAACAATCGCTACGTCTCACTGTTTATTATTTAGTTGGGACACCTTACTATAATTTAATTAAAACTCATTAACCTACGGTGTGGTGTTCTGCTGCGTCACGCTACCCAAATTGTAACTTACAGAAGAGTGCAACTATTTATTTATTTAAAAGAGTGCAGTGCCGTGAGTTTTTGGCCAGTTCTTCTAGCTCCACCCCGTCAGCCATGGCCGTCTATTTTTCGGATAACCTGTTACATTCTTAACTTGTGACTTTCATATGAGTTACTTTGTAACCTAGATGAATAAACGAGATATCATTTCATTTTAACATAACTTATTGTTAGATTCGAAGAATTTTCAGGCATACTGTAGGTACTTCAGGTGTCAAGATTAAGAAACGTAACTTACCTATATGACTTTACTTGTAGCTTTGTAGGTACATGCAATTAACGGACACAAATTTATTTTATTAATATAAATATTAACGGTATGATGAGGTTTGGGACTTTGGGTCTTCAAAAATAACCTTTTTTTTGGGTAATTTTGTTTTTATGCTATGTGAATATGCACAAAAGGATGTTAGGTAGGGTAAAGTCGCCTAATATCGGCCACTGCCTAATATCGGCCATTTACACTCTTTTTGAAATGATTATTAAAATCTGTACTTTATTAGCCTAATTTTCGTGCGAAATGATACCTTATTTCATTGAGCAAAAGACTATTAAATATGGCTGGTGTCAAACGTCGCTTGGACGCTCAGTGAGAAAATGTTTGTAGTCCTGTACGAAAATCCGAATTTCGAGACATTTCGTAGTCAGATTCACGGAATCAGCTATGGGTGAGAAGTAAGTTTTATACATATTTTTGTTATTTCAATATCTAATGAATATTTATATCGTTAATTTGATTAATTTACTAACGTGTGAGAAAGAAATAATATTGTTATTTTATTTAATTTATTAAATATAAGCCCGGCCGAGGTTAGGGATTAAAATGAACTAAAAAACGTTAAACCGGCCTGGTGGCCGGTACATTTTTAATCAAACCTTGCCTAAATTCGGCCTCTTCGTTACTCCAACATTCACCAGCTGTGATGGATAAAAGGTACAAGCTATTGCTCTGGCCATGGCGGTCAATTTATGAGAGATGTGTTTCTTACTCGTGCATCAGCCAGTATTTAGAAATTAACTAAATTTTCGGCAATAATTAAAATAGCTTCTTTAGAATTGCTATAATATATGGATTTATTATTACCAGAGGGCTTAAATTTCTCATTTATATATTCAATTAGTAAAAGAAAAAATCTGTTATTTAATAGCTAATAGTATTTGTTATTTAATTGTTATTTAATAGCTATTAACATATTTTGAAAAAAATCTGCTTGGTTCCCTCCTAAGTAACGATATGCCGATATAAGGCAACCAAACGGACGATTATTGGCATGAAAGGCCGATTTAAGGGGTTTTTGACAAATCCGCACAAAAAAAATTATAAAAAAATAACTGGGAATAAATTGAACAAATTAAGACGAAATAATGAATAATTAACTAACATATAGCATAAAAATACCCCAAGTATGTATCAAAGGCCAGGAATATCAAAGAAACATGCAGTTATATGCCGAAAAATGTTGACATGGCCGATATTTAGCGCTTTTACCCTACCATCCTTTTGTGCATTTACTAACAACAACTAAAAAATACAATTAATATTCTTGTGTAATTTTACCCTCAATTAGTTTGGTATTATTTGTTTTCCATTACCATGTTAACAAAATAACCCATGAATAAAAACTAACATCATTAATATTAAACTATCGTTAAAATGCTATGATTTTTTAAAGTTGAAAAATTTACTAAAAGGCTGGTATTCGGGGCATTCACCCTATTTAACTTAGGAAAGAAGCTGCATTTAAACTTGAGCTAGTAATTTATTATTTTATGCGCCAGATGCACCTTCAATAAAATAACCTGGATTAATTTATTTTTTTCAAAAGGCACCATCATCACGGATGTCGTTGCAAAGGAACATTGTTGCATCCTAATAAAATAATAATAAAAATTTACTTTATTTAAGTGACCAATATGTAATATGCTGTTCCTAGGTAAAAAGTATGTTTGTTGAAAAGAAACCTGAAACACATTGTAATTCTGAAAGTAGTTTGTTCAGAATCAGTACCTACAAAGTAGAATCGATTCCAATAGTTTTTATCTAGGTATGTTATATTTATTGTAAAAAGCTGGACACCGTTGTATGATGTATGAATATGTGTACGACATAAGTACTACTACTGATATTCGGCAATTTTCGGCATGAAAAATGCATAAAATTCTTTTCACTTCAGTAGCTCAAACATGTAATGTATGTTTTGCTGCCTGAAATCAGTGAGCAAAATCGCATTTTGTGTGAGACAAAGTAACTTTTTAATTTTTTTTTTCAGAAAGCCGCGAATATCTTATTCAAGCCTTGGGTTTAATCATACAATTCGAAACATTCACACTCTATCTCTTTCCCGCCATTAGAAAGAGAGAGAGAGAGAGAGACAAAGACCAGCCCTTTCGAAGTTCCGATTTTGAATTCGACCTCAAAGACAAACACGTTCGGAATTTCGTACTAACTAAAGAAATTTTGCAAAAAGATAATTAATTATGTCTTTAATGTAATTTGATTTTTTAACTTATTGTTGTATTTCAACGAAAATAAGTATTTACTGCAAATAAAACTGATAAATATTTATTTATATTTTTTTTTTATTTCTGACCTGTAAATATTTATTTCTAGTAAATGTTACGTGCTGCTGAAGTAAAAAGTTTTGAGTGTTTTACACGAGAGCAAAGATTTTTGCATCTCGTGCCTTTGAATCCCTCGCCACACTCAGGATTCAAAATCAGCATTCGCAGCAAAAAACGACTTTGCTCTCTTATTGCACAAATAACTATTTTTAATTTAAATTTTATATTCTGATTCTGCAAGACGTTTGGGGTGTTTCAGCTTTAGTATAACTCATTTGTATGCACGTTTTTTAACATACCTAAAATATCATTGATTACAGAGAATAACGTTGTTTGTATAAAAAAAGGCATTTTCCTCATATCGTAACATGACACTAACAACAATATTTCGTTCGCTCCCAAAATGACTTCTTAATGATTGACGAGCCATTGTCGAGATGATTGCTCAATAAATCCACCCTATATAGTGGTCCCCGTTTCATGCTGATTGAACATCGCACTGTACTTACCTTGGATCGTTGCAAAATCAGTTTGTCATTGAACTCTTCAATCTTTACTATCGAGCAATAAAATTCTGGCTTTTTGATATATTGATAGGCAGGCATTTATTATGCGTCGATCTTGACATTTCAAAAAGATTATACCAGAAAACCAACGTCTCGTGAGGTAAGTGAGTGAGCTAAATCTCGTAACTATATAATTATGTAGAATATTTTAAATTAATTAAAGATTAGGCAAAGTGTGAATATTTTGACCACTTATGCATAGATGTGCCCTGTTTCTAAAAATCAGTCTGTTGTTTTGTTAGTGTTTAATCTTCTCAATCTTCTGAAGGATGCCTAATATGCCTATCTAGCTGCAGACAGACTTCTCAGTTGTATCTCTCTCTGTCTCATAAAAATAGATATCTGTCCTTGTTATTGTTTAATTCATTTAATTAATTGCGGTTCAATGTAATGATGTTATTACTCATTATATAAAATGTTGCGAAAAAACTATTGCACGAGCGTTCAAAATAAGCCGTTTTATAATGAAAACATGACTAGTTATCTCTTTGGTGTTGTGATTGAAGTATTGGACTGGGAACGTCGCAATTTAGTGTCATATTTCGTGGTTTTCAATTTTAAATATGTTTGCTATACTTTTTTAGAATTACCTACGTGAAAATGTATTAAACAGTAGGTAAGTAAGTATCCGTAATGGGTACGTACCTATTTGAATGTCTAAAATTAAAAAACATAACAAAATATAAATCAAACGACCATAACGGTATTAACATTTGAGTGATTTTAAACGTAGGTTATTTTATGTTATGTTTTTTAATTTTAGACATTCAAATACCTACGTACCTACCCATCCGTAATGCATACAGTTATTAAAATAACGCCCTGTAAGTTTCCAATGTGTTATTTGCATATACCTAAATAGAACCGTAAACGCAATGATTTCTTACCTTTTACAAACTTTTCACCTAATTATAAATGTTGTTTATAAAATTAGCCTAGGTACACCTGGCTTTGTACGTTGTTCATATCATCTAGATTCTATAATTATCTGATTTAAAAGTGTTAAATTATCAAAGCAAAGGGTGATACTTTTTGGAATATTTTTTATGTCTGTACTAAAATTAGGGTAAGTACAATTGAATTCCGTCCCTCAACACAACAAGTCCATTGTCAAATCTACCACGCGCAGTCAACCGTCAGACCCTTTCTACCTGAGAGACCAAATTCGAAATATGAAAACCGTTAACGGTTCTTATAATAAAAACATTCGGGGAAAGCCTTTTATATTATTACTTGTCTATAGCACCCAATAATGGAGTTAATATTTGAGGAAAGGAGTTGTTTTGTAAACAACATGCACCTAAAACAAATAATAACCTAGCATCGATAGTTTCAGGTGGCTATTGTTGTTACGTAATGGGCAAGGTTATTTTTATAATAAAACATTTGTTTTTTTTTTATACTGCACTCATAGAATTTATAAACTAAACTTGTTAATATGGTAATTACCTATGATTTTGCGAAATCACGGTTAATAAGACAATAAATAATAGATTTAAATATTTATTCACGTAAAAAGTTCAAATAAATCAACAAAATCATAAATTAGAATACTAATAAAATACATAATAATATAATTGTCTGAACTAGGTAACCTGTGCTTCAGGCGAGACATTCTTACATTATAAATTAGCATGTATTGTATTAAGTGAATAATAAAAAAATTGTTATTTTTTTGACACTTTTTAATTTTCACCATTGTCTTTGCAAAACTCTTAGGAAGGAATTCGAATTATTAAATCATCCTAGACAACGACAGAATAACGAACGCCGCTGTTTAGTCAAGTTAGGCTCTTAATTAAATAGCTGATTTATCTAGTTGGCTGCGACAAATAATATCATAATATATAATAAAAAAAATATCTATAATATAAATTTATGAATAAATGGGGCAAATTTTTTGATACTGACAATTTTTGATCAAGACAGAAATAAACTAGTATTTTTGCTCGGCCCTCCGTCATTGAGCTCTGGAAATTGCTATGCTGGCATTAGTTAATTGTTTATCAAGTTACCAGAACAGCAGTATAGATTTTTTATATCAAGAATCAAGATCACTACCTCGCCAAACAAGTATACGGACCGCCTACGCGCCTGCATTACCAAGAGATTACCAATTCATATCCCTCCTCCAATGAGTTCTCAATTCTACTAGAGTACTTACCAACCAGGGACACAACAGATTCCCCGTGGTACCACTGGGGGTGTCATGGGGAATAGGTGATTCCCCATGACACCACTGGTGGTATCATTTGGTGGTGTCACGGGGAAAGAAGGCCCACAACACAGTCTTCTTTAAGGCGGAGATATTTCGCCAAATCGCGACCTAACGGTTACAAAGTTCATTTACTTATTTTTTATTTATTTATTTTGAAAAACATATAACAAAAACACACTTTTTAATTTTTTTTCTGCCTGTCTGTCTATCCGTCTGTCTGTCTGTCTGTTTGTTTGTTGGAGGTAAACTCATCTGACGAATAGCTAATGTCACAAGGACTGACAAGGAGTAACTTCGGCTATTTTGATTTTGGTAAAAATATCAGGGTTCCGTGAAAAAATCAAAAACTATGAAATTATTATTTCCCAATATACAGCTCACGCTAGTTTGGGATTCAGAAGAAGTTTGTAGGCAAACTATTTATGTCAACCTTTCTATGCAATAAAGATTTATTATTATTATTGTCCACGCGCACAAATCGCGGACACAGGCAGTAGATATCTTAGTATGGAATATAAAAAGACTATATTTGTCATAATAGCGAGTCGAACATTATTCTTGCACGTATTAAGTATGCACTTGTCCATATTTGCTGACCTATGCAAGTACCAGCTACGTGACAGTGTCGTTTAATTTAATAATTCGGACATATGCGTCTGTAACTGGGTCAGTGTCGATTGTACAATATTTAATATGGTTTTGTTGACATTTTTGTTTGCTTATTTCTTAGAATGTTATTTGAGGGTCCTCTTAAAAGTGTCTAGCTTTTAGTGACATTTCCATGGGCCTTCTACTCCTTCTGCTGTCTATTAGTTTAGTACCTATGATAAAAAAGCAAATCTTGTTTTGCGATTTCCCAAAAATTGCTTTTTTTTTTAAAACCAGTAAGTTTGGTTCCTATTCCATATTAGCGACACAATACATGCGGCGCGCGGAGACGGCCGTAAATTAGTTTAAATACCTAATATATATACCTACAACGGGTAAATATTATGCAAACGGAGCAATGTCATCGCCTTATTCACTAGATATTATATATTATACCAGTTAATTTGTGACCATGGCTGGTGTAACCTTCTAGAATACAATCTACTTGAAATCGCGACATTCTATTAGTCGATTTTGATACAGTAGACAAATGTTTGAAAATGACAGCGAACATCGACGGTCACATTTAAATTTTCAAACATTTGAAATTGAAATCGACTTCAGTTGAATGATAAGATGCGTGTGGGGGCCTCTTTGAAGCGTCAAAAACCAATATTGCAATATTGCATTATAACTCGTTGTATGTTAGGTAGGTACCTACTTTATAACATCAGCCCATTGAGTAATATCGTATCTCTAATGCGAATAGGCGTTAAGTGAAACCGAATCCATTCAGCAATTTCTCTCTTGCTTTAATATAAATAAGATTGTTAATTGTATAATTGAATTGTTAGTTTTCTATCTAGGATGCTTTAAGTAGCAGTAATATTACCACATTACGTTACTCGGTTACGATTTTCATAAAGACTTGGTAATTATTAATAACGGTACGTGACTATAGTGACGTGACTAAACAGAATACATTTTGTCAATAAATTGAAAGAAAGAAAGAAAAACTTTTTATTTGCTTACATACATACCTAACTTAACGTTAATACATTTACTAAAACTTAAAGCAAATAAAGGTACCTGCATCAGCTTTAATGTTGTGGTCTAGACCACAACGCTGGTATTCTTGCAGGTCCTTAATAAATAAATAATTTTCTTAATAAATTATTCTTTCTTAAATAATTGTTATTTAAGAAAGAAAGAAGAACGAAAACCTATTTATTTTCAGACTAATTTATAGAGTAGGTATATTGCGCTAACTCTTAGATTGTAAAAATAACAATCAAAGTCCAAAAAACAACTTATTTTATAACATTAATTTATTACCTTCATTTTATATCAACTATCTGCCTTTCTCCTACTTAAGTCATCTGTGATTAATACAAGGTCAACCGGAAAAGAATTAAGTATTTATCTACCAAACCAGCGGCCCACACAAGACACCTATTTTCCAGATTTCATCGATATACCTACATCGAGTAGTTTCGAGTAAAATGCCTGTGATACACGGACGGATGGACGGACGCACGGACGGACGGACATGACGATATTATAAGGGTATATTATAAAAACAAATGAAATTATGTTGTAAATGAAGGTAAATTTTCTGTCTCAACTAATCGAAAGAAAATGTAACAATTTTGGTCACCCAGCCTATCATTGAACAACGGACATAAAGAAAAAATTCAGATTATGTTTGCTATGATTGATTTATGTTTTTTTTCGGAGTTTGGGTTGTTTTTCTGTTGTTTTTTTTTTCAGTTGTTTAGATCCCGTAACAAACAAGTATTAGCTTACTTTGAGATGTAGATGGCGTTGTGTAAAAAAATGTCCCAAATATTTATGGTCAGTCAACAGTAAAAAGGCTATAGGTATCTGGTCTTTAAAGCTCTTTAGGAGAGGGGTAATTAGCAAGTTGTAGAGCAGCTGTGGGCTAAGGCGTATCTTAATATCTATCGATTGTATTCACCTTTTACTATCTCCGTAATGATAAAATAGTCGTAGATATCTGTTATTTTTTTTAATTTATTTTCTCCGAAAAATACTTGATGTATCAAACGCGAATCGAAGTTTTATAGAAACCTTAATATCGATAACCAGAACTATCGATAAACTTTCTCCTGAGTTTATCGACAACACCACAACACTACGGCGCAGTTACAAAGACCGACGACCGATATTATGAAAGTGCAATAAAGTGCATCTACTTGTAGAGATATTGGTAAATGGATACGAATGCTTTGTTTATTATAGTTTTTTTTTGTTGATAAACAACTTCTGTTATTTAATTGTAACTTCTAATTTGACTCTTACTTACATATATATACATAATTACCACCAGCAGATGTTTTATGAACATACAATGTATGGTTACGGCTGATAGCTTCTATTCGGCCTCTCACCTAATTTCCGTCACAGCGAGCGATATTGTGCTTCCTCCTGCAACCATCTAGGTCTTTTAAATAAACATTGGAGGAGACCCGTGCCCAGCAGTGGGACGTTTATGGGTTGAAATTATACTAATAAATATAAAAAATGGATGGATCTTTGTCTAAACTGTTTGTACCTACTTAATTATATATGACTAAATCACACCAGAAGCGGAACGGCTAAAAACTCTATATGAAGTCGGGAAATCGGGATGATTATTATTAGGTTCAAAATGCGACAAGACATTCTTAGCAGTCACTGTAATTTTATGACACTACCTCCCACACAGGGCTATAAATACGGAACTAAATGCAGGTAAAACATTTAAGTAGAGGATAACCACGCCATGTTAGAAGGTTAGAAAATTAGATGAGACATGAATAATTAATTAATAATACCTACATGACAGGGGCCGGTGACCTCTTTATAATCACAAGTTTATATGGCTTGGTTCATCTAACACAGGCTTGTTCCTATAGTGTCCTAGAGAAGGGCTTGTCCTTGTAATCGCCGGAATCCAGTTCTACTCGTTGTAAATTTTGTTCTAAGTCAATAAAAACTGTTGTTTAGTAATAGTTATATTATTAATTAATAATTTTATCTTTTCTTGAATAAATTTAATCATGGGTATCGTACTTCTATATCTACTTCACTTCCTGACGAGATATTCAGAGATGTATCATAAGAATTCTCATAAAAACCGTCCAAGTGCGAGTCAGACTCGCGCATGGTTGCTTCCGCACGATTATGATAATTTTTAGGGTTCCGTAGCCAAAATGGCGAAGCGGAACCCTTGTATTTTATATTTTATTATTATACTAATATTAAAATAAATCAATATCTACAAAAAACTTCGCGATACCATTACGCCTATGAGTCAGTCACGGGAAACAAATTCCACGCAGCTGGCGAAGTCGCTGGCAACAGTTAAGTTATACTTAGGTTTTAGGTATTCTGTCTGTACCTATCCAATGCTATATCCAATGCTTTCGAACTCATATTTTGTAATTACTCAATGTAATGAAATGAATGAAACTTGTTTACTCATAATATAAGACCAAGGCCAGCATTAGCTGCGTTGGTTGTTATACTTGTTATTGATCTACTACCTACCTAATCGTCAAAATACATGGAAAACACGTGATAGTCATGACATGACTAATGTACCTACCTATAACTGGTCGAATAAATTTTACTTATTCTATTATTGACTAGCTGTTTGATGGGGCTTCGCTCCCGTGGATCTTTGCTACATCATCATATCAGCGCAATGACGTCCACTGCTGAGCATAGGCCTAACCTAATTTCCGCCACAGCGTCAAAGCGAGTGATTTTGTGCCGCCCGCATCCAACGGCCACCCGCAACCTTACTAGGTCGTCGATCAATCGGGCGCGGCCGCCCCACACTGCGCTTACCAATACGTGGCCGCCACTCGAGAACTTTGTCTCTCGGCCATCAGTTCTGCAAGGTATGTGGCCTACCCACTGCCACTTCAGTGATGCGATTCGGTGAGCTATGTACTTATGTCGGCAGCTTTAGTTCTCATGCGGATCTCCTTATTTTGATGATGTTGTGATTTGTGATGATCATCTTTTTACCACAGCCATAATTTCATCTGGACACACATAGACATAACATTGTTATGTCTCTGCTGGTGTATAGTGTCCAGAGCTCATTGGGGAGAGAAAGCGCTCGTGATGCCCCTGGTGTTACATGCGTCCACGGAACAGAAAAAACAACTTGTTTTTTCTGTTCCGTGCATGCGTCAGACGCATCAATCAGGCCATGCGTAAGCCCGTGTGTCACCAAGTACCAACATCGTGGAAAAATTTTGAAAACTATTGACGTCCTCCAATTAATTTACTAGACAAAGAGTTGTCCAATTTTATTATTGTCATTAATGTGTGAAATTTGTTGATTTTTATTTAGCGATATTAGTAACAACGGAATTAGTAAAATACTGTGGAGACAGACTAGACAGTGTACACTTATTACAATCGCTGCTGTTAGTTTGCGTAGCTTCGAACAATAAGGACTATTTCATTATAAATTTCATATGAAATACATTCGGTGTTTGATATGAAATTACACTAACCTATTTTTAATTCGTACTAGGTATTTACAATTTTATTTCTACACGAAAATATTTACAAATGAATTGTTTACCAGAAACGTAGAAATGTGTCATAGCCTCAAATGTGATAGGCTTGTTGTTGATGGAATTTCACTGGAATAGGTATTAGGAATTTGTATAAGTAGATAGAACAAATATTTTTTTTGTTTTTATTAAAAAGTCGCGCATCTAAGCGTAATCTTATCTAAGTACTGTTGTTCCAAAATTTCTAATCTGTAAAAGGTTTACTGAGATAACAGATCAAATATATATTTCAATTAATAGGTAAATCTGAGTTCTAAGTATAGAAACACAAAATTATAAACTAATTATTTCGGGTCGAAATTAAAGTAGAATAAACAATAAACATTATATTTTTTTTAATGTTTTTAATAAGAAGTTACAGCGTGCACTGATACCTATCTACATAGAAGAAATAGTAGAAGTAGCGCGAGGCCTCGCTCCCGTCATTCTTTATTTGGCCACTGCTCAGCTCCTACTGGCCGTACCGTGATGTTAACGATAAATTGGCTGTCTATCCAACACTAAAATAATTTTTCAAATAGCACCAGAAGTTCCTGAAATCCTAGCGTTCAATCTAACAGCTTTTTATTATTAATATACCTAGGTACAAACAAAGTATAGATATTTTAAAATTTTAGTGATTTGTTTACAAACATTCTATCGACATATTTTAATTTTAATGTCTATGTCGCCGTTGACCACAGTGCCATATGCGATGAGTAGATGACGCATATCGACAATCAATCAGAATTCATCGCACGCGCCGCTACTCACAAGAGCAATGTCATTGACAAATCTTCCGCACAAAGCGACGTGATGTGTATTCGAATACATTGACCATAATCATTTGCAGGAAATGGGATTTAAAGCATGTGCCGCATGGTTGTAATCTTTCGTTTCAACCGAGGTGACCTTGGTGGGAGTTGGATGTCGTCCGCGCTGTTTGTATGAAATTTGGATTACATCAGTCGGCTAGATGGATGGCATCTCATGACTACATACAAGATCATCTCTGTTGGAACGCAAGATTACAACCATGTGGCACTCGCTTAATATAGGTCGTTCTATTTGTTAATAAGAGAATATTTACATGAAGGCACTAAGAATGAAGGCATATATTATTATGCATGAATTATGGAACTAAACTTTTTGTAAATTAAACTCATGCTAATTTAACAGCTCGCTTTATAAAATGTATGTAGGAAATAGCATTACCTATATACTTACTTAAAACTTTTTCCATTTCATCACATGAATCACTATCTATTGGTGAACTTAATACATGTAGGTAAGGATTATCCATCATCTCATCACTAGCCTTGGACGTCCACTACTATTAGCCATAGGCTTCCCCAAGAGTTTTCCAAGAGTTTTCTGACTTCTCTCTTTTGATAATAGGTATTATTATTGTTCTGTAATTATATTTAAATTTCTATACTTTCAGATGGCCATGTACGTGTTGCTATGCTTGTTGCTATGCGCGCTGGGTGCGCACGCGCTGCGGGTCGGCGCAGGCATCTATGACGTCACAGGCCCGCCAGCTGAAATCGGATTTGTAAGTACTTACACATCCTTTATCAGTGCTATTTATAACCTGAAGCGTTTGCTGGCATATACTTATGTAACAGAGAGTTTACCAACGTATATGTATGAAATTGTTGAAGCTCTTCGAGAACATTCCAATGATTTTTTTTTTAGTACTTAGATCAATAAGTTACATACAATTTTGCTTCTTGAATAGTAAGTATAGTAACTAAATAGATCCGATTATTATTAAAAATAAAAACATAATACCTACTTATATTATGATAATATATGAAACAACGCCGGGATAATAACACTCTTATATCAAAGCGAAGACAAAGCTATCTGTAAAGGACACAAGGTACACATTTTAGAAAAAGCACCACTGAGAAAAAAAAACTCGGAATCTGGTCTATTGGTAGCAAAAACAAGATCCCATAGAACCTACTGTCTAAATTCGGGTCGAATTGTATGTAGAATAAACAATAACAAAATTTGAGTTAGTCGTCGTTTCGACCCATTTTACATTGTTCACTGGTAGGACTTTACAAAAGATACTGCCCGATCACACCGTTGGGCGAACAGCGTGGTATGAAATGATCATCATTTCAAGTCATAAACGTCCCACTGCTGGCACGAGTCTCCTCTAAAGAATGTGGAGGGAATTTAGCCTACTACCTATACCACGCTGGCCAGACGGGCTGGTAGAGGGTTTGTTTCAAATTTTCCTTTTCTCGCAGTGCTCTTGTCTGCATAAGGTTAAGGTAAGGTATGAATTGATGAAAGACCCAAATTCAGTACCTATAATAATGATATTGTCAAAGAGCTCTATGTATGTATGATTCCTATTTGTTCTATAGAACATGACGTCATAGAACAAAAATGACACATTTTCTTCTCTATTTATGTCTTAATCTATCCGTGACGTCATGTTCCATAGAACATTTGGGTACTACCCAATGAAGTACCTAACAATCAATTAATTTGACATTACATCACAAAGCAATTAGTGTCACGATTAATTCAATATTCAATTCGTCACCACAATAATACCATATCATTTAAATTTATTGAATTCAACTGTCTGATTATGCAAAATTATTTAATTTCAATAATTTATATACCTAAGCTTCAAACCTTCAACTTCAATTGTTTTTATTATGTTTAATTTACATAATTTTGAATGATATATTTTGTTTGATGATTTTAAATCTCTTCCACATACCTACCCTATGTTCTTGCAGGTTTCCAGTCAAATTATAATAAGATGTAAGATCTTAAAGATATTCAAACTTTTTGCTGGTTAGGTACAAATCGGTACAATCCATAATGTTGTATCCATAATTGCTTGTAACGGTATTGAGGAGCAATCAAAATTATGGTTGCAAATATAATTTATTTATGCGGGTCAGTGAATGGGCGTCACAAGGTTGCGCGATCAGCTGCTAATGATTCATCTTTCGTATTCACATGTTCGTATTCAAAGCTATTTAAACTATTACTTCATCATTAAGTATTATGTATTATTCGATAGTTTATGATCATCATAATTATTCAGTAAATCGATTTGTTTTTCTGATAAAATCATAATATTTGTATGTTATTATTAGGTAATTTGATTTCAAACAATACGTAAATATTCAGTTTATTATATTTGATGATATACCTAATTTGATTAGGATACGAGAAATACGATAATATTTTTAAGTTTTTGTACAACACCGAGACTTCTACTCACGGTCCTCTTATCTAAAAATATAACCCTCCTTTTCCATAGTCGGCTAAAAATTTAGACACGCAGTAGTACTTAGCGTGTGTCAAGTGGAGTTCAAGGAGAAGGATCATGTTGACTGCCAAAAATCTTGACATATTTTTTCTTTATCATATTAATATACTTCTAAAATTTTAATAAAAAAACTAAATACTACGGTACCTGCCTACTCGCGCCACAAAACAAAGAAAGAGGTTTTATGTGTTCTATTACTCGCACCTTTTGAACTGTTATGTTAATGCAACGAGAGGGTATACTAGGTATAATAATTATAGTCTGCTATCTTAGCGATACTGGGTTCGGACCCGAGTCGACTAAAAACTGTATTGGCTTTTTTTGTCATGAAATTCAGTCAAAATCAGTACCTACTAATTTTCACACCGGAATTTGCTTAGAAAACAAACAAATAATTTTACTTAGCTATCATTGTAACTACACTGTGTAAGAGTCACAGCAGGTCATAAAATGCAACCTGTTTGCCTTGACCCCGGCTGTACGGACGAATGCCTGTGCCCACTGCCCAACGGTGCGTTAAAAAAAGTTCCAGACTTTTCTTTGTGGACTGCATACAATGCAAGTGCATTATAAACTGGCATTTGTGCGGTATTTTTAGTAGGTTAAATGGACTTCAAATAATTATTTCATTGTATGATGTTGTTCTTTAAATCCAATCAGTCTGTAACAACAAGTTCGGTATTATTTTTTTGTTTGCTAAGTTCCTATATAATTTGGTAAAAATCAGATTTGCCTACTTAGTGAGTTTCCATTAGATAATAATAACTAATTATTTAGTTTTCTATTTTATTCTGATTTTTCCATTATACCAATTTCTAAAAATAATATCCTTTTTGTCGCTGTGGCGTTTTAAAAATAGACTTTTATAACCCAAAGTGAGTCATTCATAAAAAATATCTGTGAGTGGGAAAAATAGATAACAATTACATAAGAAAAGAAAGCTGACATAATATTAGTTATAAGATAATAATTAATATGCAGATTTCTAAAAAAATAACTCCTTTTAAATCTCTTTTAAATTAAAAAAAAAAAGAGAGGTCACTTCTTTGAAGTCGCCTTCACTTTACACGCAACAAGCTACAATCACCAGCTTCTTTTTACGTCCACACAACATGTTTTCAACGCAGTTTATATCACAACTATGAAATACAAGTAGCTGCTTCGATTTGAACCTTTTCCAAGCCAGTTTATTAAATAAAAATGCGATTGACATTTATTCAATAAAATATTTACACATAACTTGAAAATGAAGTATTTATTTATAATTATAACATTATTAACTATTTACTTACATATCTACAACTTCTATTTACAACACTATAAATAAATATACATATAAATTATATACATGTAACCTATTTAACAAAAAAAGAACCAGATACTCTATTTACAGGAAATTCGTATAAATAGAATATAAACTGAAGAAACGTACCAAAAAGGTTAGCCATATTACCGCGTTGGATTGCAAGGCTAATGCGTTGCCCCAGGTAGAGGCCAGCCTTTGGGTCATGTGATACCTCAGAAACACGCTTACAAATTTGACGATAAAATTTTTGAGCGTTTGGTCCCCAAGGTCCAAGAGTTTCAACCCCAAAAGGCTCAAAGAATGTAAGTCTCACCAAGACTTTCATATTTACGCCGCTTGGGGCACTCTGCAGAATCAAATTACCTAAATAAAATAAAATAATTGACTGTCACCGTGGCGCAGTGGTTAAGGTGGTCGCCTCGCCACTACATCGCCGTGCTGGGTGACGTGGGTTCGATTCCCACACGAGACAAATATTTGTGTGATTCATAGATATTTGTTTCTAGTCTGGGTGTACTTTGTGTCCGTTAGTTTCATGCTTGTAAAGCTCCCCGCGACACAGGGCTTGTTCCCTAGTGCGGGCGTTGTCTTTAAAAAAAAAAAAAACGAACATTAAAGAAAGTATTAATAAAAATCTAAAATTAGAATGAATAAGGAAAATATACCACTAAACTGAAGTTTTATGCTTTAGTGAATTCGCATTAGATATCTTCGTTTTTCAAATCAAAATGAATGTTCCTGAGATCACAAAATAAACAATCAAATAAACAAACAAACTCTTTATTTTTATATCGCTATGTACTCGTACCATCATCATCATCATTACAACACATAAATGAATGTCCCACTGCTGGGCACGAGTCTCCTCCAAACGTTTTAGAGGGAATTTAGCCTACTATTATACCACACTGGCCAGATGGGTTAGTACAGAGCTTTTCCTTCTCTAACAGTACTCTTGTTGCTTTAGTTAGTCCCTTAGTCGCATTGTACGACATCCAACGGGTTGAAGAACCGGTATCCGTGTTCAAATCGCATTTGAAATGGGGTAGTGACATTATGTATTCTTAATCCGTCACTACTTACACGACAGTCCGTCATTACTCATTACGCTAAGTATATTTTTGTCCTAATCAATAAGTAAAGAAGGAGTGACGTCATCAATATCGACTTATTAATTAATTTCGCCTTCAGCTGCTGCGGATCGACTTTCCTTGAATCACTATAACTCACCTTGGTCGGCCAGTCTTACAACTTGTTTTAGTACTGTTATACTGTTAATTGTTACTAATTTCCTTTGTGAACAGGTTCAATTAGTTGAATGAGTAACATAAGAAGAGGCCATTATAGTGGTGTTCATCCCAAGAGGCATATGGATGGAAAAGAATATCAGAGTGTTATCCAAAAACTGGACAATTGCGAGATAAACTTGCTTTGAGAGTGTTATATTGAGTATAATATATTATGATACGTAATATTGAGAAATTTCCTGTTACTTTAAATACTGATATTCAAAAAAGTTTAGTTCAGCTCTCGAATTGCAATATTCGCCGCATCTCCCCTTCCTTCACCTCGCCTTTCACTGTTCTCGCCTCTCGGACACAGGATTCGGAGCTTGTGTCACATGTAGACTAACGAGGCATTCATACATGTCAGCCTACTTTCGTCAGGAGGTCATTGGCGCACAGCTACCAACATACGACAATAAGGCGCCGACCCCACTGCGCGCGGTCTAGCGGTCAGAGTTCCGAGTTCTGCGTTCCGCGTTCACTGAAATCTATGTAGCCCAGAATCCGACAAACCAAAAGCAAGCAAACGCCAGCAGTTGCAGTGTACGCGGAATGCAGAGCTCGGAACTCCGACCGCTAGACCGCGCGCAATGGGGTCGGCGCCTATGTTGTTATTTTGTTAGACAATTAGCATAAGTTACCTACTTTCTTATTCTACGTCAACAATTGTAAATAATAGAATGTAGGTGACATTCCTTTATTCCTTTTTTCATACAGTATTCTGCCATTGTTATTGACATGTCACATGAGTCATAATGACACATAACATCAACATGAGAACACATTCCATATACCTACCTACTTATTAAATGTCTAAGGAATTTAAGGATCTTGGTCTAACATAAATAGGTATAGGTATATTTTTTTTATTATACTTTATACAGATACCGATAAAAAAATTGAGTTTAACCGCTGCTGTCAAGTTTGTGTGCAGCAGGCACATGTAGATTAACGAGGCATTCATACATATCGATGATATCGATGCTTATAGAGCACGTACCTATATTTGTGCGACTCTTAAATAGTTATTGTTCTAAGTGAGGTGTATTAATCGACCAAAATAGTTAGGCTCATGACAGCTAGATATTTTTATTTTTATAAAACTAACTAAACCGAAAATTTAAGAGCGTTATCGATCACTGTCGAGAGCGAGACAGCGAGTACAAGACTGCAGTGATGCAGTCATGTCACTAGGGGAAGCGATAGGGTAGAAGCCAAGGTGCAGTGGTAGGCACCGTAACCGCATTTTTGTCATGCCCCTAATTGTTTTGGTCGAGTTGTAAGTTGTATGTAACTTGTAGTTGTTAATTGTATGTAGGTATGTTTATGTTTGTAAAGTCCCCGGCGCGGCGACCGACACATTGGGCTTGTTCCATAATGAGGCGGTGATAGAGAAGAGAGAATATTGCACAGTGCAGTGAGTGTAAAACCCACCTAAGGTTAGCTCTGTGGTTAGCTGTTTAGCAATTGCCGTCTTTTGGTTATTTATCTAAGGTTCAAAATTGTCTAAGACAACTTCGTATAACTATGCCGCCGCCCTAAACTATCGACGAAATATAAATAGTCCTTGGCTATTTTTTCAAACATTTGACAGCCAACGACCTCAAAATCGATTAAATGTCGAATGTTGAGACACAAGAGTTGAGTTGAGATACCGAAAAGGTCAATCGATTCCTTTAGAATTTTCAATAGTAGTGACATCTATTGCTCGATGTGTTGCAACTCATCGCCATTATACCTTGTACACAAGTTGAGTCGCCAATGATTAGATAGATGTCGTTGCAACATCATTGAGCTACCTAATATTATTATGTTTTCTAGAATTAATAGTAGAAATTGTACACAAAGCGTACCGTAGAAACTAATCGATACTCGTCTAGGCGGAACTATTTGCAATAACAATTTAATTGTTTATAACGATACATTTCCTCTAAACCTTTTAAGTGCATACTTAACTAAGTCAATGTAAAGTTATAAATGCTTACGGAAATTAATTGTGAGCGGCTAAATAATAATTGTTAGATCAGGGCCCTGATTCTGAACTATCTGTACGTTAACACATTTTTTACCATATAATTAATATATAATTAATATAATATAGTAGGTATATGTAAGTATACTAAAAGTCGCGCGGGCAGGCCTCGCCCCCGTCGTTCTTTATTTTACCACTGCTGAGCTCCTATTGGCTATAGCGTCGTGTTATATGTTACTAAGTGTTATTGTAGCTTTCTAACGGCAAGAATTTTTGTAATCGGTTCAGTAGTTTCGGAGTTTACTTCAAACAAACAGACAGACACAACAATTTTACAAAGTGTTTTGTATGTTAAACTTACATACCCACTTTCATATTTTAAAAATTTTGATATTACAAACAATTTTATTTATTTGTATAGATATAATATAGTCAATGTCCTTACATATACATCTGTAAAATAAATAAAATTTTCCTTCATCGTTAGCAGATGGTAAGTCACTTAAGAATGTGAGCTACCATCTGCTAGCTAACGATGAAGGAAAACAACAAACCCACATACCCTAGAAGTAAATCGCAGGATAGGTATGTCTGATTCGCCAACCCGCATTAGCCCAGCGTGTGTATTATGGCCTAAACCTTCTCAGCTCTCTAGATATAAGAGAGGAAATAGGAGGTAATTCTAAAAATTGTTGCAAACATATTTTTAAAATATAGCTCCGATTATATAACAACAATTGACCACGAAATATGACACTAGATTGCGACATTAACACTATGACTGTTAATCAATTAATATTTCAATATTCCAGATGGGCTACGCACAGTTGGAGCAGTCAGGTCGCGGGATCCACTTGCGTCAGTTCTCGAGAGCGTTTGTGTTCGAAGATGGCAGAGATAAAGATAAGCAGAGGCTTGTGTTCGTCTCTGTAGATGCTGCTATGATGGGACATGGCGTGAGGAAGGAGGTAAAAAATCTGTATAGGTATATAATTAAATCTGTATACATATACGAGTATTCCGTTCTGAACTACTTACTATCAAGGGGTGAAAATATGACAGAGTTGAAATTTCATTTTGGATGCTGATTTTTGTCTCTCGTTACATGATTATTACATAACGTTACATAATTTATCGAGAATTGCAATATTGCTTACACATTAAAAAAAAAAACTGTAGGTACTTTTAAACTATAATATTTGTATGTCAAATCAAATCAAATCAAATCATTTATTCATTTGTAAACATAGGTAATACAAGGTGTTATTTTACATTATTATGGCCACTATGTTTGCCATGGTTTGGCGTACAAATTTTTAATTATATAATGCTAATATGTCCTAGTGACAAAGCATAGTGTGTAAAAATTATATTTAAGACCACAATTTTATTGTATGACCTATGTTGAACAAATAAACTATTCTATTCTATGATACATTAAATAAGCTTCCATGAATTGCTATTTCACGACTTCCACTGTACTTCAAAAGAAGGTGAAGAGATGGTGGCCGTATGGATAAGCGACCGGCATGTAAATCAACCGGTCCGACTTCGATTTCGACCGGCCAGTACCAATATGGATTTCACTTTGTAGAATTTATATGTACTAGTCAAGTGACTTTTAGTGAATCTGCTAATGGTGAAGGAAAACATCGTGAGGAAACCCACATACCCTAGAAGTAATTCTAAGTGTATGTCTGATGAACCAACCCGCATTAGGACAGCGTGTGTAGATAATGGCCAAAAGTGCTCTCAACTCTCTAATAAAAAAGAGGAGACCCAAGCCCAGCAGTGGGACATTAATGGGTTGCTGATGACTGTACTTGAATCAAATTCCAACACATTCTTCTTATCGAAAGGCATGAGACCCTAGTGTTGGAATTTATCAAGTCGCCCAGAAGGCTTTCAACTTGACTTAACAACTACCATATTAAGTTTGTCACTAAATTTGTTTAATTAATTAATTTGTTGTTAAGTACCGATCGTAACACACTGAATTAATGGTCTTTATTAAGTTTACCCTTTCAGCTCTCTAGATAGAGGAGAGGAGACCCGAGCCTAGCAGTGGGACATTAATGGGTTGCTGATGATGATTAAGTATAAAAATCAATCAACCTTGGTTTTCTCTGGTGTGATGCCCCAATACTTCGGGATGCGCTTTATCCATTAAAGAAATTGAAATACAATTCCATTGTTTCAGGTGATCAAACGACTAAAGAAACGGTTCGGAGACATATATGATGAACACAACGTGATCATCAGTGGTACTCATACTCACTCGACGCCAGGAGGGTTCCTCATGGACTTCTTGTTCGACTTGCCCATCCTTGGCTTCGTCAAAGAAACCTATGCCGCTTACATTCTAGGAATTTTTAAGGCAAGTATTTTCGTTTAGCGATGACCACGAAAGATTAACCACTAAAGAATAAAACATTGTTGACATAACATACAGATATACCTAATAATACAATTGCATGCAACAATAGTGCTTTTAGAATTTATTCAAAAAACGTTCCTATATAAGCAAATTGCAACACCTCATTTGCGCTGGTTCAGGTAGTACCCATTTTGATATGAAGTTCTTATTTATGGACCTGAATGGCATCATCAACGTTAAAAAAAAATATAGTCGTGTTTTGGGCAAATTTCAACAGGAGTCTGACTTCAACGAGACAACATACATTCGATAAACTATATTAATTTATTTTTTGAAATTTGAAATTGCTTAAACATTTCAGAGTATAGTGATAGCACACACTAGGCTGACAGAAGCCCGGGTGGTGTTCGGAGAGGCAGAAGTGTTGGACGCTAACATCAACAGGTCACCTACCTCATATGTACGAAACCCATACGAAGAAAGAGTAAAGTAAGAATTCTTCTTGTTTTTCTATCTAGTTTTGAGAGGTGTTTGTGTTAGTAATATCGTGCAAATGCAATAGAAAATGTAAGTAATCATCATCATCATTATATCAGCCCAATGACGTCCGCTGTTGAACATACTTAGGCCTCACCACTCTGTGGCCTCACCTAATTTCCGCCACAGCGAGCGATCTTGTGCCGCCCGCATCCAACGGCCACCCGCAATCTTTCGCCTCACGCAGCACGAAGTTTGCTTTTGGAACAAATAAAATAATTATTATTATTCATTATCTATTTGTAAATATATTTTCAGATACAAATATGACGTAGACAAAACCCTGTCCCAGGTCAGGTTCGTAACTCCTGAAGAGAAAATTCTGGGAGTAATCAACTGGTTTCCCGTCCATCCTACAAGTATGAACAATACTAACCGGTTGATATCCTCTGACAATGTGGGTTATGCTTCACTGTTGATGGAGAAGGCTTTGAACGGGAACACTACACTGCCTGGGAAGGTAACACGTTTTTATAGATGTTTTTCTACACTAATATTATATAGAGGAAATATTTGTATTTTTGTATGTAACGAATAAACTTAAAAACTGCTGGACAGACTTCAAAAATTCTTTTGCCGTTAAGCTACACTGGACTTCATAATTAAGTTGCAGTCGTAGGAAATCATGCAAATAGTTATAATAGTGACGGATTACGAATACATAATGTCATCTACCTCTCTTAAAAGCTATATATGTATATAGATGACCCGCACTGGATTAATGTTTTATTTTATATTAAATTTTGTTATTTTCATGTTAGTGACCAATGTCTGAATGAAAATAAAGTTCTTTAAACCAAGATATATGCCTATGGGTACTTTGACATTGTCTCAAATAATTCTCAATTTCCAGGGTACTATTGTCTGCGCTTTCGCCTCCACAAACTTGGGAGATGTGTCCCCAAACACTCGCGGTCCTCACTGTGAGTTCTCGGGCAAGGTGTGCGACCAGGAGAAGCTGCTGTGTAAGCTTCCTAAAGAGAAGTGCTTCGCGAGTGGACCGGGAAGAGACATGTTTGATAGCACTCGGATTATTGCCACTAAGATGTTCCAAGCTGCCATGGTAAGGATAATCCATGTCATTTACTGAAATTTTTAAACATATAACGTGTCTCCAAAGATTGTGGAGGAAATTCAGCCTACTATACCACGATGGCCAGACGGATTGGTATTTATATAAATTTAGTCTATAGGTTGGTCTATATAAATTCCACAAAGTGAAATCTATATTGTTACTGCTGGTTGGAATCGACCTCGGACCGCATGATTTGCTTGCCGGGCACTTATCCAACCCAGTAGTTTAGGCTTTCTCTAGGACGCCAGACATAGCTAGTTTGCAAAGGTTCATCATTGTTAATTCTGGCTTACTGAATACTTAGCAATGCCGCTGCAACGGGGTGGCTGTGTATCTGTAATGTAGGTTGCTATAGTAAAAAAAATTGTATAATTATATACCTATATACTTCTTTTCATTTTTAGAATTCCGGAAGAGCCTAAAAATCTGCTACTAATGAGCTATTTCATGATTTTGGTTATTTCAGAAAGTTCTTAATGAGCCTGGTGAGGACCTGACAGGTCCTGTTGGCGTAGTGCACCAGTACGTCAAAATGCCTGAACAAGAAGTAGCATCTTACGATCCAGTAACAGAGACGTTTAATCATGTGAGTTTCTGTTATTATTTTAATAAACAAATTTAGAATTGCTGTTACTACTTTTGGCTTAGTTACTGGCAGAAAATTATGGTATTCAAATGCGTCCAAGATAATCTAAATTACTGTACCGCACTCGTCAACATACAGGTAGATTTTTGTCCAATATTTTAACCGATTCCTATATTAATTTTGTTCCTCATTAGCTTTACATCTGCAAATCATCATCCATTGTATCAATTTATTGTAACAACATCTAAAACAACTCTAAATAAATAAGAAATCTATACTTATATATCTATTTAACATTCCAGGACGTCAGAGTCAACGGTTGTCTCCCAGCGATGGGTTACAGCTTTGCTGCTGGCACCACCGACGGCCCTGGCGCCTTCGATTTCAAGCAAGGCACCACCTCCTCAAACCCCCTCTGGAACGCTGTCAGAGACTTCATCGCAGAACCAACCAATGAGGATATTATATGCCAAGCGCCAAAGCCTATACTATTGGCCACAGGAAGAGTAAGTTTAAGCGTAGAAATGATTCAATATCTAATTTTTCAAACCATTCAATTCTACTGACATCAGTTTTCCTTCTCCAGCACGTCCAATAGTACCACATAGATTGTTATAATAAATAAAACAACATTGTGTCACTGAAAATGGTCGTGTTTTTTAATTATAGATTTTTATGTTGAAAACTATTAAATCGGTAGGATGCAAGGATTTTAGGTAATGATTTCTCATACCTACGTCTAAATCATGATGTTTAGAAGCTGTGGTAAAATAAAAAACTCACATACATACAGACCTACATACATTACACTTATTTTCTTGAGCAGTCGTGTAAGTCATCATTTCAACCCATAAACGTTCCACTGCTGGGCACGCGTCCCCTCCATAGAATGTGGAGGGAATTTAGAGGGAATTTTATATACCACGCTGGCCGGACGGGTTGGTATAGGGTTTGTTTAGAATTTTTCTATTCTCACAGTGCTCTTGTCTGTATAAGGTCCTTTAGTCGCCTTGTACGACACCCACGGGTTGAGATCCCCATCTCAACCCGTGGGTGTCGTCAGACAGACATTATTGTATTCTTAATCCGTCACTACACGGATAAGTAATTGAACGTATTACTTCCAGGCCAAATTCCCGTACGAATGGCAGCCAAGCATCGTCTCGTGTTCAGTCGCACATATCGGAGGTCTGTTCATTGCGGCAGTGCCCGGAGAGTTCACCACAATGTCGGGCCGACGACTTCGGAACATCATTGCTAAAACTGCTCTCGAAGCCAAGAAAGTCGTCATAGCTGGCTTGTCCAATATTTACTCTGACTATATTGCTACGTTTGAAGAATATCAAGTAAGTTTTTTTTATTATAGTAGGGCCTTTGAGCTGCGTACTGACCTTACCTGTGTCACCACGTAAGCCTTCCAAAAAGACCTTTTCAACTTACAGAGAAGTATCCTCGTGAAGAGAAGACACACATAAATACTTAGTGGTTGTGGACTCCTTTTAAGATTATAATAATACCAGTAAGAGATCCTACTCATACACACTAAAACAGAACCTTTTTCTTCTTTAATTTATTTTTTGCAGAACAATTTAAGAACATGCATTTTAAAGGCATTGTTCAGACCTATTTAATCCAAACGTATTGTCGGCCGCTGTCAGTGAGCGCGTTACGCAGTTCATCGCTTTTCCATGTATATTTAACTTTTCGTTTACACCGGACCGAAACCGACTATACGCTATAACGTAGTGTGTTGTCGCCGAATGTTTGTGGCCGATTGTTGTACTACGCGTTTTGGCTATTTTGGCGGACGTAACAGCGTATTAGATTGCGCAAAACCAATTTACTCGAGCAACTTAAAATACTGAGTCCTAGTAGTAGACTAGTCGGTCGCTCAGCGTACGCATCCAGTGTGTACACGTGCGTACACAACGCCTACTCTTTTCACACAAGTAGCGCATTGTACGCTATATCGTGTTGTCAGCTTAGTGAGAACGCATACTGACTGAGTTAACGTTTATACTGGGGCTGACAGTGAGCATACTCACAGTCGGCGGCGGAGGGATCGGCGGTGTGAGCGATTCCTTATCTTTACCTTTTTTAAGGCGGTAGAGGTATAGTATATTATATTATGTATTTATGGTATTAGGTTAGGCATGTGATTTACCATCTACTTACTAATGTTTAAGAAAAAACATCGCGAGGAAAGAAATCTGATCCCCCAATCCGCATTATTATGCAGTTTACGGTCTAAAGACCCTCTAAGCTCTCCAGATCTTAATCTAAATCGCTCGCGACACAGAGATTGATCCCTAGCAGGATTGTTTTTAAAAGAACAAATAATATAAGTGCTTCTCGATTGCAGGTACAAAGATACGAAGCTGCTTCAACAATATATGGGCCACACACGCTCGAGATTTACTTGAACAAATATGTAGAGCTGACAACAGCATTAATTAATGTAAGTATTATCTTATTCAAATAACTATTGTCTATTAAATTATTTCTTGATGTTTAAAATTCGATCTTAGTTTTTCCCCATTTAACCAGTTAAATATTCTTTCCGCAGGGTCAGACCTTAGATCCAGGTCCAGAACCCCCAGATCTAAGCACTCAGCTGATCTCGCTGGTGCCTCCCGTGCTGTGGGACTCGACGCACTGGGGCAGTGAGTTCGGCGACTGTACGCTGCAGCCACAAACACATTATAGCTATGGAGATATTGTTGTTGCACATTTTGTAAGTTAATAGTTGAGCATAGAAAGATCCAAAAGAAAAAACGTCATTTTAACCCATAAACGTCCCCACTGCTGGGCACGGGTCTCTTCCAAAGAATATGGAGGGAATTATCCTACTATATAATACCACGCTCTGGCCAGACGGGTTGGTATAGGGTTTCCTTTTCTTGCAGTGCTCTTGTCTGTATCTATAAATTTCTTTTCCCTTAATAAGCATGTTTTCTTTTTTCAAGGTCTCCGGTCACCCTCGCAACAGTATCCGGCACGGACGTTCGTACATGGTGGTGGAACGGCTTGAGTCTGAACAAGACGATGCCTGGGCTGTCGTGGCTACGGACGCTGATTGGGAGACCAAGTATGTACTGACTCATCACCATCATTATCATATAATGCTTAATGACACCCACTACTGGACTTTGGCGCCGATATGGAAAAAGGTTCTCGAGTGCCGTGAGGCCGGCTCCCCCCAGGTAGACCCACGACCTGGTAAAGGTTTCTGGTGGTCATTAGTTGCACGCAGAACGTACTGACAAGTATAATTATAACATAATTATATAAGTTAAGTAGTTGAGTTTTGTCTGTCTGCAAATTTTTATCTTCATTCATTAAGAAACGTCGCTGGGCAATTTTGAAACTTATAGGTACCTACTAGTAACTAGGTATTAGTTACACTCGTTTCTCAGATCTTATCATATAACCTGAGCTTAGCCTCTTTATTTATGTATATATTTATGAATATATATTATTTTCTATACAGATTCACCTGGATCCGCGACTCCAAAGTGATGGGAACAAGCCACGTGGAGCTTGAATGGGAGATCACAGTGGGTACTCCGAAGGGTACCTACAGACTACACCACTACGGCAACTATAAGTATGTTCTTGGAGGAATATATCCTTACCATGGGTTTACAGACAGTTTCCAAGTGTCATAGAAGTGGAATGGCGGAATATTTGAAGATTTTGGGCAAATGGGTTGCAAATTAACAAGTCTTCTATTTTTTGTGGCCTTACACTATCGTTCATGAGTTCATGCATTGGTCGGATAATTTCTGTGCTCCAAGATGCACCTTTTGCAAACATTGCGGGCATACATTTTTGGGGTTGAACTATGTAATATAATTATGGAATGTAATGTATGGAAGGCTATCGAAGCATCAACGTGATGAGTTATCGGCTAGTGATGTGGAATAGACTGATATTTGATGGACAGTGTGACATGATTGAAGATGCTTAGGAGTTTAGGAATAAATAATGAAATATTTGAGTTATATGTTTGTTAAAACCAAGTATGTTGGCATACTTTGAAAGATTAGTTGTTCTAGAGAAGTAAGCTCTTCAGTGTCTATTCTATGTCTGTTTGGGGATAAGACAAGTGGCAATCTATTCGATCTATATATTTTATTCTAACGATATATCAGTTTAGTATATTGACATATCAATATCGTAGAAGTGGCGCATTCGCTACTTGGGGGGCTTCTCCCAATAATAATCAATTAATATAATATTAATACGTGACATATCGATGGCTTATGTCAATCCTATATCTTTTTTAGGGCGGTTACACATCAGCTCGTAGCATTGGGGTATTGAGATGTTCGTAACGATCATCGAGGTTAAGCAATGTTCGGTAAGGTCAGTTCAGAGATGGGTGGCCGTTTGTGGCGATTTCATTCTTGAACGTCTCCGTGTTTCGCAAGGTACATAAAGCTGTTGGTACTGGTTACCACTTATGGCTGTTTTCAATAATCTACCTTTCTATGGCTTTGGCTATTAAACTATGATTTTTTTTTAGAATATTAAAAATGGCTGTTAATGTGGTAGTCGTCGTTACTCGACAGCCTTCTGACCGACTTGATAAATTTCAAAACCAGGGTGTGTCTTACGCCCATACGATAATAATAATTACGCATGTGTATTCGGCATTTATGCTTGTATGTCAACCAAATACGCATGCGTAATTCAAAGTGAATGTGTAACCGCTCTTTGGCCCTGCGCAGGATACCTACATATAGTCCCTAGGGACAAAATTTACCCCAGAACTGCCTCTCGTCTGCACAGACCTTATTTAATTGTCTGTGATGATAATAAAAGGGATTTATATTTATTTTTAAGAGTTTTCACTTCGCCATATATTTATAATTTCGTTTTATAAGTTTATTTTTGCCAATTTATTTTTAATTTAAGTCTTCAGTAGGTAAGTATTAATAATAGAATTTATATTTACCTTCAAAACCAAAGTAAAATCATTAGAATAACTTGTTATTATAATAAATAATTGTTAAAGTCATTTTAGTGCAATCACTAATTATTATTAACCTGGGTCATCTGCACTTTAGGTTTTTTAAAATAAAACTATATTGTTGAGAACTAGGTAAACTTATTTAATATACTTATTATATCTTCTCTGGGTAGACTTTACTGACGTATTGAGTCAATTTTTTCGACTCCGCTAAAAGACGTAACTACTTATCAGATTCAAAGAAAAATATTTCATAAGTACTTATATCTTTTAAAAACTTTTTTCTTTGACGTCTTTAATGCGATTACGACGTTTTTGCTCCGCAAAGAAGTGTTTTACCCATCCTTAGAGCATTTTAATGCTTTATGTACCCATCCCATACTGTTAACAATGTCGATGTCTATATTGTCTATCCAGGGATACAATGTACAGCCTAGTCTATTTTTATATAAGTATAAATTAGACAATTATGTCTGTGTATATAATAAATTATAGATTTTTTTTATTATGTGATATCAATAAAGTTATTTGTAATATGTATCTACTGCTTGTTTCATTTATACCTACTATGGAGTCCAGCGATGTTAAGGAAATTGTTTTATGGGAACAGAAGTGAGTCCTGTTGGAGTCGGAATTTTAGGCATGTTGCGAGTCTGAACTGGATTAGAATCGGAGTCGAAGACGTAAAATTCGTCGGCAGAATATTGTTAAGAGCATGTCGGACCATGTTCAATGAAGGGTAGCAAAAGAGTGTAAGTATCTTCATAGTGCTTATATGTCCTTTTGTTGAGTAGCGCAGTTTTTCATTGCCGCAAACGGTGTACAAAGTGCACAGACTGCCAGCCATATATTCGGCGCATATAACTCGAACCATTCATGATTGCATTAGTTAATGTGTCAAACAGCACCTCTTGCATTTTCTTCAAGTAAGAAGCACCACCAAGCCACCAGTGACCAGTCACCAAGACGATGTCCATAGTTGACTCAACCTTGGCTAGATTTTAATTTGATTCATTCATGAACCGGTCAATTATAGTTGAGTTTTCGAATTATATTGGTGTCAGTTTTTTTCAACACCTTATTTTTTTTGCAGTTTAGTGACAGACGAGCTGGTAGCGGCCCACCTGATGTTAAGTGGTAAACGCTGACCATGCACATTATTTTCTAGCTTCACTATAGAAGTTTAGTTTTTTATCAATTTAAGCAGGTAATTTTCATTTTTTGCGCTGTTTCTATATCGTTTAGATTTATTAGCAAACTGTTGGTCAAGTATACCGAAAAGGCTATTTGCTACAGAGCCGAACCCGGTCAAACGTTTTCTCTTACGATTCGAAAGGTGCGCGTGAGCAGTAAGATGCTGTTGTAATAATGAAGTAGGTACTTGCATCTCATATAGTTGTTGTAGCCACTCAACACGCTTATCAGCAAATTTTATCGCTTAGGTACTGTCCGCTGCGATTACGTCATTTGTTATTGTTACGGCCACACTTAAAATTTTAAACATAAACGATGATAAAAAACCGTGTCACACCGTGTGAAGTTTGGATGAATCGAACGAACGCACACGCAGAAAGGTAACAGACTCTAAAAACGTAGGTATCAATTCCAATATAAGAATTATGATTTGGTTTTAATTCTTAAAAAAAATATAAAAAATTAGCTATTATACAAAAAAACTAATTTTAGTATAATATTTTTTTTATGTAATGATAAATTACTTTCTTTCGTTTTCGCCGTGCGGTTGCGACAAAAAAGCGATCAGAACCGTAAAAAATAAAAATTAGAGGAAATAAAAATTGAGCTAAGGCTGATTCCAGTGCGTAAACGTACAAAAATTCACCCGGAGATGCCTATAGTACACTACTCCTAAGGATACGTGCAAACTATTTAACATGACGATACGTACGTTTTCCACAACTCAGAGTATGGCTTGATGGGCTTGAAGTGGATTAAGAATAAAAACAAAGGATTTTCCTCAAAAAACGTCAAATGTTTTTAGATATTATATCGGTTCATTACGTCCCTATCTAATAAAACGCTATCTGTAAAACTAATACATTAATAATGATATGATTTTTATAACATCGCGCTATGGAGCCTGTGTTCTTTCAGCATTATAACGTTCTATACTGATAGTTCCTTTTCCTTAATATCAGGTTGCCATTGATGCCAGCTTTAACAATAAAAATGACGTAAGTATTACAATCACTTAGATACAATTAAAACATTCGTGTAGTGACGGATTAAGAATACCAACATAATGTCACTACCCCATTTCGTACGGTGTCGTAAGAGTGAAAGAGGCGACTAAGGGAGTTACCTTATGATTTTTTATATCTTGATAGATTCTCATTACTAAGTGAACTCGAGATATTCGAGTAGGTAAGATAAGATACTCGTATCATAAAGTATCTTAAAATAACAATATATCGTGAGAACAAAACGTAGCTACTTTTAACATAAACACGTTGATATTCAAATTAGTAGCAATAGCAACAATTAAAACATTTTAATTCAGTGATTTTTATAACTAGGCAGCTTAGCACGCTTGTGTTGGAGATAATATCATAATCCTTTTATCAAAAACATCGATTTCGTATTCATCGTAAGGAGATAAGCTGATAACAGAGTGTAACAACCTTCATAGGAGTAGCAGCCCATGGGTAATGAACACTGAGCATCCAGGCGTAATGGTAATTTTTTTCTTAACAACCCAACGATCATTTCGCTCTCGTTAAGGAGTAGCCTTCTGTTGAGGACGATTTTACAAACGTACAATTAACAGGCATAAAGAGTTACCCATATCCTGGGACACTTTGGTCCGCAAAAATATTTGTCTCATGTAGGGATCGAATTGTTATTATAATCTCGAAATCAGCCTTTCCATAGGACTACTACTCCAAAGAAGTAGTCGAATCTTCCGCAGACTCAATTAAGTCGAGTTTTTAACAACCAATAAACAGGATTTAAAAACTTAAAAATGTTTATTCTTTCGAGCCGAAAATGTTGATTGTACGTGCTCTCCATAGATATATGGTATTTTAGTCAATATTGCGAAATATAGTCATAAGTCATAAATCATTTACCTATAGCAGAAAATGTGGTACAAAATAGATGATATACAAATAAAAGTTCTATACACATTTTGTTATAAATTAACATGCAAAATTAACATTATTTCTATAAAAAATAAATTTGAATTTACTCCCTAATTAATAATTATATTAATATTTATCATTCTTACAATTTGTCATAGTGCCATTAATTATACCATAGACCCTTCCACTGCTGAAGAATTCAATAATGCTAAATGCAAATATGCTGCTTATTGCAAATATATGTACCTACTAAACAATAATAAGTCCTTTGAGTATCTAAAATTATCTAAGTATTTTAATTAATTAATCCCATAGCGATTAAAATAATATGAGGTACATATCAAATTAAAATATTTTTGATAATATTCATGAACTTCTTGATTATGTTATCGGATTATATTGATCGATTTTAATGTTGACATGTTTTTGTCTTTTTAAATATTAGACGTGTGTGTTGTAAGTATGTGTTAAGGACTAAATTAGTTTAATTTACATTAAATTATTGTGATATTTGTGTTATAATATCAGCTGAATCAGCTGTGTGAGTATTTTGTGCTTAATTTATTATTTTAAGTAAGTATAACAGATAAATAGTGTATATTGGCATTTTGGCATAAAGTGTGTACCATTGTCGAAACCCTGGAAGTTAAGAGACCCAAGTATGTTCAGCAGTGGACGTCATTGGCCTGATATGACGATGATGATGATATTAATAAGTATACTTAAGTTATTATAACTTGAAAATCTTGAGGGTAAAATTCTGCGCCTTTTTGGTCTTTACATATTATTAATAGAGGCACCTATATATAGGTACCTACCTCTATTAATAGAAGCATTCCTCGAACTGCACCGCGTCAAACACCTAATTAAATTCCTTGAACCACCATTTAGGATAGCAACCCATTAATGTCCCACTGCTGGGCACGAGTCTCATCTCCTCTATATAGAAAGCTGAGCTGACCACTTACCAACCATTATATTTTCTAGGTCATATTCGTAAAAAAATAATATTAATAATTTTACTGTAGGTATTAATAATTAATAATGTGATTAACAACTGTCGTTAAATTTTTTATTGTAAGTTTAAAACTTACCTATTTAATTTAATTTCTACTGAGGTTTATATTAATAAGGATTTTATCAGGGGGGTTTCTTTCACTCTCCGCAGTTTAGGCACGTTCGGCCGGCGATCCCCTGAATAGGTTTATGCCAGTTGGTTGCCACGTGCGTAAAATTACCTCTACCATTATTTCTGCAAAGTGATTTTAGCAACAAACCATGTCGTATTTGAATAAGTAAACGATACTGATGTACTTAGACACTAGGTCTAAAAAAAAGAAAGAAAAAATTAAATGATGATTCATCAAATAACATTCTTTAGGATTTCGGAAGGCATTGGAAGGTGAGCCATAATGTTGTACTTACCTTTTAGTTGAAAACCACGAAATATGACACTAAATCGCGACGTTACCAATCTGTTTGTAAATACACTCTTAAGATTCACGAAAAATTCACGTGACTAAATCCGACACAATTCTTGTCGTCTATATGATGAAATTGGTTTCTTGCTACACATATTCTTACGTAGACTCGGCGAGAACGATGCTGAAAACAATATTTTGATTACAGACAAAATGGCGGTGCCAATTATCGGTAAGATCGTGATAGCCATGGTGACCCTGGGAGTGATAGCAGGGCTCACGACTGTTATCGTGCTGGTGGTAAGGGATGGAGGCGATATAGACGACGATGTTGAGCCTACTCCTCCACCGCCTATAGGACCTGAGACAGGGTTTCACGTAGGAGTAGGTATAGCGGATATGACGGGGCCGTGTGCTGATATTACTTTTGTAAGTACATGATTGTCAGCAACTCATTATTGTCTCCTCTATCTAGAGAGTTAAGACGGTTTCGTCCATAAGCCAGACACGATGGCTTAGAGCGAGTTGGTGGTGGAGAGATACCCTTAGAAATTGTGATGAAGAAGATTTATTTATTTAGGAAAATTGGGTCCAACGAGATGCCGGATTTTTGTATATCAATAGGTCCAACTCTAAAATGAGTAAAGCCGCGCTGCTCAATTGATTTACACAGAAGATAAAAATTGATAGTTAAATACATCACACTTATGTACATCTGTTTTACACTGATATTATGTTGCTATATGTGAAAATTCCCTGTCGCAATGTTTGTATATTCGTTATTTTACCGTTCTTACTAGTTTGTTCAATCCAATAATAATAATTTTATTTTCACACATTCTCACAGCGGCATCTAGTCCCAAATTAATTAATTATATTTGCATGCGTTAGTAATCTATTTCCTATCTTTTAGATAGCATACTTTTATTTTAATCCGAATACAATGACACCTTAGCATTTCATAAAAATAAGTGACGTAATTATATTTATTAAATTATATTATTAAATTATAATTATATTATTATATTCACAGTTACTATTTTTAGAAATCGAACTAAGTGGTCGATGGTTGATGGTTTCAGATGGGCTATGCAGAAGTGAGTCAGAGTGCTGGCGGCATCCACACGAGGCAGTTCGCTCGCTCGTTCATCTTCTTACAAGGCAACACGAGGGTCGTCTACGTCTCTGTTGACCTCCAGTCTGTTGGTATTGCCGTTAGACGTGAGGTGGGTTATAAGTCCAGGTTCATAGTTTTTAGTGTTTAAAAGGGTCGATGACAAGGTACAGACATGATCATATTTCTTCTAACAGGTCGTAAGAAACCTCCAATGGAAGTATGGCAGCCAAACGTACAACCTGCGCAATGTTATCATCACTGGGACACACACTCACAGTACCCCAGGGGGGTACCTGGTGGACTTTGTACTGGACGTTAGTATCCTTGGATTTTCTGAAGAAACCTTCGACGCTTATGTTGACGGCATTACTAGGGTAAGTTGTGGGACTTTGTACAAGCTATTTATAGTATTAAAATATAAGTAATTCGTTTCACATTGAACGCCAAACCGCAGACATAATAGAAAATTGTATTGTTTGTCGGACAACGGTGTCCGTCATGGCGTATAGACTTAACTAGCAATACCAAAGTGAGGGCTTTGAAGGACCTTTTTTTGAGTTCTTGAGATATTAATCTGCATTATACTCGCCATATTTTGCAAGTCATATACTTATAACAGAATTTTAGCGACAATAGAAGTGAGGGGTTTTAATACAGTAATCTTGATACTTTCAGAGTATAGAACGTGCGCACGACAATATAGTTCCAGCTCGGCTGTACTACGGACAGACGAAGGTGTCTGATGTGCATATGAACAGGTCACCTTACTCCTACGAGTACAATCCACAGGCTGAAAGAGATCGGTGAGAATTTTACCTAATACATAGTTCTTTGTTCATAAACAGCAGCCAGGGACAAAGCCCAGAATGAATAGAGGAAGAGAAGAGTCATTATCTTTGGAACAATTTCCCTACGGTTATTAATTTTATGATCAGGGGATTGAAGTATTTATTTCAGCCATTTCTTTGCACTACACCATCAAGATAGTTTTTTAGGTCACGCTCACGATATGATTTCTTGTTCCAATTCAAGAATATAAGAGACTGCTTCCATTCAATTATTTCTAAAAAGGATAAAAGTCTGAGATTCTTAGAAAAATGCTGCTGTCTTCTAACCAGAAAGCTGGTCCACATATATAAACACGAACATTTTCCTTCCAGTTACGACAGCAACACAGATGATCTTCTAACTCAAGTGAGGATAGTTAAGGAGGACGGTTCTCTTCACGGCGTGATGAACTGGTACGCTATCCACACCACCTCTCTGAACTTAACGAACCACCTGATCTCATCTGATAACCTCGGGATTGCTGCACTAAGGATGGAGAAGGAATTAAATCCTGGAAGCTTGCCTGGCAAGGTAAGGTTCTTTACAAAGAAAGCGATGGTCGAATGGATGTGACCGACATGAAAATCATGCGGTTCGAATTCGATTCTTACCGAAAGAACAAATGTGGATTTTATTTTATGGAATCTATATGTACAAGTCAAGTGACTTACCATCTGCTGACGGCAAGGAAAACATCGTGTGGAAACTCACATACCCTAGAAGATATGCAAAATGTATGTAGAGGCGCGCCGGGCGCTACAATAGATCAGTAACTAGTCGACGTAACAAAGATGACGCCAATGGCATCTAACCCAAATATAGTAATTGGCTAAATAACAATATTGGAGGGGTAGGCAGAGAATATTTTCTTCCACCTGCTACGATTCTGACATCTTTCGCTTCTCTTGCACACACACACACACACACACACATTTTCAGATTGACAATAATATTACTATTATTGTATATCTAATACTTTTTAATTCCAGCCCAAAATAGTTGCGGGATTCTTCTCGTCCAACCTTGGAGACGTGTCTCCAAACACTGCGGGAGCTAAGTGTGAGTTCAGCGGGAGGGAATGTGACAACCATTTCTTGCTGTGCGGCTACCAGGAGCGGTGCTACGCTCAGGGTCCAGGAGTCGACATGTACGACAGTGCCAGGATTATTGGCACTAAAGTGTTTGATGGAGCGTGGGTGAGTTCTGTACCTGCTGATGCTATTTTCTATGTAAAATTAAAATATTCTGAAAAGCAACCAACAATATACTAACGAAAAAACTCCTTGACTAAATATTACAAGTTTATACTTGGTTTAAAGGTCAGAGGACAGAGAGGTCAGAGGATCTACAGTTTACTAAGTACTTAATTGTACATTTTAATATTTTTTTTACTTATTTTACCACGTTTTCCATCTTTATGTATCCGTTGCAAACTTTTTTCTGGTAAAGGTTTCAACTAAGTACTATTTTTTGGCGTGCATTAAAAGCATTGCATTTAATTTGTTGCCATAAAATTTCAGCAAGTCCTGAATTCCCCTGGTGAAGAGTTAACTGGCAAGCTTGCGGTGGTACACCAGTTCTTAGACATGCCGCTAGAAGAGGCTGACAGATACGATCCCGTTGAAAGAACCTTTGACAGTGTAAGTATCAACTATAATCTATCACGGCTTTCTGTGCAGTAATGAAGTCACAAGGAGGGCGTTACAGTGCTTCAGATGCTATGAAATATGACATTATAAAAATAAGACAGCATTTAGTTCCACTGCATAGTTATTCGTGCCAGACTTAAACGTTATCTGACTGCCAAAGTAATTGAGAATGGCTGTAGCTAGGAACCAAATAGGTAGTACGCGTATTATGTTACCTTTGATTGTAGCCCCTAGCTAAATCAGGAGCATCATTATAAATATCGTCGCCTTCGAGGTCAATAGAGCTAAGCCTCCCTTAGCGCAATACATAAACTTTTAACTTTAAAATTATGATACTTAGTTTGAAAGCTGTTTTTAAAACTCTTTGCTCATCATCATTAGCTGATTTCTATTGAGAAAGCGTTTTACGCGCATTCTATGATGATTGTAGGATACACATCAGGGGACATACTCTGAATTTCGAAATTAAAATGTTCGATTTTGATATCACTGTCAAATGTACACAGAACAGAGATAGGTTTTTCTCAGATCTATGTTAACTATTCGAATTTCTCTTACATTTTGTATGGTTTGCTGGTTTCAGAATAACAGAGTCCACGGTTGCTATGCTGCTATGGGTTACAGTTTCGCGTCAGGTACAATAGATGGTGCGAATACTCTCAATATTACGCAAGTAAGTAATGACGGAAATTAGGTGACGCCTATGTCCAGATGTGGGCATCTTTGGACTGATATGTCGATAATGAACATTTGAGGATTATTTATATAGCATACACCACTTTATAAACGTTCTTTACGAATCTAGATTTTATTTTATTTTATTTATCCTTTACAGACACTAATATCGGACACAGAATACTTCCAAACTAAACAAATATCAATGAATCACACAAATATTTGTCTCGTGTTAGCAAACCCTCAACACTTGACACAGTTATGTTATAGGTTTAACCTTAAGCCACGCCAAGTGACATTCTTTTTTTCCTGATTCCTTTTCAGTGGCGATTGATAGTTATATTGCATTTGATTCCTATTACTTAAATATTCAATATTGCTTACTTCCAGGGCACACTAGAGGGTAATGCATTGCTAGACTTTGTAGGCGGTATAGTCGCTGGCCCAACAGATGAGGATATCGAGTGTCACGCTCCTAAACCAATCCTCCTAGCTACCGGACGAGTAAGTCAATATTTTTGCTATTTATTTTCAGGACATACTTACGAGTATTTATACATCAACAAAAGAGAGGTTTGTTTTTAGTACCTATTACGAGGTTTTCTCAAGGAACTAATGGTCTGGGGTTATTCAAATAAGAGATGAATGAATTGGCAACGCGCTGGTGGTATTGTGAAATCATTAGAACTTTGTCTTTTTACCCGACTGCCAAAAATTAAGGTAATGTTTTTAACAATTGTTGTCTACTTTTTAAACGACTTCAAAAAAGGAGGAGGTTATATGTTCGACTGTATGTATTTTTTTTTTTTTTTATGTATGTTCAACGATTACTCGGAGATGCCTGAACCGATTTAAAAAATTCTTTTTTTGTTTGAAAGGGTATACTTCCGAATTGGTCCCCTATTCATCACGTCAAGTTCTGATGATGGAATCTCAGGGAAATCGAAGGCAACCCTCAAATTTTATAGGCACATGTTACGTGTTTCATATATTTTTTAAAGTTATTCAAGTATTTACGTCTGATAGTCAACATCTCATGTTGATGAGCTGGTGATGGAGGGTATAACTCCTTAACTGTTAGGAGTTGGAGGATAATTCTTTCGACATTATAGGTTCTTATAAACCAATAGTTGTATTCTTGAAGGTTATTTAGGTGAGCTGATACTGGAAGGTATAACTCCTTAACTATTAGGAGTTGGAGGATAATTCTTTCAATATTATAGGTACTTATAAACCTATAGTTGTATTCTTGTAGGTTATTCAGGTGAGCTGTCAGTGGAAGGTATAACTCCTTGACTCTTAGGAGTTGGAGGATAATTCTTTCGACATTATAGGTACTTATAAACCTTTAGTTGTATTCTTGTAGGTTATTCAGGTGAGCTGTCAGTGGAAGGTATATCTCCTTGTCTCTTAGGAGTTGGAGGATAATTCTTTCGACATTATAGGTACTTATAAACCTATAGTTGTATTCTTGTAGGTTATTCAGGTGAGCTGTCACTGGAAGAGAAACTGTTATTTCAAGTGTCTGAGGTGACAGCTCTTGATGGAAGATAAAGTTGTATAATTCAAAGAAATTCTTAGATGATATTTTAAGTTTGCGATATAGTATCTAACCTGCATTGTATACCTATACTTGTTACCTGTCGCATTTTATAGGAAAAAAGAAAGACATAAAAAGCTGAGAGTTTTGAGATTCCTCTATTCTACAATCAGGTTGTGTTGTTAGAATATTAAAATAGACGTTCCCTTCTATCGAAGATTCTTTATTTCGGTTTTCCGTCTTAGTTTGCCAGCCAGTATTTTTAAATCTGCTAGATAAAAATAGAAAAATAAACTATTTTTAACAAAAAAATATTAAAACGACTTCAAATCAGTACTAAAAAGCGAAAAATAAACTGAATTAGATATTTAATTCCAAGCTAAAAAATACCTACCTACCTGTTTAAAGTATAATACCCTATTACTAATCTGTTTGAAGTCGGTGCCAGCCTAATGAGGTTGTATCACTCAGTTTGAGCCGTCCACTAGGTAAGTACGATCACACGCAAGTGCGGGGTGGTGTGAAGTAGCGAGCGGTAACAGATGTACGTACTAAGTAGTACGTAGCTTAACAAACTCTATAGGCTTGGCACCGACTTCAAACAGATTAGTAATAGGGTATTATACTTTAAACAGGTAGGTAGGTATTTTTTAGCTTGGAATTAAATATCTAATTCAGTTTATTTTTCGCTTTTTAGTACTGATTTGAAGTCGTTTTAATATTTTTTTGTTAAAAATAGTTTATTAACAATTGCAGCACAATTTTGTATCTATATCATAAAATAAATAATTAAAATATACTAAAGTTTTAAACAATTTCCCAAATTTCAGGCAGATTTCCCTCTACCTTGGCATCCTCGCTTCGTGTCCGCATCTCTCATCTGGCTAGGTGACCTGGTCATCTTGGGTGTTCCCGGTGAAGCTACCACCATGGCTGGCAGACGTATGAGAGACGTGGTTGGACAAGTGATGGAAAACCACGGGTTTGAACCCAAAGTTGTGGTCTCGGGATTAGCAAATGAATATATTCATTATATTGCTACTTATGAGGAGTATCAGGTAACAGATAATATAAAATAAAGTTAGATAAAAATATTAAGAATAAAGTTTTAGCAGTTTTTGCTTTACTTTCAATGTACGAATGAAAAATATACATTTATTTACCTTTTTTCTGTAACGTATTCTGTATTGAGAATTTTTACGACTGGATTCAAAATAATACATAAATTATAATAATAATGGCATATTTAGCAATCAATGCTCAGTTTTTTATTAGTTTTGTATAAAACATTTCATAAAATATTTCAAAATAGCTTTATTAGAACTCTTTTGTAATTCGATATTGGTTTCTGACATATAATATACTTACTGAATAAATCTTAATTTTTAATTTTATTCATGTTCCTCAGGTACAAAGGTACGAAGCAGCCTCCACTATCTATGGACCATATACTCTTGACATATTCCTCAATAAGTTCAGGGAGTTCACCACAGTCGCCATTGAGGTTCGATACAAAACAAATATTTTTTTATATACTCTCTATTTATCCCAAGAAATCAACTGGTTAAAAACAGAGTTGAAAGGTAAAGGCAATCACTAAAATCCTTCATGGCTTTCAATTTCAAAAACCGTAATTTTAAATTTCTTGAAATTGTTATTATATTGTATGTTTTTCAATTTCAAGACCTCGAAAATCGGTTAATTAGTGGTAATAAGTATGAAATTCATTAGTTACTTTACTTTCTTTCATACTTCTGCCAGCGACTCCGTCCGCGTATGTGTCTAATTTTATACAGATCCCTTCAAACGATCTGGCGCGACTGAGCAACAAACATTTGACCATACATCCATCCATTTAAACTTTGACATTTTTAATATTAGGAAGACAATAAGTTAACTTCTTATTTTTAATATTTTGCCCTTCAGGGCGATATCGACACTGTACCAGCCGGTCCACCACCGCCTGACAATATTGCCCGCACGGTGACTCTCATCACACCGGTCCTGATGGACAACTCCCAGCTCGGCAGGGTCTTCGGACAGGTCATCAGACAGCCTGAACGTACTGTGTACAGGGGACAGACGGTTTTCGCTACCTTTGTAAGTAACTAATAAGGTGTAGTAAAATAACTGTTATGCCCATCGTGATGTAATATAAAAAAAAATAGGGTATAGCGCTATTTAGCGCTAGGGTAATATCTGAATTTTACAGAAGATCGCAACTGTAACTACAGCATCTCGTAAGTTTTAGTGGGAAAGAAAAAATAAAAGAAAAACAAGAAAGAGCTCATATTCAATGAGCTCTGAAGATTATAAAGGAAGCAAATCATAAGCAGTAACCGTCAAAAATTAAAAATTAAAATAACATAAAGATGTCCAGCACATTTACCATCTTGGGTTCATGGAAAACATAAGTAGAAGTCATTCAATTCAAGATCAATGAAAGCGAGTTCCATAAATCAAGTCAATTTATTTTAATGTACGCAGGCTGTGTTCCCTTCTGTTACCAATTTAGGCTAGTTTTTTCAAACGGCAAGCAGTCTATAACATTATTTTATATTTCAGATGGGAGCGAATCCCCGAAACGATCTGAAGCAGGAGCAGAATCACGCGGTGATCGAGAGGTATGACGGAGAAAATTGGGTTGTCGTCGCAAATGATGCTGATTATAATACCAGGTATGTCTATTATTAATGTTCTATCATTATCATCCTTGTGACTTGTGTTCGTCTCTTATTTACCGAAAACTTAGCCCTCATGGCCATAATTGGCTATATGATTGAATCCAATGATTTCATGCATCTTTTTTTCCAGTTTGGTTATTTAAATTATTTTTATCTTTGTTTTATTAGTAGGTATTAATTTAGTAATAATATTAAAACAAACGTGAGACCGTCGAAAAAGCGATGGTGGCTGAATGGATAAGGAACCGGCGTGCAAATCACGCGGTCCCAGTTCGATCCCGACCAGCAGTACCAATGTGGATTCCACTTTGTGGAATTTATATGTACTAGTCCAGTGACTTACCATCTGCTAACGGTGAAGGAAATCATCGTGTGGAAACCCACATACCCTAGAAGAAATTCTATGAGTATGTCTGATCCGAACCCGCACTAGGCCAGCGTGAGTGGATTATGGCCTAAACCCTCTCAGCTCTCTAGTTAGAGGAGAGGAGACCCGAGCCCAGCAGTGGGACTTAATGGGTTGCTGATGATGAGACCGTCGCGTGGCTTACGTATGGAAGTCGGGACTGCCGACCGGGTTTCAATTCCGTAAGGTTTTATTTATTTAGAAATAATAATAAATTTTGTGAATTTAATACAATAATTTTTGACTTATTGGATTTTTATCTTAATTTTCTAGATTCATATGGGAACGTATCTCAACAATGCTCGCTACAAGTCGAGCACGTGTTGAATGGAATGTTCCTGAGGAGGCTGAGTCTGGAGTACCTCATAGAATCAGGTACTTCGGCGTGGCCAAGGGACTACTCGGTGGACTCACACCGTTCACAGGAGAAACAAATAGCTTCGTCATTCTAGACGGGGAAGAAGATAATGATGATGTAGAAGACACTGATGCACTGTACGAAGATTAATTAAGATTAAAATAATAGAAATGTATAAAAATGTATATAATTTAACTTATTTTTTATTGTATTCAATGTAAGTATAGAATTTATTATTTATTTTTATATATCGCCGTTCCCACCGAATAATATCGTAATCGACTATTACTATAGAAGTGCTTTTATTGGGAATTATTGTTCTAGAGGATTGATTACACCTTGTGAATTTTTTTCAGAATATTCGTACGAGTACTTCTCGAGATAGTCATTTTGTAATGACTTTACCTATGCTATTCGCCTAAAAATAAAATCACAGTTTTATATCGTAATAGGTATTACTCACTTTTCAATGTCTCATCTTTTACAGCAAACTGTTATTGCGATCTTATTCGGGTACAAAAATTAAGACAAATTTCGGTAATGTAATTTCCATTATTATAACTATTTATAAAACGGGATACAACTAATCTTTTATAAGCCAAAAAAGGATTTGTGTACAATTTACTCTCTGTATGAACAAGCTGAAGATGCTAAAAAGCTATTTTTGTAATAAAATAATAATAAAGTTGGAACGTTAGATAAAAAGAAGGGAAAAAGCTGCGGTTAATTCAACAAATACTACAGTCGCTGTTTTTGATTTAGAAAAGACTTAACCTCAGTTAGGTATTTTACATTAAATGTGCAAATATCTTTTACAATTTTTAACACACCTATTAAGTCAGGATGTTGACAATACATGTCTGGCACCTTTCTATTGCAAAAAACGAAAGCAAACGAAATTGGAAGCTGTTTATTACAAATCATTTTATACTGATGTCTGTGCTGGAAAAAACAAAAATAGATTTATTTTGCCATGTACCTTTAAGTCCTAATATACCATCTTCTAATATCGTTTTTTTTTTACGGGCCATAGTCCAAGTGAGGGTGAATATAGTGTTGAACGCGCAATAAAGAATAAGTTATTATTTACATCTTAAGATTTAAACTACTATGATTTAAAATGTCTCATCTCTGGAAAAAACTGGCATAAAGATATCACAAGGCCCTTCGTAAACTTAGCTCCCTTGGTAAAGGACAAGGTGACTTTGCTTGTGACTTAGGTTCCCTAAGATTTTCGTGGGCAAAGGAAAATAGAGAAATTTTCTCATGGAAAAGTGGTCTAACAATTAAAATGTAATTTTGTGGAAGAATATTTCGACTTGTACACTGACCCGGATCCTACAATATCAAAACGTGGGCGGCAACCGAAAAATCCTCTGGAATTTACAATGGTCGATAACTTGACACAGATATGCCACCAACTTATCCCCATTTCTAAACCTGTGTATGATGATTTACTTGCATTGTGTGCTAGTGAAGCTATACGTAATCATTACCATGGTTTTTAGAACTATCTTGTATGTTGCAGACATTTTTAACAGTAAATTCAGACGATTTTGATGGGTCAGACCTATATGATGCCTAAATGGCACTGAAATATTAATATAAATGAATATTAAATTTATAATTATGTTTCTTTTATGTTTTTTTTCCATACATTTATTAAAAACCCCTAAAACAATGTAGAACATGGTTTATTTTAAGAATTCGATTATTAATTACCTTTTATTTTGTAATATGGACTATCCGGTATTATATTTTTACAATGTGAAACTTATTTTATTTGACATGGAATATTATCGTTAATTAATATTACACTTGTCATCTCATTTGTATAATCACCAAATATTATGGTAACAATTCATTACTGAGTTAGTTAACATTGCGACAAAACAGCGAATAAGATCGCATTCAACTATTATGTGTAGCTCACTGTCGATAATTTACCCGAATAAAATCGTATTGTTGCTTTACGGATGAAGATTCTATTTCAAATTATGGTAATATACATTTTAGCTTTTAACTTCAATCTAGTATAATAATATTTCTTTTTAAATGTATCACAATATCTAAGAAAAAATCACCTATCTTTTGGTATATAAATGATTTTTCTATGTAAACCTAGTAAAAAGTTAGAAGCCAAAATCCGTATTTTATTTTTCCTGTAAAATTTAGATTTTACGATTACGGTATTATTCGGTGGGAACGGCGATATCTTTTTGTTTTATTTAATTTCGAAAAGTATTCTACTTTTGATATTTTTAAAGAAGAAAGAAAAATGTGAATCCTAACTCACTATAACCGCATACCTAGGTGGTTTTGTATTTCTGCTGATATTCGTCTATTACATCATTGTCTTTTCTACTGCTTCTTACAGAACTTTCTCCATACTTTATTCAGGTTAGAAGAAAATATTTTTAATAAAATACTATTCGGACGAATCAGTTGAAGAAAAAAAGTGAATCCTTCCGATACACCGGCACGGCGTGGCGGCGTCTGAATTGTACTGAGAAGAAAATAATTTATCGATACATTTACACCATCAACAGCCGATTGCATAGGTATTTGTGAAGTTAGTCAATTGCTGTAATACACACTTAAATAGACCGGAATAAATAATCATCAGTATTATCATTTGATAATGAACATAGTCAAACGCTTTACAATAATCAAATAGGGATGGAATTAATTCTAAGTTAGTGTGAAATCAGAAATAGCATCTGAATGAAAAATTAGCACACAAACTAAAATAAAAACATCGGCATTTGTAGATATCACGTTTTATTAGCTTCACTCGTTACTAACAAAGTGACAAATTAACAATGAAATGAAATCTTGAAAGTACATTTTCTAAATCTAAAGGTAGGTACGTATTATAAAAATAGTTACCTATACAATAAAAAAACCAGCCAAGTGCGAGCTGCATTTTTAGGTCAACGAAAAGTATCCTATCATAATAGGTTTGACTTTTTGATCGTCAACATAATCGACAAAAATGGAGCATAAACGTCTGTATCTTTTGATTGCGTTTACTTAGAACTCTGATTTTTTATATCTATGATGTTAATTTCAGCTTGATAGACTTTACGCGTTCTTGAGAAAAATATTCTTGACAGACGGACAGACAGACAGACAGATGGACAAGGAGTGTCCTATAAGTTCCGTTTTTTTCGATAGGATAAGGAATAGGGTGATAAGGAAACGTTGTAGCATAAAAATAGACGTTGTGACGCGAATTTGGACATGTCGAGAGAATGAATGAGGCGAATTTGATGGGAAGACCTAGAAGAACGTACCATAACTAAATAGGGGATAGATAGATCCTAAACCGGCGAGAATGTGTGAAAAGATTGATGAATGTCGAAGAAGTGAAAGATGTATATCAGAATCAAAGCAGGTGGAAGGTGGCGTGATCTATTTGTTTGTATGTTAATTAAAATTATATTAAATACCTATAAAATATTGTCTCTTAAAATCGTTGTAAGATCTATTCGTTATCGTTACTTTATAGTCCTTTGTTACCTTCTTAGTAACGATAACGTCCGTTACTTTAAAGTTTATAGCTCTCTGTAATGTGTTTATTAACGACTAGTCCTCATCAGTGCATCACTGTTTATTGTTTCTTTAGTAAATTAAAATAAGTATTGATAAAAGACAATCCTGTAAAAATATTTCAGAATACAAAAACGTACTGCAATGATCCCAGATTGATTAAAAAGTGGTAGGTACCACAAAATTTGAAGGTAGATAGTTTATTAAAATAGTACAACTGATGAATTGTGTTAAGGAACCAAACTCGAATAACTTATTTGCAAATAAATGAACTTGAACTTGAACTCTCGATCGATTGGTGGATGTCTCTGTAGTATACTATCCCCTGCCATGAGGATTCATAGATAGCTGGTTGGAAAAAACTGAACTTTTGATCCATAAACCCAGATTCTCGTTTTATGGATCAAAAGTCAACACTTATTAACTTAACCGTGTAGTGACGGATTAAGAATACATAATTTCACTACCTTGGCAGGAAAAGACTGGATAACAAAGGCAAAAGATAAAGATTTGTGGAAGAAAAGAAAATGGTGGATGCCTTTACTTGTCGAGAGGTCCTTGATAAAATGTCACTGCCCCATCTCAACCCATGGGTGTCGTAAAAGGCAGTAACTTTATGCAGACAAAAGTCTCCGAGAAAAGGGAAATTTGAGACAAACCTACACTAACCCGTCTGGCAAAGCGTGGTATAGTAGGCTAAATTCCCTCCTTCTTTGGAGACCCGTGCCCTGTAGTGGGACGTTTATGGATTGAAATGATGATGATGTGAGAGTGGCGTCAGTTTCTTGCCAGTGCTTCTCATAGCTCCACCCCGTCAGCGAACTGGTCGTAGGCAAATTTGCTGACACTACTTTTCGGATAACCTGTTACATTCTTAACTTATGACTTTCATAAGTGTTACATTGTAACCTAGATGAATAAACGATATTTCATTTGATTTTATTTAATAATAATAATTTATCTATAATATGTATGTATTTAAAAAAAAACAAAAATATTTAATTAGTATATCAGTCTGTTGTTTAGTACCCATAACCTAAGCAAATAAGTATAATTGCTTAATTTGGGACTAGATGGCGCTGTGTAAATGTGGTAGAATATTATTATTATTATTTCATGCATGATGTCTACTTTCAGACAAAGTGATGTTGGTCGACGATCAGAGACGATGATCAACGATTATTATCTGGGCACGATGTACCGCTTTTGGTTAACCAAGTCGTGCACTTGTTTGCCCATAAAGTCTGTCACAAAAAACTGTAAATTAACTGTTGTCTGTATGCAACTAATTTACCTATTTGTTTCTTTGTGTTAAGTACTTGACTATTTGAATTTTGTGTCCGGAAAACTTCTAGTAATTGTTCTACATTTCAAATGACTGCATAACAATGTTTTAAGTAGAATATTTTTGTACTTGGATGTGTGTACGTACAAAAGAAATGAATTTGAATGCGCAGTTTTAACACACTTAAAATAAATGCTAATAAGTTTTCAGATTTCTGTTACCTACTTTATTAGTGTGACTTTTATCACGTAATATGTAGGTATACATACTCTACTCCGTATATTATGTAATGTAAGAATATTAGAAATTGGTAATTAAAGGCCAATATTTTATTATTGTATTTATATTTTAATTCTTTATTTCCATAAAAAACTTTAAAAAATATGATCTGATAGGGACTCTCTTCCCTCTCATATGACGGTGTTGTACGTTTAGTCATTGATGTGTGCACAAACGTAAACCCTTCTGTATACTAAATAAAATAGCAGAAGCTTCTGCCATTTTCAAACTAGAGGGTACCACGTCCAACCTAAACGTCCCATTTCCCCGAAGGAAGCGATATACGAGTAAACACCATTTGCCCGGCACATTTAACCATAAAATACCCTATAAAAAAAGGGTGTTGTACAGTTAGGTTACTAATAACTCCTACCAAACCAATTAAATCACTAAATGAAATATATTAGACACTACAATATTTATTTATACCTACTATTAACAAAACATATTGATAGAAAACTATTAACAAAAGATAAACGCGCCTATAATAGTTTTAAAAGGTGATATAGTAATTATCTGAATGTAATAAACGTAACGATTTACTATTAACTTAAAATACAATGCTAATCATAAACTTAACATTAATTTTAAACCAGTGTTTAGTATTAGTTTTCTTGTGACTAATAACGGACTTGCCAGTCTCATCAGAGAAGGTAAATTAATTTTCCTTAAAAATAAATTATTATTATAGTTAATTTAAATTTAATAACTACTGCCCAGATGCAACGGGAGTGTCGAATTGGGTTGATGGTGTGATGTGCCTACCCTTTTGTTTTTCGAAGTTGTGTCGTAGGTAATTTCTAGATCATGTTTTGTTATTATTATTGTGGCGGAAACTATCCAGCAGTGGGCGTTATATGATGATGATGATGATGATTTCTAGGTCGTATCACAACTATAGCGCCATCTATCAGATTCAAAACTATTCTAACTTGTACATACCTAAACAAGAAGCAGCCAACAAACACAATAAATAAAATTTTATTAAAATAGTTTGCGTGTATGAATATTGGGGTATATAAATAATTTAAGAAGAAATACTGGTGAGATTTTCAGCCATTTGGAGTGATGACACTAAACAGGACGCGATGAGCCCAGTTACCTATTGGAAGTCTGTGTCTAGTCATACGTTAGATTTTTCTTCTGATTAGGTACGCAAGACAAGCAGGTACACATCATTGTAAGAAATACCCATTGTTACAACAATAACTAAGTACTTTTAATGAAGTGTGTACTTTATTTCGATTACCGTAAGATATGGTTTCCTTTGCAGTACTTGCTGTGACTTGAACGACTTAAATATAGCACTGAATACCTTGTACAATGACTAGTTTCCTTTTAGAATAGGTATGTTGTCCATATAGTGAATAATTTATTTTATAGTTCCTATTGAAACCAACTCCTAGCAGCACCAAAAAAGGCAATAAATAGTGATAAAGTAAACCAATAGGTAATTTAATATTTCCAATACAAAATTGGGAAATGATAGTCTTGAAACTTAGCCCGCAGTCTGAAATAGTATCCCGTCGGTAGAAGGCTGGCTTCTAGTGTTCAGCTGTTGTATATTATAATTATATAATAATAATATTCTACCACATTCACACGGCGCCATCTAGTCCCATAGTAAGCAATTATATTTGCTTGTGTTATAGGTACTAAACAACTGATTATTAAATACAATTTTTTTTTTGTAAATACATACATATTATAGATAAATTACACCCAGACACAGAACAAACCTTTATGCTCATCACACAAAGATTTGTCCTGGGTGGGGATCGAACCCACGACCTCCGGCTTAGCAGTCAGGGTCACTAACCACTAGACCACCAGGGGGGTGATTCTAAGCCGTCGGAAACAGCCCTTTCCGTATCCGAGTGGCAAGGTTTACGAAGCGGGAGCCTAAATGCAATTCAGAAATCCGACATGGGAAACTTTTGCCACAATTAATGTCATCTATATGACATTAATTGTGGCAAAAGTTCCAGCCAACAATTTTGCACTGGATACAACTTCCGAGGAACATTATATTGAAATAAAGGGCTTATGAGTCGCCCTCGTGCAAGGTCTTCATGAACCAGCATGAAACTAAATAGTACTATTATTATTTACACAATCAATCCCGATAAAAACAACATGAAACATTTAAAAAAAGAAATATGTTACAGTACTTACAGTCATAATTATTCTTTTGAATTAATAAAAGGTTTTTGAATAAGTAAATGTCACTTTTCAAACAAATTTCTAACTTTGATTTTTGTTTTTAATTTCGAAACTAAGTGAGCACCAAATGTTTACTTCGTTGACGTTTGCGAAGCAGCGTTTACAAAGTTACTTACTATCAAACTATTAGTCTAAGAAAAATAAATGTTTTATATTAAAACAATAGTAAATACTAATTAACGTTTTGCTCTTATTAGGTCATAGCCATTACATTTATTTGTAAAAAGTAATAAATACATATTTTTTATTTGATACTAATAGCTGTCTACTACTTTAGTAAATTTTTTACCATTTTGTAACGTTATCTTTAAACACATCCCTTCCGAGGAGTGTCCGTTCGGATCTATGAATAGCATTTTTGTTTCCGTCGGATCGAGTTCCTGCCTTGTGTCAAGCTATCAGTTTCCGATCGTAAAACTTTCGGACAGCTTAGAATCAGGGGGCTGGCCAGTCAAATTAGTTTAAATTTATTTCTAGGCAAAATAGGCAGTCAGCAACAGAATAGCGTTGAAGTTGTCACGATACAAGCTAACCCATCATCATTACAACCCATAAACACACATATATATATATATTTATTACTATCCGAATTACTTGAGTACCTACCGGCGGAATAATCCGTTATTCAGCCGTCACTCAAGTAGGTATTTATTACACACAACATTAGAGCTGATGCAGGGACCTTTATTTGCTACCAGCTTATAAGTTTTGTATTAATGTAATATGTATTAGTTTTAAGTTATTTATGTAGCAAATAAAAAGTTTTTCTTTCTTTCTTTCTTAAACGTCACACTGATGGGCTCGAATCTCCTCCAAACATTTTTCTTTCCTTTTGTATTTTCTCACAGTGCTCTTTCCCTTAGTCGCCTTTTACGACATCAACGAGTAGAAATGGGGTAGTGACATTACGTATTCTTAATGCGTCACTATACGGAAAATCATTTCTTATTATTGACCGAAAGTCTCTCGTTAGGCAGGCGTTTGACGAATGATTGATGGTTAAAACAGAGGGAATTTTATTTTATTCTTGATACATAACATGATAAAAAATATAAAAACATGTTTTGCGAATGTTATTCTATATGTTATTTTGTGATAAACATGACGATAAGTCAAGTTTTTCAACTAATAAGACAACAAGATAATATTGTTTTCGTCTAACATAAAGTTATGGGAGCATTTGCTCTGAATAAATATATTTAGAACAAGCTATCAATAAGACGAATAAGCAATGATTGGCAGGGGCAAAGGTCTACTGCCTATAGTAAATCTTTATTACAAATAGTTTAGAGTTAAATTAATGTTGTATTACGATTAGTTTAGTTAAGATGCATTAGTTTTAAATAATATTAACAAGAGCCTTGCACGGTCAGAGGGCGGGCCATGATTAGCTTGCCCAATCAATAGCTTACGACAATAGTAGGGGCGGGGCACATGCCCTCTCCTACCGGGTATCCCCGACACGGGGCCTTAAAGGTCGGAGTGGTAAGCCGAGACGGGGATTGTCCGTTCGGAACTTACCAACATAACATTAAAATAATAAATCTGTAACATATTCTGTAGTTACGAGATCAGTAAAATCTCTGTAATTCGTTGGACTACCCTTTTGCTTGGAGAATGGAAGAGGTTTGCAGTTTACGCCGACCTAAAAATGTATGAGAACATTCATCTCAATCAGAGGATATCTTTCCTCTGATTGAGATGAATGTTCTCATACATTTTTAGGTCGGCGTAAAATGTGTAAAAGTAGAAAGAAGAAATTTCTCTTTGCTTGCTGATATGGGTTTGTTGCAAATGAATACATTTTTATCAACAAAAAAATGGTAAGCCAATCAAGTTGACAGAGTTCCCGTTACAACAGCTGATTAACCGCTTGTGAAGCAGCTCTTTTAATTAAAGTATTGTGAAAGAACAATGCACGAAGAGTTTCTTTCTGTCTTGTTTTGACAGCAATGTAGGTAATTCAAAGGAAAAGAAACCAATCAACCACAGGACCTCATCGTGGTATTCGAGACATGGAACAGGTAAACAACCGCAACTTTTAAACTTCGAACTGCTGGATTACAAACGGGCTGAAGAACCAACGGTATAAATACAATCCAAAATAAAATTTACTTTTCGACTTGGATTTCCTTTTTTATCCACTTCTTTGTTCCGTACAATGAACATTTTGTTTTGACATTTACGTAATAAGCTAAGCGATAGTCGCACTACATAGCTTAACTGGACACTACTTCGCAAGCCTTCTGAGCTAACTGACCGATGCGAACACTAAACACGTGAAGTTAGTTCCATATTTATTCCTTTCTACGTAAGATATATTATTGCCAGTTTTAAGAGTTGACTGATAATAGGGTCATAAACTTTAACTCTGATAATATAGTGATGCGGTTATTAGTTTATTGTTAAGTGTTATTTTGTAGGCATATCTTATCGAATAAGTTGTACTGTAGCATTCACAGCCAAGGTAAGACGTGTTAAAAATGTTTAAGTGATTGTTATTAGTTCGTTTTAGATTTTGTTCTTGTGATTTTAATAGGGTTATCGGGTAAGTTTACGGGCATATGATGGCAGTAGCAGTGGTAAGAAGGTTTTGGGTGGTAATGGTCATTTTATCATACGTAAGAGGATTCACATAAAATTTAAGATAATATATGTATTGAAAGCTGTGCAAAAAGCTGTTAAAACTTTGGGGGCATTTATTAATAATAATTAATTTGGTAGATTTCATTACTAAATCAGTCGTTAGAAACAGTATTATGTATCTTTATTTCTGTTATTGATGCACCATGACAGTAATCTTATGGTGCGTGAGTCAGCTTGTGACCACGGCCGTTGTAACCTGGTTGAAACGTCAAGCACCATAAGGTAGGTATGTAAATACCTAAATCATAATCGCGTGAATTCCCGTTTTAAAATAAATAAATATTATCATGCAACGCGAAAGTTTAAAAATAAATAAGTACTACTTACTTTAATCACTGATAAAAATGTAGATAAAAAGTATTAAAAATACCACACGTCTTTGCGATGATGTTAATCCTAATTAAAAAATAAAAATAAATGTAATACAAAATGAAACCAATTCCGAAATTTCGGCTGTATCTAATTTTGGAGTTACACTATATTATATAAGTTTATCCCTAAATTATACGATTTTGATAAGATTACCTATACTATTTGTTCTATACAATTTGTGTAAAAATTTATGCCATGCCGCGAAGTTCGTGGAGAGAATCATTAGTTAGATATTACCTACCTATTTTTTACCTACTTATTTTAATTTGGATTAACAAAACAAAATTAATTGCAAGAGTAGGTACGTGTTTTATATCAAAAATTGTTTCTCGGCTAATTTTGTTTTGTCATAACTTTTTTTAACTTACGGTAATTTTTGGCATGGGCATTGGCATTGGCTTATAGTTTTCCTTGTGTAGTCCATTTGTATTTTAGGTATGTCAAAGTGGCGTTTATTTTACATAAACATACTTTTTTAGGTTTAACCGCCTACGTCGGATAAATCCGACACATATTTTCGTGTCCAGAGACAATATTTACGAAAAAAAACTCGTTCAATCGGATTTTGCTATTTATTTACGCTAGATTCTAGCAAAATATGTATTGTTTATTTTAGGAAAATATTTAAATGTAATCATTTACAATTAAATACACTTCTACTGATGATAAATCTGACGGTTTAAAGATTAATGTACGTAATAATGTTAATGTTTACATACAAGCTTAAACTTAAAAAACAGAAAACTTAAAAAAACAGGTCATCATGTGCAAAAAATTATTTTGATTGGGCAGCAGTTTTTGAGATAATTTCTTTCAAACATACAATATTTTTAAGCTTTATAATAGACTAGCTTCCGCCCGTGTCTCCGTCGTCGTATGCCTATACGCTATCCTATAATTAATATATTTCAAACGTTCTGTCGTGATCGAGTAATAAACACCCAAACTTTGATATTTTTAATATTAGTTAGATTGGGATATGGGTTATTTTTCTTTCCTGACAGATGTCTGGTAAGCCGGTGACGAAGAAGGTTATAAACTCCACGACGTCATGCGTGGATGACAACCTGCGCGGAGTCGTCGCCACCTTCCCCCAGCTGCACCTGCATCCTAAGCACAGGACCATCACTGTTAGAAACAAGGTACTTACAACAATAAAAATAATGTCTTTATTTGGAAATGATCACAGCTAAAACAATCAAACAAGATTCATCATCAATCAAAGTTAGATGTAAGCCATCTGAGGCGATAGCTGAATTTCTATTTTCTACCCATTAGAAGCACATAGGCACAGAAAATATCATTGGGCACAGAATATAATTATCGTTACATAGATCACACCGAGACTTGATGCAATTACCTAAATTATAAATATTCGCTACTATCGTCTACTTTTGTAATTATGAATTTCCTCATAAATATATTATATTCTTGGTATTCACTTTGATTTGTTTTGTAGTGTGTCAGTTTTGGTCTGTTATACCTGTCCCTTAATTATTATTTTCTAACGGCAGATTAACAGACATATATATGTTTGTGCAGGATGATACCGGCAGGGTGGCAATTCTTGGAGGAGGTGGTTCCGGACATGAACCATTCGCTGCTGGTAAGATCTGAACGTTGAAATAGCGTTTTTAAAATAAAACACTAATGGAAGCTTTTAAAAAAATGGTGTTATAGGTACCCTCGCATAAACCTATTTTTCATCTAAAGCAGTCATCCAAATAAAAATTTACCTTCTATAAAGCCAATCCCAATGTATTGATTCATCGATTTCGGCATGAATGTGTCATAAAATGACTGTAACTTCTAACTCTATTCCTAACTAACTCCTTTTGCTAATACTTCAGGGTTCGTCGGCGCCGGCATGCTGGATGGTGCAGTTGCTGGAGGCGTATTTGCGTCACCCCCAACTGGACACGTATTATATGCGATAAATCAACTCTATAAATATAATACTGGTAAGCAATTATTAGGATTTGGTTTTGTGACAGAATTCCGTTTTGTATAAAAGCAACAATAACTTTGTATGTATTACTTAATTTTTTTTCTAGGTGGAGTTCTAGTGATCATCGGTAATTACACTGGAGACAGACTAAACTTCGGCAAAGCCATTGAAAAAGCTAAGATCGCTGATGTCAAGGTTTGATAATTTTCATATTTGAGCAAGATAAGTCAATAAATTCTAATTCTCCAATAGTTCGCAGCAGCGGTGTCGGCGCACGCAACAGCTAAGCACCAAAACTATGAATTATTTGATTTTTTTATCTAAAAATTCTCAATATCTGCTCGACGCCACGGCGCTGCCCGTGGTGTCTGGAAATGTTATAACATGTTAACAAACATAACTGGCGAAATGCACCTTTGTCTACCCCTTTAGGCTTTCTACCGATATACCACGCCAGCGGAGCCGGGGCTAAAGATACGGTTACATAAATCGATTAATTGTACACCTTTATTGGACAGGTTGAAGGCCTTATAGTGGGCGAAGATGTTGCATCAAGTGACAACAAGACTGGGGGACGAGCTATGGTTGGCGAAGTTCTGTTTTATAAGGTAAGTTTCAATATTAGTGGCATTTAGTTATTTTACTTTATAGTTACTGTAACATGAATAGTGATAGTTTCGACTGTCCTTGGAGCTATTACAGGGGGGCTAGACAACTGGCAATCTATTTTAACGTCTTGTCATAGTAGGTATATTGATTACGCAAGTGTCGAATGTGGACGTGATACACGACTTCCAAGGGGTTTCATGAATAAAAAGCGTGTCGTTATGTAATTGTATTTAGATAGAGTTAATTAATTAATAGAGTTTTGTTTGTAGCTGTGTGGTGCACTGGCCCAAAAAGGACATGACTTGCAAACTATCTACGACATGGCTACTGAGGCCAATAAGTACATGGCTACGTTAGGAGTTTGCCTGGACGCTTGCTCCTTACCTGGTTAGTAACTTTCTCATTTTCAATTATTTTAACTTGTTTTTATCTATCTGTATAAAATTTTGCTAAAACATCATCCGCCTGTGCAAGTTTACTGCTGGACATACCGGCATAGGTAAGTTGCGCAAACATAAGCTAAATTATTAATTGATATCTATAGGACATGAGAGAATGAATGAAGGAAGAGTGACAAAACAAATATATGAGGCAAATGTGAAAGGAAACGTTGGAAGGGGAAGACCCAGAAGAAGATACCATGACCAAATAGGTGACATTCTAAAGAAGGGACAGATTAGGAGTACCCTCAACCGGCGAGAATGCATGAAAAGACTGATGAATGTTGAATAAGCCAAAGATGTATGTCAGAATCGTAGCAAGTGGAAGGAAATGGTCTCTACTCTACCCCTTTGTTGGGAAAGAGGCGTGATATATATGTATATTATATCTGTATAAATGAAAATCAGTTTTTAAATGTAAGGGTGTAAAGCGCATCACTTCAGAGTTTCAGACCCTTAGCATTTTAAACCGGCTGCACGGGCGCACTGCATTACATTTGCCGAAATATAATTTGTTGTTGTTTTTCAAAAAAATCGGAATGTCGAAAATATGCACCCGTGCAAAGCCGGAGTGGGCAATATACTTAGGTATGTCAAAATATATAACTATGTCTCTAAGTAAAACGATAGATACTTTAAATTTATATTTATACTGGTCTTTGTTAGCTTTGTTAAATAAAAACACTTTCCGTTTCCAGGACAACCACCGCTATTCGAAATACTTCCAGATGAAATGGAATTAGGTGCGGGAGTCCACGGGGAGGCTGGTATTGCTAAAATGAAGATGGGCTCTGCGTCAGAAACTGTTTCTATGATACTTGAGCAGGTATAAACACACGAATATTAGATAAGAAGTGTTTCTCTATTAGTCTTTAGCTCATCCGGCCCACGGGAATACATTAAATTAAAAGAGTCAGCACTTCTAATTTGAGTGATGTCGTAAAAACACAGGACCATTCCATGTGTGCCAAGTTCTAAAAACATCCACTAAACAGTTTTTACGGAAAAAATATCCAAAAATTCATACATATCACGGACGTGCCCGGATGTGGAAGGACCGTTCTCTGTTTGTGGTTAAAAAAATGTCGGTGCGTACGTTTTATACGAATTCAGCCACACAGGGCTGCAGCCTTGTCCCGTCCCCTGACATGAGGAAAAAGATCTTTATTTAACATTCAAACTGGGTGTTTCAATGATAAAGTGCTCTTCATAAACTTTGTCACCAGATAATCAACCACCTTAAGTTGGCACCTGGCCATAGGGTAGTAGCCTGCATCAACAACTTGGGAGGAACCTCCATCTTTGAGATGAATATTATCAGTGCGGAGATTAAGACATATTTAGGTAAGTTCGTGACAAAACTAACTTTGTTCCAGTAGTTTCAGTTTCATAATAAATTAAATAATATGTATACTATTGTGTACAAATTAAATTAAAACTTAAATCTAAAATAAACATCGTCAGTCAAATAACCCGCCCCTGGTTGCTATATTATGTACTATAAATAACAAGATGGGAAAAAATAACTGGGTTCCATAATAAATCTAATTATCCACAGACAGCAAAGAAATCACTCTAGAACGAACATTCTCCGGGCATCTTAAGAGCTCACTGGATATGCACGGCTTCCAAATTTGCCTTCTGCACCTGAACAGTGAAAATGGAGATTTATGGCTAGAGCTCCTCGACTCACCGTGTGCCACAGGCTCTTGGTCTGGCAGCGAATTATCAGTAAAAAGTGACAAAGAACATATTGACGATGAAACATTGTTACGGTGTGACGGATATAAGGTTAGTTAATGAAGTTTTTAAGTGATCCAACACTAGGGAGCCTATGTTCAACATTGGACCACAGTGGGCTGATGATGATTATATTTGCTTGTGTTATGGGTACTAAACAACTGATAAACAACAAATTTTTTTTTTTTGTAAATGCATACATATTATAGATTAATTACACCCAGACACAGAACAAACTTTCATACTCATCACACAAAGATTTGTCCTGGGTGGGGATCGAACCCACGACCTCAAGCTTAGCAGTCAGGGTCACTAACCACTAGGCCAACTATGATAAAAATAGATTAACATGTTCCTAATTCCAGGGTTCTTATCGGGTTTAGGTATGTCCATTTCGATATTATAATTAAATAGGTATCAACATCATTCAAAATATATGATCATGTCAGGCTAAAACTAGTATAAAATTTGACAGAAATATTTCTGATTGCAGCCAGATTCAGGTCCACAGCTGGCACAGGACGAGCAACTGATCCTACGTGGATGTATAAAGGCTGCTGCTGAGAATTTGATAGAAAGTGAGGATTTACTCAACAAGTTAGACTCGGGCTGCGGTGACGGTGACTGTGGCATCACTCTTCGGAAATTTGGAGAAGGTATGTTGAACATACTTTATGAATGTAAAAACTAAAATTATTAGGTACTAATACAAAATAAGATCTGACCCAAATCAGATCGGACTGCCAGTAGACCTTCAAATCATTTGAGTTATAGCAGTCTCAATATTCGATATTAACGTTTTCAAATATTTGAAAAATTTAATTTTTCAAACAATTCACAGCGATATTAAAATCTACCTATCGAATGTGGAGATTGCGAGTAGGGGAGGGCTTTGGAGGGACTATTAACCGTGCACATGTCGAAATCGACAGTTGTTGTTGTCGATTGAGAGAGTGAGAACTCTTACGAAGATAATAATTTTTATCTATTGAAAATATGAAACTGAGGATGCAAGACAGGTTATGGGATTTATCACCGTCACCTACGATCTATCGTAATCTGCAGTCTACTAATTATTGTATGTACATTAATTACAGCGGTCCTGTCCTACTTGGAGAAAGGTCCAAGTGTGGAGTTCGCATCTAATGTGCTGTGGGACTTGTCCGAGATCGCAGAGACGAACATGGGAGGAACATCGGGAGGCATTTACAGTTTAGGAATGGCTGCTGCGTCGCAATCTATGGCTAGGTAATATACTTTATAAATATTTTCACATTCAAAAGTAGGTATATATTATTTTAAAATAATGTAGGTGTCACGTATTGGAAAACGTAGCGTAGAACAACCCCCATCAAATGAAATGACGAACTAGTAATGTTGCGGGTAGCCGTTGGTTGTAGGCGGGACAAAACCGCTCTATGGGACAATAAAATTAAGTGATGCCTAGGTCCAGCAGTAGACGTCATTGGGCTGCTATAATAATAGATTGATTTACCTGCCTAGCTCTTATAATAATAATGAAAACAAATTAGATACTGGACAATATCTGGACAAACTATTAGGTTGACATGAATGTGCTATATTTCAGTGCTACAACAAATGACCCTGCTGCTTGGTTAGGAGCGTGGCAAGGTGCCATGGAAGCTATCTCTAAATACGGAGGGGCGGAACCTGGTGATAGAACTATGGTAAGTGGTATAGTAGTATAAGTGGATATACATTTTCATTAAGCGGTGGAGACCAAATGTTTAGTGACATACTATATGTACCTACCTACTAGTCAAGTGACTTACCATCGGCTAACGGATTATTGATCTATTTTTATTAACACTATTCACGGGCAGTCTCAACCTTACACTAACAGGTATCGTAATTTTTCAGTTGGACCCACTGAGCACAGCCGGTGAGACGTTCAAAATAAACTTGAGCAAAACTAAAGGAGATATAAAAACATTATTGAGAAAGATCGGCGAATCTGTCGAGATGGGCACGCAGCTTACAGCCAAGATGCAAGCTAGGTAAGTATGAGGCAACTACTTATATCTAGCACTCGAGTTATATGCATTTAGGTATGCATCCCATTATCAATTTATGTCTCGTGTGAGAAACTTAAATAGTTTTAGGGTTCGGGTTTCACATTTAGCCGCCACGAACCGCACTTTCCCGAAGCAATTAAGCAAAGAAGCCGATCGGGTAGTTGATTCGGTTCGGCAATATTTGATGAATGAAAAAGCCGACCTGGGCCCTGATTCTGACTCATCGGATTGCTCCCGGATCGTAAACTTTGACGAATCTTAGAACGACGGATTTTTACAGCTTAAGTTATTAAGTGTTAGAAATTAGTTTACGGTATAGAAAATTAAAAACTGATTAATATAGGATTTTTTTCTACATCCATCTATTTCTTTAACATTCTGTTTTTAACTTTAAATAAACTGACAGTTCTGGCCGAAAATATTCCGACAGCTCAGAATCAGGGGGCTGTAGCACCTACTAAGTTCATTAGTTCGGCATCATTCGGCTTGGCCCATCAGGTAGTTCCAGCTTAACTAAAGCCGAGCAGCACTTTTCCCGAACATTCTTTCACATAATTAAGTATATTCGATGTTATGTTAAGTTAATGTCGACCCGAATATATGTGTTGCAACCCTAAGTAATTGAAATTGTAACTATTTGGCGATTAAAAAGAGGTCAGAGTTTCTTACCAGCCTTTCTTCTTGTCAGCGAACTGACATTAGGTATTTACTGACACACTGTTCTTCATGAATGTGATATAAATGAGGGATGCTGATGATAATTCAATAAATAAAAAAAAATTTAAAAAAATTCGACGCTGGGCCTCCAGTTTAGTCATATATTGATATTTGTTTTATTGTTCACAGGGCAGGCAGAGCCGCGTACGTAGCTAAAGGTTACGTGAACGACGAAGACGCCGGGGCACGAGGAGTCGCGATCTGGTTACATGCTATATTGGGCTTTATGGTTGAACATATATAGTGCTATTTACTTTAGACGACTTTTATTTAAAACCTAATCAGAGAAAACTGAGCTTATAACTGAAATTGTGCCTTAATCTTAATAAATTAAGTGCACATTTTAATTTTACTCATTTAATATTAAAATAAAACGACAGTGAAATATAATAGCAACCCATTTTTGTTCCACTGCTGAACAAGGGTCTCCTCTCCTCTACATTTGGTTTCCTCAAGACGTTTTCCTTCACAGTTGCGACGTTGCCACTGTTTGTAAATACGCTCTTAAAGTTCAAATAAAACAAATTTAAACAATAATTGTTCTTTAATGATCACAGTGCCAACATCTGGTCTAATTCAACTAATATTAATACATTATAAATTCATGGTAGTGTGTCTTATACACAGATCTACAAGCTTAACAAGAGCTTAAGCTGTAACAAACTATAGGTACGCCTCAATTCAATATTGGAAACCATTAAAAATATTTTGTTTGACAGAAAATTTGTCAAAACAGATCATCCATTAATTACTTACATTTTAACGTTTTAAATTAAATAATCGTTTAAATGTAAATTGATATTTTAACAATAGATCACAGAATTTGTCAATTAAAGGTTAACTTGTCGAAAGGAGGTCCATATATTATTTATTTATTTATATTCGGGAAACAACCAGAGCAATAGTACTTAGTCAAAAATACAATATTTTGAAACACTTTATCCAACAGTTTCCACATAAAAGTTAAATTATGGCATACCTACAGACAAAGAGGTAATCAATTAATTGTGACATCGTGAGACAGATGTGGGGCGAGTTATAAATCTGACTCAAAATGAACTTAATACTGACTATAAGAAAGAGTTCTAATCATTTATGGGCAATTTTGAACCTTAGAGTTACTCGTAGACGACTGAAATTGTCAGAGAGACCAATTTGTATAATATATTATAGAAATATAATAAATTGTATACTATAATTGTATCTGTATTACACCGGCGGTATGACATGATAGGTAAGAATTTGTTAAAGATTGTGCGAGGGAGACAACGCTCTACGAAACGAAACATGTTAGAATGAGAGGCGTATAGTGCGGGTAGACAAACATGGTGCTAGAAATCCCATTCAGTAGCTTTTTCTATGTCCATTTCTGATAATTTCTCTTGTAGCAGGATTGCTGAAATTTCGTCTGAAATGGAAGAAATAAATTGTATTAGTTGTTATTAGGAAATATTTTAAAATATTTTTTATACGAATATGAACATTAATGCGTACCAAGTAACGCTCATTTTTAATATTTCGATACACCTACATACATTTTATTGTAGAAAATTAATAAAATGAATTGTTCTATGTAAAAAAGTGTCTATGTTCAGAGAATAGCCTTAATAAAATTTATAGAACCTGCACCATAAACAATAAATTATTCTAGTATATGACCAAGTGTTTGTATCAATTTTGAATTTGATTGGATAGATATTTGTGCTTTTCCTAAAAGGTTGCTGGTGGCCGTTGGTTGCAATAGTCACAAAACAGTCGCTGTGACGAAAATTAGGTGAGGCAGGAGGGTCCAGAAGTGGACGTCATTAGGCTGATATGATGATGATGATACATAAAACTGGACTTCTTCTTTGTTTAACAACTATGTCTATCAAATATTATTATATAAACATACTAGGATCAGGTTTGATAGGTTTGACTCTGCCAATGAGTCCTGGTAGATAGTCAGTCTTTCTGATTTGCTTGAAGAACGGATGGTTCAGCATTTGTGTAGCCGATGGCCTCTTCTCGGGGTCCCTGGAATTAATATTAGAATTATTAACCACACCGATTATATTATATAAACTTAAGAAAAAAATTGTTTTAGTGGCATTGTATGTATTCGGTATCGAGAATCTTCGAGTTACCCGTCGACCGGTTATATGGAGAAGGGGCTAATGAAATTAAATCTACGTTTATTCATCTAGGTTACAAAGTAACTCTTATGAAATTCACAAGTTAAGAATGTAACAGTTTATATGTAAAATAGTGTTAGTTCGCTGACGGAGTGGAGCTATGAGAAGTATGAGAGCTATGTAGTATATAAATATATATAATATTTATATATTATAGTATATACTACCATATTATATTCAGTATAAGTACAATTTTGCCAATTCTTCTCATAGCTCCACTACGTCAGCATATAAATATACTGTACTTATACTGAATGAATATAATATAATATAATATGGCTGTGGTTATGCTAAATGGCTACGCATTTGCTAATAAATTGGTAATATATTTAATACAGTAAATGTGTAGTGACCTCTGCAGCGCCATCTCGCTGAGATGATGGAAGGTGTCGGACAGTTTCCGTCCGCCGTACACGTGGCGCAGGCGCGACACGGCGTCGGCGCTGTCGCCCACGCCGCTGTCCGTGTTGTACATACCTGACGATATACATCAACGTGTACACATACAATCACTACATCACTCATCGAAGATAACAAGTCATTTAAAAAATACTAGAAGTCACGCGGGGTTTCGCTCCCGTCGTTCTATTTTTAGCCACTCAGCTCCTATTGGCTGAAGTGTGATGTTATATAGCCTATAGCCTTCCTCAATAAACGTTAAAATAATTTTTCAAATCGGACCAGTAGTTCCTGAGATTAGCGCGTTCAAACAAACAAACTCTTCAATTTTATAATATTAGTATACATAATAATATAATTATACTATCCGAGAGGTCCATGGGAACGCATTATATGGGTAAATAGCTGCCAATAAGGGCCATGCACGAAGTGCAGACAATCTATATTAAAATTATAAAGGTGAAGAACATGGTTGTACGCGCTAATTTCAGTCATTTTTAATTTTATTTAAAAATATCTTTTTAGTGTTGGATAGCCCATTTGAGGAAAGTTCTGGGCTATATAACATCACGCTCTGACCAATAGGAGCTGAGTATTGGCCAAACAAAGATCCAAGGGAGTAAAGCTCCATGCAACAGCTAGTCTTTTATGTATGAAGTGGTACAAAACATATTGTTAATTATGGTTGCAAGTTCGAAATTGTTTTATGAGATAGAAACAACAATAGTGAATAATAAAATAATACGTACTCTTCATCTCCGACTCGTCCAAGCACGGCTCCGGGAAGGTGGAACAGTCTAGCAGCTGCGGTCTCGACCCTCGCACCTTCTCAGTGAACATGAGCGTGGTGGGCACTTCGGCGAACGGCACCGCTCCGTTGGCGAGCTCACAGCACAGTACGCCCACCGAATATATGTCTGACTTCTCGTCGTAGCCTTTGAGATTCTGAAATGTTATTTGAAAATAGTTCAAAAATGTGATGTTTTTAAAATATCAACATTTTCATATCAGTTATTATATTATTATTATATATATACATGTCGGGGCCTCGTAACCTGTAGGCCCCTTAAGCGGCCTGTTCTTTGAGTCCAGAGAAATATTAAACATTAAGATCTGTCCACTAGAGCAGTTTTAGTATTAAAACATTAAAGTATTTTGTTACCTATTAAATTTAAGTACATTTCAATAAGAGCCAACATACCTGTTCGAGCAGCTCGGGGCTGAGCCACATGAGGTTGGTGTTGTCGTGGTCTGGGGGCGGCAGTAGGTGGAGGTGCCGCTGTCGCCGACCCCGCACCACCAAGCTCGCTGCTGACCTCAGCCCCGACACTCGCGAGATACCGTTAGCACCTACTAACACGTGGCTGGCTCGAATACTCCTGTATACAATAAATTATTATTATACACCAGGGTCTGCCTCAAGCCCACACGATAAGAAGAAGAATAAATTATTTTTTAATTTAATCTCTTTATTTCAGGGTAAGTTACAAATGTTAATGGTATGTTTTTAAAGTCCCCCACGACGGGACTTGTTCTCTTATGCGAGCTTCGTCTTATTAAACAGACAAAAAAAAACGATAATGCATTTTTTTTAAATTAAGTTTATCTAAAATACATGTTCTGATATGCATCACAATAACTGCGTTCATAAAATTTGCATTAACTTTTTATGATGATTGATGATGGATCTGTGATGGATGAGATGGCGCTGTGTAAATGTGGTAGAATATTATTATTATGTCTCTTTTTTCACGGCTATACTTCTCTCTAAGGTGAGAAGTATACCCGGTCTTTTTGGAAGGCTTACGCGGGGACACAGGTCCAACACGCAGAGGCCCTTAAAGAATTTTAATTTAGAATGGGATGAGACACTTTTCACAGGTTTTCCCAAGGGACTACAGTATGGGGTTCTTCAAAAAAGGAGTGAACAGGTTTCTTAAGGGTCGGCAACGCGCTCGTGATGCCCCTGGTGTTGCAGGCGCCCATAGGCTACGGTAACCGCTTACCATCAGGCGGACCGTACGTCTGTTTGCCACCGCCGTGGTATAAAAAAAAAAAAACTTACCGCTGCCATATCACAGCTGCACTATTGTAGTACAGCTATAAATTGTCGCTGATAAGTGTAAAGCTATTGAATGATGTTATGGAGTTATTATTATTATTATAATAAAGTTTTCGTTTGATAATAAACTGCAAGAATGTACAGTGTGTTAACTTAAGTTACATAAATGACAACATAGTAAGTCCGTGTAGTGACGGCGACTAAGGGAGAAACCTTAAGCAGACAAGAGTGATGCGAGAAAAAGAAAATTCGATACAAAACCCTATACCAACCTGTCTAGCCAGCATGGTATAGTAGGCTAGACTTATATAGACCCTTTAAGATGTTTGGAGGAGACCCGTGCCCAGCAGTGGGACAGTTATGGGTTGTAATGATGATGATGACATAAATGAGGGGCAAAAAAAGTCTTGTCTAAGGCAGCAAAAAAAAAAAAAAATTAATAATATAAAACTACACATTATTTTTCTATCATGACGTTTTCGACATGACGACAACAAAAGTGCGGAACAGAGTAAGAGATATGATAATATATTATGAAAGAGTCAAAGATATTTAAATGAATTGAATGACGTAATGACAACATACGATCAACGTAAATACCTACATGTTGTTTAATACTGTGAAAAACTGTGAAATAAAGAAAGTATATATTTGCAAATTTCTATTTAATTTTTTTGTTAAAGCCTTCTAACATCACATGCTGCACGTGGTGTCATTTAATGTCGTATCGTCGTATACACCCTGTATAAGTTTTGACATGAATGATTATGTAATTGTATAGACAAACAACATCACATCATAGTCTATTTCAGTATATTTCCTATTGTGTCCTCTGAGTCATATATTAGCAAACATGTGACACTAACTATTATTAAGCAAATTTTGCGTCAGGAACTGAATGCATAAAATATTGGCTATGTTTTGAACATGTATGATAATTTCTTTAAGTATATTATGCAACTTAGGTGGTGGTTGATGTGGGTGGCACAAAACGCTTGCTGTGGCGGAAATTAGGTGAGGCCTATGTTCAGCAATGGACGTCCTTGGGCTGATATGTTGATGATATTATGCAATTATTATGTTGGCTTGAATCAGACCTCGTTTTGGAATTTACAAAGTCCCCCAGATGGCTTCCAACTTGATGTAACAACTACCACTTGAAAATGCGCTATAAACAAGCAAAATTAATTAATATCGCATGTTTAATGGAAAATAGACCCATTGGTAGATAGGTCAGAGTTGAGTTACGTACAGAAACATGCTTTTTAGCACCATCGTATACGTACCATACGTTAAAAATACGAGCATCGATGATTATATTACTATCAGTTTTAATTGTATGCTTTAACAAATAGGATGAGTACTCAAGCAAGATCTTCTTTTGCGATTCCCCAAAAAAATTTTATTTTTAATTTTAGGTTTCATTCCATTAAGCGTGCGATATTATTATTACTACCGATATTAACATTAAACTTACCTATGTATATACAACTGCTTATGCAAATACTGTAAAGCCTGCAGCACATCTCTCAAGACTAAGGCACAGGCTAGCTCCGACAGACCCTCATGGAAGTACCGGTCAAGGATATCTCGGCAGGAACCAAAAGTCATGAGCGGAGACACAACATAAAGCTCTCGGCCATGTACAAATGATGTTAGGTACGGCAGTATATTTGCATGCTGTAGTTCTTTCCTTGTTAGAATGTCTTGCTGGAATAAAAGGAATAATATAATATAATATTCTACCACATTCACACAGCGCCATCTACTCCCAAATTAAGCAATTATATTTGCTTGTTAAATTAATTATATTATAGATAAATTACACCCAGACACAGAACAAACCTTCATGCTCATCACACAAAGATTTGTCCTGGGTGGGGATCAAACCCACAACCTCTGGCTTAGCAGTCAGGGTCACTAACCACTAGACCAACAGGCCAGTCAAAGGAATGATAATTACTTTAATAGATTACTGTTGATATAGAAACAGACATAGAGTAGTTTATTTTAAAATTATTTTGCTGGAAGTATCCTAGTGTTATATTATAAAGCAGCTGTCGTTTGCGGCTTCACCTGTGCATAATTCAATATATACATATATACACAGATAATACATTAATATAAACATATTTTTTTTCCAGATTAAACATTACCTTATGTGCACTATAATTTTATTGTCAAGCTGTTTGCTGATGATCACAAGTTGAGCTTGTCTGAATGCATGAAGTATTATGAGTAGACAAAGTGAAAGGTATTTACTTTGTTTTTTGTAATTAGTAATTTTTGTAATCAGATTTGACTTTTGTACTTCTGATTATAATGAAACACATAGCCCACTCTTATCAACCAGAAGGTCTATAAGCATAGTTGGTAAATGGTATAAGGGCTTCAGCCATTCTTTGTTCTTCATTGATGTGCACCTTAACACTTTGAATACCAAGCTTTCAGAGACAATGGGTACCTACCTAAATTCCTTTTTGGTGCTCACCAATGAGCCCCACGACATTCAATGATTTAATAGTTTACTATAAAATAAAATAAAAGTAAGTCAATAATAATATATGAACATGCTGACATGATTTTAGCTCATACAATGCTACCTAAATGTGTCGTTTTAACTATTATTAACAAATATAGGTTTCTAAATCGATAAAGTGTCCTTTAGAAGCCCTTGGTTGACCTAAAAAATAATGTTTTTAAAATAAGTTCATGCACTTAGGTACCTTATCAAAATGACAATACCAATTTTTTAAGATGTTATCACAGTGCATTCTGGTTTTGTGGAGTAAAATTATAAAATGAATAAAGACATGATGTACCTGAATCAGATTGGCATGCTCCTTGGTTTTGTCAACAAAATATCTCTTGATCGCCACATTTTGATTGCTTGGCTTATAAAGTGCTGAGTAAACAACAGCTACACCTCCACAACATTCCGTAATTATTGAAGTAAGCTGATAATCATTGATGTCAGGGTTAAACATATTTATTCGAGTTAAAACAACAAAATTTACAAATATTCTATTAAACACCGTGTTCCTTTGTCAACAACACATAATGATACGATATTTTCTAGTCTAAAAATAGTTTTTATTATAACCACTGAGTTGTAATAAAGTAAATAATTCACAAAATAAAATAACCAATGCCAAGAGAAAATAGGTAGGTACCTACGTTTTAAACCAATGTTTTTATTGTTTGACAATATTCGCGTTCCAGGTACCTATACTAATCGCAGGCTTATCTTATTCCGTAGCATGACTAGCATGTAGTTATAGTACCATAAGACTTTTTTTTATATAAAATATATTATCAGTCCGTATTTTGAATTGCGTTCTGCATCGCTATTGTCTACAAAACTATTATAGCATACCTATACATATATACATATGAATGGCTGATCAATGTTAAATGATATACTTGTCTTAATCATTTTATTTTAAATTATTTTACTTTTAGATAATATAAATAAATATTTTGCATTTGTTTTCTCTTCTGCCCTTCTAACTTTTCAAAAGAAACAAATGTTATTAGGTGTTTCATTTTAGGCATAATATTCATTAAGAAAAGAGAAAAAGAAATATTTAAGATTAAAATTACGACATATCTGGAATGGAACACGTTTACAAACAAGTTTGACAGCAATTTGACATGACGCGTCTGACGGCTACAAAACTTAAATCCATGGATGTACTATGCGATTAGAATAAGTATGGGATTGCACGTGGTACTATTTGCCACTAACTTCAGTCGAATGTGCACATTTTTGTACAGCTAGCAGAAACAAAATAGGCAAAAAAATTATAACTTGTAAATTAATTAATTTATGTTCTATTCTATTCTATTTTGATTATGTACATTTTCCTTGCACGTTTGACGAATTAGGAAGAATTAGGTTGGAAGAATTAGGACCTGACTAGATTTGTATTATATTTGCCTATTTGTTATAAAATTGAAGTTTGTTTTTTGTTTGGTTGAATGCTAGGACCCCAGGAACTAGGTACTGGTTCAATTTTAAAAAATATTTTAGTGTTATAGGCTATATAACATCACGCTACGGCCAATAGGAGCAGAGCTGTAGCCAAATAAAAAACCGCGTGACTTCTAGATAAAAAATACACAACAACCAACAAACACTAATTTCATATTCAATACTCACACATAATTTATTTAAATACTATTCATAAAAACATGCATATTTAGCTATGCCAGTTACCTACTATGTTCATGTAAAATGAGTTTAGTGAACTATGTACCAAAATGTTCTTTCAGATAATAAAGATCTTACAACCGAAAAAGTATGTATGTACCTAATTGTAATGTGTTTCGTTTTTTCCTTTTTTCTTTGTACACCCTACTTGTCAGGTATGAAGTTGTCTTCAAATGGAAAACAAAATGGCGTCTTGATTTGACAGGCCCATACTTATTCTAATCGCATAGTAGGTAGTATGCAATAATTTTATTATGATAAATATTAAAGTACCTTTGTGGGTGCTTTTTTTTAAATTTTGCAGACTTGCTTTTTATACAATTTTATTTTACATTTTATAAAAGTATTATTGAAGCTTATTTGGGAAATTTATTTGGTCTTCTTGATAAATGCTTGATGATATTATAGTTGATTGTGAACAAAGTTTTGTGACCGAGTTTTTCCTGGCAAAATGGAAATTTTGGGTACTTACCTATTTTGTTTATTTCTATTGGTGAGTGTTTATTTAATAACCTACATATTTATTTCGTCATTTACCCAATAAGTAGGTTGTTATTTTAAACTTAACGGTTCTTTGTTTTTTTTTCACGTGGGTAAGTTATAGTTAGTCATTAATTAATTTGAGATTTCGGTAGCACAACGACGAGTAGGTATGTGAGACGTGAGTTCTCTAACTGTAGGTATTACCTACCTACTTATTTTTGTAAGTTGTAGGTAGGTAGGTATGTAATTTAATTTACTACCCGACGAAGCAGACCGCCGCAGCCCATGGACATGACCTCTAGTTTAGAATAGTAGTCCATGGACATGACTGTGTCCTCTTTTAGCGTACCTATTGTATAAAACATTCGAAGAAAACACAATCTACTGAAAAGGGAAATAGGGATGAAAAGGAAAAGGAAGTTTGGGAGATGGTATTGGGTCACCGGCGCCCGTCTGAAATAGGTACCTAGGTAGGTTTTTACCATTGTCTAATTTTATCAATGTGTTCGGAAAATTCCTAGGAATTTCGCCAAAATTTGACTTATCAAAACATCCTACTTAGGTACGACATTGTCTTATAATACACTAGAAGTCGCGCGAGGCTTAGCTCTCGTCGTTCTTTATTTGGCCACTGCTCGGCTCCTTTTAGCCGTAGCGTGGTGTTATAGTTATAGCCTATATTACTCAGTGATAATGTAACTATCCAACGGCAAAAGAATTTTTGAAATCGGTCCAGCCCCCTGGTTCTGACCCATCGGATTGCTCCCGGATCGTAAACTTTTTCGAATCTTAGAACGACGAATTATTACAGCTTATGTTATTAAGTGTTAGAAATTAGTTTACCGTATAGAAAATTAAAAACTGATTAATATAGGATTTTTTTCTACATCCATCAATTTTTTTAACATTCTGTTTTTTAACTTTAAATAAACTGACAGTTCTGGCCGAAAATATTCCGACAGCTCAGAATCAGGGGGCAGTAGTTTTTAAGTTCGTTACATAATTATGTAGATTGTAGAAAAATACAAAACTTTCATTTATACCTAATATTCGTAATACGTAAGTACGAAATTGCATTTAAGGTAGGTATGGAATAAAGAGAAGTTTCAATTTCAAAACAAATTCAGAGGAACGAATTTTCATGCGGTTCTCACCATAGATTGAGTGATTCATGAGGAATGTTTAGGTGCAAGTCGAGAATTTTCAAGATCTTTAACACCGTGTGCAAACATGTGGCGGGTCGTTAGTATTTTATAAAGAGGTAGCGCAGTGTTTCCCAAAGGATTTTCCCCTACATAGTTAAAATTTAGTCTTAGTCACGTAGCAAGACTGCATTGCGGCTAAACAAATTGTCTACACTTGGTAGACGGGATAAGCGGCTTTGCAGCTTTTGCGATCTAGCGCAGATGATCGTCCAGACTTCGACGCATTGCTGTATCTAAGCAATTTTGCTTATTGTAGTACCTACTTTTTGTTACACGCTAAACTTATACAACAAATAATATAAAAATAGATGCACTTTGCTGCGTATCTGCACTATACGATCCGAGTTCGAATATTGATTGATATCTTCATACTTTTAATTAAAATTATCTTAAGACACGCATACTTTATTACTAGGTAGAGAAATTGTTTTGTAACTATTTTCAAGAAAATATTTGTTCGCGAGTGGGTACGACTGTTGCGGCAGAGGTCCAAGGTTCGATTACATCGCATCGTACTTAACTACTTATTTATTGAGTAATTGTCACGGTGACAGTCAACAATTTGAATGCCACCGTGACAATTAAGTCACGGTTTCGATTCTCAGAGACAAACTTTGTCGCCCTTATTACAAAACACGGACTAAACATTAAACCAGGTTTAAATTGACAACTTTGACACAAAAACAATGGCTTATGTCAATTTAACCCTGATTTAGTACTTAGTGAATATTTTGTAATAAGGGGGTGTGTGATTCACAATTATTTGTTTCGAGTCGAGTCTGAGTGTACTTTGTGACTGTTAATTGCATTTTGTAAAGTTCCCTGCGACACGGGATTTGAGACCTCTGGTACGGGTGTTATCTTAAAAAACCTACTGATTTCATCTTTCTGCTCTGTTGAGAAAAGTTTCAAGTCGTGAAAACTACAATGGTCCAGCCATTTTTTTTTTTAAATATATTCTCGGGACATTTTGGCTCATCCAACACCGTCGTAAAATATTTATGAATAGCCTCAAGATGACAAATATTATTAAAAATACGTTTTAAATGTAATATCATATTATTAATAATGTTCATAAACTAGTATCATCCGGAGTTTTAGTTGTTTTCCGGCGGCTCAAGGCTATTATCTATTATTTACTTATACTCAAGATATGAATTATATTTTTAATAGATCTATACTACATAATATTATAAACCTGAAGAGTTTGTTTGTTTAGTTGAACGTACTAATCTCAGGGCCTACTGGTCCGATTTGAAAAAGTATTTTAGTGTTGGTTAGTCCATTTATCGAGGAAGGCTATGGGTTATATAACATCACGCTAGGACCAATAGGAGCTGAGCAGTGACAAAATAAAGAACGATGGCAGCGAAGCCCCACGAGTCATCTAGTGTATTTTCAGTCATTTTCATTGACGCCATTTTATTTCATCCTTCCTCTTGATTTACGAGAGCATGTTAAATCGTCAATATATTTATTGTTTTATCTTTGGAAGTTGTTCTACCTAGGTATTTCGAAGCCTGAGGTTACGATCATTCCAGAATCTAGACCAGGCCCCTCCAAAATACGGTCCTGAGTGGCCCGTGGAAGAACATCGTCTGGCCTGAGACCTAGATTTTTTTTTATAGGTAACATTAACAAATTCTACGTATAACCATTTAAAAAAAATATATCAGCCGACATAGATGCAATATGCAAGCAAAAACGATGTTTAAAATACTGATTAAAATGAGACTATCATTTATAATAATCATGTCATATAATAATCATCATTATCTCTATGGAAAATACCGTTTTCTTTAGACATGTAAAGCTCACTTTGATACTTATTAGATATTAGTTACAATTGGTAATTTTTGGCCCGCTACGGTTACAAAAATATTTGGTTGGTACCGTTGTACAACGTTGTACATCCCTGCGTCCCTGCCTTAGACTCTAGTAAAGTCTCAGTAAATTGTTTTTATGGTTGTCGCATTCTACCTCTACAGTTCTTATTATAATAAAAGCGAAAATTTCTGTAGATGGATGTTTAGATGTAGTTTCATGTATAAGATTTTTATGAGATTTAGCTCGTCCGGAGACCATGTCTTGGATTAACACGTAACATTATTTTAATCTCAATAACATGTTTCTGTGAGAAACGCGGGCGATGCCACCAGGTGAGACCAGTTTTTTTATAAAACTGGTGAAGTTCAGGTCTATCCCTCATTTTAAAAATTAAAAAAAATAATTATCATCATTGACCTATCTCCATATTTCTCTTGAGTTATCTTCTGTTCTGCCTTAACTAACTAACATTTCTTTCTTTTTTTTCCTAAACATAAAACAATCTATAACTGATTCATTCTGTAATAAGGTCTACACTTAGCACTTAATTAAGCTAGCTGTAATGTTTATAGCTAGCTTAAATTAAGTGTTTTTTTGTTGTGTGTGTTTTTTTATGTCTAAATAAATAAATAAAATAACCAACTCTGAGCTATTTTAGGTCATAGTTAAATAAAATTATGTTCACGCTAAGTTTGCGTGTTTCGTGGTTAATTAAAGGTCAAATCAAAACGTAGGTACCTGTGTAGTCTAATTCCATCGTGTGGTATTCGTTAGGCTATATTTGGAATAGTTAATAATAGCAATGTTAGAATATGTATTAGTTTTCAATTGATTGAGAAGAAGTAGGTACATTTTTTATTTTTTGTTTTTTATTATTATATTAAGATAGCATGTGTATTACAGTCACCAAACAAAAATAGCATATATGATAAAAAAAAACCTTTTGACAGCCACGTCAAACCCGCATCTCCGTGCACTGAGTGCCAAACCAAAAAAAATAGTTTTTAAGATTAAATAATAAAACACATAAAAGTAATGATTTAATATCTTTATCTTGTATTTTTATGATCTCAATATAGCAGACGTTGGCGTTCAAAAGGCTAAAGCTGGAGTTTTCTGTAGGGCGGAGGTACTTCCCCAGACGGGCGTCTCAGTTTGAGCGGGGGTTACCCGCTGTGATATCAACACAGCCGCCAGATCTTGATACTTTATAGACATCGTTTACAAAGTCAAAATTAAGATTTATTCGAGTTTACAGCTTATTATTTCTCATTCCAAGTATAGTGGTAGTTCTAACATCACTGGATTATGTCCTTGATTATTTGTATATAAAACGTAAATAGAGTTTTAGGCATCATAGGGAGAGATGGCTATGGTACACACCATAGCCCGGCCAAAACAGGATCGAAAATAAGGATAAAAAAAAATTAACCAACGGCTGGACAAGAAAGTACTAAGGTGATTTTCACTTAGTGGGTTTTAAAAACAGAAGCACTAATCAAATGACTTACCATCTACTAAAGGAAGATAATATCTTGAGGAAATCCATTTAGTCCTAGAGGCAATTGTATACACTGGTCCTGCGTGTGGTCAGCAAGCGTTTTTTGGCTTGACTCTTAGAGCCTCTTTAATCAATAGACAAGAGACATTTGGTGATGTCCAGCTTCAGTATGTCAGTAAATCAAGTAAATAGCAATGTGTGTTCACTACGTCAGCCGTTTAGAAGGACTGTGTGTCGGCGCCTCGGTACAATTAGCACCGTTACTTCATAATTGCAGCGCACACTGCACACTCATATCTAATTTTCGCCTGTTTGCCCATCACAGCAACTATTTATTAGACCTATTTTAGTAAAGAATCAAAAGAATTTGTTTTATGCAGCGTGTGGGTGAACGTTTAGTTAACATTGCCAAAAAATAGTCCCGCCCGCACAGAAATATCGGCCATCCAGCACCAACGGGTGGCATGCAAAAATTTACAATCCACTCAATAAAAAGTCGTAATTCCTATATATACGTATGTTATATCTACATATACGTATAGATCTCGGATACGCTTTATACGATGTACTCACTGCTATATAAAACCGGGGAGAGAGCCAAAATCTAAATATAAATGTGGCCGAATAGAGCCGAACGCGTCCGAATCCGCCCGCCCGCCTCAGTCCATCGCTAACTGCCGCTCGAACATTCCCAAACCATCGCAACCGAACGCGCGGTAACGAAACGTTCACTTGGTAAGGTCACACCGTATACGGCATTCGACGGTACACACGAAACATTTTCAAATTCCAAATTTGGAACGCGCCCGTGATTAAAAAAATCCAGTGAATTTGAATTTTCTATCGGTGTATGAAGTGACAGTGTTGTGGACCTTTGAACGTTCTTCTCTGTTGCCGGTAACTATATTTATACTTTGACTAGTTTTTTAAAGTTTTTATCTGTGCATGTTGTACCGCTTTACTAACAGCGGATTTGCCGACTCGCTTATCGCTCTGGAAGCGAGAGTATTGAGTTTCAATATGTCCGCCTGCCTGTTCCAAAATTATTTTCTCCGTCATTCCCTGTATGCTGCTTATTGATGTGATTTTTTGCTGTATTTTTCGTAGATTTTGCACCGGTTACTTCCTAACCTATAAATGTGTGAAGCATGTTATTATTAAGTTTGTTTGTGTGGCTACACGGGTGCATTTCCTGGTTAGGTGCGGTGTTTCCCGCAATGCGTCTAAGTTCTCTAGGTTAGTCGGGACGCCGGCAGTCTAGACGGAAAAACGGCTGACCAGTATTGATTTTCAATCTCCCAGCATCTTCTTAAATCCTGTATTAATAAGAGACTTGTTAAAGTAAACTTTCATTCCTGCCATCTTTCTGAGTAACAACTTTATTTCCAGATAAACTGAAAAAAGTTTTATAAATATTATACTGTCATCTTCCGGGTGTGTTACGTCAGTATAATTTATTATTATTTATTTTGTATACATAAATGTTGTGCAACATTTTGTAACCGTTGACACTTTGTATTAAAAGTAATTTTATGCTTATGAAAGTCCAGTCTAAGTCGGTTTAGATAAATTGATACAGTTATTGATTTAAAAAACAATTTTCTGGCTATCTGACTTGAAAAATCAATTACTCTGAATAATAGGCAACCACTTCAGGTTTATTTATTTGTTTTGTTAAACTAACGTAGTGATTTCAAAGTCCACTAACAGTTAGCTTTAAAAATACTGACCTTCGAGCCATAATTTATTGTGAAAATAAATACAAATGTTGTATGTTAACGAACTAAGCTTGTTAAAAATTATTATAGTCCTTATTGAAGTTTGAAGATCCATTAGATTATCGTAAAACAGCCTTTGATCAGTTTATGATCCTTTTAGTTGGACGTAAAGTTTATTTCGGTTCCCTTATTTTGTGACGATCGGCTTTAGTAAATGTTGATGGATTGATGTATTGTTGAATTTAACTATTGCTTTACCTCGGCCATCAATCACAGCAAACATTGCCTCATTTTAAGTTTGGTGCACGTTTTTTCGTGCATTATGATGAAATTTAAAACTCAAAAACGGGGTGCTGATTTGATATAAGATTATGATTTGATATAGTTTCATAGGATTGATGGCGAGTTTTACTATACTAAATCAAATAGTTTTTTCTAAGTACTGATTAATTTGTAGTTTTTTCAAATAAAACTACAAATATCTCCCGAGTTTGAAGTAAAATCGTTCGTTATATTTTGATGTTTTTAGCAACCATATGGAATAAAAAGTTATGTGCATCAGAAAAAAGGTTGTGTGCTTCAGAAAAATGCGGATGCATTCTTTATTTGTCAAATTAAATGTAATTGTTAGCCGTGAACCGTGATTGAGTAAAAAAATGTAATATTCCAACATTTATTTATTTAACAAGTTAATGCACAAAATATGCACATAGGCGGTCTTAATGCCAGAGGCATTCTCTACCAGACAACCTTAGGGTGATGCAGAGAAAAATTAGGTAGGAAAAATTATTTAACCTTTCACATTTCAATAGTAGTAAAACTATTCTACGTGTTATCGTAGCCATTTTCTGTGTAACTATCTACCTTTCAATGTCTGAAGTTTTACCAGTATTAGTTTCACTGATGTTTCACTTAACTTAGTTCACATTTCAAGTAAGCACGTGTCTTTTTCAATCCGTTTCGCAAGCGGCGCTGTCAGTCACGCGACCTCGCTATTAACGTCGCTTTTTCCAGCTACCCTCTTTTAAGTTAATCTTTATCATTCTTTTGTTTTCATACATTTTTATGGTTTTTGGAGTAGGTAATGTTTGTTTGCTATTTATTTTAGAATTGCAAGAGTATTTAAGTGGCTCAGGGATTTATTGGTCATAATATGCAATTGTTGAACATGAGGTTGAAAAACTTATGAGGTATCTTAGTACCTAGAATTCTTAAAGATACCATCATTTGAACTTGGCTTTGGATTTAGATTAAAGAGGTTTATTTATTTTGAAGTACAAATTGTTGTGAACTTTGCCAAGGTCTAAATGTTTGAAAAGCGCGAGTTAATGTGAAAAGTTTTGTTACAATAAAATTTGGAAGAGAAAGACGAGAAAGAATTTCACGAGTATAATTATGATCACGCACGGAAGGTTGGGATAAGTTGAAAATAAATTTGCAAAAAATCCAAATAACTCTAAGGATAGTTAACTTTATAAGGATTGCTTAATTTGGGACTAGATGGCGCTGTGTAAATATGGTAGATTATTATTATTATTATAATATTCTACCACATTCACACAGCGCCATCTAGTCCCAAAGTAAGCTTTTGTATTTGCTTCTGTTATTTCCAACATTGTTGGTGTAACTGCCATTGATATTCAGACACACTTTTTCTATGCATATTCCTTTTAGGTGTAAGATAATAAAGTTCGTTAGCATCTAATCACTTGTAATATTATGTTGCTTACTAAGATCTCAATAATATACTTCCCTGAAGTAAAACACAAAACTGCCTATGCTGTAAAAACTCATATAATTCCAGTTCTTTCGTTCAGAAACATTTTTATTGGTAAAAACTTTTTGCATGGAGACATTCTTTAGAAATTATTCTGTAAATGTTGTTGCGTGACTTGGTTAGCTATAAAATTATTGTGTGCCATTTGTTTGAAGATTACTTATTTTGCTCATTTTTATATCAGTAAAAATATCGAATAATATTCGTTATACGTCTATTTAAGACCCTTAGGCCGTCTAAAGCGGAGTCGAATAGATTCTAGAAGATTATTATTATGTTGAACACTCAATAGAATTTAAAATATTAACAATTTAAGCTGCTGACGTGTATATATATTTCAAGTGTATTGGTTGATTATGATACTTCTTTCTTCTCGTTTCCGCTTTGGTGTGTCTTTGGTTAGTCTGATCTTAAATATAAACTGTTATTATATTTTTTTACTTGTAGCGAACAATCTCTAAAAGCTCTGTAAGAAATTGTTTACAATATAGAAATAAGTGCTTTGATCTACCAGACGACCTTTAATTACAAAATAGGCAACTGTAAATAAAGCCGGTTTTAAGGAATTTTTCTTTACGTTTTTATATAATAAGAAGTTTTTAATACACCAATGCTGCCCAAGTTTTATAAATCAATTGAGTATAATATATCTATAAAATTCAAATAGTCTGATAGTCTGATTATGAATCCTAAGTTTGCTCGCTACGCGGTATCGATACCGAACCAAAGTAATCGATGCCAATACAAACGTGTTTTCTGAGGATCCTACTAAATTATATCGTGTGCCTCATCGTGGATTTCTGAAACACGAACCCTATCGGCTTATTTCATTGGAATATGATTTCCATTTTGATGAGGTAGGTACCGGTGTCAGTGTTATATTGCTTGCGTTCATAAATTCTATTATTTATTGCTAGGTTTTTGTAGGTTAGTGTTTTACCCCTCTGCGATTTTGGTGAGACTAAAATAGTAAAATCGAATTGGGTCAAAAGTATAAGAAAGCAGCATTTTATTAGGCTTAGGTACCGACAAGTCCTTACAGTAATGCATTTTGTTTTTTATTCACAAAATACCCATAAGGCATAACTATGTATAGGTACTTACTACTATACTGTAAAATTAGGTACTTGCTCATTTAGCACATAAAATTCAATACAATTGTATCTAGCGCGACAAGGAATTTTCATAATGTACCTTAAATTGCATTGCAGTGCATTTTAATATTTAGGAAAACGACACCAATAAATTCAGACAGTCATTGTATACATATTTTTCATCATCATCACATATTTTTCCTCAATTCATTAGAATGCTGTCATCGGGGCGCCTTAACGATGATCTAACCATACACCTTGGCATTCCTATGGTAACGAGTATTAATTACTTTTCTGGAGAAATATCCGCTTTGATCAAACTGTAGTCATTATCTAGATCACACTTGGGTGTACTTCTTAAACTGTAGTTTATTGTCAATATAGTGACTACATTTTATGGGACTGGTCCTTTGAGACAGACGGTTTAACATTTACGTAATTTGTTTTCATATCATGACGACAATTTTCAGTTACTTATAAGCAACAGAGTGGAGAGTAGAATTCTAGTTTGACAATGGTCTTGCCTCTTATTCCATGGGACTTATTAGCGTAAGCAAGGTGGACTGTAGATATTAAAAAAGATGATGGTGGGATGGGATGATGATGAATACTAGTTTGTAATTTCGTTTTTAAATAGTTGCCAATAGTCTAATGAATCGCTCATCATGTTTGGCACGTGGCTTCCACTAACAATTAAACAGATGATCTAAATTCGATAAATCAGTGTGAGCCGAACTTGATCCGATGATATATTGGAGCATTGGACTCCGAACTACGTTAACCACAGAATGTAGGTCGCGTTTTATGCGAACCGTTCTCGATTTGGCTTCTAAGAAAATTTTATACTATGACAGTTGCTGCGAGTTTGGACTGAATTGCTTTTGGAAAAATTTAATCACATTTTTGGTAATGAAAATTTGCTACATACTTAACTTAAAATATAATGTATTAAATTATAATTGAATATCCTATGCTTCTACGCTCAGAAATATTGAGTATTTTCCAATAATCATCAGCAACCCATTAAGTCCCACACTGCTGGGCTCGGGGGTCTCCTCTCCTCTATCTAAAGAGCTGAGAGGGTTTTAGGCCATGATCCACTCACGCTGGCCTAGTTTGGCGGGTTGGTGAATTTTCCAATATGTCTATTAAATTATTTTAATGAAGTAAAGCGCTTGAGCAAAGGTATATAAGGACTGACAATATCGTCACACTGGATGGCAAAACTTATGCGTTGGTAAAGGATTGTGCTGTCTAGACATTAAATAAACTACTGAAACCATTTTGTTCTGAGGCATTAAATTACAATATTTACACTGGAAACTACAAATTAATGGGATATCATGTGAGTTTTCCCGCAAACATATTAGTGGTACACCAAAATATTGAACCCAACAACCGCTGAACGACTATAGCTTTTATACCTTTATTAATAAACAACTGGGTCGGTTTATCTAAAATAATCACGATTCACGTTTAAAGTTTTAATTATTAGTGTTTTGAAGGTTTAGTACGTTTTTAAATGAAGTTCAGCGGTCCGTTTTTTTGCCTACGCTCTGGCTGTTTGCCAATATATAACACAAGCGCATTTAGGTTTGACTGTCGCGAAAGAAAAATGTATGTAGTGTAATCTCTGAAGTTGGTTTGTAATTTATACTCTTCTATCTCTGACTAGATATTACGTTATTAGTGTGTTAATTTTATGTGTTAAAAACACTCTCATAATTTTGACAAACTTTATGTATAAATCATTGTTCAAGGTCAAAGTTCGTTCTAATTTCACAGTAATGATTCTATTTAATGAGTATTTTCATGGTTTTTGGGGATGCCTCTAACTGTAAAAGGATTATTTTAACACAGTCTAAAATAATAATATTTAAAAGAACGACATCATTATGTTCCTTGCATATTACTGTGGAAGTTTTAAATCTATAAAAATCGTTGTTTAAAAGGGAGAAAGTTAACCTTATTTTCATTGTCATATTTTTGAATCAACCTACTCACTGGTCTGCTTGCTTGTTGCTTAGTGATATTTATAAACATTCATGATTTACAAAATCTCAAGTTTGCACGTAATAAAAATCGGATAGATTACATTTAGAAAAATCGAATTTCCAAGAATAACATGAGAAAATAATAACATATTAAGTAAATGAAATTATTTGTAATCCTTTGAACTGTATCTGGAACTGGGTGCCGTTAATGTTGATGCAATAATTGTGAGAGATGTAAAACATACGGATGATTCAGTGTATCAAGTCACTGACCCACAAACTGTACGATTTATGTTAATCCAACTGTTTTAATAACAAACTTTGGAGTTTACACAAATACTGAAGTTTATTGGAAAGTTGAAAATGTTAAATATGTTTAGGAGAATGAAAGTTGTACTGATCAAGCAGGTGTATAATAAATATTGGAGTTAATTGTGTATGTGAAGCAAAAATTGAAGATATTAAAATTTGAGCTTTGAGAATAGCAAAAGTTTATTATTCAAAATGACAGATGATTTAACGATGTCAAGGAAACCCATGAAAATAACGAAAAATTAAATTTTGCTTTAACTTTGGGGGCTGATTTTAGTTAGATAACTGAGAGTGTAAATAAATTGTATATTTTTGATTTTATATCCATCGCGATTGCGATCCAAGCGATGGTGGCTGAATGGATAAGAGACCGGCGTGCAAATCACGCGGTCCGAGTTCGATCTCGACCGGCAGTACCAATGTGGATTCCACTTTGTGAAATTCATAATTATGTACTAGTTAAGTGATTTACCATCTGCTGACGGTGAAGGAAAAACATCGTGAGGAAACCCATATACCCTAGAAATTCTATGAGTATGTCTGAGCCACCAACCCGCACTAGACAAGCGTGAGTGGATTATGGCCTAAACCCTCTCAGCTCTCTAGTTAGAGGAGGGGAGACCCGGGCCCACCAGTGGGACTTAATGCGTTGCTGATGATGCTGATGATCCATCAAAATGATTATATTGATTTCTGAACTTTATTTAGTGAATCATAATGGTGTCATCATATTTTCATCATTATCATATCAGCCCAATGACGTCCACTGCTGAACATAGGCCTTGTCATCATCGGTGTCGTTGAATTATGATAGTATAATTAAAATTTGAGTTCAGACATACACGCATCATTTTATATTACATAATTACTGACTTCTTGGAAATTTTAAAGGTAATCTAGACTCAAAACATATTCTCTTACTTCAAACAAGTTGCGTCTAATTCCGAATCTGTGTCAAGCAAAACCTTGACATGAATATGTTTTTCGCGGTTTTGTTGTGATTAATGCTACACCTGGGGAAGCGAAGGATCAGCTAATATATTGTGTTTATTCTAAGAGTCATACTTATCTATAGTTTGCAGCAAATTATTAGTTATACTAAAGGTAAGACGTAAAAACTATTGAGTATAGCTTGTATCGCAACATGACCCACATACGTTAACATGCAAAACGTACAAACGTAAAAAAATAGTAAAATCTACAAACATTTAATTTAAATTATCGTTGCGTAAACTCTATGATGATAATATTCTTCTTGTTCCGCCAGAAAACCGCAATAAAGTTAAAAGAAAAGATACAAAATTAGCCAATACATCATGAACTGGATAAATTTTGATTCTAATTCCGTCGATTATGTCAGTCTGTGGCTGCAGAAAGCGTTGCCAATATTAGATCTGTCTATTGACTCCAGCTGGGATTGACATAGTGATCTAGAAAAAATGTCTTAAACTTGTCAGAGCCAGGAGGAAATAATTTCAGTAAGTTTTATTGTTTAATGTAATGAAATAATATAATTAAAGACTATGTTTTACTTTGTCAGTCTTGATTTTAGTTTCTACAAGTCAATAGACGTTTTATTAACAAAAATCATTATAATTATTTAAGTAAATTATTTATATGTTATAAATATTGTACTTGTCAAACAGAACTATAGTCTGTATTTATGTTAGCGTTAGAATTAAAAGTAAAAAAATACAATGAAATTTCAGTGTTTTGAACGTTGATTTATGTATTTTGTCTATACATTATAATAAATTCAAAACCTAAAAGTATTATCATAATGTAAACGTTTTGAGAAATTTTAAAGAAAAACAAGTAAAAGTTGTTGGCTATATCCGCATGGTTCCAATACTTATTGGTTCTTCGTATAAAATATTTTATAAAAGCTTATTGATTATATTTTTTCTTAATTTTGATGGGTGCCCACGCGCACGCCTACATAGTTTTATAAATATTTTCAGCCGTGATTTACAGATCTTCTGTTACTCAGATGAAATATATTTCAATTTATTTTTATGAATTTGTCAAGTTTATATTAATATAATATTAATGATTGTTCGTTACATCGCGGCATCGTCCGCGTGATATGTCAACAAAAATTATCCTACGTCACCGCGCTCCCTCGAACACCTCAATAATCCTAATTTGATACATGGAAGAATGATAAAAATATACGCTGACACATTTATTATATATACCGAAAACAGACTAATGAATTTGTGTTTTTATTAAGCAAAAACTTTATGAATTTTCCCCATAGAACAGGTAAGTAATATTTATATTAGATAAAATATCCAATCTAAAAATTACTTAACTATTACATTAAGAAAAACAGTTATCTATGTCAGCTTCTTTGCAATAAAATTATTTACTTCATAAATAAAACTGACGTTATCCACAAAACCATAAAACTGCGAACAATTTATTAAAACTATTTATTTTAAAGCTAATGGTTGATCATAACAGTATAGCGGAGGGCCTATTAATTCCTAGTCACCTGTCTGTTTCCATCATTATGATCATAACAATCATTTTCACGTCATATGTTTCTCCAGTTTTTTTGCGATTACATAAAGGGTCTTCACGCTGGCACGGTTGGAGGTTGGCCAGACGCCGTACATTACCTACATGTAATTTTTTTTGACATATGTCTGGCCGACGGCCACTAGACGCCATATTTGCTAAAGTACATTGACTGATTCTTTATATGAATGTTTAAAGAGCGTTCACACGATGATGCTAGCTGGGTACGTCATATTTATATCATAATTTTGTGATTCCTTGATTACATTACTAATTACAAAATGAGTTATTATTCTATTCCAAACTGGATATTGTATAAAAGAGTAAAGAGTCTTACTTGTTAAGTTATTATAACAAATATTGCATTTCCGAACGCAAAACTCAAAAAGTTTCCAATTTCAATAACTAAAAAAATTGCTAGCTTACTGAAAATGAACACCTCTGAAATAGAGAATTTTCCTGTCAATAATGTGATGGATGACTACAAGATGTAAAGGTAGCTAGCAAAAGTTGAGGTGAGCTCAGAAAGTGTAATCACGTGAAACACAGAAATAGGTACACAACAATTAATGTTCTTAGACACCGTTTTCTCATACAGTACCATATGCTGGTATGTCATGCTTTTCTTTGTCTTTCTAGCATTTTAGAACAGAGACCATATACTTCATATTCATATGACGAGTGTTGTTGATATTTTAAATTTTTTGTCAATAGCCATTGATAAACTTAGCAAGGTAGCAAGCAAAAACTTAGCAAGGATTTAAGATACTTTAGGGGCACTCTTGGAAAGTAAATTGAAAAAAATGCTATAGGGATCTCTGCTAATTTTTGTAACAAATTAAGCTTACGGCTCGCCTGATCACCTTTAAACCCATGCATCACCAGGGACATCACTTCTTTCGATTGTCGGATTAAATACCGTTTGAAATCCGTTTGAAAATATAAACTAAGTCGGAACACGCCTATAGTTTTGCTTTCATACTGTAGCCTATGTCCTAAAGTAGCTTATCCTAAAGTAGGCTCGGAAACTGGGTTAATTTTCAAACAGGTTAGTCGATAAATTCGGTCGGATGGGTCTGGACTGAAAATGACACCGGATTACAATCCCTATTAAAGACAATTTCATCAAGGTGTCTACGGGCAATTCAATTTTACCCGACCAAATTTTACTGCCCGCTAGTAAGTAAAATCAGTCCTGTCTCTTTTGTGTACAATATTTATGTTGTAATTGGGAATATTATTTTACTATTGTATTTCTAATTACAACGCAGCATGAAGTTCTGAGGTTAATAGGATTTGCAAATATCTCTTAACTATATTTTTGCCGGGAGCGATAAAAATATAAAATTTAAGTGTTTACTTTATATTGTAGTATTGCATACTGTATTTTGAGAGGATTACGCTTCAATTTTACCTTAGAAACAAAATGTCTAAGTAGCATGTTTTCACATCTAATCTGTCTTAAACTCATTTGACTGTTCTAGTTTCAGACTTGTCATTGGGTGTGTTGTTGCTAAACAGTTTTTTCATTCGCCTGACATTGGCAAGTGTCCAATATAATTTATTACCCACGACGGAACGGAGACGGTATATGCGTTTGGGGTGAGAGGCTGTGTGTTTGTGAGTTTGTGTGTTTGTGTGTTTGTGTGTTTGTGTGTTCCAACATAATGCCTTATATCACGGAAACGGTTTGACCGATTTAGATGCGGTTTTCTGTAAAGTGTGTGCGGCTCTTGGGGACAGGTTATTAGATAGGTGTTATGTTAATAGCTCGCCAGGGGGCGCTACAATACACTGATTTCGTTGAATCCTTTGTGCCCTCCTATCTTTAAAACGATTAGACTGATTTCGATACGGTTTTCTGTAATGTATTTGTGATTTATCGAGGATTGTTTTTGGATTCAAGATTTTGTATTTTTTTGCCAGGGGGCGCTGCAATAGACTAGGCAAACCTATGTTGATTTCGTTGAAACCTTTGTGCCCTCCTATCTTTAAAACGATTAAACCGATTTCGATACGGTTTTCTGTAATGTATTTGTGATTTATCGAGGATGACTTTTAGATACACGATATTGTATTTTTTCGTCAGGGGGCGCTGCAATAGACTAAGCAAACTTATATTTACAGTTATCTGTAAAATAATTAGACCTGTTACTGTATAGGGACACGTAGCATTGTAGTACTGAGATATTGATTACACTCATGAGGTTAAGCAACTTCGGATAAGGTCAGTTCATAGATGATGGGTGACCGTTTATGCAATTTTAGGGTTCTGTACCTCAAAAGAAAAAAACGGAACCCTTATAGGATCACTCCGTTGTATGTCTGTCTGTCCGTCTGTCTAGAATATTTTTCTCAAGAACGCATAGAGGTATAAAGCTGAAATTAATATCATTTACTTGGGTCTGCAAACCCTCGGCGTAAAATAAAAATCAAAAATCTAAGTTAACGCAATCAAAAGATACAGCTGTTTATGCTCCATTTTTGACGATTTATCTTGACGATCATAATATATAGGGAACTTACCGTTGACCTAGAATCATGAAATTTGGCCAGAAGCAATAACAAGTTGCACAAGTAAAGGAAAAAATCCGAAAACCGATCTTGTGTTGTTATATCACTGAATATTAGTACTGAGGTATACAATGATAAGCCTAAAAAAAATTAGTAAGAGTGAGAGTTTATTCCAGACTGACGTTATATAAACACCTACCTACCTTATTTATTCTAACTTATAGGTATCCCGTGCCCGGGGTGTAACCAAATTTTCATCATTTTTGCGATAGCACTCACCGTTTTCGAGATACAAGCTATTATAAGTGGAAATCTGCGCTAACGCCGAAGGCAGTCCGGCTACGGCAATTAATGTGTGATAGCTAAACTTAACACCCCCCGATTCAGAGCAATCCGAATCGGACTGGTTAGGTTAGGGTTTTTTTTTTTTTTCAAACCACCCAGAAGTAGGAGCCCCGCGAGGCGGGGCTCCGGCGACCTTTGTGCGACGGATGAGCACACAAGTCAACAAAAAATAAAATATATATAATATAGTCGAAGCTCCATGCAAATTCCATTCATTCTAGAGCTTACGGATGATATGCTTACTTATAAGGCGCTCCTTAAAAAGTTTAAAATAAGAAAATTAAAACGATAATTTCAAGTTATAAGACTTACTGCAACAGTAAATTAAAAAAAATGTGTTTGTTCTATAACTTAGTATAAAACTTTTATTTATCTGTCAAGGTTCTTAAAATTTTATACGAGTTACTTACAGTTAGTAAGATAGGGGCGCTCTTTGAAAATATTTAAAATAAAAAACAAAATTAAAAATTTTGAAAAAACCCACGACGATAACATCTATACAAAATAAGAAACGTAACATATAAAAAGGTTTAAATAACTTTATTTTAAATCCCCGACGAAAAGATAACGTAAAAACAATCCCAAGAAAATTCGTCGGGGGCTGCCAATATCATTACTGTTTCTAGTATTAAATATATATTGTAAACTAAATATATTATATATTGTTAATATTGCAGTTTTATGTATTTGATACCTACCTAAGGTATCAAATACATAAAACTGCAATACTTTCCTTCATTTCAAGTCAGGGTATGGCAGCCCCCGACGGATTTTCTTGGGATTGTTTTTACGTTATCTTTTCGTCGGGGATTTAAAATAAAGTTATTTAAACCTTTTTATATGTTACGTTTCTTATTTTGTATAGATGTTATCGTCGTGGGTTTTTTCAAAATTTTTAATTTTGTTTTTTATTTAACAGTTACGCCTTTCAAAATATAACCATTGCATCGTGCAGCCAACGCGGTAACGTCAACACTGCTGTGTCTTCTGTGTACAATATTTATATAAATTTGCAATAATTTCTGAGCCATCTTATTAGATTAATGGAAACTTTCAAGTTTTTTGTGTCTTGACGTAATTTTGGATTTTGTAATATAAAATTACATGTGCTTTCAGTTTTTATATGATATTTAGTTTGCTGCAGTCTTTATTATTTTTAGTATCAACATTTGCAGTAACCATTGAAATTTCATTCTTGTAAACCAAAATCCTTATCCATAGCCGCATGGGTATACAAACTTGAATCAATTATTTTTAGGTTCTTTAGTACATAACACAAGTCTTTATTGTATACGTTTTTAGCAGTTAAAGCTTATGTTTTAGAAGGATATGAGTTACCTACCTACACTTCTACCTTTTTTTTTTTAATTGGGGAAATGCCTGACGCTTACCCCTCGGTCTTGGGGAAAGAACCGAGGGGTTATGTGGGGCTCGCGCCCACTAAAACCCCAAGGTGTTCCTCTCGTCGCGCTCTGCTGTGGTCACGGGAGCGCAGGAACATGCGTCCGCGACCACAGCGACGATGGGCCGCTACGGGCCCCCTCTCTGCCGGAGCTTAGCTCCGGCGGTAACGTGCGGGAACACGCACACGCCACCAGAAGACGCTCGCGGTCGACTTCCCCAAAGTTGACCGGTCCTGGCGTGGCGGACGCGCTCAGCCGGGCGCGTCCTCTTCTCGGGCTTTTACAGCGGGAGGACGCGGGCGTAAGCTCGCCTTCTCCCGCCTACCCTTCGATGGCACCTACACTTCTACCTAACATAACCTTCAACGAAAAAGACAGTGATGGTATGTTTACGTTATGGAATGTTATCGTGCAGGTATAATAATTCAACTGACCTCGAACCTTAATGACGTAACACATTCCAGCATTATCACAATTCAATGAATACACTTAAGAAGTAATTTGAACCTAATAAAAGTATTGAGGCATCTGTTTTGTTCGTTACTGTTGCTGAATACGGTGTAAATTTGGGTCGTAACCCCTTCTGGAGTCCACGAATAGATTGGAGTTTTGAATAGAAATCGTACTGAGGACTACTTAATGTTTGAGTTTATACCGGATTTGATGTGGTGTTAGTTCCCCACTAAATATCAGAAAAAATCGTGTTAATCACGCTAATTTTGTATGAAACAGCGCAGCGGTGTTTAAGGAAGGTAGAAATACCTTTATTATCTTTATGAATTACGAAGAATTGCTGCGTATTATAACTCAGGTAGTCCTTGAGTTTACGAATGCTCCAATTTTAGATTTCCTAGAATCATCATCCAAAATTCAAATTATTTATGTGCACCGGTCTACCTATAATGCCTATATTGGATTTCTAACTTAGTTGACAAGTTGATATTCAAATATCTATCTCTTAAGTCTCAGATAGTTTATCAGACACTTATCTAATCTGGCAATGTTGAAATTTGGTCTGAAATTTGTAATTATAATATTATTATTATGTTTTTACTATTGTTTACTTAAGTTTTGTTATGTGATAGTTTCTAAACATTATTTCTATATTGTTCCAGCGATGTACATGGTGGCGTGACACCGGGTTGACGTGAATCAACTCGCGAGATGTCGCAGCCGCCGCCGGGGCGTGGTCGCGTGCGGCCCCCGGGCCCTGCATCCCCTCTACAATACCGTCCACCCTCGCCATGGGCCCCCAGTCCACCACCTCTCATATCAGGGCCCAGGCATTCTACAGCCATAGTTACCCCACCACCAGTTCATCCATCCCCCAAACCGTTCAGACCTCTTCATTCTCCTCACACATTACGACAGCACTCACCATCCCCAAGTTCCCATTTCTCCATATCACCTTATCCAATGTCTCCGACATTGGGGCAAAGTCCTGAGTACTTTTACTCGTCTCCCTACGAACCGGTTCGGGAGTACGATTACGCGGGAGTGCCGCTGGAGCCGCCTCCACCGCCGCGGCCTATGATATACGAGGAGGATGAGGAGGAACGAGGACCTTCAACGGCAGAGATCATCGCACAGCAGTCGCAGGAGGGCTACGTGGACGAAAAGCTCGCAGAATATCAAGCGACCATTCAGTTATTGCAAGGTGGGTGAGAAAATCATTCAGACTATTTCAAATCTGTAAAATATACCTGATTCTCAAACGTCGGTCATGTTTTAAGTAACTGCTTCGTAACTCTTGTGGTTGCACAGAACGACTGCTAAATATGAATTCAGATAGGAAGCTATGTTGTGACAGGGCTTTTTCGAAATAAGAAATTAGTCCTTTCTCCTTGATAAGGTAAAATCATTTAATTTTTATGATTTGTGATTGTGAATGTTATCTAAATAGACTCAAAGAAAATTTATATACTTAAAGTTAGCAACGTTTTACTCTGAAGAATATTGTTGCACAATTTTTTTCGAAACCATCTACAAAGTTAAACAGGAAGAGATAAACAAACCGACTTTAATTATTCGGTTTATCTTTTGCTTGCATTGATCAAAACAGTTTTTTTCTCACTGTTTGTGTACGTATATAAATACTCTTGTGTTTGCATTCACGTCCGATGCATCGTTAGTTTCGTAATTGAGATAATCTTTATTTTCGTCTTTTGCATCTACGCGTATATTGTTAGTGTTCAAATTTATTTTATGAATCAGCAGCCTTACGTTTGGGTATTTCAAATAACAGAATGAGAAATTAGGTCATTTTATTGCACTACAAAAACTTTTCATAATAAACTGGACGAATTTATGTTTGTTTAATGCGTTTATTTTTGAATATGCAGCGGTTGTGAAGTTTCATGAATAAAAACTTTGTATAAGTATCTTTAAAAATATATTAGTATTTTTACAGTGTATTATAACTTCTGATATGTCTTTTATTTGGATGCTAAAAAACGATTATATTATTATGTAAATAAATTCATACCAACTTCTTAGTATTAGCATTGCAGACTTTACTAAAGTCTTCACATATAATGCGAAAGATCCTTCGCACATTGGTTGCTCATCAAGTCATAACTTCTTCTCGTCTCTTTTTTTCTTCGTCTTCTCGTCTTCTTTTATGGAGTTTGGGATTTCGCCATAGTTACTCTAGCCGATATTAGTCAATATTCAGTCAGTCCTGAAATTTCTAACGATAATCTATTTAATATCAGACACGTGACGCATTTGATATAAGGTCATATAACTTGCGTCAAATCGATTCGTCAACGTCAAAGTTTACAGTTTTGTAGACGCAGGTGGTATAATATTATGAGCGGGTAATTTTAGACGTTATAGAACTAATTTTGGAACAATATGTGTGTGCTCAAAGTGACCTAACGGCTGGTCTGGGAACTTGAGATGCAAATACATTGATGAGCATTCCTATGAAATACTGTCTAAAGAGTAATTACACCGCGAGTTTTTTCACTAAGCTCTAGACTACAGAATTTTTAACTTGCCAATAGTTTGAATATTTTGGGTGGCTAGCACTTTTGAATTTGTGAAAGGTATGCCGGGAACGGCACTAAAGATTTAGAAGAAAATGAGAGCTTTGATAAAGTGCGTTTTTTTGTATGTTGTATTTCAAGTTCAAAATCAATTTATCTAAATGCTGATAGTGTGATCTCATGCAACTTGTAGGTGATAGCATAACACATGTTCTTCCGCTGTTGACTGCCAAGCGAAGTTCGGTCACACCAACATTTCTAAGTAAAACAAGAAGCTGTTAATTGATTATATCATAGATTTTACATACAAATTAAGTAGGTTATGTTATTTGTCATCAATTCATCAGTCTGTCTTCAACTTCATCTGTCACTAAATATCAGGTAGAAACGCATCTCAAAGCAGACGATTTGGATGTTGTTTTCGCTATGTAATATTTTTCCAGTGTGCATCACAATAAGTCAGTACCAAATTTGATGTTTAGCACCAATCTAGTAACTGGACGTGAAAACAAAAATGTTGGTGTTAATAAATGAGTTTTTGCTGCAGTCAGTGTTTACTTATATTTACTTTTAAATACGTTGGTGTAGAAATACGATGCACGAATACTGAGGCAATTCGTCTGTTTGGTTGTTTTAGTCGGTCTTGAAATTGTTTCTTCTTTCTTTTCTTTATTTTGAGTTGTTTGCAAAACATATAATGGCGGATTTATTGTAGGAATAGGTGCTTTTTTGTTAATAACCAAAACAATTTCAATATTTATATCGTTTATTAAGATATACCTTTCTTCTCCCTTTTGTGAAGATGGTGAAATAACAGGACGTATATAATAATAATAATATATTATAATAATATAGTCGAATAAAGATGAATAAATTTATATAATATTGTATTATAGGCCGTGAATACTGTACAAAGAATTCATTGAACAGTGTAGCAAAAGATTGAGTTACTGATATATTTCTCGTCTCTTGTACATACATTTATAATCTCGAGATTTGATCTACTTGGTCCTTAGAGAAAGGTGTTCTGACAGCGAAATATACTTATCTTTTAAGCTTTCAACGTGGACATTTCAAGCACCTACCACTGAAACTGGAATAAACCGTACACTACGACACACAATTACACAAAGATAGACAATTCACTTGTTTACCATTTAAAATTTGTTTAATTTGATGACTGTTTAAATGTTCAAATGACGATTTTATTCGGTACTTTAGCGTAATTCATTGCCCCATATTCATGTATTCATCCGGCTTACTTCAAAGCATTGGCTGCGTCTTATGCTTCGTATTGAAAAAAAAATGGTGAACACAAAATACATGAAGCCATTATTATTTTGTTCGCGATATCATTAATGTTTCGCCAGCACGTCTGCTAGCGATCATGTGGAAAATTGAACAGTCGCAAATTATCTTTCAAGTACGTCACTACGCCCACAAGAGCCTTGTTTGTGATACAAAGTTGTGGTGGCATTTCAAGTGCTATCACGTGTGAATAATAATGGCCTTTGACAGTTGACTGCCGCTTGAATGCATTTTCAGGTCGATTCACAAGATTTGACCTGAAAATGAACGTTGTATTTGTTGCGTTTAGAAATTTAGTGTGATATGATACTTGCTGTCGTAAAGCGATAGAAGCTACACGATTACTATACTAATAAGAGCTGTAAACAGAAGTGTGTAAATGAAGTCTCGTGAGCTAAAATTTCAGCATAAACTGTAAGTAGGTATATGATTTTTTTTGCTTAGATGCTTGAAAATTTATGACTAAATGTGTTGTTAAGCACAAAGTTCAAAAAAGACTGGCCAATTTATTTTTATTATTATTTTTATATTTGTTGAGGTTTAAGGAAGTTTCTTACGAGGGGAAAATGAAAAATTGCCAGTGGAAAAGTTTCTGTGGTCATCGGAACCGAATTCCACGCATCCAAGTTCCAAATGTAGTTTCGTTTACCATTTTAGAATTAATGATTGAAAAGGTGATTATTGTAGCAAGTACTTTAAATGTAAACCACAATATGTGTTCTTAATCATTTTAAAAACTGTATAATGCGAAAATCAGCCTGAAAGAGCAGTGTTTTTTATTACTGTGTTTGCGATCCCTAAATTTTATACGATTTTTATCGTTTCACCAAATTACGAGTTATTGGTTCCCGTATCATAATACTATCGAATTCGTTTACCTTTATTGTGATCAGTCACGCAATTTTCGGGGAAAATATGGTACGTTTGTTTGTCCCCTTTGTTTATTTACTCCACGATTGATGTTTGTTAATTTTTTTTATAGATAAATTTATGTCGAAGACATTCTTGTTTTAATAATCATTTTTATTATAAGACAACCCGACGGTGACTTTAGCTTCGCTTTTAAATGTTTTAACTTTATCGTTAAATTCTTTATTGGCATGCAGTGTTTCGTATCCCTTGCAACAATAGTGTTCAGTTACAATATCAAACTCATAATTCTAAATCTACATTAGATGGGACATACGCTTTCTAGCCATTTAATAGGTATTAATTTTATATTTTTTAAACCTAGGCTTTGAGGTTGTTAATTACTGATAAATCCCTAATAAGTGTATCCATACTAGGAATTTTTTGGAATGTAGGGCGAACAAGTGGGGCAAACGTGGAACAAATCATTATGAAGCTGAAAAATTTGTTTGTTTGGTTGAACGCTAGGATCTCATTAACTACTAGTCTGAATTGGAAAATTCGTTTAGTGTTGGATAGTCTATCTATCGAGGTAAAACTATTGGCTATAAAACATTATACTACGAACAATAGGAGCTGAGAAAAGGCCAAACAAAGACTGACGGTAGCGAAACGTCACACAACTGTTAGTTTATAATATTAGAAAGGATTTTGACTACAGTATACAGGGTGTATACGACGATACGACATTAAATGAAACCACGTGTAGCATGTGATGTTAGAAGGCTATACCAAAAAAATTAAACTGAAATTTGCAATAGTTTAGACGCAAATGTACTTTCTTTATGTCACAGTTGTTCACAGTTTTAAACAACCTGTAGGTATTTACGTTGATCGTATGTTGTCATTACGTCATTCAATTCATTTAAATATCTCTGACTCTTTCATATTATCTTATCTCTTACTCTGTTCCGCACAGTTGTCGTCGTCATGCCGAAAACGACATGATAGAAAAATAATGTGTAGTTTTATATTCTTAAATTTTTCGACTTTAAATAATGTGTAGCTTTTTTTTTTTTCTTTTTTTTTTTTTTTCTTTTATAATTTATATTAGAATATGTTTATAAGGGTTAACACTGGCTACCTTGTCATTTAATGTCGTATCGTCGTATACACCCTGTATAATAACCCATACACACAAATTATTTTAATGTCAAAACCTAAGCGTCATATTCGAGAGATCTATAGTTCGCATTATACGAATTGCTTTGGAAACGACAGTTACGAGCTTACGACATCTAACTAAATATTGCCGTCGTCATAACGTCCCCCTGACCATAATAATAATTTTAACTACCTTGCAGACAGCAGAGGTATATAACTACAGTTAACAAGTGAGCTTATACAGCTTGGTGGTATGCCAAAAACGATAATTTCTGAGGCGGCGCACTGTATGGACACCACGTCAATCACTATTGGAGACATGTGAGCGAGTTCGCGGCTGTCAGTCAGATGCAGCTTTAGCTAATTGTGAAATGCTTTTAGTTATTACCGTACTGTTAGAAAATGTTCTCGTTTTTCATTCGGTTGCAATTATGTTTGACCCGGTTGTGATATTTGAAAATATTTCAAATTGTTTAACTGAACTTACTTACGTAATTGATTGGAGTTGCTTTATTGACGATGCATGTTTTATTTTCATTAGATCAGCCAATATGATGATGTTTTATTTCGTTTGATGACAATTACAATTACAAAATATAATATTTAATAAAATATTTCGCTTTCAAAAAATTTTTAATTTAACTAAGTATATTACTGATCAAATATTTAAATCTGACTTCTCTGTCGAGTAAAATATTTTTTATTGGTTTTAACTATAATCCAGTTTTATAACTCCGCCTTATCTTGATCAAACATCATAATTCTGATTACTTATTTTGATCATACCCTTATAATAAAACCAATACCACACACAACTCAAAATATTCACACCATTCAAACGTTTAAAATGTTCCACGATAAACAAACTCACTCATTCATTTCTCTATTAATACATTCATATCAAACTCCACAACTAACTTTATTGAAGTGATACGGGTTAAAATCACATTCTGAAGTCTCACGTGCTTCTCAAATACCAACGTCTTCATCGCCCTTATCAATGAGAGCCCACTTAATTTGTATGAGACTAAAGGAACTTGCCAAAATAAACACGGCTAATGTAACGTGCAGATGCATGTAACACTGAATAGTGAGATCATCCACCTTGCTAGTACGAATGACGAATGCTTCCCGTATTACAACACTACTATTCTAATTCCTATATCGTGGACTACTTTTGGATTGTTGGCAAGGTCGGAAACGGATGTTAGATAATTTGCACACAGATTTTATTGTTTTGTTATTTGGTTATTTTCGTTTTGGACGGAAATATCTTTATGAGGCATCGGAGTTTAGGTTAAGAGATTATGGCTACCTACTTAATCGTGTTTTGCTCTCTCTAATTTGATTTAGGTGGGTACGCTGAGAAATGCATATTAGGTAGTAGGTAATCTAATGCTTAGAAAAATTTAGCTTTTTATGCTAAATATCTATGTAAATATATATACACCAACACCCTTTTATTTCACCTACTTAATAATAGTTTCCTAATTTTTTGTATATTTCGTATTTAAGTATACTACTTTCAGAATTCCCAATAATATTAGAAGTGATAACTTTATCAATATTATTTTTTAAAATCTAACACTTGTTTCTGTAATGTTTACTAGTTTAACGAAATTAGCTTTATTATAATTATTTTATTCACATATGATTCTTACAGGAGCAAAAGTTAAACAACACAACTCATCGTTTTCTCAACAATCTTCTTCAAAAATAACCTCTCTTAGTTCACCAACTAAAACAAACACTTTAACATTAATAGAATTACCTAAAACGATTTTTAAACACGTGGCTATTTTTCAGTGGCCTTGTTTTGAAACGTAGCTTGATATAATCATCAGAACTGGTTGATGATATAACAATGACATTGGCTGGCTCTTTCGTCATGTGGTGCGGTATTTTTAACTGAAGTGCAATGGAAAGCTGAGTATTAATCATCATTTGTACTGAGTCTGACTCATAATTGCTTGTACCTACTTGCACTTCATTAATGGATGTGTGTGGGAATACAAATAAGAATCCAAAGATATTGAAAAGTATAAATAAATAATATATGTTTAAAGCTAACAAATCAAACGATAAAAAAATAAACTTCAAAATCAATTTTACTATTATCTACTATACCTCTTTATTAGAAAGTTTTTTTTAGTAAAAAGTGTCTACGTTCAGAGACAATAGCGCCAGTCAAATGTGTGGAGGAGGCGTATAGGAACATCCTCCTTAATTTGGTTTTTGTTTTATTTTCTTGAAAGAAAAGGACAAACGAACAAACCAGAATCGTCGAGAATATAGCTTCCAAAGTATCTGAAATAAAGAGCTGAGCTGAGCCCACGTTCATAATGCGAGACGATGACCAAGTATTCCAGATTTACGATTATTTATTTCGACGGATGATACAATTTTCGACCTGACTTCGATCCACTGCCATGTTCCACTGCCATTGGATCTTTCCTTATTCTTTATTCTTATCACACACCATTGACTTGTTTTTCGCTAAGATATCTTCCACTCAAGATGTAAATATTACATGGAAACCTTGTATAAGATAGAAGAGATGGATTCTGGAAAGTTTTTTTTGACGAATTCTTTTTGTATGGCACTAATTTGAATGTTGTATTTATTGCCATATTAAATAAACCTTATAATACCAAAAAATATTAGAAGTAAGTAGATAAAAGTTCAATCATAGTAGTTCCTTGTAGATACGATGATTCCTTGTAGATTTGAAGACGGTGAGTGAAATTTTTTATTTATGTATTACATATTTTGTGCTGAAATTGCCATTACGTGTATTTATGAGGGTACGTTCTCTCATAAGTGAAGATAGGTATCTTCATTCTCGACCCTGACAATGACGTAATTTGTAATTTCTCTAGATTTATGAACACCTTACTGCCAAATTTGTAGAGACCATTTGCTAGGGTTTGGTCGTCTAGTGCGCATTATGGACGCCGGCGCTCCCCTGTTATGAACTTCCGCAACCCTCTGTCGCTTGGCTGACAGCCAGCAAACGACTCGTATCTAAGATTCATTCATTGCACAAAACTTCATAAATAATCAAACATATTATTTATTATGTAGTAGGTTGTATAAAACTACACATTTATCACACATTGGATTTAAACCACATTCACACAGCGCCATCTAGTCCCAAAGTAAGCAATTATATTTGCTTGTGTTATGGGTACTAAACAACTGATATAATACTTAAATACACTTTTTTTTTTTTGTAAATACATACATATTATAGATAAAACTGTAGGCACATACATTATCCATTATTGTATTTGTACATTTACATTTAATTTTCGTTTTGATTTATTATATACCTTGTTCAATATGGCTTCTGTACAATCTATAAACGTCCCACTGCTGGGCACAGGTCTCCTCCTAAGATTATGAAGATAATTTAGCCTACTTATTACTATTATGGCTTGCCTGTAGGTATATAATTTCGTATAATACACGGATAGTTTTTTTCCAAGTCGAAAAGCAATACATCTTCGTGGGTTACCAAATTTTCCATTATATATGTTCGTAGATTTTGTTCACCTTTACAAGAGAATAAACGAAACAATAAATAAAACCAGCGTAGCATTATTTATTATTTTGCAAATTGACACCACTTTGCCGACCGTTTGCATCGTATTTTCCACTGAACACTACCCATCAATCTTCACCACAAATTCTGTTACCTCTAGCGTCGTTTGTTATAAATTCGTGAACATCCTCATATATTATACATAAGACATATGCGCAATTTGGCTTCAAATATATCCGTCTCAGCATCTTTTACAGCTGACTCGAGTCTAGTCTCATCGTCATCCGCCCCCGCACTTATATTACTGACGACGTCAGATACTAATCGTTTATAAGATACACTGAAATTGTTAGAAACTTCGAGGTCGATGCACGGGGCGGCTTTTTTTTCTCGTCTCATTTCTATTATTGCATTGTGGCTTGTTTTACCTATCGTTAGACTATTCTTAGATACTGTGTCTACGGGATTGACTTGTTTGTCCCTGTCTACTACGTGTATAAATTGGGTTGTGTCTACGAGATTTGCACGCGGTTTCTTTATTGCCGCGTAATGAACATTACTAAACATGCTCACTGCTGCTTTTTTGTGATAGTGTCATCGTTTTTAAAATGTTTCGAGTTCACTGATATATTTTTGAAATAGTCTACTTGTAGACATTTTAGGAGATTCGTTTCGTGTGCAGTTTATGACCAACTAACACGTGTGAACTATTTTAACTTTAAAGTAAGTGGTTTATAACGAGCGTGTCTAAATTAGTGCCAAAATTCAACCCAAGCAGTTGTACATTGTGTATGGTTAGTTCTATTTTAGGATTTTACATATTACGATCGACCTACTTTTTACTTTGATTCAATTGAACTGTAATTAAATTGAACTGCTGTTTAGTACTAAGTAATTAACTTAGATTTGTTATGGATTACTTTGTTAGTACAATGATATTCTATAGAAAAACTTTATTGCCAGTGAATTAAAATTATTCTTTTGATATTTATTGAAAACGGCTTTAAGTTTTTACAATTTGTTTTGGATATAATACGTTTGAAATCTCTTTTTCATGTAACGCTGCAGAATAAATCGAAACAACTTGTTCATTTTGTTTTTCACAAAAAGTACATGTACAAGTACAGAGATAGCTAGTAATTGTGGTCGTCAAATATTTGTTCTATTTGGTGGTCGAATCTACAACCTCGTGTACAAGAGTCACTTACCACAACTACAAGATGATAAGGCAGGCAACATGTTGCGTTGCAGTAGAAAATTAATTTTATACAGCACATAATCAAACTAGGTTCACTCTTTTCTGCCTTAACATTTGGCATATACTTAATACTTATGAATTTCGTAATTGCTATAAAACAGTAGAGACATTCCAAAGTTTTAACAATGTTTGAGTTGAATTCGTCTCGTGTCGTTTCTTGCTATTTGTGAGTGACCTAAATGCGAATCTGTATATGAATGAGCGCCTTCCAAGAACCACGCGCGCTGTTCATCATGTACGTTATAATTGGAAATTGCCAAAGGTCTGTTCGTTGGCAGGTATGCCGTTAGTATTTAAAGATGTGATACAATTAATATTAGTAATTACTAATTAGTTTTCATTGTCGTCATCAGCGTTTTACGATGAGGGTTTGCAGACCTGAGTATATGATATTAATTTCAGCTTTATATCTCTACGCGTTCTTGAGAAAAATATTCTTGACAGACGGACAGACAGACGGACAACGGAGTGATCCTATAAGGGTTCCGTTTTTTCCTTTTGAGGCACGAAACCCTAAAAAGACGAGAACGAGGAAACATTACTTTTCGTGTTCTAAGAAAAGTTGCTCTACTGCTGCTTCTAAAACATCTATGAGATGAATTTATATTAGGTTGACTAATTAAAAAAAAAGCTCTCTCAATACGATTTGGTGAAGTTATATAAGTATATTTCCCAAAATAATATACAGAAGAGGAAGCGGGCTCATTAAGAGTGAAATAAAGATGTGTTACTATAGAATGATTGAAAGGTTAATCGTCTCTTACTTTCATAAAGTCGTACATAGGTTAAAATCAAAATAAGTTATGTTTAAATAACACCATTAAGATTATGCTCACAACTATACATTGTTAACATCTCTATAGCTCTAGGAAATAACATATTAAAATGATCTATTAAAATTTACACCTTGTGGGACGGGTTAGTAACATTTTTATAATCCTGCTGACGCTTTCACGGCAATATTACTTCGCTTAATTATAATAAATCTATTGGCTTTGATGGTGCTAAAAGACATAACAAGATATAAATCTTAACGATATGACCCTGTAGGCGTTTATTGCTGTGCGTACCAATAAATATAGTCGTGAAGATATGCTGTGTTAGTTGTGAAATATGCGTTTCATATAATCATGAAATATCTAAGGTCTAGGAATATTGCACCTTTTTTGCAAGCAGAGTATTGTTTTCGATTTGAATAAGTAGATATGAAGCAAGTTAAATTACTCTAACATCAAAAAGTTTGATAATTTAAAGTGTATGTCACAAATATGAATATCTGTCTAGAAACGTGCTATAAACAAATCTAAGCGAAGTTTGTAGTACGTTGTACCTCTTAGATTTTTGTATATAACACTACTAGTTGACGTATCAAAAGTTGTTCTGCCATATATGTTTTTTAAATCGCTATGAAACACTTTACTACCTATTCTTATACCTACCAAAGATCCAAAAAAAAAACATTAATATCGGTCACCCAGTATCAGAGGAGTTCGACCATATATTTGAGTGCCCAATTACATACAGATCCTAAGTATATCAACTAAAACAACCATCCATACAAAAAGTGAGATTCTAAAAAGTATCCACAAGCAGCTCCCTACGGTGATTATTCTGATTCTAAACTTAACTAACCTCTTGGCTAATTAGCATTTGCCCCGCAGTGTGAACTACCGGACTAGTACTTATACGATTTAAGTCCATGTAGATTCAAACGTGTGATAATGCCAACATCAGTGCCTAAGATCTTGTTTAGTTAGGTATTTAATTCTCGGCACACATTGTTAGCGTTATAATTATAACAGAAGTGCTTCCAGTATGTTGGAAATAGTATACATAGTTGGAATAATTATTAAAAAATACCTTTATTAAGGACTCAAGATCCAGTTACATATTTAAAAAAAGATTAAGAAAGTATATACTGGACAATTTCTAGTTATTTGATATACATTTTATAAATCTAAATCTCTGTAGCATATAATTGAAATACATAAGTTCTGGTTAAAAGAGACACTATTATGTAAACTCATTTTAAGTGAACTATGTACCTATATGTTCTTTATGAATAACACAGAACAATGAAAAACCTATCTCTGTTCTGTGAGTAATAAAGTCGTTAAACCTAAATACGGCTGAGATAGATGATAATTATGATTTTTAAAGCAAAATGTATTACTTTGACAGAGCTCCATGTGAATACTTACATATAGTTATTGCACATCAAACACTATAGAGACGGAGCGAATAAGAATACATTGTGTACTCCTTTTCGTTAATAGGATTTTGTAAGTGGTGACTAAGGGAATTAATTAATAATACATTATTTTTTTTAAAGAGTGGCGTGAGTTTCTTGTCAGTTCTTCTCATAGCTCCACCACATTAACGAACTGGCGTTAGGCAAATTTTCTGACAACTTTTGGATAACCTGATACATTCTTAATTTGTGACTTTCATAAGTGTTACACTACATTGTGTGTTGTAACCTAGATGAATAAACGAGATTTCATTTCATTATAACTTTGTGAGAAAAGACCTGGCAATAAATACCTGTAATAACCCGTGTACTCAGTGTGCTAATAGTACCTTAGTCTCCTTCAAAAGAGACACGTGTCAAACAGGGGAAGTGATGCATTATTGATGCTGGTTAGAAGTTATATACACTACGCATTTTGGATAGTAAATTCATCAGAACATGATCTATTTTGTGGTTGATTTTGATTAATTAATTAAGTAGGTATAGTCAAATTTGACTAAAACATAAATCCATTTTGTATATCAAATACACTAATTTAAACCTTCAACAAGTAATTCCTGCATTCAAAATTATCATCGGTTAATGTCAACAACTCTTAATTTTGGTCTTTCCGTTTAGAGACAGATATTGCTCCCTGTGGCACTCCTCATTCCATCAAACTATAATAACACTAATATAGAACGTAGTACAGCATAAATTGCTATGAATGCGACATCATAATCCCGCTGCACACGGTTGTCGAAGTTGTATACACTTAAAGATGTTCTATAAATAAAGATTTTTATATAGAAAAGTATCGTCAGCAACCCGCCTACGTAGATATGGCTATTTATAACCATTACTATAATGTTAGTATCTGTGATCATGTAGTCTTAATTTGATCATTGGCTTTTCTTGTATTATGTATTAACAACTGATGTTGTTGTTCTAATGTCTAATGCTATTTCATCTTTACTTATCGACTGAAACGAAACAGATTTCGGCTACGTTTGCGAAATTTGGGAAGTCTAAATGGGCATTTATTTATGATTCTGCTACTACTTTATGTTTTACAATATATTAAATGTTATGTGTCGACTCGATATCTAACAATAATATATATTATTAAAATTTAATAAGAAACAAGGTTACAAATAACTATAACAAAATTTAACATAGCCATTAATACATTAAAAACCTGTTAAATATTACATTTAAGACTATCTTAAGCGACTTGATTTCAAATTCAGTTAATGTATTTTTTCCATTGTTTGTTTAATCCATTTCATTACACCACACATCCATTTATCTGTACCCACCTATAGCTAATCTTGGGCTTATCTGTGACCTTTACTTATAGCCTAGCCTATACGTGCCATACCGTTTTATTTGAACTACTTTCATTTACCTCAATTACATTTAGCTTTCTCCCTAGACACCTTTCTTTAGTGACTGTATAATTTAGAATAGGTACATTTATGAGGAGTGCAACGATCCCTTAAAACAAAACAAGTTATAGTAGATTTTTGATTCTGACTTCTGCTGGGAGCATGTTACTGATATAAATAATGCCTATAGATGTCTCTCTCAGGCCCAAAAAAAAAGTCTAACAAATCTCAACTAAAAACTGCAAAACTGTCCGAAAATCCGTTGCTCTGGTGCAACGCAAAATAAGGAAAAAAACATCATAGGAATTCTACTTTCTACTATGAGACTCTGAAGACCTCTACACACTATACGCGACACTGTTATAATAGTGATTAAATGGCTGGTTCATTGTAAGTTGCTCTAAGAAAGAGCCAGATATTTAACTGTCTTACCCTAAAAACGTTACATATTATTTTGCTGATCCTTTTTTTCCATTTGAGCGTCTGTCTGAGATGTAAATTGTAACCCGTCGCGCTTGTTAAGCAATTACCAAGTAACTTTATACTCCTTGATTAAGTGTCCGTTTTTCTTTTCTTTTAGTCCTTTGAGTTAAGAAATTAAAAGCTGTCTTCAAGTCTTCACCGGAGCATTATTGTTATTTATTATGCTCTGTTAAAAGGGATGTGTTAAGTGGTATATTTTTGTGCACTTTATTTTAATGAGGAGTCTCAAAAAGACGCCTTACTTCCTGAGATTCATGTCTGAAGGACAGTAGAGCTTTGAGAGCAACTGCATTGAAAAATTATATTCGTATTAGTTTATTACCCGATTGCCAAAAATAAAGTAATATTTTTGTTGTGAACTTTTAATTGCAAAACTAACATCATTACAACGTCATTGACTGCTAGGTTTTTATAAAAATAAAATCAGAACGAAACAAATAAATTATAACAGACGCCATAATATTCCTCCGCAATTGCCTCCGCAATATTGCTAAATTTTCTCTTACTGCAATGTCATTTGGTTTGTTCCAAAGATCACAGCTACTGATGGCATAGGTGACAGAATTATGTAAAAAACGTGTTCTGGAAGGTCGTCTATTATAAAAATCACAATATTTTTCGAGTATTTATAGTTCGCCAACCGCCTACGACCATGCCCACGGACACGACACTAACCCAATTCACTCACGATTTACACAATGCTCGTGTTTGAAACAGATGGTTCCAGTCTTTCTGGATCTTTGTTTTTCTTTTGTATTTAAATCCTCTTGCTTACACACTTTGTAGAATATTTGTGTGTATAGCTTTTTTATGTTTATTTATTGTATAATGTTTGTCTAGAAAACTAAATAACCTGCGATTTAAAGTGCTGTAAGCTTTTCCTACAGTAATTTGGTGCTCTGTGAGTTTCAGTTTTAAATTCATTGATTGACGTCACGTCACTAAACCAAATTTAATTAGATTTTAAACAGATACAAAGACTATTAGGTAGGACAGTTCGCATGATAGTAAATACAATCTCTTTAGCACTTTGGCAAAATCTAGTTTTAAAGAGTGTAAGAGAGGAGGCCTACATAAAAGGACAAACGAGGGATTCCTTTTATTTGAGTATGTAGGTATATATTTGTGTATGAGTAAATGAAAAAAATGTTGCAATAAAGTTTAAATTCACACATTCACTTCTAATAGCAAGAAGGCTTGGCATAGGGATTGTTTGTCATTTGGATAAGCAAGATATGCTTCTGATATATCGAGTATCCATGGTCTTCGCTAACCGTTTACTAATATATCAGACGCGAAATTTATTTGCCATTGATATAAAAATAAATCTTATATTAGATACACAGAATCCGACTGAAAAATGTCGACTATACACATTCAAATATTTTTTCCTAAATAAATTGACTTGTTCAACGTACTACATCGATGACGGCACACACGTAAATGCTGTCACCTAACGCCAATAAGTCCACTCACTACAAATCGAAATGTTTAGACTGAACGTAACGAAAATGTTGTAGTGTTTGCTCGTGAAACGCCGGCCTCAACCTTACTTCATGGACGAAAATAAACGATCACATGTCCGCGACTAATCTGTCGCTAATTCTTTGCTTTGGACCTGCCAAATGTATTATTAGAATCGATAACCTGACTACTAGCTACCTGACTAGTTCAATTTAGTTCTTTGAAGTTCGCTGCTTCTGCTGGGGAACTGTGAATGTCCCTCATATTACTATCTAGATAGAAGTTTTACTACTAACCAGAGTCTTCTGGTTACGTAATGGTTTGAACGTGTTAATCAGTTGTATTGTTCTAAAAGCAATAAAATTTTTGCATTTATAGCGTTATAATAGTATTTATAGTGGTGTAACTAGAATGACTGACATTCACGTCATTCAAAGTGTTCATTGGATATTTTTTTTTTCTGGATTACAATGTTTTACTGTGGATGAAGCTTCTTAAGATAAAAGTCTTTTCGCTACTGAAGAAGTGGCAAAGGTGGGCTTGATTTACAGGAATAAAGGATATTTAAGCTAATTAGGCCTTAATGCTATCAAAATGAAGATGAATAGAGAGCGGCGTGAATATTTATATTGTGAATATTGAAATGTTATTGATATTTTGACAATAATTTCTCGAATCATAAATCAACATGACAATTTAATTTTTATGTATGTCTGTCTCTTATTATGTTGTCTTGGCAAGGTTTTTTAGTTACTAAATCTAGATTTTGAACAATACGATACGACCAGAAAACAGCTGTTATTTTTGTTTGTTTATGAATTTTTATTTTGTATTTTAAATAATATTTGGATATGTACCTTAACTCATACAGTTTATAAGGAAGCTACTAATTATTTTTAATACATGCTTCCTTTATTTAGTAAACACGAGAAAACCCAAAGGTAAATACATAATACATAATTATCTAGCTACAGTATCATAGACATGGACTTAAATTCTGGCAAAAGCTGCTTGTAATATTTCAAAAATAATAATCCATTTCAAATTTGAATATAATTTTTCAAATTCAGCCGCTAACTTTTAATTCATAATGGGCATAATAACGTGTAGTGCCATACCAATAACCACAAAATCGTCACATATGAGGTCAATGTCCTTGTGCTCAGTTATTCTAAAATAGCAATTTCATAGGAAACTTCAGTAGAATGCGGTCACTACCGGTGTTGAGTGATGGCCCACGACGACGCGCGGTCAAAACTCTTCGACGATTTCATTATAATTTAACGATGAATGAATCAAATTTAGGCCGTTTTTTGATTGATATTGTCGGGATTTTTAAAATTTTTGTCCTTCGTTGTGTGTTTTATGTAGTTAATAAAATTTAACTCGAATTAACCTGTTTCGTTATCCAAAAATGTGTTCTGATGGATTACCTAGAACTAATTGAGTGTTATGAGAGACCTTCGTCCAGTAGTGGACTACAATAGACTGAAATGATGATGATGCAGTTTATTGCACAACACAAATGTAAACAATAAGGTGATATTTAAGAGAGAACAATTTAACAGTTCAGAAGTTAGTGACATCGTGGTCTAAAGCGCTTGCCACATGGTTGTAATTTTGCGTTTCAACAGAGTGGTGGAAGCTTGGCTGCCATCCGCGTAGTTTTTATGAAATTTGGATTACATCTGCTAGCTAGATGGATGGCTTCTCATTGGTCACTTCTGTTGGAACACAAAATTACAACCATGTGACACTCGCTTAACTCGCGAAGTGAAATCCTGGTGACCTGTAATACAGGTGTTATACTACCTACCACAGGCACCAGTAATCCACAATCAGATATTGTACACTTTATCATAAGAACAAGTGTTTAAAAAACTCTGTAATTCTGGTTGTTGGTGAAAAATAAACGATTATTATTATTAACTCTTTGGATGGCCAAAAAAAACATATTATGTTTGAGCAGTTCTCATTGAGCCGTATGTAAGTAAGAGGTTTTTGATTTTATTTCTCATTCGTAATAGATAAGTAAAAGTGTGTGCCTAATTGCCTATTGGGAAAATGATTCCAATTTCGAATTGGACATTCTATTACGTGTTTGTGTAAATTATTCAGTGTTACCTTTATTAATTATCTTTATTGCCTTCACAACACCGGTATTTAATTTGATATAAATAGTACAGAGCTTTAAGTCATCAATTTGAATGACCTGGATTACTTAGTTGTAAACTAAGTATTTACATATAATATAATATAGAGACATCACGAATAACCTATTTACGAGCTTGATACCCTTGGTGACTTGTTCTAAGCTGGTTGATGTCATCGCCTATGCTATTTGAATACCTTTCTTTACTGTACCTAAGTTTAACTTAATAATAAATAATTCGGTGATCACAGTCGGTCATGGTTTCCTCATGTAATAACCAGTAACCACAACTATGTACCTATTTTAGACACGGAGGCGCTTCTTCGTCATAAAACCTAACCTTAGCGCATTCGCCACAGACCAACACAATTTTTCTGTCACTAGACCACAGTAAATACACAACATTTCATAAATTATATTACAAATAATACCACTATTTACAAGAAATGACGTATTACCTCACCCTACTACACAAAAATCAATATTCAACTAAATTATCACACATCAGACCTCTCAACCCTTTACACGTCTTATCTTTCCACTATACTTTATCACAGTTAGTTCATATATTTTTAAGTAAGGGACATCTCAATTTTTTTTTTATAATTATAACCTGTACCACGATGCTAACCTGTGGCAAATAGACGTACACCTAATGGTAAGCGGTTACCGAAGCCTATGGACGCGGACGCCTGCTGCACCAGGGGGGTTTTGACAACGATGTGTAAATATTCTAGTTATTTAATTGTGCTATCATCATCATCATCATATCAGCCCAATGATGTCCAGTGTTGAACATAGGCCGCACCTAATTTCCGCCACAGCGAGCGATTTTGTGCCGCCCGCATCCAACGGCCACCCGCAACCTTTACCTTTAATTGTGCTATAATGAATAAATATTGGTTTGTTTTTGTTTACAGGTAAACATCTATCAGTGTTGTTTGGCTCTACAATAATGTAAGTGTATTATTTACGTGAATTCATAATTTGCGCTATTTATTGTGACAAAAATCGGCTTTATACTGTAACGTGAAGGTCTACTTTTCCATTCCTTAGATTATATTTATGTAAGACTATAAGCTTTTTTCTATTTGTTTATTACTTGAATTGAAATGAAAGCAAACCTTAGCAGAAACGTGACTTACAGAAATTGCTATTTTATTTTTGTAGGAGTCACTCTTCTTTATTAAGTCATACATATTTCATTTACATACATTTAAGCTCTAAGCTTAAATGAAATATACACACGTATATATTATTTAGCTATATTTTTTATTTTTGTTGTTTCGTCTCTCCTTGGTAGAATTCGAGCGATGGATCCTGTATATTCAAAACGTCATAATAACCTAGACTAAACTTGTCTGTATACAAAAACATTCTTAAACCGATGTTGACGTTAGGTAATAAATAAATATAAATACTTTACCGTCCTGTGTTGCTTACAGAGTAGGTAGAATAGAATGTGTATCACCACTCATCCTCATATCTAGATCTAGAACTCGCAAGGGGATTTGCTCCCGTCGTTATTTATTTGGCCACTGCTCAGGTCTTATTAGCCGTAATGTGATGTTATATAAGCCCATATCAAGTCCCTTATAACATAGCATCACGCCTTTTTCCCCAAAGGGGTAGGCAGAGGTGTTTCACACCCACATTTCGCCAGCTATGTTTGGTCCCATGAAATAGGGGTCGAGCCTATTCTCATCAACCGGTAACATTTGTTTACCAAACTCCGGGAAAATCTCAGTACTGTTTACAGTTTCTATTTCATGATAGAAAAGCCTAATACCATTTTTAACCCACCCGGGACCTCTTGCACAGCAGTCGTATACACTTCCCGCTGCGCCACCGAGGCAGTTATGACATTTTAAATTTATCAATCTTAGTAGGTTATTCATTGTATACCTAGTCACTTTGTTTAAACACTTTTTAATCTGACTAATTCAAACTTGTGTAAAATACAATACCTGCCTATTTCATTTTCAAGATTCAACTTAGTAAGTTTATGAGTTAGTAAGTAACACTACTAGTAATTCTAGCTAGGAAATATTAGGAGTTCCACGGTACATTTTGGTTCGAAACGTGACTACAGCCGGTTTGAACTCACGCCCCGAAAGGAAATACCGAATGTACGGGAACGCTTATGTTACCTTTGTTTTGTTTAAATTAAACTGTTCTTAATGTAGCAGGGGGGAATATTCTGATTGGATTTACATTTAGATGATTATTTCCTAGCTTTGTTTATATGTTATGGTTGGAATTAAACATGGTTGTAATCCTGTTATTAGCTTTGCTGGAATAAAAAACAAGAGAATGCCATACGATTAATAATATCATCGGTATCTACCATGTTTATTACCCAATAACAAATTTATCATTACACCTATAATTCTCTCCTGAATTATCATCATCATATCAGCCCAATGACGTCCACTGTTGAACATAGGCTCACCTAAGTTCCGCCACAGCGAGCGATTTTGTAATTTTGTTTTTCCCTGAATTATACCTGCATTAAATTGTAACTTTGTATTCGTTTTTAGGGTTTCAAACCCAATATTATTATGAGAAAAAAGGGACCCTTATAGTTTCTTCATAACGTCCGTCCGTATGTCACAGGCACTTTACTCAAAAACTTCGCAATGTATATTGATGAAATTTAGAGAATAGGTGTCTTATGTGGGCCGCTACTAGGCTTGGTAGTTAATAGGTGTTCTATACGGTTATAAACTTGCGTTCCAACAGAGTGACCTTGGTGGGAGCTTGGTTGCCATCCGCGTAGTTTGTATAAAATTTGGTTTACAACTGCCGGCTACACGGTTGGAATCCACCAAGGGCACCTCTGTGGAAGGCAAGTTTATAACCATGTAGCACAGCTCTAAGTATTCAAAACAAGGCACTCCATACATGTAACAGAAGCTAAAAAAATTCTGCGTCTTTTCATTTGCAAGAACTTCTTCTAACGTCTTCGTCTATCTATCTCTGACCTCCAAGGTAATCTTTTCTTCAAGTAATATACTGAAACATGTTTCTTATATTCACTATATCTATGTACAGATGACCTACCAATAACAATGCCGCTCAGATTTCTAGTCTAGCCCGTCGGACCGGTCGGCCGGCTATCTGAGTTCTGTCTGCTCTTGTTCTGGCCGTACCACTTATACGTAGGCGTTAAGATACGTGCCTTTGTGTAGGGCTAGGTGGCATTGATGTGGGTAGATAAACTTGGAAGATTCGGATCGTTTCTGAAAAGAAAATAAATAATTATCCAAACAAATAAATAAAATTGAATTGTCTGCTTGTAATATCAAAATAACAGCTTTTTAGATTAGGCATAATATGAAAGTATGTGCGTTACTCATAACAATAACGCACTTTTGAAAATTTTTGTTTGTTTGAAGTAAACTGCGAAACGACTGAACTGATATTGACGGGATATTCACTGAGAACGATTCATCATCATAATTTTAACCCATAAACGTCCCACTGCTGAGAACGATTAATGGGATCAAAACTATCTTATGTGATAATCAGACAGCTCATCTGTCGGTCAAGTTTTATCACAATCCATTGAGTAAATGTATAGTTCTTACGTAAAAGAGAAATTAACATGCAAACTCTTTGGTCACAAGTTAAACTTAGTTTTAAAAAATGTGAGTATTTTTTTAATTGAATTTGCAGACATTCTCCATCACAGGGTATAATTGCGTCCGTAGTTATCTCCATACCTTTGTAAAATTTATTGTTATTTTAGTGAATAGTAATTTTGATTCTCTGCTTCACATAAGACGTTTTCACATTAGGGTTTTAAGCATTTAGGCACTCAAAAAGAAAAAGAAAAATTCTATCAATCATCCAACAGATACCTACAAAGTAAACTCAGTTCTACTATAGAAGGATCGAAACCACATGACCATTACACTAACGAGACAGTCCTAATTTAAATACCTGTGTGACTTTAAAGCGAAGTTTTAACAACCTATCATATTTAGCCAGAAGTGTTCAAACCAGGATATAAAATACCGGTACTTATCTTCGAGAAAGGTTCATAATTATTTTCTAGCAACGTGTTTTTGCTTATTAAACATTTTACGACCCACGCACTTAAACTCCAATAGTTGTGGTGGAGTTGAGATTGTGCTGGGCAAAGTAACGGGAAGTACATATCCATTGTGTGGTATCTTATTGAGCAGAAGTTCTCAAACTTTCTTGTAACTAATCACATTGTGAGATTTAAAGATATATACACTATACAGTCAGAAAAGTTTCAAGTCTTTAAACCCCGAAGGAGTTGGCAGAGGTGCCTTACACCCACAACTGGCCAGCTATGTTAGGTCTCATGAAATGGGAGATGAGCCTTTCTGCATACATTTCTAGACTTCAGACAGATAGTGAGAAATTTTGTGTTAGAAAAAAATATGGTGTACGTTATATTCTACAACTTGCGTCTACCATGATGTCTCTGCATCACCCTAAGATTGGCTGGTAATGCATTTCGCTAGAAATAGTTAGAGAAGTGCTTTACCAGCCAATCTAAAATAATAATATCACGCATTCAAGTTTTAAACAAATAAAATAAATAAATACCTATCGTATTTGCCGGATCGCAACCGGGACCTCTTGCGTAGCCGTCGTATACACTCAGTTGCGCTTTCGCCAACTTTTTCGGGCACACAGATATTCAGGCACAGAAGCGACGATGCGGTGCGGGCCGGTTATTTTCACCGCGAAAGCAAAGAGAATTCTATACTGTTTACACACACGGTGGCATTAAAACTTGCCGCAGCATGACAGTGGCTTACCAGCGTGAATAGAACAAGCCAACGAAGACAGCGGTGCGGCGCGGCGCTGGCACATGCGGGCAGTCACGGTCACACGCGGTCTTTCTTGCCGCGTCCCCGTTTGCACAGCCCCTTATCTGCCACTGAAGATCTCAAGCGTCAACAGGGCGTGTCATCACCCACTTTGAGGAAGACTGTTATTGAGCAAACAATAGATCATTTAAAGTGTGCTGACATTTAGCGATCCGTCAAAGTTAAGAATGATCTGTCACCTGGTCCTTGAACCATGAACGTGATGAGAAGAAAATCATTTTATGTTCAATGATTGTTCATTATGGAGCTTAATAATCTTTAATTTACACCTCCTATTACATTAATATGTAACATAAAAACCAATCGGGGGAAAAGGCGCAACGTTATGTCTATGCAAAGATGAACAGCAAAACTGGTCCCGTGAGCGGTAAAATCGATAAACCTCGAATTATCGATTTAAAACCGCAAGTGTGGTCGCTTGTCGTTTTACCTGAGTCACAAAATTTGGCGGTTAAAAACGCTGCGCTTTCACCTTAGTGCGGCCTTGCACTTATTGTATGCTTCTTCTATCCTTTTCTATCACAGAAACAGAAAAATGTCGTAATTTAGTAGAGCTAGATAGAGAATGAGAGCCGAGTGCATCATCGATGCAGCCGCGTGAGTCACATTCTCGCTCTAGTAAACGACGCGACGGTTCTTAGTGACAGTATGGGATAGAAATATAGGAAAGTGCGATTCCATGCGACTAGATGTGGAACAACTCTAAAGCTTCGACCAAACCAACGTGTTCGCCGGCCGGCGTCCGCTATGGCGTGCACGGCGACGATCACTCGCATCCCGTTCTCATTGGACGACGCGGCCAATGATCGCCACCGTGCACGCAGGATGCAGACTGAATGCAGGTTTGGTCGAGACAACTATATTCGTACATACATGTACTATGCGATTAAAATGGGACTGTCAAATCAAGACGCCATTTTGTTTTCCATTTGAAGACAACTTCATTACGCAACACCAAAACGAAACACATTACAAGCACATACATACTTTTTCGGTTTGAAGATCTTTATTTTCTGAATAAGTGGTGGTAGTAAGTAATAACAACAACGATAAAACTATAACAAAAAGAAAAATAACAAAAAATCAATAACAACAAAATTAACACTTGTAACAAAATAACTTAACGAAACGAGATAATTTTTTTGCCTATTTTATTTCTGCTAGCTGTACAAAAATGTGCACATTCGTCTGAAGTTTACGGCAAATCCTGTCAAGTGCAATCCCATACTTATTTAAATCGCATATTAATGATGTAACTTTTCGTTGATAAAATATTTAAAACCCAGCCTAAGATTACAACAATAATATACCTAATCACTTTCATACGGGCCGGGGCTTGTAAACTGTCGGTGGTTCGTTTTATTGTGTCTAACATGTAACTTTGTCTCATGATCAGTTTATACATTTACATACTGTATAGTACATTTGCCCATATATATGGTAAATAAACACGAACAGCTTCTTAATATAATCTCGTTACTTGTGCAGGCGCAGGGCGTTGATCTCGCGGCTGTGCTAAAGTTTAGCGTTCTATTATGTCGCGAAATACGTTCGATTTGTGGGCTCTATACGTTTGGATGCGTCTGAGCTTTTAAATAGAGAGATAAGCTTTTAGTTCTTGGATTTTTTATTAAGTATATTTATTTATTATGTAATAGTACAGCAGAGATATATATTAAACCTGAATTTTTCGACCACAGTGTACAAACTCCAACATATTCATGAAACTCGTATTAATTCATCATCAACTAATAGAATAGTATATTCCATGGATCTTTGTTTGGCCACTACTCAGCTCCTATTAGTCTTAGCGTAATGTTTTACAGCCTTACAGCCTTCGTTGATAAATGGGCTATCTAACTCTAAAATATATTTTCATATCGGACTTGTAGTTCCTGTGATTAGAGCGTTCAACTAAATAAATAAACTCTTCAGCTTTATAATATGTGCGTATATTAGTATCTCTAAAAAAACTAATTTATTTAAGAAATGCTCTTGTAACTGGAGTAGTTTATACTCCACTTTGAGTTCTGAGCCAGTTGTATCTTCTGCCAATCCTTTCAGATCCTGGTACGACACCACCCGTACCTTTTTGGTCTGCCCCATAAAAGTCCTCCTTGGTCTTCCTCTCTTCCACCTCTATCATTCCTTCCATGATAGTTTAATAACGAATTAGCTAATCGTTTAAAAATAGAAATTTATTATCTTCATTCATTTATACGTACCTACAAACTTATATCTTCTCGATATATCACATCTTACAAGTACGTGTGCCGTGTACATCTCAGACAATAAGACATCCCCGTGTCGCATTGCGAACCGGCTCGACCGGATCAGCACACTTTGGTATTGTTATTATATTTAATTTATACTTCTATACTTCATATATTATAAATAGAAAAGTTTGTGAGGTTGTGAAGTTGTAGGGAGTAATCTCGAGATCTAATTACTTAACAGATTTTCAAAATTCATTTAGTGTATAGTCCTATAGTATTAATTTAAATGACCAAAATAGCGTGCACTGCATTAGAAATTAAAATTGTAATGAGCCCCAAGTCTTCGACGGATGCTCCGACGAAGACTCGGTTCGAATTTAAGAATTTGTATTAATTTAGGATTTTGAATTTTAAATTATTAACAGTAAATTAAAAAGAAATCAAAAGAGATCCAAAAGGTGGTCAAAAGAGGTACATTCGTGCAGGACGTAGCCTGCAACGGGTGCAACCGTTACAGTCCTTTCATTGAGAAAGGTTATAGGCTATATATCATCAAGCTACGCGCAATGGGAGCTGAGCAGTGGCCAAATAAAGAACGACGGGAGCGAAGACCCGCGCGTCTTCTAGTATAGGTATTTTATTATTTCAGTATGCTGAATATAAGGTTAAATTCAGCATACTGTGCCATGATTCTACACAAACGACCTTTGAACTGCCTTGGTGGCACAGCGGAAAGTGTTTACGACTGCTGTGTAAGAGGTCCCGGGTTCGATTCACGAGTCGGGTGAAAATGGTATTGGGCTTTTCTATCATGAAATTCCAGTATTGATATTTACCCGGAGTTTGGTAAACAAATGTTTCCGGTAGATGACAATAGGCTCGCCCCCTATTTCATGGGACGAAACATGCTGGCAAAATGTGAAACACCTCTGCCTACGCCTTCGGGGAAAAAGGCATGATTGCTATGTTATGTTATATTTTATTTTCGACCTCATGTAAGATAGGAATCGTGCTTTATTTTTCCAAAGAATAAGAAGTTTTGGAAAGGACTATGCTCAGAATTCGTTTGAAGGATTGAATATGGAACGAGGTGATTCGACAGGGAACCATTCCGACATAGCCTATCGAAGCATAGGAGTGAGGATCATCAGACAAAGTAGAGTGACGATCTTCGCAGGGTGGCTGGCAAGTGTTGGTCAATAGCTACAAATAGTGCTCAGTGACGTGCAAGAAGGCCTAGCTCCAGCAGTAGACAAGTACTGGCTAATGAATTAATGATGATGATGATTGGAAGAAAAATGTGTGTGGTTCACGAATAGTACCTCTCAGTTTGTGTGTATTTTATATCCGTCAATAAATTGTATATTAGTCAAGAAAATAAAATCTAACAGCAGCAAGATTATTTCTGTTGCCTCGAAACTGTTAAATTTCTGCTAATTAATACTCTTTTGAGCTCGTTAGGGAAAAATCACTTCACTATCTGTAGAACTTTATTTCTTCCTTTGCTAAGTGCGATTTGATAAGAAATAACGAAGTGTATGCTATCTGCAACTGTTACACATAACAATAATAAGTACTTAACTTAGCGACATACCATAGTGACCACACCTACGTATTCTAGAACACGTAGCCTCTTAAAGTCACCTTTAACTTTCTCAAAATAAAGTCCAAAGTTATTTGCTTTTCAGTAAATAAATTTTAGTTTAAAGTTCTTTGTAAATTGCAACTCTAAAGTTTGTTAAGTAGAGTTAAAAATTCAATGTAGGCAGTTGAAGAAAAGTTGGCACAGGATAAGTTCAAAGACCTTGAATACGCCATAGTGTCGTGCGGGCTTGCTACGACGAATTTAAAAAAAAAATCTATTATTCTGCTTGGTATTGCAGTATGCAGACTGCATTGGAATTTCGCTATTGACGCTTTTGAGTAAATTATGTGTTATTCTGAATTATAAGCTATTATACATAAATTACTGTAGGTCAACTTTCGTCAAAATCCATCTTCTTCTTCTTATCGTGTGGACAGCAAATCGATTAAATTGTGTCAGCCCAAAATTTGGCCACGGCCACTGCACCGTCGGGTGCGCTCATCAGATCTTCCTGCGTGCAGTTGTTCGGGTACACAGATCATGATAACACGTGGGCCATTGTCTGAGGAATGGCACCACACTTGCACTCCAAGTCGGAACCATCAGAAAAACCCCACCTGGCCAAATTGTCCTTAGTTCGGCCGAGTATCCGAAGTCTATAATGTGTAATCCAAACATTTTATTTTATTTTATTTTATTATTTTCGGAAAACTTACAGCTATACAGAAAAAACAGAAAAATCATGTTTAACTTAACAAAGGCCAATTACAAGTTTTCACCAGTATACCTATTCATTAACATAAATTAAATGTGTACTAGTAGACAGCATAATTATGTTTTGAAAAAGTTGTACTTAACTTAATAATAACATTAATCTTTTATTTAGTCAAAAAATCTATTACAAAGTCTCCGTTTGAGACTTGAGACGCTTGTTGTAAATAGGTCAATGTCATTATCACCATCAGCCTGACGATATATCATATTGCATACACGACTCACTCTTATTAGATATGAGTTTTGTCTATAATTTGTTCTAGCCACGGGTATATGTAGTAAATTAAATCTGCGCGGATGCGTAGACGGCACACTTAAGCCTATTTTGCTTATCAATTCAGGTGTGTCAATGGAACCATTCATAATCTTACATAAGAATGATAGATCTGCTATTTTTCTACGCTCATAGAGAGGAAGCAAGTGAAATTTTTTGCAACGTTTTAAGTAATTTGGTAAATAACATCTAGAGCGGTATTGAATATATCTTAGAAATTTTTTTTGAATGCCTTCGATGCGATCAACGTAAACATTGTAGCAAGGATTCCACACTTGAGATGAATATTCGAGATGACTGCGAACCAGTGAACAGTATAAAATTTTGATTGTCTTGATATTGTTAAATTCGGATGAGACGCGGAAGATAAAACCTAAAGCCTTAGAGGCTTTCTTAACAATATTGTCAATGTGAGTGTCAAATATAAGCTTTGTGTCATACGTAACTCCTAGATCCTTGACAGACTGTACTCTGCTTATTGAGCTATTTATAAGCTTATAGTCGCATATCATAGGAGTAGGTTTACGGGTAAACGAACATACGCAGCATTTGGACACATTTAGGTCTAGTTTATTTGCCATACAATAATTTTGGAAACGTTCGAGATCCTCCTGTAGCAAATGGGTATCTTCTATGGTGGTTATTCGCTTAATTATTTTTAAATCGTCTGCGTACATTAATATTCTAGAGTGAACAAAACATGAACCAATATCATTGATAAAAATATTAAATAGCAAGGGTGCCAGTAATGATCCTTGGGGCACCCCAGAAGGAATATACATTGTTCTAGAAGAATACCCATTCAACACCACAGTTTGACACCTGTTATAAACATATGATGTGAACCATCTGTATAGATTGCCACTGATACCCATTGATAATAATTTCCTCTTTAACGTGTCATGGTGGATTCTGTCAAAGCATTTGCTGTAGTCGGTATATATAATATCGATTTAAGCCTTTTGCTCCATGGCCTCCGTTATAAAGTCACTGCATACTACGAGGTTCGTTGAGGTAGACCGACCCCCTATAAATCCATGCTGATGTTCACTAAAATCCAATCGGAGTGCCATATAAACTTGTTTGTGAACTATCTTCTCTAGAATTTTGGCGAACACACAGAGTTTCGAGATCGGTCTATAATTTTCAACAAAACCCTTTGGCCCTTTCTTATGTATCGGTGTTACATATGCCGACTTCCAGATGGTAGGCAACGTGCCTTGATCAAATGAAAGTTTATATAAAATAGTAAGAGGAGTCACTAAGCTTTTTGCGCAATTCTTAATAAAGATAGGTGGTATGTTATCTGGACCTGCTGATTTGTTTAAATCCACTGATTTAAGTAACCTGTGAACTTCATCTACGCATATCTCTATGTTGCTGATGTGTGAATTAAAATATACAGAGTCACAGTGTTCCTGTACACCATGCTGTAGATTGGGGTTGTCAGTGGCTGTCTCTTCAAGAAAATTGGAATAAAAGTAATCCCCAAACAGGTTACAGATGTCATCACCATTGTTAGATATTCTATCACCGAACTGTAACACTGAGGGATACGTATTAGATTGCCTTTTGGCTTTAACATATCGCCAAAATGTACGCGGGTTCTTGCATATGTCATTTTGAATTTTAGTCATATAGTCACTATATAGATGGTTTTCGAGTTCTTTGCAACGTTGACGTAGACATACAAATGACTGATAATCAGAGACATTTTTGTATTTTTTATATTTGTTGTGATACTTTGCCTTTTCTTTTAATATTTTTAATAAGGGACTGTTATACCAGGGTGGATACTTTGATTTTGAAGTAGCTGATCGATTAGGCACATGAGATTCACGTGATTTATTTATTATATCATAGAAATACGCTATGGCTTCCTCAAATTGCCTACAGTTTAATTCATGCTGCCAGTTGATCTGATGTAACTCGTTCCTTATTGCATTATAGTCAGCTGAAGAATACAAAAAACATCTGTAAGGACGAGTAGGAAGACAACTTTGTTCGGCAAAATCCACAGAGATCAACAGTGCTTTGTGATGGGGGTCCTCGGGTACTAGAGGGTCATATGAGTGATCAATATGTATAACATAGAGAGTCAAAATCCATTATGTAGTTATTGCTTGAGAAAGTAAGAAACATTAATCCATCAATCCTTACAAAATTTATAATAACAATAGTATAAGATGTTGCAATAGAGAATGCATTTATCGAATTAAATATTCACCTTATCCAGTCAGTACCTTATAATACAATCTCAATTGCAAATACATAGCGCATATTATGCATATGTAGTGTTGTATTTACATAAACTATACGTGTAATCATTGTACTATTATTAGATAGCTATTAATACACGACAGGATAAGCTTAGCTTAAATTATTTATATTAGATTGAATCTTGTATTTAGCGCTATGTTAATACGGGAGTATTTCTACTTGGTGCCTGGTTTTGTATTCATATCAACCCAACGACGTCCACTGCTGAACATAGGCCTAACCTAATTTACACCACTGCGAACGGTCCTGTGCCACCTGCAACCAACAACAGTCCGCAACCCTGACCAGGTCGTCGGTCCATTTGGTCTGGCTTCGTATAATTTGTTTTTTCTACTTTCTCATTGATCAACATCCTCTCATGTCAGGTGTAGGACGTCCACTGCTGGACTTAGCCCTCCCCCCTCCTCCCAAGAGATTTCCAATAAGGCCAGTTGGGCGGCTTGCATCCAGCGCGATCTTGCGGTTCGGACTTTATCATTACTAGATGGGATAGATCTCTTTTGGTACCGAAATCTGGAGATAGTCATAAGTAACTTATTTCCTAACAATATAGAAATTGTGTTGAAAATAAATAAACATCAGTACCTCATACAATCATGTTCAATCAATCAATGCTATAGTATCAATATGTACATGAGAATATAGCAGCAACAGACTAGCCCCTTTTACAAGGACCAAACAGCTGACCAAATTGAGTGTAGACCAGTAGACCTCTGCCTACCTTTCGAAGAAAGTGGCATGATGGTATGTTATTTAACGGAAGCACTCATCAAAAACGTGTCAAACTGTCACTCGAAGAAGTGGTTGAACTTTGAGAATCAACTTAAAGCGGGTTTTACACCATACAGTATTCAGAGTCGACTTTCAGGGCAATGTATGTGATACCCTTGCTACCGTTCTGAATACTATGTTGTGTAATAACTGCTTTAGTATGCCAGTAAGGTGATTTTATAAGTTACTTCAAGATTACTTCTTTGATTGTCAATCATCTTATTTAAAGGCTTAAGGATTTTGTGTTCAGGATAATGAACCACACCCTTTCTAATTAAAATTTCATCGTGTTCTACCGTCGCAGACTGTTAGTTTAGTTGTAAATAATCTAATATAGATATGTGATCTATAGTCACTATGACTGAGCACAGTTATGGCTCTAAACGCTTGTGCTTTGATTCTAACGGGTCCTGCTAATAAAATATTGATACATTCATTTAGTATCTTGGTGGTGCCATTTTGTTCAACTGCCTCGGTGGCGCAGCGGGAAGTGTATACGACTGCTGTGCGTGCAAGAGGTCCCGGGTTCGATTCCCTTATATATATTATATAGACATTTCTAATCCCTTCTCTCTAAAATAGTATTACTTAACAGCTTTGACCGGTAGGAAAACAGTATATATTTATAAATTACAAAATTTCACATCATAAAATTTATTTCGTTAAGTTTTGAACAGATTTTTGTTTATAAATTCGATAACTTTAAAACTACTACGTACGGCTAAATCATTTTCTTGCACTTCAACTACTTCTATGCAAAAACTCAGATGCAATTCTTTCACGTAAAAAAAAAGTGTAGGTGACTACACTTTTTTTTTTAAACTGCTCAGAAACTACCAGTTAAGTAAGAATTACTACTTCGATCCTACTCAGACTCATAGTAAAGTAATCCACATGATGTTTTATAGAGACCTAAGTTTTTAAATTGCTATAACACCTTTTCAGCATTATCATATTAGAAGTTTATCCCTCGCCTCTCGCTAAAAATTATTAGTAACTGACTCAATATTTTCCTAAAACGACTTTATTTTAATTAAAATATCTTATCGCAATGATCAATTTCATTGCACATGAAGTATCACTTAAACCCTTTTGAGTTTAAGCTGTGTATCTAACACACAATGAACCAATTTAACAATTAGACGTCAACAAATAGGTCACTGTCTGTTGCGCAGTGGTCGCGAATCAAGGGCAGTAGGGCTTTGGCCCTTCGGCGATAGACAGAGACAAAACATTGACACCTTGCCAAGTGGGAAAGAGAGAAAAGATGATGATATCAGCTGATTTTCAGAACTGGGGTGCTTTGTGCTCGGGGAGTATTTCCGACGAAAGTAGATAGGTAGTAATTTCAAACAAATTAGTAATTTAAAAGAGATAATTACTTGTAATTTATTTTACGTGCAAACGTGTGGGAAATAACCCTATGTTCGTATTGAGATTACAATCTATGTAAGCTAAATTTTATCGTAATTGGGTCAACCGTTTCCCCAGGTGCTTTCAAATATATTCTAAGAGTTTCACACAATGAAATTAATAAAGATAAGAAATCCTTATTATTTTCTTGACCTTTGGATAGTACTGGATGATTCTTAAAAATCAACATTTTTCGCCTAACCAGAACTAAAATTATAATGAATTTCTGGGAGAACGTACTTCGGCAGGTGGGACTTATACCCTTCTATTCTATTCAATTTTGTTTTCTGTAAATAAGTATATTGTCCCAGTGCAAACACTTATTAAAATTTATACCTACAAATAAACTTGAAATATAACACACATCAATGTCAAAATTGGTATCCAAGTCTGGTGGTTGCATATTTATTATGTGTAGATCACTTTTTTGCATTTTCGACATACTTTAACTAAACAAATTTTCTTACATCATTTTATGTAAGTATATCTAGAATTATTAATTATTAGGAAAACATCGTGAGGAAAGGAGAGAGAGAGAGAGGGGGAGAGGAGACCCGAGCCCAGCAGTGGGACTTAATGGGTTGCTGATGATGATGATATCTAGAATGATATTTCTATATAGAAAAACAAATAAAAAATGGGTCAGATGCTTCCCTATGTTGTATTAATAAGTATATCTTGTTTTTATCATAACCTACCATATTTTTAAATGTAACCTACCTACATATAAATTTGTTGAAGTTTTGTATACCCTATCGAACTACTTACCTGTCATTATTATGAACATACCCAAGATCCATTGTCAAAGGCGACGACAATAATTAAGATTATCTTTGTTTAGATATAATGTTATCATGTATGTGACAATTTTGTCTTAATGATCTTAAACATAAACCAAAAGTCATAATAACCGGTTCCATCTTTCTGAGACACCAATTTTATTTAAAATACGTTAAATTTCATAAATATGGAAAACATATTTAGTTTTGTTATAAGATCATATACTGATTTAACTGATTCATTTAATTTCTTACCTGATATACTAGTACATTACATACCTATATTGCATAATATATACTATGACAACTTACGTAACTCACAAACTAAGCCTCTAGTTCCGTAATCCATGTTTCGTGACTACCCTCTATAAAGTGCGGTTCAACGGACTCCGAAATACGTATTTTAGTTCAGTAACTGAAGATTTACACAGTAGGATGTTACCTGATATGTAGATAACGACTTCGAACGAGTAATAAATAGACGAGCCATTTTTAAAGAAGACAACAAATTTCCTTATGTATTGTCCTTTCTTTTTTCTATACCTTCTCATTAATTCCAGCCAGTTTTTTAGTCGGTATTGAATTAGCTAACATACTTTTGCCGGGTTGCTTGTGAACAGTGCGACATAAAAAAAACAGCAACCTATTATGTCCCACTGCAGGGATCGTGTCACCTTTCCTCTATCTGGAGTGCTGAGAGGGTTTTGGCGATAATCCACACACGCTGGCCTAATGCGGGTTGGCGGATCAGACATACCCTTCGAATTTCTTCTAGGGTTTTTGTATTTTCTCACGATGTTTTCCTTCACCTTTAGCAGATAGTAAATCACTTGACTAGTAAATCTAAATTTCACAAAATGCAATGCACTTTGGTTGCGATCGCAATCAAAATCTAACCGCATGATTTGTTTGCCGGTCACTTATCCATTCAGCCACAATCACTAGTGTAACGTAGTAAATACATAAAATTAGGCAAGATTGTATTGTCGTCTGACGTAGGTCACCCCTAATACATAAATATTGAGGGCCTCTTCCCCATTTTCTCACACCTACATAGATTCTCCATACAGCCCCTTGCAGATTGACGTTTCTAGCAAGTTTACTAAGTTGCAGTCAAGCACTTATTTACAACTCAAGAACTTATTTACTTTAAAGGCAAAAGAGACGAAATTTATTATGTTGTTTTAAAAAAAATTAAAAGTCCCGTCTGAAGCTAGAATGCTCTTAGGTTTTATTGATAGGATCGAAGTTTTAGTATGTAGGTACCACTAATCAGTAACACAGTTACTTAACAAGTAGTAGGAAACGGCACAGTATTAGATTTACAGAGTATTGTTAGGGCTTACATTTGGTTGAAAATTGTCAGTTTTAATATCTCATAATTATTATTTATCGTTATCGTCTGTATACTGGGTTTAAGATAGTACCTCTTTTTTAGATATGCGATGGTTTTTTTGAATGATTGTTATTAAGTATGTGAAAGACAGCTGAAAACAATTATACTTTTTTGCTCTTCATGATAACAATAAAATAATCCAACAACTCCATTATATTTCAACAACAGATGGCATCCTTGGGTTTAGTGTAAAAATATTTATATACATAATTTTAAGTATATTCCATATACCTTTATGTACATACACAGTGACCCAATTTCCAAAATATTTTTACATATAAAATTCGGTTAGAGATTTCGGAATACCTATTTTGATTTCCACAACAGATTATCTGTCTATGTCTATGTATGAAGTTGCAACGTTGAATATTGTAAACCTTGTCATATCTTTTGCTATTTAAAAATAAAATGTTGACTTACATACATAATTTCGTTACGTCACCCTAATTATCTAAGATAACTAGACGATTATGTAGGGATTGAACAATAATGTTTGAAAATTTTGTTTAACAATAAACAATCAACAATTTATCGTTTTCATGTCTGCAGTATTCATAACACCTTACACAGTGAATATTGGTTCAGTCAGTTAAACATTGAATAATGTTGTTGCGCTTGGCTTCTTTTTTTTCTCCAATATTTTCCGGCAACTGCAAAGCTCTTTCGTTGAAAGCACCCTGAAGCTTGCCGGCATCGTCTAGGCGATGTCTACAACCACACGTGGGTGCATACTGCGCTTGCGCGACAACAAGCCTCTAAAGTTCAACTTAACGGCTAGTATCGAGCGAGCCTCCGTGCGGAGAGGTCATGTCGCAATGTCGGACGGCCGCGACTCCCCGTCGCATAGTGGTCTTCGAAATCGTGTCTCTTTCTTTGAGAAAGTATGGAGTGGACAATCTAGTAATGACACAGTGGACGCAACCACTGATGTCGATGAAATAGAGCGACGTATTGAGCAGCGTAAAAGGCGCCCTGAGTCGCCGAAAATTGAAGTTAAACTCAAACATACTCGTGATACAGATTCCCCTACAAAGAATGTTGAGACGAATTTTCCTAATTTGAAACTACGGCATGTGGAGCCGGGTGAAGAGTTGGAGCGGTTCGAGCAGCAGGTCGAGGAGGGCGACCTAGCCGCTGGGGTCCGCTTCGTGAAGTTCGAAAGGGTGGTGAAGAGAACTATAACTGAGACGCGTAGTGAGGAGCGGGCGGAGTCGCCGCAGCACGAGTGGTACTCAGAGTACAAGCAGCAGACATGGCAACCTGCTCCCAGGAAGGAGTACCTGAGAAGCAAATCTGAATATGACTCACACATCGCTGAAATTCGCGGTAAGTCGAATTCGTATAAGACTCACAGTAATACAAACAAAACAATGTTTTAGTGTTATAAAACACAATCTAATGATTATATTAGTAAAGCAGTGACTGTTACTTCTACAAACCAATATTACACAAAGTTTATTGTGATGACATCAAGTTTATTTAGAGGAATAAAAAGATATGACCATTTCTATTTGCTATAAATTTATGTGCATATACAAATATTCTAACGTTTAAGGCGTTAGAGACTCGATCTTGAAGTTGGTGAATGTCAAAAGTACGTTTCGGCCTTGGCACTCGCCGGTAGTAAACAACTTGATTTGGTATTCTAATTTTAGTATAACAAAACTGAACAAAACGGCTGGATATTTACTTGATCTTAATTTTTTAGATTAAAATGATGTCATTGGTAACGTATTGTAAATGATCATCAATATAAAAATAATCGCTGAGAATAGCTTGTATTTTGTTCAATTTATTCCTCCATTTCAGAATGCGTGTTATTATGCGCACTATTCTTTGATTTTTATTGGTTCCTAGAGACTTGAAAAAGAGAAAAAAATTCTTATAAGGTTTGTTTTGACCTTGACCAAGTCCGTATAGTTATCATGATACGTCATTATTTTAAATAACATTGTTGTGCATACTTGAGCTCCGTAGCTCCTAATCGAAATATCAAACAGCAATGATAGGTGTAGCAGTGGATAAATATTAACAATATAATGTTATCTTAATACCCTATATTAATATTCCTTAGCGTATTATATTTATATTTTGTTTCGTTTCTATCATTGTCTTGCATTTTGGAAGTATTTTTGTATACATCTATCCTTATATAAGTAAATGAATTTGAAACACACGTCATTTCGCAACCCTTTCAGTTGTTTTATTAACTATTTGGTTGCTTACTAAGCCGCTGTTATTCCGAACTTTTGTTTGTTTTATCGCTAAATTAGCGTCTTATTCATTCGGCATACCTACTGACTCACTAACTAGCCAATTAATCTTGCAAATGAAAATAAAAGTACTACTTATGTTTGAAATAACAACATTGATGGATTTTATGTTAATTTTGATATGTAAATTTATTTTCAACTTTGCTATAACTTGATGTGATTTCAAATCGAGTCTAGATTTTTAAACTTTTTTCTATGAATGTTGTTGTTTCTAGACTTAGTTGCTTACATGTTATAGAAGTAGCAGTTTTGATAATGTGAATTTAAGATAGCTTACAGAATGTGTCAGAACTATTGATCAGGTTTAAAATGTCATGCGATCCGATGAATACTAAATAACACTACAGTATTATTAGCGTCATATTTTTCGTGAAGAATTTTAATGCTGTGTTCTCAGAACTTTACACGGATGAACATCTTTCTTTATAGACTTGCATTTATAAAGAGTATTATATCCGTGTCAAATTATAAGAATTCTACCTTAGTACTGCATTCCTTATCTTAGTACTGTGTCATGACTGATTGGACCTAGTAGCAATCCTTGGGGTACGCCTATTTGTAAAAGTGTTTCTTAAGCATACACAAAAAAAAACACAAAATTTGTTATGTAAATTTCCTGGTTCATTTAAATTAATTAATGTTATCTTTGGTAGACTAAGTAGTAGGTAGTTTAATAGTAAACTAGGGTAGTTTCAAGGTTTCTATTTGCAATATGTTCCATTGTTCGTTGATGGTGAACTGTTCTAGTGGCAGACTTTCAAGTGTATTAACATCGGTTGTTCTAGTTTCTCTTTTATTAAATTCGTCTCGGATTATAATGTAATTAGATATAGTTAAGACTCATCTAGCGTCATTGCAGGCAGTCTAGTGCGGGTCTATGAAAGTTGTTTCTTTATGTTTTGCTATTCATTTTTACTCTACTGCCAAAAAGGAGGGTAATGCATGTGTTGAGATATTTTTGTATTCACGTACATGCTAGGTTTGTAGCCAAACGTCGCATAGTAGTATTAATCATAAACACATCTTCATTATCATATCAGCCCAATGACGTCCAATGCTGGAGACTTTGTACGTGCCTTATAGTGACATATTTTTTTAATTTTATTGAAAGGAATAGCAAACTACATACCCCGATACGTGAACCAAATCAGTTGACACAAAAGTTACGATTATTTCTCTCATAAATCGCGTATAACCAAGTGCAGTATCAATATTTGATTTTATAAAAATTCCTTTGCAACGTGTTGTTCTAAACCTGGCAGGTTATCTTATCTGCCACTTTTAGATGTATTAGCGTAGCGATAAATATTGCACTTGTCATCTAATTGATTCAAACTTGTCTACTATGTTTGCTTTCAAGAATTTCGTGCAAAATCGGCCTTCTTTGAGACTTCGTAGAATTAGGTCTCATGTGCATAGAAACTTTTCCCCTGTTAAAGCATTAGTGTTTCCTGGTTTTTAGTAATTATTTTCCTTTCTCTTCATAAGAACCTTCCTCGGACTTTAATGACTATTTAAAAAAAAGAATTAGCCGAATTGGTCTAGCCGTTCTCAAGTTTTGCGTTTAGCAACCCGTTTAGTTATTAATTTTTATTTATATACCTAATTTGATTGCTGCCACAAGGTTGTTACTTCGTATGGATGTATTACTGCCTCACCTAGTTTTATGGCTAATCTAATTTTCCTACTGGTTTTGGCTTATATGGCAGATTAACTGATGATTTAAATCGAAATCCAGATTTGTTTAACCGCCAGACTTGTTATTACCAGTTGAAGTCTATTAAATTGTAAATTATTACTTATTTAACTATTTTCCTAATACAAACATTATTTTGATAGAATGTAGCGTGATTTAATAACAAAAGTATATTAAACAAGCCGGCTATTTGGTCATAAATATCGATTCTGGCGAAATAGACATGAAAATATTTGTCGGATTAATCCAACCCTAAGTGGTTAAAGGGTCAAAGTTTTTTGCCGTCACTATATAAATTAACTTTGTCAAATTACTGTGACAGTGTACCTATCAAACAAACAAACTTTTCTACTCATAATACTACGAATTATGTAGGTACTCAAATACTGGTGATAGTCCTTAAATATCCTTTCAACAAAGATAATTACTGTGTGAGCACATGGTTAATATTCTCTCTCAAGAGCGACTGATTAAATACGTGCGCTTGAATAATGATTATGCAAAATTATCAATTATGTGAATGTATGAGAAACGAACATTGAATGTCTGTCTATAGTTTATTAATTTCAGATAACAATGTGCTATTAGATATTCATTTATATTAAAATTATTGGTCAAAGAAATGCTTGAAATTTTATAGTCACATTTATTTTATTTTTATTTTTATATTCGAAACCTTTTTAAAATTATACATAAGTTATATTAAGATTATTATTCCTTTACGATTATTCTACAATATTATTATTACTTATGATTGTCTATTGTATAAAGTACGTAGACTACATATCAGTTTTAACTCAACAAATTACTTGTCAATAATGATTATGTTTATAAAATCAAAACGAGGTAGACAACTACAGTATTATTTTTTGAGTCTTAGATTCTCTACAGGAAAATCTATTAATAAAATTTTATTTAATACCTAATGAGGAAAACTAACGGATTGTAAGTATTAAATCACAGGTAATAGCCGTAAAATAGGTATTTTTGTAAATTTATTGTATATTCGTTTTTATTTCGTTTTTAAAAAGACAACGCTCGCACTAGGGAACAAGCCCTGTGTCGCGGGGAGCTTTACAAACATGAAACTAACGGACACAAAGTACACCCAGACTAGAAACAAATATCTATGAATCACACAAATATTTGTCTCGTGTGGGAATCGAACCCACGTCACCCAACACGGCGATGTAGTGGCGAGGCGACCACCTTAACCCCTGCGCCACGGTGACAGTCAATATTATTTTGTTTGTAAATGACTGTATGTTTTCTGAATAAATAAAATAAAATCTAAAAAGTGGTTAATATAAACATTAACCGTCATGAGTGCCTCAGTAGTCCAGCGAGTATATCACTGCTCAGCAGACCAGCAGTCTTGGATTTCATTTCTGGGTCGGGTCAAAAACCAATAGATACCGATTTTGACTCGACCTGGAATTATTATTATTATTAAATTTTCTGTCCGGTGTCCGGTTAATGACATTAGGCTCATCATCATCATCATCATCATTTCAACCCATAAACGTCCCACTGCTGGGCATGAGTCTCCTCCAAAGATTTTGGAGGCTCGCACATTAGGCTCGCCTCCTATTAAATGGGACCTAATGTAGCTCGAAGTGTCTCTAGGATACTGTTTAAAACGTCTGTTAAAGAGGAAATAGGCATTTGATGATGATGAACGCAGCTGGTTAGGTGTGGGTGTAATGCTTCATTGCTTAAAGCCAGGATTCTATGCACAATATATAAATATATATAATTTTATACTAATATACTATAACAACTACACAAAAAATAAAAACAAGATTCCATGATTAGGGCTCAAAACATTAATATTCAAAATACGATTTTTTTACTTCCGAATGATGCTCGAAAGTGACAGAACCTCGATGATGGCATCGAATATCTCAGTGTCAAACTTCTAAGGTGTTTATGATAGTAAAAAATAACTACTCTGAATTTATAAATTTATGGAATATCAATTACTTTTATAGCTTATTCTGTCTCGCTTGTATGTTTGTTTCTGAGAATTTACTCAATAAAATCGTGGTCGGTTTGAATGACTTCTGACGTCACCGAGCATGTGTAATTTTGTATTATAATTGACGTGATGTCATTGTCGCTTCGTAAATTAGCGCCAGTATGAATAACAAGTGTGTGACCACGAAAATGTTGATCAAACTGAGTTCCATTTAGATTTAGAATATTTTTCAATCTAAAGATCTTTTTACCCGACTGCCAGGACGGATATTTGGATCTAAAGATTTTTTCAGAGAGAACATATAGCTAATTCCCTAGGGAATAAAGTCCTAGAGGGTATGGTTATTAGGGGACTCTACAAATACACAATTTACTTACATAAACTACACTCAAAATTCAGACCAAATAAATTTATTATTTATTATGTACCGCACACATATTATCCTATGTCTTGTGCATAGTCTCAATTTTGACTAGATTGAATGATTTCAAAACGTATTGTTTTCATAGTTTAAAAATTACTCAAATATAATTTTTAACGTAACATTCAAATTTTTAAACATTTGAAATGACATGTGTCAGTTCTCTTCCAACTGAGATGCGAGGGAACGTTTAGCATTTATATTAAGTATAAAAGGTAAAACCAAAGCAAAGAAAATTGCCTAGTATTTAATGTAAAGTTTTGACTTTGTCTTATGGTTTTTTGCTAATGAATCATAACATCAAATGGTTGCAAAGGTGCATGAACGATTGTAAAAGTGTTATCGGTAATCTTTATCGTTGCAGTATTACATAAACTTACATACAATTTTCTAGTTAACTGGTACTCTTCGTACAATATTATATTTACTGAAATTTGTCTTAATTTTCTTTGGAGGTCTGTTATCAACATCTGTTTGCATAACCTTAATATAAGCTATCATGTAATTACTCTTAAATACATATTTTTTATGTGATACCACATCATTTGGTTTGTGTTTATTCAAAAACATTAAGATTCTATGTTTTGTATAGTGCCTGAATGACTTGCGCTAATGAAATGAGCTTGAAATAATTTCTTTCCAACTCAGAATCAAGATCTTTCAAGATCAGAAGTCATCTATTCATGACTTCTGATTTATTTTGTTAGTTGTTCTAGGTGAGTAGGTTAGCCATATCTGGGGCTCCTGAGTGTCTCTATCTATGCCTATAGGTATATATGTAGATGTCAGGATCTAGCGGATAATTATGTGGGTACGCCTTTGTTCGGAAATATAATTTTAGTGACACAATATTTATGTTTTATAACGGTAAATACATAATTTGTATGTCATTGTTCTGCGCTTGTATAACAAACGATTTTATGTGGCAGATTGCTATCGTCGGCGTCGTTGCATAGACAAAATGAATGATAGTAGTTAGATATTATCTTAATGTTAGCTTGTCTTTAATCTATTGGATTATTAAATTAGGGCATGCCAGAGACAGCGCTCTATTGTTCTGCAACAGTTGCGATGTATTAAAATTTCGAAAAGTGTGTTTTTGTTTTATGTTACGTATTAAGTCTACTCTAAATAGCTGTTATTTTGAAAATTAAATATTGTTTATATAGTACATGTGATGTTATCCTCTGGATTAATACCGTAATCTCCTAAAGATAAATGTAATATCAGATATATTGTTGATTTTTGATATAACCTCGATACTAAAATTGTTAACGTGTATTTATTTGTATACTAAAAATGGAGACATTGGTCGTAGGTACGTCAATATTTTTGAATTCACTGTACCAAAAACAGTCCAAGTTCTAGTTATGCAAATTCCCCGTACACACCCATCCCTGTTACTCCTTTGAGTCAGGATTAATAATGATGAACTCTTGTAAACACTGAGACTTGATACGTGAGAGAACTCACAACGAAATTCAGAATTAATCAGAATTATGATGAACGAGTTAGACAGTATATAATTCTGAAATGTGGTACATAATAATAATTAATTTATTCTCACTAATGATATATTACTAAAACGTCAAATAGTTACTTTTTTTTTGATATTTTTTATTTTGTCTTTTGTTTTTTTTTTGTTTTAATTTGACTGGCCTGTTGGTCTAGTGGTTAGTGACCCTGACTGCTAAGCCGAAGGTCGTGGGTTCGATCCCCACCCAGGACAAATCTTTGTGTGATGAGCATGATTGTTTGTTCTGTGTCTGGGTGTAATTTATCTATAATATGTATGTATTTACAAAAAAAATGTATATAAGTAGTATATCAGTTGTCTAGTACCCATAACACAAGCAAATTTAATTGCTTAATTTGTAACTAGATGGCGCTGTGTCAATGTAGTAGAATATTATTATATTATAGTTACCTTTTGACCTTAAAACACTGCCGCCAGCGCCGAAGTTGATACGACATATTGTGAACGTTGTCTTTGCAATTAACACATTTTTTTCCTTGTACGATGCACTTCTGTCTTTACTTTTGAGGAATGAAGGCATGATATATATGTCAATTATGATAATCCTTATTTGGTAGCTGAACAGCGAACATTCATTAATCTCTCTTGATATTAATTCGATTAACTTAATTAAACAATTAATTCTTGCTGGCTTTCAATCAAGTTTATCCACGGCTTTAAGTGTTAGAATGTAGGGAGTTAATCAAGACTCAATTCCCTTTACTGCTTATTTCATGGGCCAACTTACTGAGTTCATTGCCTTTAAGTTAGGTAGCTATAGACAATATCTTATTATCTGCTTCATTAATCTTCAAGTTTTGATAATAGTTTTAAGTGATTAATATAGAGTAACAGTAGGCTATTCTCCTATTTTACCAGTCAGCAGTACAGCAGTGTAAATAGTTTATTGATGATGATCCTACTAATATAGATTTGTATGATTTGAGTATTTATGAAGTAAATGATTTTACTCACTTGAATTCTGAAGATGCCTTATACCATCTCGAAAGGACAATGATGACTTCTTTTGGGTTGAAAATAAGTCTAACATTCTCCAAGTTCTCTTTTCCAAAAAATCGTTTTTTGTGACTTTTGCTCAATACCTAATCATACTCTTAAACTATATAATAACTAAGTAGTTATAGTAAATCAAATAGTATTAGTAATAGTCATGTGCGCCGGCGCATCGCAGGTGTGATTTGATTCACCGTTCAGGATTAGGTTAGGTTAGCAATGAATCATTAATAGTATCGGACATTGTCTATGATTGACAATTTATTGAACGTTCTAACTTTGACATTAGTTGAACATTAAGATTATTATTTTGATATATTGACAATATGGCTTCCCTGTAATTTTAATACAATATCTTTTTAATATGCAATTTCGTACACGCATGCATAGAGCTCTTTATAAATATTGGTACAAAATGTATTATCTAACTAATTTTTGTTCCAATATTTTCTCAGACGCATTTGTTTTATATTTAAACCTACGATAACCTGAGACAGCCGTTTGATGTTATTTATCATATAATAACAATTCCAGTACGAGAGCTCTCGCATCCTCAACCCACGCAGATTGCATGCACATAAATTCACATATTTTTACTCTTATTTCAGTAAGCTGACGTAGGCTTGACCTTCAAGTTTAATGCGCACAGTTATCGGTGTGCCACAAGGCACGATTATGGTGCCTGTATACAACAAGCCGTAAAGTAATTTGAAATATTTATGACTATCTGATTTAAGTAATGGTGTTAAATCTTTAGATAGATGTTTAGAACCTATAAATGATGTCAACAAATAAATTATAGTAATAAAATTCATACACGGATTTAAACTAATAAAGTATGAGTAAATTTTATTACATAATACCCTAATAGGCAATCCAATTTACACGAGCCAAAATCTATTCGATTTTATATTGCAATTCTACACCTACTAGCCTTTGTAACCGTTTAACCTTTGTAAATCTAAGCCTCACTCCCCTAAGTAACCCTGCTTATATTTCTTTTAGTAACCTTGTCAATATCTGTACTAGTACTTACCATACAGCTGTTAACGCTTCTGGCTAGTTTGTTCGTTTGTGATTTTTATGCGATGAATCATCATCATCATCACTTCAACCTATCAGTCCACTGCTGGACGATGCGATCAATATTAAGGCTAAATTGATTACCAGCCTGAAAATACTATTTTTCGACTCTATCAAACAAATTTCTGTTTGGGTGCTGAACAGAAAAAGATACTATATTCGTTTCTCTCACACATTGTAGCGTTTTACCGTTATCCAGTCAACCGACCACCGATGTCCTCATTTCAGAATTACGACCTATTCAAAATAAGCACTCCTAAACGACCTCTATTACGTGTATGGTGACCACAGCAACGCCAATAGATTCTAATGTCCCATTTCATGCAGCGAGATGGCCACTGTCGCCAATGGACCGTATCACGTAACACATAACCGCAACTATCGGTGCATTGGCTCTGCTCATGGCTGTAAACTTGACCACGTGATGCGGTGTCATTAGGGCTGACAAATTATGATTTTGATAGCGTTGATGTATTAGGTTTTCGTGACTCACTCGTTAAAGTTAAGTGCCGATATACATTATAGAAGGATTTTGTGAGTATTCTGGTCTTTGGCGAGAGTTTTAAATCACTGCACAATATCTTCGAACGTGGTGTATGCATAATGGTTTTGATTGTTAGTAAAAATGTATGCTTTTTCTATTTCCCTATTTCGATTCAATTTGAACTTCATCCTTGGTTGTAAAAATAATGTACGAAGTATCGATTTCTCCTTTTAATTGATGACCCTACCTTATACAATAATATATAAGTGTTACATTTATGTTATTACAATTATTACTAGATGTTACTGCCTAGTTGTATTTATTCTAATATTACAAAGCTGAAGAGATTGTTTATTTCGGTTAAACGCTAGAATCAATATTCTTTTAGTATTGGATACCCTATTTAGCGAAGAAGATTATAGGTTATCACGGTATGGCAATTAGGAGCTGACTACACGACTATTGAGGTGTCTAAATGCCAGTTTTTGCGTATTATTAGTGTTCGGTCTAAGCAACCGAACATCTGCTATCTCAGCACTCAGCAGTAAACAAATCGAGGTGCTTGTTCCTGCGTGACAAGTTTAATACCGAACATCAGATACCAGACCTCGAACGGACCGGGTGCATTCATTAACATTTTAACATAACTTTAACTCCAGAACTTTTATATTAAGAACTATCAATAAACTTATGTACTACAAAATCCAAGCAGTGGTTTAATATTACAGACGACCTTGCACCCCGCACAATTAGATTGTTTTGAACCACAAGCAGGAAGAATATAGTTATACTAGAAGTAGTGACGCACGTTTTCTTTATCTCCGTCACCACAAGGAGAATTTTTAGGTACGCCATTTTATTATCAGAAGAATGAAATAGAATATCCTAAAGTTTTTGATAGATACATATATGTTATGAAGTTATTTCTGTATTTCGGAGAACTAATTCTATCAGTACAGTCTAGAAACATCCATGTATAATATTGCAAATAAAAATATAGCTTCATCATCATCATCATCATATCAGCCCAATGACGTCCACTGCTGAACATAGGCCTCACCTAATTTCCGACACAGCGAGCGATTTTGTGCCGCCCGCATCCAACGGCCACCCGCAATCTTTACCAGATCGTCGGTCCAAAATATAGCTTAAAGTAACATAAAGTACCAATCAGTAACGCTGAATTTATGTATATCAATGTTCTGTAAGCATATTTTGTTACTAAATAATATCTCTGTAATACTGAGTATAATACATCTGACATTATAAGCGATGGACGGAGCGCAATGTTGATAGTGTTAATGAAATGTCATCTGTTCGTGATTAACCAACTAGCGGTTATCAGGCCGACCTCCGTATCGAGAGCGAAAATAAAGGTGATCTATCTTGCGAAAAACATACGTACAGTGATCAACAAAAGTGACTGAACATATCATTAGCAATTGTAGCATAGCATAACGTACGTAACGTAGCATTAATAATTTACTTAACAATACAGTGCCAAAATTGAATTATTATCATAAATTTTATTGTGGTACTAGTCTTGTTAAGTAATTTGTGTATGCTAGGGTATATATGCGTTTAGATATTTTGGATATTTATGTTCAGCTACTTTCGTTGTTGATTGTACATATCTACTCAGATATTTATAGATACATCATAAATTATTTTATGTAGTGATAATACAAAGAAAAAGTCAAGCAGCTGACCTCGCATGCAGAATAATGTTATCAACTATTTTGCACTTGTAGTATGCGATCTTCCATACATCCCAGCTGCAAATGTAAATTTGTAATATGAACTTCGACAACAAGACATTTTATACGAATTTTTTCAAATTTCTTATAGCTGCACTGACCCGCACTTTTCTCAGCTCTCACTCTCTCTCTCGCTCTAGTAAATGATGATTCTAAGTGACAGAAAGGGATAGAAAGTGCGATTTCGTGTGGCTAGATGAGCGCCTACCCTTAGACTGTTTCATGTCAAATTTAAACATTTTTCTAGGATCTACTATTTCTTTGTCCGTCTGTCTATCTAAATCAGAACCTAAACCCCCTTATTACAAAATACGGACTAAGCATTAAACCAGGTTTAAATTGAAAACTTTGACACTAAAACAATCATCATCATCAAATCAGCCCAACGACGTCCACTGCTGAACATACGCCTCACCTAATTTACGCCACTGCGAACGGTCCTGTGCCGCCTGCAACCAACGGCCGCCCGCCACCCTAAAACAATGGCTTATGTTAATTAAAACCAGGTTTAATACTTAGTCCATATTTTGTAATAAGGGGTTTAGGTTCTGATTTAGACAGACAGACGGACAAAGAAATAGTAGATCCCAGAAAAATGTTTCACACAAGAAAATAATACATAAAATTAACAATATACACAAAAAGCATGTACAAAGGCGAGCTTAACACAGAATTGAGCTTTCTTATAGCAATCCTTAGAGTGTAGAGGAGATAAATGTAAAGAAGAGAGCATGAATGAGGTGTAGGTACAACTAAAGAGAGAGAAATAAAGAGGATAAAAGTAAAATAGAACAGAAAAGTAGAGGAAAGGATTATTATATTGTGGTACGTATACACGTTCCGGTTTTTCCTTTTGAGGTATGAAAAACTACATACTTACTCGTTTATTTTTAGATATGTCGTACTGATCTAAGCTATTCATGTAGGTAGTCTTTAAATAAAGTAAATATTATGCTGTTTTTATCACAGATTTTTGCTTATATCAATTCAAATGCGTAGTGTAGATGAGATCTTATCTAAGATGAATGAAACATTGTGTTAGTAACCTTGACATAGACTATCTAAGTTCGTACTGTTGAATAGTAGCATTATCAAGAACCCATTTGGCCTCACTGCGCACTGGGCTACACAGGTCTCTCCTCACATGGGAGTCTAATAATACCGTGCTTACCGACGAACACCGTTCTAATTCTAGATTTCTATCCTTTCACGGTGGTATCCTAATGTCGTTACTAGCCTTTTAGGCAGCCTCCGGCCTTTACACGGTAGGTTTTGCTGTCAGTTTTACCACAGTCGCGGCTGTGACTGACTAATAACCTATCGTGTAATGCGTGTGATTGATGGTGCATGATATCGATAGTATGAAAATTATTGACTGGTTTTGACTGACGGCTACCAAAGGATGAACATTAATCATAATTCATTTGTTCTCTTACTCCATTACCCCAAGGAACAATAGTAAAGATTTTGAAATATGTGGTTCTGCAATATTTTAGAAATATGTTTTCTTAAAGGTGCTTATTAAAGGAAAATGCATTTATAAGATGACTAGAAGACGCGTGGGGCTTCGCACCCGTCGTTCTTTCTTTCGTCACCGCTCAGCTTCTATTGGCCTTAGCGTGATGTTCTATAGCTTATAAACTTCATAGATAAGTGGGCTATGGAACACTAAAAGATTTTTTCAAATTGGACTAGTAGTTCCTGAGATCTTAGCGTTCAACCAAACAAACAAATATTAATTATAAAGCTGAAAGGTGTGTTGTTGAATGTTGGGATTTGAACCCAACAAAGAGCATCGCGCTAATAATCTATTATTTTAAATGAAAATAAGCTATTATTTTGCATTTGTTAACTCTACTGCTTGAGATGCCATAACAATAAAAATAATTGCAAATAATTAAAAACTTAAGCCACATTAGTGAAAAATTTCACTTAAGGCAATGTTATTTACTAATGTTTCTTAAAATTGTAATAACTTATGTACTATAGGACAAACAGAGCTGATTCTTGTTTTTACTGAATTGTCATAGGTTGGCTTTTGCCCCAGCATCACCAGATTATCGTTACGTTTTGGAATACCCTGTATTGTCAAATAACTGTCAGCCAATACAGTGAAAATATAATTTAGGAACTGTTTCACCACACTGTTGTGTTTATACGGAATTTAGTTGAAAGATTTTTGACGTATTTTGCATATAAAATCTCAGATAGTTATTAGACACTTACTTGTCAAAACACACACACATACATCTAATAGATGCCTTAAACGGTAAAACTAAATAAAATTTGTTATACACGAATGATAAAAACAGAAATAGTAATTTCTTTTCTAATATTCATTATCAACGGAAATCGTAAAAATGTACCGTTTTCAGTAATTGCTGGCTGTTTTGGTACGGTGTAATCGATCGATCGTATCTAACTAATGGTTGTAATACATTTCTGTCAAGTTATTGGATTATGTAAACAAAATGTAATATGGGCCATAGCGGCAGGTCACACGACCAGCTTTTCATTATACAAATTTGTACGTTCTTATTGTTAAAGTGTATTTATTGGAAAACTGTTCATTAATTAAGTAGGTAACATATCCAGTAAAAATTATAACACTTTTACAATGATCTATTTTTGGTAGTTTTTTTAAGACTATCCGCTCTAGAGACCAAGCCCTTTGAAGATAAGTACTTTACATACAAACGATTTGATTTTTTTTATTAAGTAATAACCAAAAAATATATTCGATCGTGTTGGAATTAAACCCACGTTTCTTTACCACCATCACCGGTACGCCACTGTGACAATCTTAGTACTTCATAACATTTAAAATCTACCGAAATTAAGACCTATCACATTCCAATGCCATTGTGATTATCCAAAGTATTAAGTAATTCCCAAGGTATTTAGTTTTGAGTCTTGAATTTACCAATGTAAGAAAATATAATTTTATCTATTAAGTATCTATATAATATAAGTATCATGTATTTTTGATTTTTTTTTTTTTTTTTTTTTTTTTTTGTTTTTTAAAAAGACAACGCCCGAACTAGGGAACAAGCCCTGTGTCGCGGGGAGCTTTACAAACATGAAACTAACGGACACAAAGTACACCCAGACTAGAAACAAATATCTATGAATCACACAAATATTTGTCTCGTGTGGGAATCGAACCCACGTCACCCGGCACGGCGATGTAGTGGCGAGGCGACCACCTTAACCACTGCGCCACGGTGACAGTCAACCAAATGAAATAAAGATTATGACTATGATAGTAAGATCTAGCTTTGACATGTTTGTTGTAGTGCTTAAAGTATATAATATAATAATAATATTAAATTTAAATATTATATTATATATTGCTTAAAGTATGAAAGTTTAACGCTTTAGTTTAGAGAGTGTGTTGCAGTTTCTAGTTATTTCAATGGTAAATGTTTCGCTCTCTCGCTTTATTTATGTGCCGTAAATCTGCTTGTCTAGTATCTGTCGTACTAGAAACTAAATAAGGCTAAGCTTGTCTTGTTTAAGTCTAGTCTGATTGGAATGCTTTGTGGGGGGTCGAGTTTCTATCTTGAAATAGGTAACTGTAGGTCTTGTGGAGTCTTCAGAAAAAATAGTCTTTGTAGATATTGCTAGATTAATTTTTTATAGATAACTTAGATTCGAGTTTATATTGGAGTTATTTAAATTGGAAAATATAAAATGAATAACGAGCAAGGGTCCATAGGCTTAGATGAAGCTAAAAATAAATCCTTTTGAATTATATGGAGACCAGAGTTTTATGCAGATACTCGTATTAACAATTAGAGGAAATAGTTGGAACCATAAATAAAACAAAAACTCACTTATTACAAAATACGGACTAAGCGTTAAACCAGGTTTAAATTGACAACTTTGACACTAAAACAATGGCTTATGTCAATTTAAACCTGGTTTCTGGTACTTAGTCTATATTTTGTAATAAGGTATGGGTTTTATTTTGGTATAAGATTATATTTTGTAACCTTCTTCCTCCATGTACCTTCTTCCTTAATGAATCGTGGGTAGATATCTTTGAAACGCAATATAGGCTGAGAATCTGACTAGCTCCCGGTGTCCTGACCAGCGCAGCAGTGCAGTGCATTTTCTTTTAAAATAAAATTAGTTTAGAAATTAACTTTAAACACCGACTAACATTGACAGCTGTAGAACATAAATTAAAAGTTGTCAAAATACACATTATTAGCAACACACATGTTAAAATAAAATATCTTCACCTCGATTTAGAAATGTTACAAGGACGTGTAACATGAATGTTTTGTTTAGTGAATGTCATGGTGTTTTGTTTATTATTTACTTCCACTTGATTTATTTGTACAAAGATTGAAGATACAAGATCTTCGAATTTGTTTAGTAGACTCTAATTGCGACAGTAAAAATTGGACAATTTTTGCAATATTTCGTGAGTCATATTTTCTGTACCTATTCGTTTTTTATAGAGATAGTAAGTACGGATAGTAAGTATGAGATGAATGGTTAGTTTGAAGCTATGATAATTTAGTATGTATCATAATTTTAGTATAATCAATCTACAAATTACACTCTTTGATAGACAGCTGGGGTCATATCAATAAAATAATGCCATGGAAGTGTGGTCGATACGGTCGAAATGGGGTCGAAATTGATATGTAGGTATGTTTAATAATTCATAGTGTTTTGATGTTGTTGCTAGCTATCGTTACTTTAGTATTAATATTCCACCCACGTACAAACACCTATTCGAGAAGATAAGCGCGGAAAATCTAGATGAATTATTATTTAATATCAAAACATAAAATATCCAATAAAGGCACGATCTGCAACGAATAGTAATATATCCTTCTCTTTGTGATACATAATAAAAAGCACTTTCGACATATTATCCTTTTTCAAACGAGGTTTAAAAAGAACTATCGTCTCAAGGTAGGCAGCGGCTTGACTACCCAGTCAAGCCGCCGCGCCCTAACATTGTCAACGTCCATGAGCGGCGGTAACCACTTACCATCAGGTGGGCCACCTGCTCGTCTGCCGCTTCAGGCAATAAAGTAAAAAATCCATTCAGACAATGAACTTCTTCCATGGATAACCTCTGAATTATACTACCATTAGTGGGAATTAGCAACAACCGAGAAAGTCTAAGGTAGATGTTTCTACAAACCTTATCTTTGGAATTCGGTTCTTATGCCCTCAGAAACTTTTCCTCTGTAAGTACATTACTGTTACGTTAGCACGTATTTCAGTGCAATTATTCAATTTATTTTCTTAGGATGTACTTCTGGATGTACGTATTATAAAAAATATGTACATCCAGAAGTTATGAAGGCATTGAATGAAAAATTAATTTTGAAATATTGAAAATAGAAAAAATAATCGAATTAGTTCAGCCGTTCTCGAGTTTGGCATGTAGCAACACATTTAACATTAACTATTATTTATATTACATAATAATTATATAGATAGATTTTGAACAACAGACTTAAAACGCTGCTTACTTCGGCGTGCCCTGTGCCATATTTATGCAGTGAACTATTAGTTGCTATATTGTTTGACAGGTAACGGTTCATGGTCTATGACCACCATACAAACCTGTTCCCGTTGAGACGTAGCAGACAAGTTTGGTGGGTCTTATTATATTACTATAATGTATTGTATTGTAGACATATTGTTACGAATGATTAGATTAAATCATTTGAGTTGTGTCCGTGGTGTTATAAAGTCTCGGTCAGCCCAATCCTAAATCCCAGACTCCGCGATATAATTTTTATTTGCAGCATAGCAACAAAGGCAACTATCAAAACAAGTTCTTAAACAAGAAAGATTATTTGAATATTTTAAATTGAAATTAAGGAAATTTGTCATTCAACAAGATATTTATATAGTGTACACTGAAAACACCTTCACATTTATAAGTTTACTTACTTATAGGCACGCCCCCAATGATATTGTATTAACATACAATATCATTGCTCGCCCCCTACTTCATGGGACCAAACATAGCTGGCGAAATGTGGTTGTGAAACACCTCTGCCTACGCCTTCGGGGAATAAGGCGTGATGCTATGATGCTATGTAGTTTTAGTGAACAATTTCGTCCGCCATTTAAACTCATTCATAAAATTTAGTAAAATTTTGCAGCTCAACTGGGGAAGTATCTTCATTCTACACAGATTTCAATATAGTTACTAGTGTTTACTACCTGAGTATCAGTGTAGTGACGGATTAAGAATACATAATATCACTACCCCATCTCAACCCGTGGGTGTCGTAAAAGGCGCCCCAGGAAATAAATTTATGCAGACAAGAGCACTGCGGGAAAAGGAAAATAAGAAACAAACCCTATACCAACCCGTCTGGCCAGCGTGGTATCATCATCATCATCATCAGCAACCCATTAAGTCTTACTGCTGGGCTCGGGTCTCCTCTCCTCTAACCAGAGAGCTGAGAGAGTATAGTAGGCTAAATTCCCTCCACATTCTTTGGAGGAGACCCGTGCCAGCAGTGAGACGTTTATGGGTTGACAATGACTACCTAAGTAATAAGTATTTTACATTTCCTGGTAAGTAATGGACTCTAGAGCTCTTTAGAATATTGTCTCTTCAACATGCCCTGTACTTGAGACGGACCCACGCCATTCTGTGAAACGATATAAAAATTATGAAAACAACTTTAATTTGCTTCCGTAAATTCATTGTACGCATTCATAGGTGTAAATATAACCGATACCTATATTCAAATCTGTATGGACATAGAAACAACAAATAAATTTAAATAATATAATAATTATGTTTATAAATAAAATGAGTTAGTCGCTACATTTATAACTTGCGCGATAACCTGAGAAGTTGTGCAATCTAGGCTTTGTAAACAAATAATAATAGGATTGTGTTAAATAGGTAAGTATGTGGGAATTGTTGTGAGGAAACTTGCTCCATTTCTTTTTCCAGAGAGATATTTTATGCTAGAATTGAACAAGAATAGATTATTAAATAGATTACAAATAACCGTGTAGTAACGGATTAAGAATACATAATGTCACTACCCCATCTCAACCCGTGGGTGTCGTAAAAGGCTACAAAAGGAGTAATCTTATACAGAAAAGAGAACTGCGAGAAAAGGAAAATTCGAAACAAACTCTATACCAACCCATCTGGTCAGCGTGGTATTGTAGGCTAAATTTCCTCCAAATTCCCTTGAAGACATCCGTGCCCAACAGTCGGACGTTTATGGGTTGAAATGAGATTACAAAACTTCACAGCTGATTAATTCAAACATATTATGCTTTTTTCATTAAAATTGTATCACAATTTATTGATTCCTAAAATGTATATATCAAGCAATTAAGATAATTAAGCTTTAGTTTGAGAAAATACTACTAATTAAGTTCTCATGTATCTGTGTTTTAACTAAAACCTACCTCACAAAAGGCTGAAGCTACTGCAGAATTTTTAGCTACTAACCCGTATCACCATTAGTTTCTGCCGAGTCAATTCCGATATCTAAACTGTAATAATAATATAAAACATTGTGCAATAACATTAAAATTTGTACTACAAAACGTTGAAAAGACGAGCATAGTCAAATAGTACGCATGTAATTGCATAAAGCCCATGACCTTGGGCCTCGGTTGGCCACGTTTTAATGGTTTTTGTAGCCATTATACAACAAGCAGACTTGCGTGGGAGTTGATCTATACAAGATAAAATGTATTTTATGTGTCTGCAATACATGTTTCACTCGGTTTGTTGGATTCGTTCCCCTTTAGCTTTAAACAAAGGAGAGGAAAATTAAATAGACCATCACTTTCTGCAAATTGAACAATTAGTAGAATAATGTTTTGTCAACCTATGTATCAAAATAACAATTGTTACACATTTGTGACTAAAATAAGCTTGTATTATTATGTAATAAAACAAAAATATTTTAAAAATAACTTAATGTAGCTTCTTCGATATCAAATAATATCAATATCCTTGCATATCTGGTTTTTCTTGCAATGGAATGGTAATTCTGGTAAAACTTGAATTTATCAAGTTTGAAGTCAAGAATGTGGCCAGATTATGTAATAAATGTGAATAAAAAAAAATAATGTGCAGTTGTTTATTATGTTATTGATATTTTGTACCAAAAATATAGCAACATGCAAAAACCACGGTAATACCCAGTTTTCCCTGATCTTGACATGTTTTGTTGCTTTTGGAAACTAAAATCTCCGAATTGAGGTAGTATTTCTTTACATTGATTTTCATCATCATATTCCTGACAGATGTCTTGTTTAAACACAATTTAAAAGGAACACAGATTTTTTATTCTGCCAAAATTTTATACATTTTAATAAAGGTGCCAGCCAGCCACGTCGCGAACTAACCGGGAGAAACCTAAATTAATTTAGCACAACTCACATAACTGCGGCGTCTATTCACACAGTTCAAACCTTGAAACTACGTGAGCTATGTAAAACAAACTTCGCTTTACTACCGATGTGCCCGGGGCGACTATTATGATGTGTTTATCGAATACAAACTAGCCAAACTGGAAGCGATAGACGATGTGTTTCATCAACAAGCGATGGTGGCCAAACGGATAAGAGACCGCCGTGCAAGTCATGCGGTCCGAGTTCGATTCCAACCGGCAGTATCAATGTAGATTTCACTTTGTGGAATTTATATGTACTAGTCAAGTGACTTACCATCTGCTGACGGTGAAGGAAAACTAGCGTCAGCGTATAACTTTAAATACTAAGTTTTTTGTATTGCATATCATCATGCATATAGCGAAAGATAAATTACTAAGAAACAATACGTGTACACGTTTAGTTTTGTTAGTGCAATTAGTAACAGTCGTAAAACGAAGGCTGTTATACCATTTGTGTCGAGTGTTGTTGAATAGATTTTTATGCGTCATGCTTTTAAGTATATTTAAAATGTTAGCATTCTTCGTCTGTAGGTTACAAGTGACTGCAGCAGTCAAATAGTGTTACCTTGTTCAAACCAAACATAGTAACCAAGTTTGTAGCACCTGATGAACTCAATTGTGCAGTGTTTATGCAGTAACTACTGAAATGTTTTCGACAAGCAATCATGCTCGTATGGTTGACGGAAAAATTAATAATAATAATAGGTATAGAAACTTTCAGGAACATGGATAACATTACAATGCTGACTGTTTAATTTCGTCAATCATACGAGTATGATGGTCGAGAACATTTCAGTATTATTTGACTTATGTCCGAATACTTATCGGTACCTACGTAGTGCTTTTAAACACAGATATGTTGATGACCATTATGTCATTGTGCACTGCATGAAATGAAATGAAATCTCGTTTATTCATCTAGGTTACAAGGTAACACTTATGAAAGTCACAAGAATGTAACAGGTTATCCGAAAAGTAGTGTCAGCAAATTTGCCTACGACCAGTTCACTGACGGGGTGGAGCTATGAGAAGAACTGGCAAGAAACTCACGCCACTCTTTTTAAAAAAAAAAAAATGTGCATGCAATTTTGTTTGCACATTTTTATTTCACGAACGTTTTTATCCATTTCACTCTCACTTGTAGTTTTTCTCTGTCGTACTGGGTGACCTCAGCGACGTTTGCACAACCAACCGGTCGAGCGTTGTGATGATCTAATGACATTATACTAGGTATTTTTTGCGATACTTTACGACCTTGTTTGAAACTTGTTTATTTGTTGGTTCGATTTGTACACATTACTATGCAGATTTTTGTCGTTTAGTTATTAAATTCTTCATTTATTTTCAAGATCGAAATGGATATTGAAATACTTTAAATATCTAAGGTCATCTATCTTCATTAAATTGAAGGTTGCAGTTAAACATAATAGTTAGAAGATAGTCACTATTATTTAGAGCCCATTTCTACAGAACAATGCACCCATAATACCAATATGTGTATAGATTTTATTTTAAAGCTAAAATGGTGCCCTATGTGGTAGTTGTTATTTGCCAAAAAATATTTTATGTAAAATAATATCCGTACCAAATAATATTTACACGACATTTGGAATGATAATACCTAAATCAACTAAAATGTGTAAAGTAAAATTAAATATATAAGTACATTAGTTTACATAAATATTTAGTACCTACCATTAACTAAAAAAATATTGACCACAATTATTTGAACTCACAGAATTCAAATATAAATGATGATAATGATAATTTATTAATAATATAATTTATTGTAATTTATAGAAGACCAAATTATTTTGTATAACCTCGTAAATTTGAATAAACACGTATGCAACAAAGTGAGGGAATAAAATTAATAGTTAATTGCATTAGTTATTACTGATGTTCTTAACTCAATCATTTCCAATAATCGTGGGTGTGTGTTTTCAGCACCTATAATCGTGTATTCCAATAGGTGTCTAACTCAAATCTCAGGTTCATTCTTACGTTCTTAGCATTTAGTCCCTTCTAAAACAAGTGAATAATAATATTAGTAAGTACAAAAGGCATAAGCGAACTATTAAATTCATACATTCCTTTTTTACTTTCTTATGCAACACTGCTTACTTCTGCGTGGCCTGTGCCATATTTATGCAGTAAACTATTAGTTGCTATATTGTTTGACAGGTAACGGTTCATGGTCTATGACCACCATACAAACCTGTTCCCATTGATACTTAGCAGACAAGTTTGCTGGGTCTTATTGTATTACTAGTTAGTAGTTAGTATTGTATTGTAGACATATTGTTACGAATGATTAGATTAGATCATTTGAGTTGTATCCGTGTTGTTATAATGTCTCTGTCTGCCCAATCGTAAATCCCAGACTCCGCGATATAATTTTTATTTGCAGCATAGCAACAAAGGCAACTATCAAAACAAGTTCTTAAACAAGAAAGATTATTTGAATATTATAAGGAAATTTGTCATTCAACAAGATATTTATATAGAGCATAGAGCACATTGAATATGTAATATTGCTTACGGCTAGAATACATGATGCTTATATTTTAGTATGAACTTTTGAAAGAAAGAACCCAGTGATAGCTCACAAGGTTCTTTCTTTCAACTGACCTAATGAAATAGGCAAGACATTTTCCTTACATATTTCTGCTACAGTCTTTTAAACATTAGATATTCACTACAAGTCAAGAATTTATAACTACTATTGCCCATTCAACCAACAGGTAAAACTAGATTTAGACCGATCTAGAAGAACTAGCCTTTAAAAGCTTCAAGTTAATCGTATTTGGGATCGATATTATTGCGTGTGTCTACATACAAAATAAACTAACTCACTTAAAATTAACTGAAAATAATACTAAAAGTAGTATAAATAAAGTCGATTTTGGTATAGTTGCTTGGTCCGACCTTAAAAGTCCAGACGCTCTGCGGCAGGAATTCAAAATGGAAGATAAAAGTGGAATGTGGCGGTATTCTTCGTGTGTACATTATAGTTGAAGCTTGTATATTAACCGCGACCATTCTCTACTGATATTTGTTCGGATACAAGATTTTTTTTAGTCTAGCTTTAGATAGACACATCTTAAGATCAATTGAAATCAGCATCATCTTAGATGGTGACAACTGAGAAGGCTTGGATCAATCCACACATACTGGTCGAAAACAGGATCGTGGATTTTATCTTTTTATTATTCTTGGTATGTTTTTGGTGTTTGTGTTGCAAAAGTTGATCTTTTCATCATCGTTGATGGAGTAGTATGGCGAGAATACAACTCCTTCAACGATGTCATGAATATCATACAAAAAATAAACATTGTGTAGATTCTGATTATTTATATTGAATCCTTACTAATATTATAAATAATGCGAAAGTAACTGTTGGTTTGCCTGTTAAGTTTTCATACTTAAACCACTCAACCGATTTTCATAAAACCTCACATATAGATAGTTTAAAACTCCAGGTTTTTGTAAGTATTTGTAAGTAGTAAAAAGTAGCATATTATGCTACTTTTTACTACTTACACGCGGGCAAAGTCGCAGGCGGGAGCCGGTATAAAAGGTTGGTGAATACTCACCAAAGAATGTTCGCAATGAGATAGTACCTAAAGGATAATAGTCACGTTAAACTATCATTTATCTATAGTCATGAAATTTTAACGAGCCATTGTATGTATGAGAATATGTTAAATGTCTTTATAAGGTATACAAGTTCTTTATATTATTTATTTATGTATTTCACTTTAATTACATCGGTATAAGGTACCAATTACAATAATTAAAGATAATGCAAAGAAAAATAAAACTTGAAACTTAAAACACAAATTAGACACAACAAAAATAAAACAATAAAATAGCAAGATTGAAAGGCACCACATTCATACTTCAATCTCGCAATACGACAGACATACAGATAATATCTTCGACCATCCTTCCACAAACAAGTCAAACTCTGGGTTAGAATCCAGGAGCCTGTTGAGTGCACTAAGTGTGCGAGGAATGAGTGACTAAGCACGCGCTACTGACTATCTGCGAATGAGATGCTGAAATCTAGAAACATATAGACCAGTTATCTTATAAGAGATAGCTGCAATTGGAATAAGTATTTACAATAATATCTGATTTGTAGCAGGTTTTTTTGGGAAAAAATATAACTCTCACTCGCTGGTCAACAATTTCGTAACATGATAGTATAATGTTATTTACCATCTCACTTCGTTGACCTTCAGACCGATATAATTGATCAGCCATACCTACTGGTGGTCAAATTATGGTTAATTGATAAATATTAAAATATTATAATCTTAACGACTTAATAACTTATGAATCGCTTTATGATGACATAGATCTTTAAAATAACTTAGACTTTATTTTTAATCTAGATGCACGAAAAATATAAAAAAAATATCAAAATAAATGAATCTAGTTGCGATCGACAGTTACATAACGGCTTTGTACGAGTGGTTTCTAGTAGTGATTAAGTAATAAACATTCAGATATTGTACTGAAAATTATGAATAAATGTATTTAAGTCACCCTGGCATCAGCCATGCCATGGCCCAGCCAACCGCTGCCTATCATAATATGAATATATTGATTTCTTTCATCCAATGTGTTTGGATGTCACTCAATAGCATACAGCACATTAACGTTTTCATATACCTAATTAAAATAGTAAACATTTATACATTACTAGAAATTCCTTCGTTCTTTGTGTGGCCACTGTTCAGCTCCTATTAGCAATAACGTGATGTTATATAACCTATAGCCTTCCTTGATAAATGGGCTATCCAATACTAAAATAATTTTTCAAATCGGACCAGTAGTTCCTAAGATTATCGCGTTCAAACAAACAAACCTTTCAGCTTTATAATATTACAGAAGTATAGATGAATGAACATCAATGTATCAACAGTTAAGTAGTTTTCCTTGTAAAAGCCGTTCTCAAGTCCTTGTTTGATGATGGCATAGTTCCCAGAATGAATCTAAAAACGCACGATGCTGTCGCCACTAACCTAGTCAGGAGCCGTGTTTGTTTCATGCAACATTAATGCATTACGTCAATAAATGTCTACTTACCTTGATGACCTCATAGTGTTTGTCATTCAATGTTGCTAGCATCACTTGAGTTATACTTTATTTTTAGGTCGGTAGAGTGTATATTGCCATGAAGATTTTTTTTACATACCATAGATGCTGTTGTGAATCCTAAATTAAATTTGCGATGCCGCGACGAATTGATTTTGAATGTTCAAATTATTGTTTTTGTTTTTTGACCGCATATTGTTATGTATAAAATTGGCGGTTGTCTGTCATTAAGAACAACCTTCCTATCTTTTTTTTTAAATTTTTGGTAGTTGGCACGGTTATTTTATTCCTATATTTTTTCCCGATTTATAATTTTTTAATATAATGCAACGTGAAAGAATAAAAGTAAACATCAACCTACAAATTAAATTTCGAGAATGAAGTTTAAAGCTATTCTAATATTATATTCGTGTAGTAACGGATTAAGAATACATAATGCCACTCATCACCCCATCTCAACCCGTGGGTGTCGTAATAGGCGACTAGGGGAGTAACCTTATACGGACAAGAGCACTGCAAGAAAAGGAAAATTCGAAACAACCCTATACCAATCCGGCTATTCCACGCGACTTCTAGATAACTATAGATATATTTTAGATACAATGTTTTGTTGAGCTATGTTTACTAAACAACTAAAGTAGTCTCATTTAATATTCGATTGCTATCTTCTTTTTAGTTCAAAAGTCATCCTACCGTCGGCGTCGTTTGAACCGATATTGTCTAAGAATTTGTTTTAGGCTCTCCCTAAAAGCTTTGGCTCACAAAAACGCAAGTGTAGCAATAACAAGAATATTGAGTTGACCTTAAAGAGAGTCATACATTTCAGTTGATATATTCATGCTAGTTAATCTAAAACACGGTATGACTTACATCTACATAAATAATGATAGCAAACAAATTACGTGTTTCGACATTAGATCATAAAAAAAACATCATAAAAATCTAACAACCGTTTAACCGGTCCTCAACCAGACTGCACATGTGCCGAAATTACATCAATCAATTATGGTCAAGGCAAGAAAGGTGAAACACTACATGTGGAGTTTCACCTTTGCCTTAGCTGAATTATTTAGGTCACATAATCTTAGTACAAGGCCAGACAGCCCAAGTCAAACATTTGAACGAGAATCTTTAGATATGTCAGCATACGAAAAAAATATGCAGAAGGTACGATTATTATTAATGACTTGCGAAGTAATTCATAATATTACAGTACAGTGATGTTTTCTAACGTCAGTGCATAAATCACGATTGTGAGACTGAGATGCCACTTCATAATAATAATAACTCGGAGATGAGACCGAGTATTTCCGTTCTCAACCCATATTTTCAACCCACAAACTGGATTAATAATAATTATTCCGGTCTCAACCCACTACAACTTTTTTCCGTTTTTTACCCAGTGGTATTACAGGTATTTAGAATATTGGTTAGGTAACATCAGCAAAAGGATTTTTTTTTTTTGTTAAAATTATTTATTTGTGTATGTAGTATGTACTATGTACCTATGGTGTTTTGGTCCTCATATATTATCTGTTGTTTGTTCAATAGATCTCTCTTTTCTTTTGTCAACCAAAAACCAAAGCTATGATAGCTTTGGTTTAATTCGACTCTAATAAAGATATCTCTTTATACAAAACAATACCAGTCCTGACAGTCGGGTAATAAAACAAAGTCGTTTTATGTAGGTATTTGTATTACATTTGTATCTCAAGAACGGCTGTAACGATTTTAAAGTTTTTGGTTTTCTGCTCGGCGTAGGAGGAAATCTATTAAAGATCGAAAACATCACAAAATTGAAACTTTTTTAGTGTGAAAAAAGGGAAGATTTGATTGTCAAGGCTACGAAAAGTTATTTATGTTGTTAAAGTTTTCTTGTATGTTTTCAAGTTACCGTTCAATTGTTTCGTAATCAGGACCACGAAATCTAGAAACGGTATTTTTTTTTTGTCCAAAATTGACGTTTAAGCGGTAGTTACGAAGTTAGTGTAGCTATGTTTGAGATCATCTTCATCGGGACTCACTATGGTCAGCTTGATGCGTCCAATTTAAATCCTCTCCATTCACAGATCAACTTTTCTCTTGGTGAAGAGTTTCTTTACAATGAAATATTCCAATTCTGAGATAAAAATAACTTATCTATTCATCTCATGTAACATTATTAAATTAGCAATTTGTTCTATTAATTTTGAAGATAAAATCTTAGATATTTATCTTAGGTGTTTGTAGTTGCTATGTAGTTGCCTATATGAATATGTTTGAAACACGGATTTGTCTTTAAGTTTAAAAAAATATTGTGTAACTTGTTAATTTACTTCCAATCCAGAATGCTCTATCTTAATTACAATTCTAATTAATAAAACATAAGTTGCTGACTAATTTACTTTTGATTGATATTCTATCAAAACTCATTTGTCATTAACTCATGATATATTTCACGTTGTTGTCGAAAGATACAATAAAGTACTTATACAAGATAGTTCCTAATGATGTAATGAACGTCAACGACCGTCAAGGGCCTTAAGTCAAGGTCTGTGCTACAAAAACTAAATTGTGCCAGCGTGCCAACGGGCCGGAGTTATAAACAACTATATGAATAATGATACTGATAGGTACACTTGCTGTGATTCGGAATCACTTTAGTATTGTAATGATTGCATTACAATACTAAAGTGTGTACAAAGTGTACCTATTATATATATATATATATATATATATATAGTATTGCAATCAATGTAATTGGAAAATTATAAAGATGAATACGATAATTTGTATAGAATATAATATTTCTTGTAAACATCGTTCGATCCATGTAGCAACGGATTAAGGATACTTAATGTCACTACACTATCTCAACCCGTGGGTACAAGGCGACTGAGAGAATAACCATAAGCAGCAAGAGCACTGCCAGAAAAGATTCTAAACAAAACCCTGTACCAACTCGTCTAGCTTGCGTGGTATAGTAAGCTAAATACCCTCCAAAATGTTTGAAGGAGACCCGTGTCCAAGTAGGACATTAATAGATACATTTATGGGTTGTAATAATGAAACATCTTTTGAAATATTCTCGCTTTAGGTTTTTGAAATATAGACAGGTTCCTCTATACAATAATTTATTTTTCTAAAATAAAAGTAATGCTCTTGTCGGTGCAGCACTGAATTTGTATTAGTCATATTGGTTTGACTACCTTGTTCCATCCAACTTTTTTTCCAACCTTTTTTATTTATCTTAATTATAAATACAGTTATAACATAGTTCATTAACGATATCATTTATGTGCCTACTAGTTTACAACATATCTTTTTTTACGCGATTCGTCTCGACTGGATTTGAAAATAAAATTTTATAAGCAGTGTCGCTTTTTTGTCTTCAATTTTTACTTTGTAATAGCATGTAACAATAACATAACCTCCTTGTAAACATTATAAGGTTCAGACGATGTCAAAACAGAAGGAAGGATCGTATACTTTTACAAATGAAAACTTGTTTATAGCCTTAACCTGAATCCTGGTACATCAAGATTAATGTTGATATCATTCAAACGTCTATCTTCATTGGACGGTTGATTTATTGAGGAAGGTTTTTGAATAATCTATTTATTTCTGCTAGCTATTGCCATGGCCATTGCAACACCAACAGAAATTGTAGTCTTAACATTTTATCCAAACCGCAGATTGAACTCAAAATCTATAATTTATTATGTTCAGTTGTTGTAAATGACAGATAATGCTACTGCATAAGTCCCTAACACTATCAATGTCCAGAGGAAAAAGTTACCACTTTCTATAATACAAAAATACAGATAGGTCTAGTTTAAACAAACTCCTCTTCCCTATATCTTTGCTTATTTCTCTTCTTTCCTTTTGTAGCAGAAGGACAGATACGCAAAATCCTAGATTAGCAGGAGTACAGATTTGCATAAAGGCAGAAGTGCAGACACACACAGAAAAATCGTATCAAACATTCTTTTACAAAAATTTTGTCATTGAATAAACTCGTGATAACTTGATCAGTTTTTATCCTTTAGTGAACATTCTTCTGACATAGTCATTTATGTCCGACTACTGTATATAATCACGCGTCAATTTATTTTAAAATGAAGCGGAAATATCGCGCGTTACGTGCCATCATAAACTATTCATTTCTGATACATTTATATTTTAATTTTATTTATTTATTTATATTTTATCATACATTCGTCCGTGCGTCATCTATATTATTTTGCCCAGCCCATGCTGAGATGGCGGCCTTTTTCGGTGGGGCTTGCAGAACAGCATACCTTAAACCACTACACCATATTTATTTAAGTTGAGTTTTTTTTCTCTCTCTCATGTTTGTATTATTTTTTTTTTTTAATTGTTCTTTGTCTTTTTTTTTTGTTCTCAGTGTGTTGTTTTTGTTGGCCCTAAGCCGAAATAAATGATTTTTCTTTCTTTCTTTCTTATGTTTAATTATTATATTTCGAAACTATATCTATAATAAAATTGATAACAGTCATTACACATTAATACATTATATTAATAAGTTGTCTCAGTGTGTGCCAAGGTTGCGTTAGATCATCGTCTTGTGGTCGGAGTTGTTTACTTGTTTTTTTAATTTATTATTATACGGCTATATCAAAGGATGAATGCTGGTAGGAAAGGTCTTTATACTCAGTATAATTATGTTACATTATTGACCCACACATTGAATTCTTAAATAGATTTAACTATCTGATTTACTGCACTTAGTTTAATAAAATTTTGCTCAAGTGTATGGCATTGATTCATTTATATCACAAAGTTCTGAATAAGTAATTGATTTTGTTTATTATAAGAAAGTTTATCTTATCATTGGTGATTTTTTTTAAAGACAATGCTTTCTCTAGGTTCTGGCTCTGTCTCGCGGGGTAAATATTTGCTTCGAGTGGGAATCGAACTCACGACAGTGATGTTTAGCGAGCCGACCACGTTAAGTTACCACACATTCTTTGCTGGAGTGCGTATTACACCTTTGTCCCACCTGTGTCTAGTCTAAGCGCCATAGAAATAGAACACAGTGTTCATGTTTACGTGTGCTGACCTTGACACTGATTCGTTTTCGTGAGTTGTTAGTAAACGTGTGGACACATCGACCGTTTCTATGTTTCACTAAGTGCTAAATAAAAGTTTTTGATGACCGGTGACTTTGATTGATCATATACCTACATATTTAGTCACGCGGGTTTTCGGTCCCGTCGTTCTTTATTGGGCCACTGCTCAGCTCCTATTGGCCGTAGCGTGATGTTATATAGCCTAAAACATTCTTTGATAAATGGACTATCCAACACTAAAAGAATTTTGAAAATTGGTTCAATAGATCCTGAGATTACCCCCTACAACGACACCCCAAGCCTTACTTCTTTATAATATTAGTATAGATACGAGAAGCCTAGCCCTTGGAAGCATAATCCCGTGTAATGCCTCGAATGGGTGGATAGAGGTACATTATTTATTTATTGCGGTCTATGAAACATATTTACTATTATAACAATAGGAAGAGATCCAAGCAATGTCACCAATTAAGTTTCTAAAAATTAAATTGCGCTCGACGGTAAGTTGCACATAAACAACTTAATAAACTTTAAAATAAAAACAAAAACTAAACCAAAAAAAAAAACAAAAAATAAAAACCAAAAAAACCAAAATATCCTAAGTTATGTTATTACTCTTAGAGGGGCGGTGGACGAGCCCATTTCTATTTTGGAGGTACATTTCGAAAGTCCGTGCTGATACTGATTATTAAATTTTAATTTTAAGATATAAAAATACAAAAATGACACTAAGACCTCTAGACATAGTTATTGTAGAGTCAAAGACAAAATTACTACAAGTATTATAAAATGTAAAAAGTTGGTTATAATTCTTTCTTAGAACCCTATCTTAGTAGATTAGGATTCCCTTGGAGCTCTCCGATATTATAACTTGGTGTGGACAAGGATTCGTTGACAAGAAGCTCAGGTGTGTGGGGGAGATTGTCCTGCTTCCAATATGCAACCGTGTATACTTCAATTTTAAAAAATAACCACGAAATATTCCATGGAATTTTAATTGCTTATCAGAAAGTAGTATCTATTTAGAAGTAATGATTGTAACTGACAATGTCAGGGCTATACTCTATACGTACAACATACCCATAGATAGCGAGGCTAATAGGCCATTAGATGACGTCACTGGCGTCGACACAATGTCAAATGAAGGCTTACGTGTTACGAGCTTCACTAGAGCCGACCGGAGCCTTTACTGAATGAGTCTTGTTTTGAATTGTAGTTATGAAAACTTGGTTTAGTTTTATTTATATCGCGAATATTGTAGTGTGACTGGCCTGTTGGTCTAGTGGTTAGTGACCCTGACTGCTAAGCCGGAGGTCGTGGGTTCGATCCCCACCCAGGACAAATCTTTGTGTGATGAGCATAAAGGTTTGTTCTGTGTCTGGGTGTAATTTATCTATAATATGTATGTATTTACAAAAAAAAAATGTATTTAAGTAATATATCAGTTGTTCAGTACCCATAACACAAGCAAATATAATTGCTTACTTTGGGACTAGATGGCGCTGTGTGAATGTGGTAGAATATTATTATTATTGTAGTCTTAGGTTAAAAGCTTATCTATACTAATTTATAAAGCTAAAGAGTTTGTTTGTTTGAACGCTAGGATCTCAGGAATTACTGATCCGTTTTCAAAATTCTTTTAGTGTCAGATAGCACATTTATCGAGTAAGGTTATAGGCTATATAACATCACGCTATGGCCAATAGGAGCTGAGTAGTGGCCAAACAAAAGCGATGGGAGCGAAGCTCCGCGCGACTTCTAATTTACTATATTGCTTCCGGGCGCGGCTTTGCCCACGTGACATATTGATAAAATTAGCCTATGTACTATGTCAGGCTATAATTCTTATTGTGTGCCAAATTTCATACGGATCCTTTTAACAGCTTTAGTCTGATTGAGTAAAAAAATATCTAGCCTAACTTTCGCTTTTATAATATAAATAGAATTACAGTCATAACTATAAGTTTTGTTTTAGCTATTGAACCAATAAGTACCTTTATGCAAATCTTCACCATTAATATTGTCACGATATGAACCAACAAATATTAAAGACCTGATATTCCTCAGATAGGCCTGGCTCGGTGTCTGGTCGTGCCATGCGTGTTAGTTCAGTAGTGACAGTATGCGTGACTCGTAATTGACGGGAAACCTACAGGAACCCCCTGTCTTTATGGGAAATTGTTCCACCATTACACTTTTTACTACTTTCGTATGGATTTTTGGGAGTTACAATTTTTGATGGGGTTTTCTTATGTTATTTATTGTTTGAATGGTATATACATTCATGGTATTTATAAAGGCTGCCATGCAATGATAGTGAATGAAAAATAGATAGTTTTATTCGTTCGTAGATACAACATCAACATAGCGTCAAGTCTTACTCCGATGGGGTAGGCAGAGGTTGATGACACTCACATTTTGCCAGCTGTGCTAGGACCGCGTACAATTCCAAACCCCGTGGAGATACTAAGAATTTAACCCCAATATAATAAGAAACATAGCTCGCCGAATCGCATCGCTAAAGTGGCAGTGGGCAGGCCACATAGCTCTTAGAACTGATAGCCGATGAGGGAAAAGGTTCTCGAGTAGCGGCCACATATTGGAAGGTAGCAGCGTAGGACGGCCTCCCACCAGATAGACCGACGACGACCTGGTCAAGGTTGCAGGCGGCGTGGGTTAAAGGCGGCACAGGATCGCTCGCGGTGACGTAAATTTGGTGAGGCTTTGTCCAGCAGTGGACGTCGTTGGGCTGATATGATGATATAATAAGAAACTACTTATTTTATTTGAACAAATTATGAGCTTCTTCTTGTAGAACATGAAAAAAGTACCTAAATAATGCTGCAAATTAATCACAAGTTCTTATCTAGCGCCTGTGGCAAGTATAGTAGCAATGAGTAGTGAATTTGCGTTTTATGTTTATGACGATAACTTGTATCAGTTTTGTTCATACTTCTGTATAGACGTTCAGTACAGAGTTGAGTTAACTAAATGCGACAACTTCTTGCAACTACAGCAACCCATTAATATCCCACAACTGGGCTTGGGTCTCCTCTCCACTATCAAGATAGCTGAGAAAGTTTAAGCTATTACCTATCTACACATGCTTGCCTAGGTTAGTGACCCACTACGTCTACGTCTGAACGTAACCTTATAATTGCGTATAGTGTTCTTGTTTTGCCTTACGTTGTTTTTCTTCACCGTTAGCAGATAGTACAATATTTGTGGTATGAACATTTAAATTCAACAAATATTCGGGATGGAATACGGACCGAATTTTTTGCTTTTCCTATTTGACGATTTGGCGACCATCGCTCTATTCTACTAATCCTGTTACATCCACACAAATAAACGAACCTGTGGAACAGTAGCTATTAAGAACATAAATATTTAGCTAACGGCTGTAAGAGTATCAACATTCCAAATGAAGGTTTACCTAAATATTTATACAATACTCCACGTAAAGTAACGTTGAAAAGAGACCATCAGATATAAATATAAAGCGTAAGAAAGAGATGGATATAAACATAGCTGTTGTCAAAGATTTCAATAATGTTCAGTGTATCCTTAGTAATTTTATACATGTGTACTACATTAAAGTAGCAGAAGCAACAGATCTACATAATATTCTGACTAGGAACAGTTGCAATTTGTATAATGCAGTTGCAGTTGCGGAAAGTGACATGGTTAGTGGTACTGCATAGTTAAGAGCATGTCGGATCGTAGGGTTCCATAGCCAAAGAGCGTATCTACATAGTGCTTACGTTCTTTTGTTGAGAAGCGCAGATTTTGCATCTGTTACTTTTATGGAGTGCCCCCTTATTTTTTATTAGTGTTGTATTAAATAAAACTAAGAAGCGTCTCACACAAGACACCTATACTAAATTTCATCTATATACATCGAGTAATTTTTGAGTAAAATGCTTGTGACATACGGACGCACAGACGGGCATGACGATCCTAGAAAGGTTCGGCTTTTGCCATTTTGGCTATGGAAACCTAAAAAATATAGTTTAACTTATGCTTACCTAAACTTTTGATCTGATTGACATGAAAATCTCAAGGATTAATTATACGTATACCTGCAATGATTCTGATAAAATTTTAATTGTAACGTATGCATAGGCTATTATTTTGTCCTGATATTGCACCTCTTGTGTCACATGGACGCAGCAGCGGACTAAGCTGGTGAACTCATAAAATCGTAATAGAATTCTGATAATTTCGTCGAGTGTATTTTTGATGGTTTATTTCCGTTATTAGCATGTTTTATATAAAATGGTGATGTTAGGGCTGTGAGTGATGTCCAAGCCATTGGCTAAGACACAATTATGTGATACGAAAGAGTAATATTTATCTTTGCTCCACCGTTTATTGCTAGTCTCATTTGGTCGCAATAAAAATACTTTAAACTAGGTACCTGAAAATAAAGATTTAATCTTAGCATCGCAATAATTTATACACTAATGTTACTTGTCATAATATTTTCTAGCCTTACGAGGCTTATGCATGTGTTAATGTTTAGTGTTGATTTTTTTAGGGTTAAGTTGTAGTAGGTATTTATTTATTTATTTATACTATATTGCACACAAAGAAAAGAAAACATACAAATAGTCTTAAAATCTAAACAAGTATGTACAAAGGCGAGCTTAACTCATATTTGAGTTCTCTAACAGCAAACCTTAGAGTGGTAGAGGAAAGAAGTAAGAATTTTGACTGTCACCGTGGCGCAGTGGTTAAGGTGGTCGCCTCGCCACTACATCGCCGTGCTGGGTGACGTGGGTTCGATTCCCACACGAGACAAATATTTGTGTGATTCATAGATATTTGTTTCTAGTCTGGGTGTACTTTGTGTCCGTTAGTTTCATGTTTGTAAAGCTCCCCGCGACACAGGGCATGTTCCCTAGTGCGGGCGTTGTCTTTAAAAAAAAAAAAATAGGTTGTTCAGTAATTATATTTTACCGTTTGAGGAATTTATATTTCAAATTCATATATGTTTAATTTAATGGATAAAGCTGTGAATATATTTTATATTAACGTAGGGTACCTCCTTCTGCTTGACATTTCGACCAGGGGGCAAAATAAGGAAAATTTTGGTATGGTCGCTGTAACTTTCAAACATTTGACAGCGACATCAAAACCGACTTAATCGATTGTCAAAATTCAGAGTAAACCCCCAGGTTACACTGGTCGTGTAACCTTTTGAAACCACAAGCAAAATATACTATGTAAGTAATTTGTAAGTGCAAATTTATTTATAAAGTTTATTACGCTTATAGTGAGAGAGTATTCCAACAAATTGGTAGTGCAGTGAACTTGGCAAGTCTGTCTACAACTGCTCGTACAATAAGGTGACTCATGATTGTTAAACATAGTTCATATTCTGTGCCAAATGTAGACACAGATTGGCGCTCAGAGAATACGTCAAAGTGTTTTATGGTGCTTGCTATTCTGGGTATATTAAAGCGGTTACACATTCATCGCTAAATACGCTCGTATTTTGAACTAGTTTCCGCCTGCGGCTCTGCCCGCGTGATATATCGTTAAAAAGTAGCTTAAGTGCTATTCCAGACTATAATATATTTATGTCATTGAGTCTCAAACATCTATCCATTCATCCATCCTGACTTTTGCATTTATAATATAAGAATGTGAAACTGCTCTTATGCTTATTTAATTAATTGTCAACAAGGCAACGCGGTAACATAATATAATTATACCTTACAATATTTATAAAGATTAGTCCCTACTCTGCTGTTTGGATCGGAGTAGTTATATACAGTTTTACGTCATATTTTCATTATTTATTGTACGTGATATAACCGTAGTAACAACCTATTCAATAATTTTAAGATATTTATGAATTTTACGTGGTTCAATTTAAACTTAATAAAGCATAAACTAAAGTTAATTTTTCTTTGTTACAGATGAACAGGAAAGAGTACAGAAAAAGACTTTCGTCAATTGGATTAATTCACATTTATCAAAGGTAATAATATGAACCATATACTTAGTAATTATTAAGTACTTATAGGTAAAAATAGGATTTGTGTATTTTTGAAGACAAAGTCCTGTAAGGCAACAAGGTGACTGCTGTGGCGCGAAGAACTTTTAATTCTCGTTTTATAATATAAATTATAAAAGGCGACTAAGGGAGTAACCTTAAGCAGACAAGAGCACTGCGAGAAAAGGAAAATTCGATGCAAACCCTATACCAACCCGTCTGGCCAGCGTGGTACCTATAGGAGGCTAAATTCCCTCCATATTCATTGGAGGAGACCCGTGCCCAGCAGTGGGACGTTTGCGGGTTGAAATGATAATATAAATTAATATCATGCAACGCGGATACGACTGTTTTACACGCCAACCGAAAAACGTAGTTAATCAGCATTGAGCAGTTTTCTGATATACATAAATATTTCGTTTCATTTTTAGGGCAAGCACGCTTTTTTGTAATCATCAAAAAAACCGACCTTATAACTAAACATTATGTTAGACATTACGTTTTATTTGCCATAATAATACTTTGCCACCTGACATGAATACTGTACGGAACCCTTGGCGCGCGAGTCTGACTCGCACTTGACCGGTTTTTTATAAAGTTTTTCACAAAGTATCCATAATTTTGTTACAGCGTATACCGCCATTGCGCATTGACGACCTGATATACGACCTGCGCGATGGAACCAAACTGTTGGCGCTGCTTGAAGTGTTGTCTGGGGAGAAGCTGGTAAGCACTATAATAAACCTTCACACACATAATGTATTGTTCAAAGGCAATCTCTCCGAACTAAATATCGCGACAATAGATGAAGAAATGGATCAGTGGACGGCATGCAAATCACGTGGTCCGTGTTCGATTCCGACCGGCGGATATGGATTAGTCAGGCGACTTACCGTCTGCTGACGGTGAAGGAAAACATTGTGAGGAAACCAGAAATTCTGAGTGTATGTCTGATCCACCAACCCGCACTAGGCCAGCGTGTGTGGATTATGGCCGAAACCCACTCAGCTCTCTACCCAGTAGTGGGATATTCATGGGTTGCTGATGATGATGTTGGTCGTGAATTGGTCGTATTTGACTAGACTGGCCTGTTGGTCTAGTGGTTAGTGACCCTGACTGCTAAGCCGGAGGTCGTGGGTTCGATCCCCACCCAGGACAAATGTTTGTGTGATGAGCATGAACGTTTGTTCTGTGTCTGGGTGTAATTTATCTATAATATGTATGTATTTACAAAAAAAAATGTATTTAAGTAGTATATCAGTTGTTTAGTACCCATAACACAAGCAAATATAATTGCTTAATTTGGGACTAGATGGCGCTATGTAAATGTGGTAGAATATTATTTTTATTTAGAACAATTTGTTCAATAATGAGTCCCTGTTTTGTTTAGAGTTCAAGCAATGATATTGTTCGTTAACATTGAGTTCAAGCCTTGTTATTCTCGAGCGATCACTGTTTTTTACAATCTAAGCAACCTCTACAGCGGCCAATAACTGATTAAGGAAATTCTTTGACATATCTCAATATCATATCCTACATCTCTACCGTACACCACCATAAACATTTTGCTCATTCCATATTTAATAAATATTCTCTTACAGCCGATGGAGCGCGGCCGAGTCCTCCGACGACCTCACTTCCTCTCGAACGCGAACACCGCACTGCGCTTCTTGGCTGGCAAGAGGATCAAGCTAGTCAACATCAACGCGGCTGATCTCGTCGACGGCCGACCTGCCGTCGTCCTCGGCCTTATATGGACCATCATCCTGTACTTCCAGGTAGGAGTTGTGAATTTCGTTGTTGCTAGGGGAGGAACAGTGAGCTGCTATAGAACTATTGTCATCTACTGGCATTACTATTAGACTAATGCTCATATTTAAAAGTTATCAAACATGTCTATAAGACGTAATAAGGAATCGTGAATACCTTAAAATTACTTAGATCTGTTTTATAACATTCTTTTCTCGTCTCAAAAATCGAGTGAAACTAAAATAAATACTTTTTGTTCAGTCAGATCTGTTGACAGTCTACGAAGAACTGGCATAGAAGGCCAATCTTATAAATTGCCAGATTATTTGTAACTTCATAATCACTTACATTCTGTATCTCATTACATAAAAAAAACCGGCCAAGAGCGTGTCGGGCCACGCTCAGTGTAGGGTTCCGTAGTTTCCCGTCCGTTAGACGTGCCAGAAGTTTTCGAGGGTAATTTTGAATTGCGAGAACCTATTTTAATAATTATTTTTTTGTTTGAAAAAAGATACGTTCAGGATAATAAAATATTATGTAAACGAAGTTAAAAAAAAAATACGGGCAAATGAAACTTGACCTCTGGATTGTATAGGCGCTCATACGATTCAGGGACCAAATTATATTGGTTAACTGCAGTTTCCATCTGTTGTTTCCATCCAAGTTCAAAATAATTTTCCTAGAAAGTCCTTATAAAGTTCTACTTTTCAGATTTTTTTCGTATTTTCTAAACTTATGGTTCAAAAGTTAGAGGGGGGGGGACGCTTTGTTTTTTACTTTTGGAGCGATTATTTCCGAAATTATTGACATTATCAAAAAATGATTTTAGTAAACCCCTATTCATTTTTAAATACCTTTCCAACAATATATCACACATTAGGGTTAAAATTAAAAAAAAAAAACACTTCCCACTTTACATATAGGGGGGCTACCCTAATAAAACATTTTTTTCCAATTTTTATTTTAGCACTTTGTCGGCGTGATTGATACACATATTGGTCCCAAATTTCAGCTTTCTAGTGCTAACGGTCACAGAGATTAAGCGAGGACGGACAGACGGACAGACAGACATGGCGAAACTATAAGGGTTCCTAGTTGACTACGGAACCCTAAAAAGGAAGAAAAAACATGTATTTTTCCTAAGCCTTTAAGGAGATACTTTATATAGACTAGCATGCCCAAGCTGGCAATATTTCGTTACTGTGTTCGATTGAAGTCGTTTTATGTCAGATGTCTGTATTTGGTAGTGGATTGGTTACTTCTGTTTATGGTCCTACGACTTTGGTAATTGGGCAATAGACTAGACAGTTCTGTCTATGTATCTGTTGGCTGTAATGGAATACAATAATAGCCACATATAGATGAATAAATAGATTTCAAAATGCTATGACACACCGAACAAAAACAAAATTTATAATATTCGAAGTGGCTTAATTTCAATTTGATGCAACATGCCTTGTAATTTAATCGTATCTGAAAGTAAATCAGTACTTGTATTTCAATCACCAAAAATATCTTATTGATTTACTATGGCAAATCATCAAATCTTTCTCGAATCAAATTACACTTATACCAAAAATTATCTAATTAGAAAGTCTCGGATTGAATTTCAGTAATTTCTCCTATTGTGGCTCACTGTTCTTGGAATTATTAGCACTGTGTGGTTCACACAATAGACATCAATTAGGATTAGATCTTCCACAGTAATGCGTAGGCAGAATAGTTCTTCACGATAATCTATTACTACGATTGTAAATGTTATAGGTTCATTAAAATGTATACTATCTGAATCGATGATTTCATCTGTTTTGTTTATACAAGCATTATGATCATTTACATTATTATCTTTAACGACTTCTGTGTTTATACATAATTTATCAAAGTCTGCTTTATAAATGTTCGATTACTTTGTATAAACCCATATTAATATATATGCCTCATCTTTATATTATTAGATATGTTATTTAAATTATTGTTCTTCAAAGTTTCAATTCATTTTCGTCACTGAACAGCCAATAGCAGACTAAGTACTTATTTTTTTATGAATATTTTATTTCTGTATCATCTCTTTGATCTGTAATTAACTATATTCTTATATCTATAGCTGTAACTTCTGAATGTCTCTAATGATGTAGTTGCACTGTGTAGGCATTTGTATATTAATATTCGATATTATTTCTGAATCTACCATTAAAATGAGGATATACTTAATATTAAGTATAAAGATATATCTTGTAACACATTATATTTTTAAATTTAAGTAATCTTAATATGTAAGCGAATGACGTATATTAAATTCTCAGTCTATTCTCATTTTAATTGGCTTGAACTAATTTTGTTTGCGCAAGCTTCGCTCAATATATTGGACCCACAGGATAGAGGACCTAAGGTGGGTATATGCAACACAGCTTTTAAAGTAGTTCGGTCTCTGTTCTTCTCTTTTTAAGGCGGTTCCATGGCTACAAAATCACTAAAATCGACATATTTAATCCTGCTAATGCATTAATGTAACTGTAAGAGATTGAGAAAATCATAAAAATGTTGAAAATTCTATTTACTACTGTGGAACCACCTTTAATAATACCTTCATCCTTCATCCTTATAATATCAAATTATGGACGAATATAATTTTTATTAATGCAAGTTTCTGAAAATCATTTGGATGTTTCATTCACTGTCTGTTTTATTCAGTAGCCAATACGATATGAGACTTGCTTTTTGAAAATTAAGTATTGCTTTAAGCTTGAAAGAGAAAGTTGCGGCAATGATGTTAAAAATTGTATTCTGTTTATCATAATTAAAAGCTTTGCCGCAGATAATAATGGTTAATTAAACAATTATAATGCTTTTGTTTCAATCGTTATTAAAGCCAGAGACCGAATAATACTAAGTACTGCTATTGGTTGATAATATTGGTACGATTGGTCACAAAATTTCAGTAATGTAACAAATCACATCACCTTTAGTTTTATCATCACTTAAGTGTAGATTGAGCGTGGGAGGGGTGAATAGGCACAGTATCTGATTACGTCATAGATGTTGTTGGCGCCAATTAATGGTTCGACTCGTTAATTAGCTACTGAGCTGTTTTGTTTATTCTACAGCATTTACTATCCATTTTGGCCGACCATATAAACCAATTGTACGCATGACACATATTTCATTTGGTAAATTCTCCAGAGCCTTGATAGGTCTAATAAAAATGTACGTGTTGTTATGAATATTGTAGTTCCTTTGAGACAAGTTGGTGATTGCTTCAGAATTTAAATAACTCTAATAAAACGGTTGATGCTAAAACGCATTGCAGATATGTGGAAAAAATACGCTTTGATTCGAAATCTTAGTACAGCCTTGGTATTTTTTTTACTATGAATATATAAAAAGATTTTTACTGGAAAATTTCAAATCTTTTCAAAATACGAGATACGAATATTAGCGCCTGCTACTACATTTACATACCTACGTATGAACGCTTATATTTGGAAGGCCTCACTATCATTAAAATCATTTTTCACTAAAACAGGTTATGTATCCAGGATCAAATCATGGTACATCAAACACCGATCAGGTCAGCTCTAAATTGTAAAATTGGTTTGTTTTACTACCTAGCTTCTACTACGTCGACACCCTCGCAAAATCAGCAATTGGAACAGCAGTTTTTAATCTGAAACCTTTTTTATGTGTGCCTCCTATATCCTGGTTTGATTTGGAAACGGCCAAAGAAGCTTGAAAACGTCCAATACATTGTCAATTAGTTTAAATCCAAAATTCTTAATTGGTGAGCTATACGGCGCTCGACTATCACTGACAACTGAACTTACTTTCATTGAATTTGAAGAATGCACTATTCATGCTTAAACCAAGATAAAGAAATCTCAAGTCCAAAACGTTTCAACCCAGAAACATCGTTTTGAAACAGAATCAGAAATATTTATTTGTTAATGTAGGTAGGTTAAAGAACGATTGAGATCTAATAAGTTATATTGCCATCAGATCGAAGAGAACAGCCGGGCACTAGAGTACCTCGGCGGGTCTCGATGCGCGTCCGTAATGTCACACGAGTCCGGGGCCGCCACCCCGACTCAACGTGCCGAAGACAAATGGAAGCAAGGTGCCAAGAAGACGTTGCTGCAATGGGTCGCCAATGCTTTGCCAAAGTAAGTCACAATAATGTCAAACACATTTATTCATTTTAAGGTGTTGTTTATCGGCGTTTTCGCGGAAGATTGAGCAACACTGTGTCGCGTAACATGACGCCGAAAAGAATACCCGTGTCATGTTTAATTTTAGTTATATAATTGTATGTATGTTAGTCTGTAAGGTATGTATTTTTATGAGACTTTGTATCTTGAAATAAATGATTATGATTATTATTAAGACCTACTGGAGGAGACCCGTGCCCAGCAGTGGGACGTTAATGGGTTGTACTATTGAAGATGATAAAGACCTACTGGGTGGTACCTGCGAACGACATTATATTGTTCATGAATTTCACTTAGGCCTTTCTTTATAGTTATCAATTAAACTGAACATAATATATAAAAATTGCAATATTATTTCTGTAGATTCATGTTTTCGATGTGTGTTGAAGAATATATTTAATTTGTTTTCAAAACTTGCCTTCGATGATATAATCTAAAGAAAACAAAATGTAAGCATTATATATATATGGAGTACCAATTCAATATAACAGTAATTATGAAAGAGACCGTCCCATTTCTCTTTTATTTTAGTTAGTAAAAATTTAACGCACAGGCACACTCACTTGTTGCTTCTTCTAATCATAATTTACGCAGCATAACGAATGCTAACCCTGTCCTTGTATCAAAAACATTAGCATGACTTTCAGTCTTCATTTTGAAGAGTAACATGACAAAAAATCTTACATTGACAGTTGGCAATGAAGCGACTACGTCTAATAATAATCTTACTTAGGTAGTGGTCTAGACTACCGTAATACACCTCTCTCTCGTTGGTCCCTCATGGCTGAGGATCGTGGTTATCATTTGATGTGGATGGTTTGCCCCTGTTTTGGATGTTCTGCTTCCACCGGCATCTATCCATGGCGGTTCAGACAGCTGAGCAGAAGTTGGTTGTTGGTGAGCGTACAATTTCATCGCTCCATCTGGTAGGTGAACGTCCCCTGGCTCGTTTACCCTCGGTGTTTCCAACAATGACCAATTTCTCGAGGCTCTCATTCCCTCTCTCGAACCCGTACTGGACTCGTACCCGTTATGGACCAAGTCGCATTAATACAAATCCAATCATACAAAGACTTAACACACTACACACTACGACATTATTAAATTCCAAATCAGGTACCTAATAACACTGCATTTAATGTGTTATAATGCACTCGGATTGTAATTCGCTAGCAGTGCGTGAATTGTGAAGAGATAGATATTGTTTTACGAAATTTATTTTAGATATTCATGGTATTTCTAGATTAATGTAGTCAGTATGTGATATAGTAATTGTTTTGTTCGGGGATAAAAAATGGAACAAGAATCAGATACAGTTTTAGCTGATGTGTTTGAGGATGGTTGGGGACCATGTGATGCGTGCATTAAAGGTTTGCTGCAATGGGTAGCCTCTTTAATAGAGTAAGTGTTAAAATTGTGTTAGTAAGTAGTATTATGACTTTCTAGTGATCAAAATGCGATGCGCAAAATTTTTTTTTTTTGCACTTCTTTATAAAACATTAATTATGCAAAACTCACACGTCTCTCTGTGCGCAATATTGAAGTCGAAGTTTTTCATTTCTTCTTTTAATGACTACATTCTATTCGAACGTTTTAATGTTTTCATTCCAAAGAGTTTTTTAATTACATAAAATGAAACATCCATGATAGACTTGCAGACAGAAAGCCATTAGAGACGTCTAAAGCTTATTTTGACAAATTTAATTTACACAATGTTCCGGACAGTTTATTTTATTTTAAGCCTAACATGAAAGAAAGATTAAGTCGCGTGGACATCTCACAATAGTCAAAATTAAGTCTGACGTCAATAGATAGAACGTGGGCGCAAAAGTAAAATGATTCCATCATTAATCGTCTTGAAAGTTGCCAAATGGCACAGACCTGTTGGCCCAATTTTAATGCAGTTCAAATATTTGAAGTATTCTAATTTACATAACTTATTGCTCTTCAAAGAATATTATATCATTTATAATTTGTTTCGTTACAACCCATAAACGTCCCTCTGCTGGGCACGGGTCTCTTCCAAAAATTGTTGAGGGAATTTAGCCTACTATATACCACGCTGGCCAGACGGGTTGGTATAATAGGGTTTTGTTTCAAATTTTCCTTTTCTCGCAGTGCTCTTGTCTGCTTAAAGTTACTCCCTTAGTCACCTTTTACGAAATCCATGGGTTGAAATGGAGTAGTGACATTATGTATTCTTAATCCGTCACTACACGGATTATAATTTGTTTATTTAGTACTTGTTTATTTACTGAATAAGCCGAATAAATTTTACATACATCGGAACGTTAAACCAAGTAACACATAACATATAATATTATATTTATTAATACATAAATATATAATTTTTTTCATTTAACTCTGTAAGAAATATAATTATTATAATATTTATGTTTAAAAAAATGTTAAATGCACATATTAATTACTTAAAACTACTGTACTTTTGTTAACTTAGTTATAAATTAAAAAAAAATTGCATGCTGTGGTCTCCTATAAATGAAGGAGTACTCAACTGTAATACATAAATGATTGTAACCGTGTAAATTGCAGTGTATTTTTTTTGTTGGAGAACCTAAATATATTAAAAAAAAAATATTTAGGTACGGCTTTACAGTTTACTGATCACTGTATTCAGTGTGTTTGATTACATCAAGATATTAATATTATGTAAAATATTTACATTTGCGATAGATACTTTATAAGTGAAACCCTTCAACACTTTTTCATAATTAGTTATTTTACCTCCATTTTACACACTTTGTTATGCAGATTTTAATGATTATTTCTCTTCCAGGGACTCAAACATCCAAGTATCAGACTTCGGTCCATCATGGCGCGATGGTATTGCGTTCTTAGCCATCATAGACGCCATTAAGGCTAATCTCATCAACCTGGCTGAGATGAAGAGGAAGACGAATAGACAACGTTTAGAACATGCATTTGATTTGGCCGAGAGTGAGCTAGGCATCGCCAGGCTACTGGATGCCGAAGATGTTGATGTGGATAAACCAGATGAAAAGTCCATCATGACATACGTAGCACAATTCCTGCATAAATATCCTGAACCGAAGGTAATTGTAATAGCAATTATATTTAAAACTTAAAAATTGTATTATATGCTAACAAACCAAACGAAAAGTATTTCATGTAATTATTACATGGAAATTAGATGAGGCCTATGTTCAGTAGTCGACGTCATTGGGCTGATATGATGATGATGATGAAGGTATAGATATAGATTAAGTTTAGATATTAAAACGTAGGTACATGTGAAACATATTAATTACGTATTTATGCGAAATGTTTATGATATCGTTTTGTTCAGACGACAGGACCGGATGCCGTAGCGGCAGTCCAAGAGGAGTACGAATCTCTTAGAATGTGGCTGACTGAAAGAGTCACCATCGTTCAAAGGCAATACGACACACGAACACTCTCGCGCAACTACGACGACTACATCCGCGCCGAGAATGATAGACTTGCTCGTGAGCCTATTTATCAGAAATTAGAAAAACTCATGTACACACAGAGTCTTGTCGCCATAGCACCCAAGTCCTGGCGCGAACTCGTCTCTTTATGGATAGAATTAGAAAGACTGCACAGAAGATGGTTGTGGTTATTAGACTCGGATCTGCCGGGAGATTTCAGAGTCGTGGGCGAGTGGTTAGCGAGAGCTGAATACCTTTTATACTTTGACGAAATCCCCTCTAGTTTAGACGAAAGAACTGCTGCGATAATCAGCGAAAAGTTAGAGGAACATACCGCGTTTTTCGCTGGCTTGCCAGAGATCATCGACAGATTTGAAGCAGCCTTAAGATCACCTGACGCTGCTAGAATCCCTGGCGAAAGACTGCATGATCTGAAAGAGCGACTCGAGACTGTGAGTCGAAGAGCACCACAAAGAAAAGCCAGATTAAAGTTCTTGGAGCACAAGTGCTGTATCGTAGCCTTCACAGAGTTGACTAAAGCAAAGCTTGCCGCGTGGACCGGCAAATATGGTCGCATTGATCACGTACGTGCCTTATTAGACGATTATGATAATTTTGTCACTAAGAATAAAATTTTCCAGGAGTTTGATAGAGCTTATGTTGATATTAAGCAAGTAGTTGAAGAATATAAGAGGGTTTGTGAAGTAGATAGAACAGAATCGAGGGATATTGACTCATTCCTCAGAGAAGTGTCTGAGACATGGAGACGAGTGGCTTCTGACGTGAGGTGCGCGAGGAGTGTGCTTGAGGAAGTAATAGCTCACTGGGAACGTTGGAACACATTAGTTGATGACTTTACAACTTGGCTTGACAAGGCGCAGCATATGCTGCGAGTATCTGAAGACGAGAGGTTGGAGTTCTTCCAAGACTTGACAGTGTGGAAAGAGAGACATCGGTTGTTGGGTGACGCAGCCGGGTTTTTGGCTGCAACGTGCTCCGAAGAGATCAGCTCGGAAGTGAAGAGGAAATATGTTGAAATTACCGAGCGTTGGGAACGTGTCTGGGAAGAAGCTGAAAGGTGAGTTTGTTTTCACTTACACAAAAGTTGCCAATGTTTTTTAAAATAAAAACAAACATAACTACTTAATAAAGAACTTTAAATTTTAAACAAATATATGGCGGATTCACACTTAAAAGAGAAGCCGTAGTTCAGCCATAGTATCCGCGCAGTGATAATTATTTTCTTAAATAAAATATTTCAACGATTATCTCAGGCTGGTAAACAAAAACTTGAGTTACTCACGAGCAGTTAATTTTTTATGTTTTTTTCATAGAACATTAATTTGTCAATATTCAAATTGAATTGAGTTTTGTGTGTTACATCCTAGCATTATACAATGGTTATTTAAAAGATAATTAATCAGAAATACATCGATATGAAATAGTTAAACAGATTAAGACAATAAAATGAACGCAACATAAACAACAATAACGTGTATTGCTGGTATAAAGACATTAGTATTCCATTAAATGACAAAATCAATTTAAGACACGCATCATAAATACTGATCTAATTTACAATGACGTCTTCCTTGATAATGATTATATCTATTTATAAAGCTGCTATACGGTAGTTAATGCTATGGTTGGAGCTGTTTGCTCTGATAAGGTAATAAATAACATAGTCTTACACTTAAGCTCTAGGCAAGGCATATTAAATTCTAGGCTTATGGGATAGAGTTTAAAAGATACATTTTCAAAAGTCAAAGTCAAATCTTTTTATTTCATTTGGATCACATACATGATACTTATGAATGTCATACAAAGCCAAAAAAAGGTGTCAGTAAATTTGCCTACGCCCAGTTCACTGACAAGGTTGAGCTCTGAGAAGAACTTGGCAAGAAACTCAGGCCATTCTTTTTAATCGCCATAGTTGTTACAATTTTAATTGGTTACAGTTTGAAATATCACAGAAAGGTACAGAACCAAATCACCAAAACCTTTAGGGATGGTGACGCAATGTCTGCAAGATCGGTATTTTCTTAATTGATTGACACGAAACAACTCTTTCTTTCTTTTCTTTGTTTTGTTATTTTTCCTTCTTTTATCTTTATTTACTTTCTAATATTGTAAATAGGTTAACACACTGGAGTCAATTTACGATCCGAGGGGGTGTGATGAGATTTTTCTTTCACTATATTTGATTATAAAAATCCTACTAAGTACTTTTATTTATATAAAGATACGTTCGCGGTGGAGATGCTCTTCGTAATCGTCGTGAGCTGGCTCATGGGGTGAGAGCACTGGACTCGTGGCTGGCAGCCGCTGAGAATCTGCTAAACAGACAGCCTCGCGCCAACACTGTGGACATTCAGACGTATATAGACCAACTGCTGCAACTGAACTCAGAGATAGAACATCATGAGGAGCTGTTCAAGACAATCAGCAGGTAATTTTTCTTTTTTTTTAATAAACTGAATTACGATTTAATCATCTAGGTTATTAATAAATCTTACCATTTTTTTCAGTTGCCATCTGAACTTTTAACTAAGTTCAGATTGTAATTGAAAAAATAATGTGGACCAATTTGCCTTGTTTTTACTTAAAAATGCCATTGGCACAACATTACGCAATCCCGACAAGGCACTATTTGATAAGTGTCTTAATTAAAATTAAAAAAAAAAGTATTATACCTAATCTATATAGACAACACATTTTTAATTCGGTTCTAAAACAGCAATATACCAACAAATTGTCTTTTCCAGAACCTTCCAAAACGCAATCGCCGAAATGCCTCGAGACGAAGTTGAAGCCAACATGGCAAAGTTGAAACAGCAGAAAGAAGCACTCGTACGAGTGAGAGCGACAGTGCCGGTCAAGTTGCACCAGTACAGACAACTGCTTGTACAACACGAGTCGCTGGAGAGCGGTCAGAAGGAGATCGGCTCTTGGCTGGACAGGGCCGAGGAAGCGTTGCGGTCTGGTGGAGAGACTAGACGGTAAGTAACGACACACACTCATTATTCATTCTAATAATGTTAAAGTTAGGATGTATGGATGGATGTTTGTTACTCAATCGAAATGTCGAAAGGAATTATTGTATGAAATTTGGAACAGAGAAAGATTAAAGTCTATCTAGCTAAAGGAATAGCACATAGGTTTCGTTTTACCGATATTCCACGCGAGCAGAGCCGCTGGCGGAAGCTAGTATATGAATAATCATCATGTTTATATCAGCGAAGGTGTTGACAGAGGTATATTACGCCTGTTATGCTAGGTTATATGTAAGCCGAGACCGTTACGGCAATAATTCCGGTCATTATGCCTTCGAATTTAAATCTTTTAACCTATTTCCCCTCTTATAGTGAAATAATTGAAGAACGTTACGAGATCCATCGGTCGTTCTTCTCTCGCACCACTTACTACCGTTCGATGCTAGAGAGCAAGAACAAGGTGTTCCAGAATATCGTGAAGGCGGCTGACACTGACAGGAGCGCTGACGTCACCGAGCAAGTCAGGCTGATGAGGGACCTTAATGAACGGTAGGTGTCTTTACAATTGGATGGATACTTAAATCTCTTACATCACCATATTACATATATAGAATAAATTTTCTCTAACGAACAATTTTAGGGTGGGTAAATTATACGTACTTTATTTTGCTTTTGTTTTAAATCGCAGACATCATAAGGCTGCGTTTTCACCAGAGTTGTGCGAGAATGCGATGCGAGGTTTGTGTTTGATGTGAACAATACATTTAAGCGATGTTAGGTAAATGAACATTTAGGCTCAGAACAAAAGTATGCACAAATATTTTCCCAGTGTTGAGATTTCTTTAGGACACATATTTTCACATACAACTTACCTCTTTTCTGGTCAGTCAACGTTATGAGAGACACTACTTACCTCAACCGCATAGGTATCCAAGCACACCATTTAACTCTCAATTTGTATTCACCAGGTTCGCTCATGTATCTTCTGAAGCCACTCGTCGCGAAGCCGATCTTCAACGGCTGGTCAGAGCCTGGGAAGATTTTGAGATCAAGAAGAGATCAGTTGAAGAATGGGCGTCAAGAGCTGAAGCGTTACTAGCCGACAATAGGGTTGATTCAAAACAAGCAGTCGACTTCCACAAGAGATTCTTCCAGGGTGCCGACGAGAGAGCTGTGTCTGAACTGGTGCGATCCGGACGGGAACTTATTGAGGTATAGTTTCTTTCGGGACGTGATTAAATTAACTTTTCCATTTATTTTTTATATCTCGGTGGTGGCAATCAAGTTTATGGACTGAACGATGGTAATTGGTTACCGTAGCCTCTGGACGCCTGCAACAACAGTAACATGACATGCACATTGATTCTTTAAAAAACATTTAAGTGTAAGATTGGCTTTTAACATAAATCTGACCTTACATATCCTACTAATATTATACTTGCAAAAGTAAGGATGATGGATGGACGTTTGTTACTCAATCACGCCAGAACGACTAAACGGATCTGTATGAAATTTGACATACAGATAGATTCTAGTCTGGAATAGTACATGGGCTACTTTACCGATATATCAGAGCTAGTACTGCATAAATGATGACAGAGAATTATAGAGTACAATATTGTGTATTAGTAAGTGAGAAAGTATATTTTTGTTCTTATTTCAAATTACATAATAAAACACGAACAAAATGTTTTAAAGCGATGAGACCTTTTCTAAATCGTAAAACTTATTAAAACTTTGACCACAACTGAGTGACTTATGCTATATTATGCTTTAACAATTACAGATTTTAATATAATTATGTTCTGAACTATATTAACGTCTAATTTTTCTAGTTGGTGTCTGAAGAAGACCGTCCTCGTATAGTCCAGACAGTGGAACAGCTACAACAGCGGTGGAGATCTCTCCTGGACAAGGCGCCACCACACTTGATGCGGCTAGAGTTCAGACTCGATGAACAGGTCTTCCAGCATACCATCAAGGATATTGAGAAGGAGATCGTGTATGAGGAACAGGTAAATGGTTCTTGTTACCTTGTTATAGTTAATATAATTTAATAATGTAAAACAAAAATTAAGCTAGAAGTAGTCTTGTCTCTTGTGTGGTATTGACTCTTGTCATTCCATTGAAAGTTTGAATAGCAGATAGGTCGCCTCGCCAGTAACATCGCCGTGCCAAATGACGTGGGTTCGATTCCCACACGAGACAAATATGTGTGATTCATAGATGCTTCGAGTCTGGGTGTACTTTGTGCACGAAGCTTAGTACGGTAGGTGTCTAAAAAAAATTGAGTCAAGTGGACTTTTTGCTAACAATAATGGACGTCTTTCAGGCATACAACCAGAGTGACGACGCCGACGGTATTCTTATTCGTAACGAAGAATACTTCCGCAACCAGGGCAAGATCATGCAAGTAGAACATTGCCTCCAGAACTTGAAGAAAATTGCAACCAGCTACACGCACCAGACAGGAGATGTTTCTCTTGATGAAAGCGTACGGAGATGTGAACAAATTTGGGAAAGTACTGTACAGAGGGTAGAGCATTTCAGACAGCAGCTTCAAAGAATTCCAGCTAAATGGGATGCTTACAGAGAAAAGTTCCGCGAGATGGAACGATGGATGAACCACGTGGATCAGACCATGGATAGCATAGTCAGAGAGGTGGATTCAGCAGAGGCGTTCGAAAGAGAGAAGACTATCTTCCAGGTATGTTTTGTTTACGCTTGTGTATATAATTATCATGTAATATTTAAATTTCTGATCTTGTATTTTGGTTTTTAATGCCTGCCATGGAAACTAAAAGTTGAAGGAACTTATGGTAAATATTGTTATACTTTCAAAGTTATACTTTCAAAGGAAATAACTATTATTAACATTCAGTTTTCTTTATTTTCGAGACTGACATTGTTTATTTAAGTATAAACACCTCAATACTTCGAAACCATAAAATAGACCATTTTATTAAATAAAAATTATTATCCATGTATCTTCATGATATTAGTTTTATTATATAGTATATATTTTATAAGTATATAGATTATTTTTCCAAAGTTAAAGCTACTCACAATATTATAATAAATGTTATGCGGAGAGGTATAATCTAGTATGTACGCACATAACTAAGAAAATGTACATATAAGATTAGTAAGTATAATTTATTACTAAGTTTAATAGGTAGTACTTGGTATATACATATTATGTTTTGTAAAAATTCTAACCCTCATTTTTGCAATGCAAATTTTTCAACTAACCTATTATATAAGAACTTCTTGTATCACTTAGTTGCAAATAAATGCTTTGAACTTTGAATCCATTATTATAAGCTTTAATGTCCCTTTTAGAATATCTGCCGTGAAGCTGACAAGAAACGTGAAGACATGAAATGGCTCGTTCAAACCTTAGATATGCTCACAAACCACTGCTCAGAACTTGAAGCTCAAGAGGAACAAACTAAGTTAGAGAACTTAATAGCCAGATACAAGAACCTAATCCCCACTATCGAAATCACAATGATCAAGACTGAAACGTACACACGATGCTACACATACCGCAGAGAAGTCCATGAAGTAATTTGCGTATTGGAGAGTGCTAAGGAACAGGCCATGGTTGAACCAGAGCCTCAATCACTCCAACATGTCGAACAACTGGTTCTTGAACAACAAGCTGCCGTGCAGAAACTTGACCGTCACAGGCCATCGGTCATGTCAATGTTGCAGCGAGGAAAAGAGCTTATCAAGGATGCTAATGCACCCGCCTTCGTCAGAGAAGATGTAAGAAACCTAGAAACTGGCTGGAACTCAGCCTATGAGACCTCCAATGACCGTCTACACAAACTCCGCGATACACAAAAGGTGTGGTCCAACTACGAATATCAGAAGGAAGAATTGCTTTCAGATCTTGATAAAATTGAAGGTTATGTCCACCATCCTGGTCTTGAAATTGGAGTCACTAATATTGGCCGTGAGCTTCATGAGACTAAGATTATCAAAACTGATATTGAAAAAGCTCAATCTGAAAGGTTACCACAGCTACAGCAGGCATATTCTGAGCTACGTTCACTAACTGCTAATAAACCTAAACCTGTGATTGAAAAAGATCTAGAAATTATTGAGAGTAAATTGGGCAAAGTTCATAATGAAGTTGAGACTAAAGTGGAACATTTAGAAAAGTTCAATGAAGAATGGGTGAAGATTGAACACAAGCTAGAACATGTAAAACAGTGGGTTAAGACGGAAAGCCCAGCGTTGATCTCACAAATTCGCTCTGAGAATATTACTCCTGAGGAAAGAGTAGTAAAATCACAGGTTTTACAGAAGGTTATTGCTGAAAAACTCGAAATTATACGCGATGTTGCCGATCAGGGTACTAAATTGGCAATAGAACATCGTGTCCAAGATGCGAGCAGGCTTAAAGGTGAAGTAGCTCTATTGGAAAAGATGATGGCTGATCTCCAACGTTCGACTGAACATCAGACGAAAGTAGTCGAGCATGATTTGGCAAGCTGGCAGAAATATCAAAAAGGAGTTGCTGAAATTAAACCGTGGATTGAAGAAGCTGAGATAAAATTGGGCAATGTTCCCAAACCCAGCACTTTACCCGAGGCGCAGCAGCTTCAACAACAATCCAGAGCTCTTATAACCGACTGTGATAAGCAGCTGATGAACTTACAAATTCTATCTAGCGTCAGTCATCAGCTATCTGGCAAGACCAGTGCACCTGATGAAGTTGACGCCATTCATTCTAGATGGGCTGTTGTCCACGATCAAGCAGACCAATGGAATAACAAGTTGGAGAAACTCGTTACCAACTGGGAAAACTTTGAACGTGAAGCTGAGAAGTTAGAATCCTGGATTGAACAAGGAGAAAAGCTATTGAGCAGTCGAAATGTTACCATCGAATCGCCGCAAGTAGAAAAATTAGATAGGGAGTTGAACAAACTTAAATCTTTCGGAAACGAAATTTCACAACAACAAGCTAAAATTATTACCCTTTCTCAGACATGTGATAATATTTGTCACAACATTCAACCTGAAGGTGCCAATCTGCTTAAGAATAAAGTATCTGATATCAAACAGCGCACTAACGATTTAGCTGAGACAGTAAGGTCAAGGGTAAATGAACTATCAGACAAAATTATTGTGAGACAAGAGTTCTTGACTAAACTCCACAATTTCGACAACTGGATCACCGACATTAGACGAAAAACTGAAAGTTACGATCAAATTGGCGCTGATAAAGTGGAACCGACATTACAATCAATGCATGTGTTATTGCAGGAACATGCAGCAAAAACACCTGAATTCACTGACATTTACAATGAAATTAAAAATATGACTCTATCTTCACATCCCGACGAGTCACGGTCTCTTAGCGAAACGTACTCTAATATAGCTCAACATTACCAGATTATTGAAAATAATATTCAACAAAATAAGGGAGTACTGCAAAAGTGGTCTGATCTTCTGAATTGGTATGAAGAGTCCAAGCAGCAACTTAACCATATTCAATACCAGATCGAAGGTCCTAAACTTACGCCAGAGAGCTACGAAATTCTTCGACAAGAGCTGATGAACGTGATCACTAAAGTACCTGAATGGAAAAGCAATGTGGCTCTTTTAGATGGACCATCCAGAGTCAAGGTAACAGATCAGAATACTGGTCGCATTATGTCTCCTACGAGTCTAGTGAAAGAAATTGAAATGAAAGCAGAGTCTTTGCTAAATTCTGTGATTAATAAGAGAGATTTAGTTCAGAAAGTTGGTGCGAGATGGGACAAGTTCAATTTACATCATAATGCTCTTGCCGAAGTTTTGCATAATGTGCAATCTATGCTTAATGACATGTCTCAGAAGCCTGTACCGTTAACAGAAGCTACTATCCAGGATTTGACAGAACAATTAGATAAAATAGATGCTGAATTAAGGAATAAACAATCAGTTAGGAAAGAATTGAGAGAAGAAGGGCTTCATTTGATGAGAGAAGACCAGCCAAATATGGGTACGATACAGAACGCTCTTTCTGCTGCCGATAATAATTGGGACCAAGTTGTAAACTCAGTGCGTGATACTAAGAATAAACATATACTTCTGTCTTCGACATTACAAGAATTGAAAAACTTTACAGTTGCATTTGACAGAGAGATGAACAGAGCTGAGCAGCTTTACAATGATTGCAAAGATGCTCCCAACGATTATATGCAAACCGCTCAATCTTTAGATAAGGCCAAGAAATCTTACGAAATCCTGAAGAGATCCAAAGGCTTGTTAGATCAAATGGATGTTATTAAACAGTCACTACTAAAACAAACTTCAACGTTAGGCGGGTTTGATACAAGCCCAATAGAAGAAGCATTCCTTACCTCTCAGACGCAATGGGAAAAAGCTAACGATGCTGTTATCAAAAGGATACAAGATCTAGAATCTCAGCTTATCGTCTGGAGACAGATTGATGATACTAAAAACCAAGTTCTCACATGGTTGAGTGAAACAGGTCAAAACTTGGCTAATGCCTGTGACAATTTAGAAATTAGATTTGGTCAAAGTCATCTTAATAAGTACAGAGAAGAACTTCCTATTTATACAGGTCTTAAGAATAGCATTAAAGTTAAATGCGAACAGATCAGTAATTTGAACAAGAATATCCCAGCGGGTCAAGTTACATCAACTATTGATTATTTAGATAGTGAGTTTACTGCTCTTCAATTATTAGCTGACAACTTGGAATCAGCTGTATCTTCTCTAGGAACAAAGGAAAATAAACTAAAAGATAAAATCAAACACCTCTCAGATAATATTAGTAAAATTCGTGATGATATCATTAAATGTGACGACATGACTGGAGATAATGCTAAGATCTTGGATCGTTTGAAGAAATGCCAGGCGTGTAAAGTTGACCTACAAAATTTAAGTGATGAGATTGACAACTTATCTCAAAATGTATCTGAAATGAATGAAAATTATCCTGGTTTTTACGAATCTTTGGTACCTAAAGAACTAAGCACATTACAGAAACGGTTTGAAAGCGTCCTCATCCACGCAAACAAAACTGAAATCACTTTGCTGACATTCTTGCAAAAACTGTTTACCGACAAATTGGCAATATTTAACAGAAATTTAAAGATCTTAGATGACAAAACGAGATGGTGTGTACCTGACGTCACCAGTGATAAATACAACTTAGAAGTCAAAAGTGCTGCCTTGACTGATGTTGAAAATGGTATTGCTGACTGCAAAGCTAAAGTGGTTGAGTTAAAAGAAGCCCGAGATATACTAAAGGTAGTCGCTGAACCTGCTTCCGCTCAAGAAGCAGCACAGCAAACTGAAAAGGCACAGAAAAATCTTGACGTACTTACTGCCAATTACGAGGAAATTAAAAATAGACTAAAAGAAAACCTTGATGCCTGGCAGGAATATGAAGTGTTGCTTGGAAATGTATCTGAATGGTTAAAAGAAAAAGAAAATAGAGTCAGACTAGAAGCTGCTAACCTACTGAACCTAGATGAAATTGACAATAAAATTGCCGATGTTGAAACCTTTAATCAAGAAATTAAAAACTATGGCGTTGAAATAGGCAAGCTCACAGAGATTGGAGAAAAAATCTTGTCTCGTAACCCTGATTCTCGTGTTTTACAACACATCAATCATTTAGTAAGTCGTTATCAAACTGTTGCTAAGTTTATGGAAAGTCATCTAAGCCGACTAAAGGATTTGAAAAACAACAAAGGAAAATATGACAAATCTATCTCTGAGTTTAAAAATTGGTTACAAGATGCTAATAGTAAGATTCAGGATTTAGCAGCACTGAGCAAACACGCTAAACCTACTCCTGCTGATTTAGATCAAGTGAAGCGACTTAACGATAATAAGGATGTTGGTCAGAGACTTCTCAATAATGCCATTGAATCGGGTGAAGCCTTATTCAGTGGCATTACACCTGAAGGTCGTGAATACATCAGAAATGAGCTGAGAGCTCTAAGGGATTACTTTGAAAATTCTGTTGATTCTCTTAACAATGTTATTAAAGATATTGAAACTACTATTAATAAGAGATCTTCTTTCGACGACACATTCAACCAAGTCCAAAAATGGATCAGTGACAAAGAGCAAGAATTAGGAGAGTTTAAATTGTGTCCAACATTACCCGAAAAGAAGGCTCAACTTCATGCTAATAAGATTTTACACCAAGAAGTGGAGTTACACCAGTCAATGTTATCTCAGCTAACGGAAAAGATAAAGTTGATGCCTGATGAAGAAGCCGAAAAGAGCCTGTCAAAAACCATTGACAGATATAGAGATATGTCTAAAGAACTAGAAAGGAGAATCTCTTCATGTGAATCTCATGTAGCCGAACATGAAAAGTATGTTCAAATGTTTGAAGACGTGCGCGACCGTCTGAATCACATTGTAGCTGAGAACAGCATGCTCAATTATGCAGTTGTTACACAAAAAGATGATGTTGACGCTAAAATTGCTGCTATTGAGAAGGTAACCTCAAAGGCTAAAGATATTCAGAACTCTCTTGGTGGTCTTAAATCACAATTAGAGACGGTTGTAGAGACAACTAACCCCAATGGGCATCCTGTTCTCATCAGTGAGTATGAGCAATTGAAAGTAACATGGGACCAATTAGCAACTCAATGCAAAGATCAAGATAAGAAACTTAAAGATACTCTAAAACAATGGACTGAAAGCCAAAAGACTTTGGATGAGCTTGAAGAATGGTTAAAAATCAAAGAAAATCAAGTTAGAGACCAAAGTCTCAAGAGCAACCTTGAGGCTAAGATCGCTCATCTTCAGAAAGTTAAAGAAATTCAAACTGAACTCGCTTCGAGAAGTGCTGATTTCGCTGCATTGAATGATACCAAACAAAATGTGGCAACTGAATCTGAACTGACTAATAAGACGTCAAAATTAGCAACAAGATACCACACATTGAATAATCTTGTGAATGAAATTATTTCTAAATATGAAGTATTCGTTGCGGAACACCAAACATTCGAAAATGAATATAGCAATATGGAAAACTGGCTCCTTGGTATGCTCGGTGAACTTCAAGATCTCAATGAAATTGTTGGTGACTACGCTGTATTACAAGAAAAGCAGAATAAGGCTAAAGAATTATATGAAACCAGGAATAAGAAGACACCAGCGTTCGAGGAATTCTTAAGTCTGGGTGAAAAATTGTATACTCATACAAGCCCCGATGGTAGAGAAGTAATTCGACAGAAAATTCGTAAAATAAGAACACTATGGGATAGTTTCGGTGACAGTTTCCAAGAAACAGTTAACAAATTAGATCAGTGCCTCTTACAGTTCTCAGATTTTAGCCTTGCCCAAGAGCAACTAACTAAATGGCTTAAAGATGTTGAAAGAGCAATGCAACGTCACACTGAGCTCAAGGCTTCCTTAGAAGAGAAGAAGGCTCAATTGCAGAATCACAAGATAATGCATCAAGAGATAATGACTCATCAACAGTTAGTTGAATCTGTTTGTGATAAAGCCCAACAACTAGTCGACCAAACACACGACGCTTCATTAAATGTTTATCTACAGTCTATTAAGCAGTTGTTCCAGAATATTGTTACTAAATCTCAAAATCTCCAAGATAATTTGGAAGACTGCGTTAAGAGACACGAAGATCTTGTACGTCTTATTTCACAATACAGGGAGTGGCTTGGCTCTCAGTCTGAGAAACTTCTCGATATTGAGAATGCTACTGGAGAAAAACCTGAAATTATTCGAAAACTTCAATCTGCAGTTGCATTGAAAGATATTGAGAAAATAGGGTCAGGCAAATTGGACGAAATCAGAGCTGTCTTTGCCAACGTGAGCAAAAGCACTTCAGAAACTGGTAACGATGCTATTAAAGCCGAAATCGATAATTTGCAGGAACAACTACGAAATGCCGTTGAAGGCATTGATAATTCAGAACAAAAACTGAAACATGCATTGGAGATTTGGAATAAGTTTGACTCTTCCATTGAATCAATAACAGAATGGCTTAAGGATATGGAATCAAAATGCCGAGATCAGAGTCTCTGCTCTAACCTTAATGAAAAAGAGAGCCAATTAAAAAGGTGTGTTGACCTTCGCAATAACATCAATGCCAAAGAGAAAGAGATCGATGCATTCGTTGACGAATCTCATAGTCTTATCCAACTTAGCGGCGTTGAGCGTCTCAAGCCCCTTGTTACGCAAGTAAGTAGCCGTTATCAACAATTGCATCTTATTTCAAAAGAGATCGTTAATCATTGGTCAGAATTAGTAGCTGATCATAAGAAATATGTACAACTACGTAACGAGTTTGATACCTGGCTGAGACCCTTAGAAGAACAATTATCTCAGATGGTAACTAAGGAAGACAAACTAAGCATTGAGAGCAAGGGTAACAAACTCCAAGTGTTCTTGATGGAGAGAGAAAATGGTGAACATAAGGTTGGCATACTCACCACAGCAGGAGATAAAGTACTACCTGAAACTGCTGCTAATGGCAGAGAGAATATTCGTGGAGAAATAAGGGCTCTCAGAGAAAGATGGGATAAACTCAATGATACTATTCTACAACAGCAGAAAGAATACGAATCCCAGACTCTGCAATGGTCAAGTTACCAAGATGTATTACAACAGACTTTATCTTGGCTCGATGAAAAAGAAAAAATAGTAGATTCTGAAGAAAAAGCTGTACTTAATTCTGCTCAAGAAATTAAGTCGAAGCTGCTAAAGAACAAAACTTTGTTGCAAGAAATTTACTCGCATAAGAGAGTAATCGAAACAGTCACTGAAAAAGCTAAAAATGTAGCTGCTACTCTAGCTTCTGGCAAGGGTGAGAGTGATGAAATGACAAAAATTATTCAGTCAGTATGGGAAAGATACAATACTTTAACCAACAGGTTAACGGGTATAATTGATAAGCATGAAAACACATTCGAAATCTACCAACAGTTTGCTGATCAGCAGAAGTCATTGCAAGACTACCAAAAGCACCTTTGGGATCGACTTCATCTTTTGTCAGATTTCACTGGTAATAAAGCCGCTTTGCAAAGTAAATTAGGAAAGATTCAAGAATTATTAGACGCGATCCCAACTGGGAATAATAAATTGAAGATGTTATCGGATTTGATTGAAAAGAATAGTGGTAAACTTTCACCTAGAGGTAAAGATGGTATGTCAAGGGAGCTCAGTCTTCTCAGAGCCGATTTAGAGAAATTCACAGCAACCGTTCACGATGTCAAACGTGGAATTGAAGACAAGATTCAACAATGGATCGAGTTTGATAGTGCCAATGATCGTCTACAGCACTGGTTGAGTGACACCGAGATGAGCCTGAAGACATACACTCCTAAAGCCACGCTAGAAGAGAAAGTCGATCAACTGAACAAATATCAGGTAAATATTAATTTTATATTTGCTTATATTTTGGTAATACAAATATTATAATTTTGAAACATTTTGAAACAGGTTTTATGTAAAGCGATTGATTATCACGAAAATGATTTGAGCGCTGTGATTGTTTTGGGCGAAGCCTTGGATCAAGTAAGCGTTGATAAAAGATTTATTCTTTTATCGTCAGCACTGTAGGATTTAGTCTAATTTTCAGTAGACATCTAATTCACGAAAGTAATATATTATATATAGAAATCTAACAAAATTATATTTGTACTGACTGGTGTAATTGCCACAAAATACTTCAAGTTTGGACTATAATTTTATGTATATTTTTTACTAATGTAGAGGCGTTGGTTATTGGTACTTCTAATTCTCACAAAACGTCTACAATTAAAGGTCTAACTACCTAAACAATTATATGATACTAATTGTAGTTGTCGTAGATCAGTTTAAACATAATAAACCAATTCATTTTATATGCTTATCATAATAATATATCAATTTTCAGGCTATCTTGGCTAACTTAAAGAAAACTGAGAATGATGTCGACAAATTGACTGATGAGTTCAGTGATCTTATAGAAAACTGTAATGATACCAGGATCACAATGAATCTACAACAGATGACGTCACGATTCCAATCTGTACAATCAACTGCAAAGGAGCTTGTTAAGAAATGCGAACAAGCTGTTAATGATCACAATGCATACCAGGAGAAGTATAATCAGTGTACCGACTGGTTGAAGGCAGCTCAACACAAATTTAACGAAAGCAAAGAGAATTTATCCAACACTCCAGAAGGTATTAGCGCTAAAAGGGAAAGTCTTAACGACCTACTCAGTCAAAGACGCAACGCTACTCTTCTTGTTAACAATACGTTTGAGCTTGGAGAGAAACTCTACCCTTCAACATCACCTGAAGGAAAAGAAATTATAGAACAACAGTTACATGACATCCAACAAGCTATTGATAATCTTTATGATAATATTACTAAAGCCGAAAGAGATCTGGATTCAGAGCTAAATAAATGGTCATCTTTTGAAGAAAATCTTAAGTCTGTTCAGCAGTGGTTGACTACTGCTGAGAAAAATCTGCCTAAAGAGATTGAGTTGAAGGCTACTCTGGACGAAAAACGGAATCAATTAAATGTTTACAGAACTTATTTGCAAGACGCTATTACTCATCAACAAGATATAGCAGATTTAGAATCTCGGGCTCTTAGTTTACCGGATGTAAACAAGGACATAGCCAAAGAAATCGACCAGCTCAAACAAAGACACGAGACTATTTTAGCGAGAGCCAAATCTTTTGTAGAGCAGTACGAAGCTATCGTTAATAACCATACACAATATACTAAAGCTGTTAAAGATTTGGAAGAGTGGGTTGAAGCTACACACAATACGGCTCAACTCTGGGGTGATGTCAATCTTGAACGTGTCGCTTTGAGTAGCAACTGCGAAAAACTTAAGTCGCTTCAGCTGAACCTTCCAGAAGAAAAGAACCGTATAGACAAAATACGTTCTATTGGCGAAAAAGTGCTTCCAGGAACAATAACCAATGGACAAGCAAATATTAGAAACCAAATTGATGCCTCACATCAAGAATGGGAAGGTCTTGTGTCATTTATCAATAAAACTATTGAATCACTTGAAAATAAAATACAACAATGGAATGAATATGAGAACATGAAGGATCAGTGCTTAACTTGGATAAGAAATACTGATACTCAAATTCATGCTGTCGATCTAAAAGCAACATTACCAGAAAAACAAGAACAATTTAAGAAATTCCAAGAGTTGCAAGGTGAAGTGCGCGCTAAGGAACTCGAGATTGACAATATCACAGAAAAAGCACAGCATTTGTATACTGGTGTGCTTGGACCCCGTGGTTCACAAATCTCTGATTTATCTGTAAAATACCAAACTCTTTCACAAAAGGTTAAAGATTTAACGAATAGATGGCAACAATATGTCAAGACGCACCAGGAGTTTGCTAGCAATGTCACTGAGTGCTCTCAATGGATTGAAGAGTTGAGAGACAAACTAGACTTCTGTGCTGACCTGAGTTCTTGTTCACAAGATGACTTGGAAACAAAGTTGGTACTTATTCAAAATCTGCTACTTACCAAAGATGAAGGTTTCACTAAGGTACAGTCTCTTGTAGAACTAGCGCAAAATGTTATGGCTAACACTGCACCTGCTGGCCACGAAGCTATCAATAACTCTTTGGTGGCTTTGCAAGAACAATGGTCAGCGTTATTATCCAGAATGATTGAAACAAAGAACATGTTGGATGACTCAGTGACCAAATGGGCTGGATTCTTAGAACAGATACAGCTGATAGAAAAGAGTAACAATTACCTTGAAAACATGTTGGCTGAACTTACACCGTTTGAAACTTCGATGACGGATAAGAGAGGCCAACTTGAAAAACTCAAAGAGGTGGAAGAGAAAGCTCGCTGTGACCGTCTGGACGTGGATACTTTAAAAGCCAAGGCAGCTGAAATGATCGCTAGTGGCCAACAAAACCAGGCCGCATCTAGAGCTCAGGAAACTTTAAATAAATTTGACAATTTATACGACAAAGTCAAGAAGCTACTAGCGGATCGCGAAGAACAATACAAAGATCATAGATTATACAAGGAAGCTCATGATGAATTGATCCAATGGCTTGGTAGAGCTAGAGAAAAGGTGCCATCTTTGAAATCAAAACCGTTGAGTGATAAGCTGGCTATCGAAAACTCTGTAGCTCCTCTTGAAGCTTTAATCAATAAACAGGCGCAAGGTGAACTATTACTTGAACATCTTCAACATACCGGAGAGGTTGTCCTTGCTAGTACTTCACCTGACGGACAAACTATTATTAAGAATGAAATGAAAGCATTGAAGGAAAGCTTTGATGATCTCTTCAATGAGATTAAACAACAAAAAGCCCAACTCGAAGAAACTGTGAGCCAGTGGCGTGAATACAAAGATGAGTATGAAAGACTGTCTGATTGGCTGCAGCAAAAGGAGATTCTTATCAAAAATCAAAAGTTGGCTTTACTTGGCACTGCCAAAGAGAAAGGTGCTCAAGTAAACGAGGTAAAGGAGATAGTTGATCAACTTCACAAAGGTAAAGCCGAAATTGATAAGTTCAACGCTTCTGCTGCTGGCCTGTTGTCCTCACACTTGGACACATATGTAAATAACCAGCTGCGTCACCTTAATTCTAGATATCAAGTGCTTGTAAACATGGCCAACGATGTTCTCAAGAAGGTTGAGACCAACTATGAACAACACTCGACGTATGATGATAATTATGTCAAGACCAAAAAGTGGATTGATGATGCCTGGGATATTACTCGCAGTGGCAGTGAAGCTGGTAGCAACAGCAGCAAAGAAGCCTTGCAAAAGCGTTTAGAACAAATTGAGGACCTTCTTAAACGTCGCGAAGAAGGACAAAATTTAGTTCACGCGACCGTCAACAGTGGAGAGAAAGTCCTCAGGAACACTAGATCTGATGGCAAGGATAAAATTAATACGGAACTCAAAGAACTTCAAAATGAATGGGATCGTCTTGTCAAGAAGATGACAACAGCTAAAGTGCACCTGGAGACCGCATTGCTCCAATGGGCCGATTACAGTTCAAGTTATTCACAACTTCAACAATGGATATCCGATAGAGAAGCAAAACTTCAAGAAGTGTGTGAGCAGAAAGTCGCCAAATCTAAGAAGGGTCAAGACCGCCTTGCCGGACTTACGACGGGTCTTAGCCTAGGCGAAAGGAAAGCCACACTCCGTCAAACAAACAATATTGTTCAAGATATCGTTTCGTTTGAACCCATGATTCAGTCTGTAACTTCTAAGGCTTCGGAACTTATGCAACAGGCTCCGGCGTCGGAGATCACCACCAAATACGAATCACTGTCTAAACAAGCTAAAGACTTGTATGACAAGCAGAAACAGACAGTGGAACAACACCAAGTGTTCATTGACGCTGGCTCAGACTTTGTCCAGTGGATTAGAGCTGCTAAAGAGAGGTTAGGTAAGTGCTCAGATGCAACTGGAGACAAGGAATCGTTGAGCAGCAAGATCACGCAGCTCAAAGTGTTAGAAAGTGAACTTCCTGATGGTCAAACCAAGCTGCAGAAGGCACTGGAACAAGGTGAAATATCTTGCGCCATGGCTGACGATGATGACAGAGAAGAAATTGAGGAAGAAGTAGCTCTAATGCAAGAAGAGTACGATACCTATGTGTAAGTAATTAAATACTGTTTTTGCATGAGGTCAATAAATTCATTTATAACTAGCATGTTTTTTATGTTACATTTTGTTTATCAGTGAGCAACTACATAGCACCAAAGCTCTGGTAGAGGGCGGTATCGTCAAGTGGACGGAATACGAAGAGCAATACAAGGAAGCCTTAGATTGGTTGTCGAAGACTGAGAAACTTGTGCAATCCTTTAACAAATTACAGAATAACTTGGAACAGAAAAAAGTGGTTCTGGAAGAGTTCCAGGTAAGAATTAGAATAACTACAACTTTAAGAAAAATTATGTGTTTTAGGTTGCGACATATGTTGTACTTATTTTTTTTTATTTATCAATAGGGACACCTACAAATGCTGTTCGACTGGCAAGCCGAGCTAGACAAACTGAACGTGCGAGCACAGACTTTACTAGAGACATGCTCAGATACCAGAATATCAAATGGTATAACGCAGTTGACTACCAAGTACAACGCGTTGTTGTCATTGGCTAAAGAGGTCATGAAGAGACTTGAACTCCACTATCAGGTAAAAAATATTTACAGTAGGTAACTGTATGTAGACTAAAGAAGACAATTGTACTAAATTTATTGTAATTTGAGCCAAAGTACCCTCGCAAGGTCCCTCGTAATGCAAAATTTTTAATTATGATCTGTTTGAGTGTTTAAGGCTTCAAAGCAAAACAAAACAATCACTTTCGTGTTTATTAGTTCATATTATATTTTTTATGAACTATTAAATTTAATCGACATAATAATTTATTTATATTCTTGTCTAGGAACACCAACAACACAACGCATTGTACGGCGAATGCCAAGACTGGCTGGACCGAACCCGGGAAAAGTTAAATCAATGCGCTGAAATTCCCAACAACTTACCGGAAGTGAACAGCAAACTGAACACTGTGAAACTGCTCCGTCAATCGTTAGAACAGGGTCAGAACAAACTGAGATACCTTCTTGAGCTGAAAGAGAAGGTAATAATGAACACAGAACAAACCGGTGCAGCAAAGATTCAAGAAGATACGGATAACCTTAAACAGGAGTTTGATAAGCTCATTGCTGACTTACAAGATGTTAGGAACAAGCTGGCAAGTAGAGCGTCACAGTTTGATGATATTTCTAAGGTGAGTTTGGTTAAGAAAGTAAATTACAAAAAGTTTTTTTACTAAACTGAGTGTGTACGGTTGCTTTGCAAGAGGCTTTATGTTCATTCAGTAAGTGTTATTAGACTTTCTGTCAAACAATTTCACAGAATCACCTTAATGACTTACGAGATTACAAGAGATCTAATACAACTAACGATATTGAAAACAAATAGGATGAAATGCTTTGTCATGTTATTGTACAGTCAGCCTCAAAAGTAGATGATCGTATCAATATTTCCTAAACTTATGCATACCGTAGCATACGTAATTTTCTTTACAAGGCTATCGCTAGAATTAAATTAACATCGTAAGAGTTCTAAATTACTTAACAACTTAAATATCGTATTATGAGTTAATAACGCTAAATTGTTTTGATAATTATTACATTAGTTTTTTCCTAATAAGCCTAAATCGTAAATTTAAAGTTATAATTGATTTTTTTAGATCCACAAACTCTTAGTGGAATGGTTAGACGATATCGACCAGAAAATTCAGTCAGACGACTCACTGCTCAATGATCTATCTGAAAAGAAAGCCAAGCTGGAGAAGTTCAAGACCTTCAACAGAGACATTGACTCTCATAGTGATCTAGTCAAGAGGTTGAATGAAAAGTTACAAGAAGATTCTTCATTGAAATCCAAAGGTATTGAAGACACATTGAAGCGTTATGATGATATCAGGAAGGCTGTCAATGAAATGATTTCAGTGAGTACCATATTATATATCATTTAAGTAAATAATATAGTGCAAATAAAAAGATACTACATTAATACTTTAAAATAAATCGATGTTTTATATAAAACATTAAACCATTTTTTTCAGAAACTGGAAGACTATGTCAACTCTCACATTCAATACAAAGAATCTTACGATAACTTCTACGACTGGATCCGAAACTGCAAAATTGAGATCCAGCAATGTTCAGATTCACACGGTGAGAAAGACTCTGTTCAAAAGAAACTTACGAAAGTTAATAAAATTATTGAGTCTCTACCTAAAGGTGAAGCTTTGTTGAAAAAAGCTATTAGCCAAAGTGAGGCTGTACTTGAAACTACTGGAAATGAAGGTAAAGATAATATCAACCAAGAAATCAAGCAGTTAAAGATTGAATGGGAGAACTTGCAACAGATTTGCAAAGACACGAAGAAGTTGCTTGAAAAGTGTCTGTCGGCCTGGGCTGATTACTTGGAGACCTCGGAGAAGATGAGCAAATGGGTCAAGGAGTTTGATAATAAGCTGAAGACGGTGCAGAAAGTTGATAAAATCACGCCTGAGCATCTCGATAAGTGTCGTGTAAGTATCATTATAATAAGAAGATAGATACATTGTCTATTAACTTTAGTGTGTTAAATGTAGTAAATAATGATAGAATAATATGTATTTTATCTTGTTTTTAAAAACAATATAACACATATTATTTATTGTGAGAAATTCTCTTGATTTCTCCTTTATTTTACAGGAGTTATTGGCTGAAGCTCTGGGCCATAAGCATGTCTTAGAAGAACTGAATGACAGATGCGAGAATCTCATGGAACAAAGTGCATGCGCGTGGGTCCGTGACAAAACAGTCAACCTTCAAACTGAATACACGACTTTACTAACCAAGATACAAGGTCTTGTTTCCAACGGTGAAAAGAATCTTTCAGATCATACAGAATTTATCAAGGCTAAGGAAGATCTGCAGCAATGGTTGGAGACTGCTCATGGCACAGTTCAAGATTCTATTGGAGTTGGGGATATTGAGACTACCAAAGACAAACTCGAGACTGTTAAACTTGTGAACAACAGAATGACTGAAGGTCATCATTTGTTGGTAGTTTTGCAAGAAGCTTTCAAGAAGGCACTGAATAATACTCCTCCAGAGGAGCAAGATGGTCTTAGAAACGATGTTAAGATCTTGCAGGAAAGTTGGGATCAATTGAAGATTGATCTCAATTCGATCACCGCTCAACTTAAAGCCGCCATTGGCAAATGGGAAGACTTTGAAGAGTCCAAGAAGAAGATGGATCAATGGATCAAAGATACTGAACAGAATTTGGACAAAGTGCCACCCAATGGTGGAGAACTCGGTGAGATGAAGACTCTTCTAGAGAAATACAAGCATATTGAAGATGCAATTGATAACAAGAAACCAGAATTGGAACGTCTTAAGAGTGAAGCTGCCGAGCTTAGCAGCTGGGCTCGCAAACCTGCTGTGAAGGAGTCTGTCACTGCAATTGAGAAGAAATGCAAGGCGTTGCGCAATAAATGCGCTGCTAAAAAGGCCGAACTTGAATCGGAAATTAAAGATTACAACCAATACCACCAGTCGTTACAAGATACTGAAAAATGGCTACTACAGATCTCCTTCCAGCTTATGGCTCACAACTCACTGTACATAGCTAATAGGGAGCAAACAGAGGAACAACTAGCTCAACATGCTGTTTTGTTGGACGATATTCAGAAGTATCGTTCTACTTTGGACGAGTTGGAAGGCAAGGGACAGGCCCAAATTGAACGCTATGAGAAAACGACGCCTTCCATTCGTGATACTGTTGGTAAGCAGCTAAAGAATGTGAACGACTCTCATAAGAGTCTCTTAGCTACCGCTTTACAGATTGAGAGGAGATTGAGGGAGGGTCTCGCGAAGTTTAAGGAATATGAAGACACGTTGGAGAGCATTTTGAACAACTTGGACGAAATGGAGCCAGCTATAACTGAACTTGATGTGCCTGTTGATGGTCTATCCCATGGTCGTGAGCTTTTGGATAAGGCTAGGGTGAGTTTTAATGTTTTTAATTAGTACAGTCCATATTCATTTATTATCTTCAATAATGATTTAAAACATATTACTTTGCGAATAATGTTAAACTTAAATCATACTATACAATGACAAAAAACGACCTAACTTAACAACTTAAATTTATCCAATTTGGCTTGACCTATACTGAGAAAAGATTAGTGTCAAACAATTGAAGTTGCACACATGGCCAATAATATTGAATTACCTTTCCACAGGCACTTCACAACCGACTTCAAACCGAAAAGGGTCGTTTATCCGCCGCTGTTGCAGCCTGTTCTGCAGCCGCAGCATCTGTCTCCAGACCATCATCTCCAGCTGATTCCGCACCACTACCAATTCCACCAAGAGAACTCCATGTCAGGGCCCGTCTTGAAGACCTGATTGATCAGGTACTGAAAGCCTCAGCATCTATACTTGCTTCTGATGTCTTGATGTCTTTTTGATAATGTTTGTCTCTATTCTCGTCAATAATATAATAAGCTGTCAGCGTTTACTGACACTAGAGCTTTGTCAGTGTATAAATATGTGTGTTGTGGGAGTTGTGTTGCATTGCCATGGGTTCAATGTTTAGTTTTTATGTGTATGTGTAACATTAATATGAAGGTTCCTGTGGAGATAAAATACTACTAGTATTTACAAAAATAGTACCTACATATGGGTGGCATACAAGTTGTTACTAGAAACCTAAATATGTTCTGCAATATTATAATTAAATAAATATAAATAGGTACAAGATTAGTAGAATGTCATACGTAATCTATATTTAAAATCTAGGTACTTTTATTATTGAACTGTGTGTTTCAAAAGTGCCTTAAATTATAAAATAATATTTACATCTTGTTACTATGTTTTTTGCTATGAATAAAATTAAAGGCGTTATTGTTACTTGTCTAGAAGTGTATGTGAATTAATCAATATTTGCTAGTTTATTGTTATTGATAGGTAAATATTTAACGTATGCAAGAAAGCAATTTCTAAATTAATTGCGTCTCGAGAGAGTTTAAAGTTAATTCTTCAATCTCGTACTAATGTTAGAACAGCTAGAGATCATGCAATGCAACCCTTCTCAAACGCTTCCAGCGGAATGATTTTGCAAATAATAACAAGGTGTTAATAAACTCTGCTTGAAAGTTCGCCAGGTCAACAAAACGAACAAAACCAACGTTTAATGTCGTGAAGTAAGATCTCTTTTAATAAACCTGATAGAATAACATTTGTAGATAGGCTGTAGTTAGACAAATTAATGTATTTTAAAAGCTTTATCGTTGGCAATGTAACTTTTGTGCACCTGGTTTGTTCTCGTCAAGATAATTCTTAATATTTAAATTAGTAGTAATTGTAATTATTTATTACCCTGCCTCAGATTTTGCCTAACCTATGACCTTTTGAGTGTTAATGTTATATAAAAGTTGGAGAAATTTCAAAACACTTAAGATAAAGTGTTGCAAACATATTTTTAAAATATAAATCCGATTCTCTTTTTCTTATTTAAGAGCTTTGCTCTTGTCGGTGAAGCAATCGCCATTTTTCTCTATTTCTTGTCATTTTTCACTTCTTGAGACAAACAAAAAAGTCCGTTTAAATAATAAACATTTAAAACCACGTAATCTGTCTCTAAATTGTGATGTTGCAACTCTTTTTTTAAATACGCTAATTTTCGATAAACTATATTAACTAATTTTAATAAAGTAAAATGTATCTCCTAATAAAATATTCAGTAGGTACCTAACTTATACAATCTTTTAAGATTGATTTTTTCCTTACTGCATACACTTTATAATGGTTGCCTAAGCGTTAATATTAATAAAGATATTCCAGGTTATTAATTAAAGTCTAATTGGTAATCTAAATGAATATGGAAGCTCGATATACAGTTTTTTCATTGTAAAAAAGTAAACGTGATCTACAAGATTGTGTTTCTATAATAGTCAAAATTTTTATTTTATTATAAAGTGTTTCCTTTTTTTTAAGACTGGGTCAAAATTCTGGGACTCCCTTCACGGTACGGTAGGTAAATGGAATACGTGTATCTTTATGTGAAATTTTATTTTAACACATTCAAATCCAGTATTGGTATTCTGGACTGGAAATTATGTTGACCATTTTACAGGCACTCAGTTGAGCAGAGAATTTGAAATCAATCAATTTTATCGGATAATGAATAATCTTGACGCAGACAAAGATCGTCAGGCACTGTTTGGATAACAATTAATAAATAACAGACACTATGAGACACCTAGTATATGTATACATAAGCACTTACACTACCATGTAGTCAAATGATGCTTTCTGCAGTCCTACGTCACTATTCCTAAGTGTTCTTTTATAGAGGAAATATTTAGTTTTAAATATTTGTTTAACAAAAATGAAATAATTAGTAATTTTCATTATAGTTTGAATCCAGCCTAACTTTAACTATTGTATTTAAAAAATTATGCCAAATATATAAGGCAAAATACAAAAAAAGTGATGATCTATCGAGTTCATTACTATGATTATTTCATAGTTATTTAGTTCTTTTCAAGATTTGGTTTATTTACTTTTTTACACTTGATTGAAAATTTCAAGTGTTATTATAATAGATAAAATCTAAATATTTTCTCTATCACTATTAACAATATTAATGTAACTAACTCGTACTGTGTGTTTGATGTGCGCGTTGATGCATGGTTTGGTTATAGAAACATGTGACCGATGTCGCAAGCCCGCGCATTGATCTTTTACTAAAGAATATCAAAGCGCCTGAATTTGGACGAAAGATTTCCACTTTCGAAAATAAGGTAAGAGTCTGCATGGCTATGTGGAATTATGTACAGTTTCAAAATTCCGTGGCTCGTATTTTACATTATAATTTCTTAAAACAACGTACACAATATCAAGATTGTGTACAGTACAGTACTAGTTACAATTTAATGACAATTAGATATGTACAGTCAGCAGAACAGGCAAACACGGTAGGGACAAGATAGGAAATTTTTTACTAAGCTTTTCATGATTTAGACTATCTTCAGATTTTTTTTATATATGAGCAAGCAATCATTTAGATATGAATCATCATTTCAGTGTACCATACACTATCAGCAATCATCTCAAGTCAAGTTAAGGTTATATATTTTGTCGTCTTGAAATCTTAAACCAAATTTTTCCCTAGGTACAAAGTCATCTGGAGACATTAGGAGATGCAGTCCATGGTATGGAGGAAGCCATGAAGCAAGTCTTGGAGATCCAAGAATGGATCTCGATCCACAATGCGCTGGCACGCGACTGGCTTGCCAATCCATCTAAGTTGAGGCCTGATGCTGCTAAGCAGGACATAGCCGCTATGAATGATGCTCTTGTCTCTCTTAGTGAGAAGAGAAATAGGTTGCTTACTGAGATTCCTACTGAAGGTTTGTAAAACAATCCGCAGTTTTGATTTTTTTATATAAATCTATTCCTATAACTAATATTATTGTTAACTCTAGGACTTGAAGATGAAATTAATCTAGAAGAAGAACTAGACAACCTTGAGGAAGCTATTTTGAAGGCAATTGAAAGAGAAAAGGGTAACCAAGCTATTATCGATGACTTCCGCCATAAGTGCCAGGAGATTCACGACTGGTTCGATGCTGTACTTAAGAAGATGTGCTTAGCCGACAAAGGCTCCGGTCTTCCTTGCCCTCAGAAGCTTAGTGCTTTGAAAGAGCTATCTTCAGAGTTTGGCCAAGCTGGTAAAGATAAAGTCGATAATATCAAGACTGTTGGATCCAAAGTTATCAATATTGTTAGTAATTTGGAGTCTCAACAAGTAGAGGAACAGGTGAGTAATAATTACCTAGAACAATAAAATAACACTTTCCAAGTGTAAGTAAATAATATGATATCATTTTGAATTACTCATTTTACCGCAGCTGGTGTAATGTGTCAATGAATAAATAATTACAGTTTTAAAGATAAGTTATGAGGAAAATTCTGATTAAATTTATTTTTTTCCAGATGAAATCCGTAGAAAGAAGATATAATGACATCGCTAAGCGTATTCAGCGTAAACTTCAAATGCTCGAGATTACATACAAGGCTATTGACGGAACAAAGAGCGAAGTTAACGCTCAAAATGATTGGATGCAAAAAGAAATCGATAATATGCTTCACCCTGAGCCGCTCGGATATGAAAGCAAGTCCGTCAAAGAACGCCAAAAAAAGGCTGCTAATCTTTTGAAAGAAACAGATGGTAAGAAAACTGTTATTGATTCTTTGGAGAAGAAAGTAAGTAATATTCAGGCGGAATTAGAACCATCAGAGCAAATGCAATTAGAATCAGAATTGTCTGAACTTTCTTCTAAACAGAAGCAATTAGCCTCCCTCATTAAGCAAGAAATAGAAAGATTAGGCACATGCGCTGAAGATAGAAAGAAATTAGAAAACGATATTGAAAAAGCTAAGAATTGGCTTAAAGCTAAACTTGCTGAGATTAAGAAACTTGGAGGTCCAGTACCATTGGAAGCTGCTAAAGTTGAGAAAGAAATTGCCATACATAAAAAACACCAGAGTGAATTATCTGAATTCCATAATGATACCTTGACAGAAGTAATGCGTCAAGGCAATGCTGTATCGAAAGACTGCTCTCCTGAAGAAAGAACTAAGTTACAGGCTATTTTGGAAGATCTAAACAAATCGTATACCTCAGCTAAAGTTGATATTGATGATAAATTGGCTGCTCTTAACAAACGGTTACAAGGTAGAAATGAGTTTGAATCTGAAATGGCTAAGTGCCAGAGCTGGTTGAATGAAGCTGAGGTAGCAGCCACGCCTGAGTTACGTACTACTAGCTTACAACTTTTGGAAGAACAACTTGCTAAGTTTGAAAAACTTAGCAAAGAAGCGGAAGATGTTGGAAAGAACATTGTTAAAATTAAAGATAAATCTAAAGATATTATGGATTCATTATCAGATTCTAACAAACTACAACTTAAGGAACAGGTCAATGTGTTATCTGATAGATTCGCAAGAATAAACGCTATTATTAATGACAAAAAGGGTATTCTTCTCAAACACATCAAGGAGTACAAGGATGCCGCAGCTAAGATTGCTGCTGCTCTTGAATTCTTGAATGAAATCCAGAACAAATTGAAGGCTCTCAATAAACCTATTGGAAGCAAAGTAGAAGATGTTCAACCTATTATCCAAGCTTATGAATCAATTTTGGCAGATCTTAAAAAGAATAAGGCAATGTTAAATGAACTGCAAGGTGGAAACCTGCACGACCTTCAGGATATTCTCACACAACAGGATGACTTGATGAGCACCATTGAAGACCAAATATCTAGACTGAAGTCGCTCCTTTTGCTCCGAGAACAATTTTTCGCGCTTGTCAAAGAGATCGAAGAATTTATTACTAAGTATACTGATGTAACAAATGAAATTGAAAAATCCAACGAACCTTTGGAAGAAAAGATCAAGCGCTATGATGACATCATTCTCAAGATCCAAGGTTGCGAAGCTCTGCTTGCTACCGCTACTGACAAGGGTCAGCAAATTGCCGCTGAAGGTACAGTCATTGACAGAAACAATATTACTGAACTCTTACAGTCATTGAAACAACAGCTTCTTACATTGAGGAGGACCGTAGAGAACAAGCGTCAAGAACACGAAAGAGCTGCTGCAGAACATAAAAAGATTGGGTCTGATCTATCAGAAATTCTACAATGGCTGCACGATAACGAAGCTGCTGTACATTCAAGGCCGCTTCTGAACAGAGATGTTGCCAGCGTTGACAAGAAACTCACTGAACATGCAACACTTGCAAAGAACATTCAGTCACATTTGGATAAACTTACAAAGATCACAGATATTATTAAGAACGATGACGGTGTCCCTAGTACGCTATTAGAGATGGTATCAGAAGCGAACTCTCTGAAAACATCTCTACCAGCTGAACTATCTAACCGTGAAAAATACTTACAAGATAACAAGAAATATAGACAGCAATACCTTCAACTGGTAGAAAAATTAACCATTTGGGTGAATGAAGCGACGATACGCCTAGATATGGGCAAAAACGGTACAGATTTCGAAAATATTGAAGCTGACTTGGAAGAACATAAGTCATTCTTTAATTCTTCTGAACCTTCGATGAAAGATCTTGTTGGAAAGAGGATGCAGGATATTGTTGACAAGATTTGGCCATCACTAGCCGCATCTGAACAAGAAGAATTATCTAAAGATCATCAGAAACACAACCAACTTCTGAAGAACACGTTGAACTCTGCGAAATCTCGCCAAGCTCAGTTGGAACAAGACTTGGAGATATGGAAGGACTTCTGCCTGCTTGTAGAAAAAATCAAGGCTATACTGGATAAGAACGATATTGAGGAGGAGCCTGTAACATCAGTGGATGCCCTGAGGCTGCATTTGGAGAAGCTGAACCATGCCAGGAATGATCTTGAGGTGAGTGACTACAAAACTTGTATAGATATTATATGCAAGAATATGAATCAAGTTGATTACACGCAAGTTTTTGTCAATTAAGAACTTAGTATGGTGTCATGTCAGTTTTTGCGAGCGACACTGTTTAGTTTGTTGGGTCAAATTTCTAAACAAATCTGAAATCTTTTAAATTAGAAGGTTATGTAATTAATTAACTATAGTTTGACTGGCTGTTTACGGTTATTTTCGCCATTAGCTATCTACAAAGTTATACAATCATTATGTTAATGTTCTATTGGCGCTCCATATTTATCTATTATTTTGTCTTTTTAGGGTTCTGTACCTAAAAAGGAAAAAACTGAACCCTTTTATAGGACCACAGGGGGTATACAATGATAAGCCTAAAAAAATAAAGTAAGAGTGAGAATTTATTCCGGACTGACGTTACATAAATATGGTGCACCTATCTACCTTTATGTCAATATGCATTGTATTCTAACTTATACCTACCCCGTTACAGACTATCTTACATTACAAACTCAAAAAAGTAAAATAAAAAAAGATAATCGTACGGAAGTCTCAGTGCGCGAGTCCGACTCGCACTTGGCAGGTTTATATATAAATAGACTGTACTGATGTGACATAATTTTGTCAGCTTATATCAAATAAACAATCGATTAATATTAATAACGATACGCATGTATCTCTAATGTGATAAGGTTTACCTACAGATAACATGAATGTTGGCATATGTCCGCCAATACCGTTGCCTTTCCTTGTAAAAGAAAAAAAATACGTACCATAAGAGATAGTGTCGCTATCGGTAAATATATTTTGTGATTAACTAGACAATTAAATTTAATATGAGTCTTGGATTAACGTATATAAGGTGTATATCTTTAGAGTCACATAGTTATTTGAAATTGTTTTTAGGAAATTCAGTAAACAAAATACTGAATACTAACAGACTATTTGTTTCGTAATATATAAACTCACAGAGAGAACAACTACTGTATTTTTTTATCATCATCAACAATTTAAGCCTGTAAATGTCTTTATGCCTCAAAAACTTTCAAGGCTACTAGGTAACTACATTCTGTGTAGGATCATAGTTAGAACACAATGATATATATTATAATGTATAACCAATTCTATTCATCTTTAGAAAGTCATAAGAGGCTACAAAACAAACAATGACAAAAAGTACACCTATGCGATGGAATGAAAACTCGAAATAAAACATACCAACGCGTCTGGTCAATACAATAACAGTTGACTAATCCTCTTGTTGGTCGAAACCCGTAGCCCCCTAGCAGTGAACAATAGTTAGATGATGATAACAACGTTGTAAGACATAATTGGTGAACCAAAACTTTGATATTGATGATTGACTTGAATAATTTCGAACATAACAAAATAAACCATTAATTCCCAACGACAACTAAGTTCCAATGAGGAAACTAATACACCTACACTACATCATTTTCGGACATAGCTAAGTACCTGCCTATTATTTCCTTAGATTTGCTAACATGAGTCGTTCAGCGCCGGTTTATTTTAGTTAAAGAGTAGGTTATTGCACTTGATTTCAAGGCCCATTGTTATTTAATTAAGGCTACATACACACTTGAATTCATTTTTAAAACATTTATACGAACAGAAAACATATTTACCTACCGATTATTTTACACATTGATAATTCTTAGCTTTATATTATGTCTTACTGCACTATGTTCGGGACTTACCCGTTTTATATTTTCCGATCTAATCATAACCAATAGCTCGTATTCCACGAAAACGTTACACAATTATGTTGTTAAATTGTTAAGGGCCGAAACGATAAAAAATGAATGCCCACAAAGAGCTGGGCTCTTCATTCATGGAAACATTAATTCAACTTTTTTATAAACATTGTTGTAATCTGAACATTTATTACTAACTGCTCTAAGTACTCATTAAAATCTTAAATTGTTGCCAATTATTCCTTACATTATGAAGAAGAATTTGCCTAGCAATATTTAGGCAATATGTTTTCTGCATATTCGATAAATATTTAGAAGAACTAGCAAGGGATCATGCTACTCTTTACCTATGATTTAACATAATTATTTAGGAGTCGTTTATTGTTTATTTATACATAATTACAATGAGGACGTTTATTTATAGAAGTCGTACACTACTTCAATCAAGTAAGAGTTAATAAAAGGCTCAATTTTTTTATTCTTCAAAACGTTCGTTCCTGATTATAACTTAGCCCCCTTAATTGACCGCGACTAGAAAGAGTTTAACGTGATGAATAGTTGTAAAAACGTCAATAATATATAATTCACAACACGAACTAGATGGTAAAGGAGAACTATAAAATGTATGGAAGTACAAGGACGTTATATTTTTATGGCTTAAATTGTTCAGTGCGTTATGCTCTGGATTTTAATAGGACGTTTGATGTCAAAGCAATATTTCATTAAATTGAAAATGTTGTAGGTTTAGAATCGTTTATAATGTTGGTTTTTATTGTGTTATTTATCTGCTAGTCTGATTGAGGTCAAAGAATTTATTGAATTTTGAAGACTGCAAATGTTTTCATAAGACATAAAGTGATTAAAGTTTCGATTCCTAGACTCTATGCTTTAATAAATAAAGCATGACTTGGCAGAGTAAATAAATTATAATACAGTCTTGAAATTCACCGACTCTCCTTTTATGGATATATTTTTCTCCCTACCACTATTCCTGAGGAGAAATAGATATCTAGTTGAAATTAGGAATGACAACATATGCTATAGCTATTTCGAGCAAACTTAAGCTATTATGCTTTTTATCAAATAGACATCAAACGTGTGGCAACTTAGCAATTACTATATGTACACAATTCGTGCAAATTTGTAGAATACATTTGTTGAACCGGTGGAATTTAAATGACGCATTATATTACACTAAGTGTAATTCAAGGATCACGAACTCTTAGTAACTCATACGACAAGACTCATTGTGTAACCTAAATAAGAGCTGTCGGAAATGCCTTAGGATCTGTTCAATTTTATAACAGAGTCACCAATTGAGAAGAGTGAAAGAAACATTAATAAGTTTTTATAACTTATTTTTATATTATACATACTTTCACAGCTTCCTTGATAGAGTAGAGGAGATCTGAGCTCAGCAGTGGGACATTAAAAGGTGGCTGATAATATTATGTAGAAAAAACCTAAGTACTGTAGTTTTCTAGTAAGTATGTAAAAAGAAAATAACATTATTTATAGATACCCTATTTGACCGTTGAAGGTCTAGTTTAAATTTCTTAATATATTTTTGTTTTAAAAAATCTGTACTTATGAGATAATTTATACGAAAAGTATTGAATCAATATATTCATTTTCCAATTTAGTCTATTTCAAACTTTAACTTTTAACATAGCAAAAAAAGTTTTTTTTATGATAACCTAATAAATAAATGAAGCACACGTCTAATCAGCGATTGCACAACATACAGCCCATATTAGTGGAATACTTCGCCTTAACGAATGATGTCATACGGTCGTGGGTCCGCGCGCGCCGGCTCGGCAGTCTGTGACTGCATAGCGTCGCAATGAGAACTGTATACAAACACACATCTTATTCCATTACTTTCTCATCGTACAAGTGCTATATATACGTGCCCACTTAGTATTATATATTTATTGTTATTTTTTTCTGTTAATAAGTAAGTAGGTATACAAAAATCCGCGTAAAAGGAAGGTGAGTTTGTGCCGGTTACAGTGTTTGTTTTGACTAAGGTCAAGGTCATAGTGCCATGGTTCAATTTACGTTGTATCGTGTTTTCACTTTCGAAGGAAATTTCGCGGCTTATTGGCTTTGTTTTATAAAGCGCGCTCGATAGTAAAAAAAAATTGTATTTTTTTTTTGTAGTAGTGATTCTAGGTTACAAATTTCAGATAACAAAATATGACTGAATTGATATCGAGGGAATAATAAACCCACGTATCTGTGAATACACCTGATTTTAGACAGTGCTGTTATTGTATTTGCTACTGTTTTAAATACATTTTAAATTACAATCATCCATGCTGCAATAGTATTTGGTTAATTGAACAGCACAGGGTCAAACCAGACCCTAAATTTATTCCAAGTATTACCTTACTTACGGGCTACGGCTTTTAAACTAATTCGATTCTAAAAAACCAAACTAAAACCTAAATTATAGATCTAACATTTTAACACTAACCTGTAAGTCATGTCGTGACTGAAGGTCAAGGGTACATAATGCGTTATCAAGGTCATATTGTATAACTGATCGTTTGATAGCCCCATCGAAATAAGGCATAATAACAAGTAAAATAAAGAAACAATGTCGTTACTAACGGTTTTTGGTCACGCTGAATTGCGTTTACCTCGTTTACTGAGCAAAAGTATTTAACTTTTTAATATAACTGTTCTTATAATTCCGAAATGTAGATCGCTTGCCATCTTTTTTGTTTTTCAGAAGTCTCCTAGTTAACAAAGTCGTTAATTTTAAACGTGATTTTGGCAGTTGACATCGCCACTTATTTTCGTGATACCATTTACAAATCTTAGTTATGAGACCACTTTTAGTATTATCTACAATAATATTAAAGTTTAAATTGTTTCGAAATCTATAGAGCACTTGTTTTAAAGCTTAAATAGTTCGCAAGACAGGTCCATAATTGGAGAGGTCGTCTGACTCATTTCTTGCCCGATTCGCTTGTAGGCAGTTTATATGTTTAACATGTGCAATTACATCATTCTATTAAAATTCAAGAGAAGATGTCCAATCGATGACAATATGTGTCATCTCAGCCGATCGATTGGACGCCTCAGATATAAGAATAATATGAAATTACAATTTTTATTTAGAAGGTTATTTCCCCCGTATTTTAGGAGGAAAACGATGTCGAAGTTTTTGGTGATGTTATCTATACCTATTGCAGGCAAATTGAAGATACATGTGTATGAAATTCGTTAGAAACGTTGAATAATAAGAGAATAAAAATAATAAGATACTTCATTTTTTGTCCAGATATAATCATACAATAGAAAACTGAATTATCGCCACAGTTGATTTACTATCCCAAATTCTCTCCTAATAGTCATTGATCAGCAAGTTATAAACATATATGGCAAAGAATATAAACTTACCTACACATAGAACTTCAATATAGTTTTTATTATGACGACTTTCATTCGCAAATCTGTCCACATTCTGTAAACAACATAAGTTAACTGAGACCTTGGCATCGTAACAACATCCAAAGAAACTTTATAACTAAAGAAACAGAAGCAGAAATATTTATTTTATAATTTATATTTGACTTTATTTGAAAATGTTATAACATTAAAGTCCCACATCAAATGAATGACCTTATCAATTTAATCATTGTTATGTAAACACAGAATTGCTGCAAAGTATTCTCATTGTAATGACTAAGACTTTTCTCAAAGTTAGTTATTATAGATACAATGTGAGTTGTTGATTCGTCAGGGCCACTCGTTTGGGAACCATTTATAGGATGTTGATTCTCATTCACTTCTTAATCCAGCATAGTATTTATTATGTAACTTTGATCTGCAGGGAAATGGAAACAATGAATCGAATCTGGCTCGCATTTTTATGATGTTAGGTTTAGTTTAAACGTTTCGTTTTCTTATTGATGAATTCCTATCTTAATACCGAAATTAACCTTGACTTACAAATCAACTTTTATCGTTATATAGTTGAATGCAGAAAATTTCAGTTTAGTTTCAATGATTTGTACTGCTATTTGAATGCATTCCATCGCTAAAAGTAAAGTCATATAAGCGTCGAGTTGTGTATAATAAAAGTCGTTATCAAATCCCTTATCAGTCATCAGCGAGCTGATAACATTGTAAACAGTCGCGTTGCGTTTCTAGCGATGCCATTTTGTGGAAATTAAGATTATTCATGCGAACACTTTGTATTTTCATTTATATCATGTTACAACGGAGAAGTATATTGCATTTTTGAAACGAAGGTAGGTTTTTAAGCAATAACTTTATGTCTATTTTTATAATGTGTTTATTTCGCAAATTTTGCACCGTGTAAATGCGCCTTTAAATGTACATGGAGGCATTAATTACTTCATCAAGAGTCAAGTTCAAGATTACTCGCAATTCCAATAACATATTTTCTATGCCAATTAGATACTATAGTGATTAGATACATAAGGCTAACCTTGGTCTATCGTACAAAAAACAATCTTCTGCATTTTGATAATTTTAATAAGGCTTTAAATATACAAGAACTTTATAATAAACCAAAGTCAAAATATATTAATGAATATAGATACCTAATAGAATGTAACTAAATACAACAATAATATTTATAAAAATAGATAAAATCAAATTAATATATTAAATCAAAGTTGAATAATAATAAACACAATTTATAAATAAATAAAGTTGCCAAATATTATATATATTTATGAAAATTTAGATTAGAATAAAGCATTTAAATTTTCAATTAAAGCGCTCTTCCTCCTTCCTACATTTGCTGTGCCTACAGGGTCCATAATGAAACTTGTAATTATAACCTACCATCTAATTGACATTGTGAAATGCAAATTAAGTATTGAGTATTGAATAGGAGTCATGTTTTCTAAATATGTAGATATGGGTCTTATGGCATTATCAGTTATGTGACGGCACTTCTTTACTGTCACTATTTTTTAACACAACTGAAACTACAAATTTAATGAAGCTTACAATAACACTTTTATAGATAAGTAAGAAAAGGCAGCATTTTAATATTTACTTCAAGACATATTTATTCAAACTTAATCTACTTAGTACAATATTTTATAACCACTTCACTGAAACTTCGTTATGAGTATAAACGCGTGCGTGATAATTGTTGAATGGTCTGGTCCAGCCAAAGAAACAAAATACAGCTTTATAATCTTAATATAGAGTATAGATTGAAATAAAGTTAAGTCAAAAAAAAGTCAAATCTTTTATTTCATTTGGATCACATACATGATACTTATGAACGTCATACAAAGCCAGAAAAGGTGTCAGTAAATTTGCCTACGGCCAGTTCACTGACAAGGTTGAGCTCTGAGAAGAACTTGGCAAGAAACTCAGGCCACTCTTTTCAGTCGCCATAGTTGTTACAATTTTAATTGGTTACAGTTTGAAATATCACAGAAAGTACAGAACCAAAACACCATACTAAATCAAATTCAATAAAATTTGGATATGAGAAAATAATAATATGTAGTAATAATGAGCAATCAAACTTTAATTTGTTTTCGTCAAGAAGTATGGTATGTGGGATCATCACTTGGTACCAACTATGTATTAAAAAACGGTAAAAACATTTTTGTTAATTTCTTTATTAGTGAGATATGGTTCCTTTTACACGATCATGAGCTATATTACAAAACTAAACATACGTAAATTAATTGATTAGGAATTAATCTTTCATGTGAAGTGAATAATGTTTTTTCGTTGGAAATGTAACCTTGCATGTACATGATCCAATTTACTGTAGGTACAGAAACAATGTAAAAATAAGCTCTACCTATCTATATATTATCGATATTATGCTTCAAACAACATGCTTAAGTATAATTTTACTTCCACAGTAAAATACATCGTAGGGACGAATTACCTTGTTGTCGGATATCGCAGTTGCCGGCGTCAGCTGTACTTATTACTCATTTCTGTTTATAAGTCATTCATGTTTTTGTAACGTTAACAATGTTGCTATGGGCGATAAGTTTCGCTTTGTGGTTTTCTGTTTGCAAAAGTCGTTATTTTGAATATTTTTTTGTATACGGAGCAGTTGTTTAAAAACCAGGCTGTTCTGTCTAAAGTTTTGTTTTAAATTAAAGTTTGGACACTTACCTTACTTACCACTTTATATTATTATATATATATATATATACACAGACGAAAACTTACAAATCGAAAAACTTACTAAATAATAATTACAAGTTCTTATTTTCCATTCATGCAATAAACTTAATACGTTAGCAGTCAGATGATGATAATGGCGAAAATTCAATTAACAGCTTGTCAAATGTAGTTGAAATTACATCGTAAACTCCATAGAAAAAGCCAATACACGAAAAATTATATCAAGACAATTTCCACCTTAAGCTGATGAGCATTAGAATTATTATTTATTAGCTCCCAACTAACACATTATATGTGTGTGCATTTTCAGAATCAACAGCCGCTCCTGGACGTAGTTCGGGAGCGGGCACGCGAGCTCTGCTCTGGTGCTGATGCCGCCAGTGGCGAGCGTGTGGAACAGCGCTCCAGGGAGCTCGCTGACAGTTGGAACGTTGCCTGCGAAGGTATGTGGACAGATCTACAACAATTTTACAATTCATATAGACTGAACTAGCTCCTGAAACTTCTTCATCTTATATAATTTGAGACAATTGATTTTGTCCCTCTATCATATACCACTTCTTTTACATTTATATTACTGGTATTTTTTTGCATTATAAATCTATCTCGCGTTCTTTACACCCATATTACCCTGTATAATATCTATATTTAACAAATAAGATCCACATAAAACTATAGATTATAAAAGTCATTATTTTATGTATCCCTGAAATTGTGTTTCCTCGTCACAGGTAATAATACATTGCAGTAATGCTTAAAGTTGTTTGGTTGTTAGAAAACATTTTTAAAAACATTCAATTTTGTTATCTAGGTCTTGCTAAACGTGCTGCGATAGCTGACCAACAACTAAACCGCTGGAACCAACTGCTGGACGTCCAGAGGAGTCTTGCTGCGGCTATCACTGCTGCTTCAGACAGACTCAGGCAGTTGGACGCCAACCCCAGCACCAGGCGACGAGCTGTAGACACCAGGCATGCTTTACAGGTCAGTAGAGACATTCACTCACACCTACTTGCATTTTTGATACGACCCAGCTGATGTTAATTGGTTACCGTAGTCTATGGATGCCTCACAGCGGCATCACAAGCGCGAGCAGTCTCCAGACTGATCCGTCTCGTTACCATGGACAAATTGTTGCTAGCAAGCATAGCAAGCATAATAAGCCTGTCTCTAATAATAAGCAGATTAAACGAGTCGGGGTATTTGGTCGTAAATATACGATTCTGACGAAATAGACAATTAATACGTACGTTATAGGATTAAATACTGTGTACAATACAATTTTCGTTTTAACCCCTTGCTGTAGACCGGAAGTATAAATAAATTATATATTATACAAACTTGGGTTTCATCGATCAAAATTCTTAAATTTTCATGTTCTTATACAGGAGCTACAAAGCGAAGTATCAAGTCTGGAAGACACAAAAGACGAGTTACTAGAACATGCAGACTTTGTCGTCAACATTCTAAAGACACAGTCCAAAGACGCCGCGAAGGATACCGAGAGAAATGTCAAAGAACTTGTAGAAGCTTACGAGAAGTAAGTATTGTGTGGCTTTTGTTGTAGTTGTAGAGATTCGTGTGTGCGTCGAGATCCGCATGTTTTTGATTATGGTAAGTTGGTTTGTTTGAAGTTTATTTGCCAATATAATTTGGAAAGTTATATTGTAGTGCCAGACCGTGAGATACGAGCCTGCTAGTGTAGGCCAATTGTTGGAAAAGTTAGTCATTTATTTTCTCCGTACAGTATCTCTGGGGAATATACAATAATAAATAAATAAATTGTTTATTCATGTAAAAAGTACAGACATAAATATTTTTTTCATAATTTATGGAATAATAACGAAATACATAATACAATTGTTAACAACTGAACTGATTCTGCAGCTATATCAAGAAGAATATCGACATTTATTTTTTTAAATGATTCCATAATTAGGAACTGTACTCAGTAAGAAAAAAATTAAATCTTAACAAAACTTCTTAAACTTTCAATATAATTTTATTTTTGCATTAGTAGGTATGATGAGCTCTGACAAACGAGAGGAAATAATAATCTTTTTTGATCTCGATTTTAAACTATAACTAAAAGCAAAATGTCTACTATCTAGGTACTTAAAATAATAACAAGATTACTTCAAAATAATGTTTGTATTTTTATTATTTGGCAAATAATCTTCTAACCAATCTGCACGATGTTTACACATGTAGCGTAACAACATCGAAGGTAAGTGATTTGTTTATCGTATACATTCAATATGTCTAGTTTTTGTGCCAAGTACAACACTCTATACATTAGAAGAACTCTGTTTACTATTGCGTGCAAAATTACTCGACAAACTGTGATTTTGAATAGATTCGCTGGATGGTGTGAAAAACGATTTTATACGGCGTGTATTACTATCTAGGATCGATAAAGTTTATATTTGAAAAAAATATCAAGAAAAAGCGTGGTATTGACATAAAAACAGCCATATGAACATATTCAACATCATCGAAACATATAACTTTAAAATGCGGATATATAAATAAGAAAACTAATTGCGTCTTTCTAATCGTATAGGTAAAATTTGCGATTCGTAGTATTTTTGGGTGGATATACTTTGATATCACGTTCATATTTATTTCATAATATATTATGCACTTATGAATAACGCAATAAATGAGAATCATCATCATTTTCATCATTTCAACCTATAAACGTTCAGTAGTGGGCACGGATCTCCTTCATAATTTGTGAAGGGAATTTAGCCTACTATACCACGCTGACCAGACAGGTTGGTATAGGGTTTAATTCTTACTGTCTGCTTACTCCCTTAGAGGCCTTTTACGACACCCGCGGGTTAAGATAAGGTAGAGAAATTCATAATCCGTCGCTACACGGTCAAATAATGGAATAGATACCTATAATGTACTGCGTACATGCGGGTATTGACAATGCCAATAAAAGTCTGGTTAGTAAGTCAACTGCACTAAATGCATATTAATTGTACGATCTATCGTCACAGCTGTACTTGAATTTTAAATTAGTCAACTATTTTTATTTACTACATATATCCAGCCAGAGGATTACCTTTCTGTGCCCTGTCCGGTCGCAGAATAGTTGATTCGGGTACGCGACCCCGGCTTCTCCAGCCATCAGCACCGCACCCCCTTCTTGTCCCCAGCGGTACTGATGTCCTATCTCTACCCCTCCTTTCCCACTGGTGGTAGGGTTTACGGACCCGAACGGGTAGGTACCACCGCTCTGTCCATTTTGGCCGTGAAGCCATCAGGCGTTTCGGCTAAAGGGCAGGGAAAGCCGTCCCTTCTCTCCAACCTCCTTTCCCAGGTGTTGAGTGGGGTTCCTGTGATGCTGGAGGCATGCGGTGGTGAGGTCTGGGCTGGTGTGTTGAGCGTGATGGGTTGACGCGAAGTCCAGGGAGACCCGGTGGGAATGGTTCCGCCGGCCACCTGCCGGTCAGTAGGGGACCCGAACCCGGATCTAACATTTATCCCACCCGGGAGGCTGTCCTACCAACCGGCGAAAATCCCGTCATGTAGTCGCCGGGCCGGATTGGGATACCGGTGTGGAACCCGGTGACTGCATGCGGGGGGGCACCGGGGGCCCTTCCGTGCTTCGCGTCAGCCCCTCACACAACTCGGGCGTCGGCCCTGACTATGCCCCGCCTCTATTCCTTAGGGGTCACAGGGACCTTACACTACACTTAAATCATCCCCACCCCCTTAATACCTCTTTAAAACTATGGTTCGGAAAAATAAAAAGAGCATGTACCATACGGCGGACCCCCTTTCCACACTCCAAGTGGACTTTTGCAATGTTAGGGGGCTTCACAGTAACCTCGACGCTGTCCATCACCACCTTGAGACAGCGCGGCCTGCCCTGCTCTTTTTAACGGAGACACAAATATGTGCCCCTGACGATATTTCGTACCTTAAATACCCCGGATACGAACTGGAGCACCTGTTCCTACGTAAAGCCGGGGTGTGCGTTTTCGTCAGGGGCGATATATGTTGTCGCCGCCTTCGGGGCCTCGAACAAGGGGACCTGTCACTTCTATGGCTGCGCGTAGACCATGGGGGTCTCACCCGAATCTATGCGTGCCTATACAGGTCCCCGAGCAGTGATTTGGGGTCTACTCAGCTTTTTGAGAGCGTCCAGGAGGGGATTGACAAAATATTGGAACAGTACCCGTCCGCGGAGGTGGTGGTCCTTGGTGACTTTAACGCTCATCACAATGAGTGGTTGAAGTCCCGGACCACTGACCTCCCAGGACGAACTGTATACAATATGGCGACGGCCTATGGTCTCTCACAATTGGTTATGCAGCCCACCCGCATACCAGATATCGAGAGCCATAACCCTTCTTTGCTGGACCTTCTGCTGACCACTCATCCGGACGGTTACAGGGTGGTGGTCGATGCCCCATTGGGGTCTTCTGACCACTGCCTTGTCCGTACTAGAGCCCCTGTTGTGAAACCCGATCGCTCACCAGCGAAAGGGTTTCGCAGAGTCTGGCGTTATGAGTCGGCAGATTGGGATGGGCTTCGCGAATTCTTCGCATCCTATCCATGGGGGCCGCTTTGCTTCTCCTCTAGCGATCCCGACGTTTGTGCGGACTGCATCACGGAAACGGTGCTTCAGGGGATGGAACTATTCATCCCCAACGCCAAGTTGCCCGTTGGCGGCCGCAGTCGGCCCTGGTATAACAATACCTGTAGGGAGGCTGCGAGCCTCAAGCAGTCCGCATACCTGGCCTGGAACAGCGCCAGAGAGCGTCGGGATCCAAACGTCAAAGACGTAAGGAAGGAGTACAATGCGGCCTCCAGGTTCAGCAAAAAGGCTATTGCCGAAGCCAAGGCAGAGCATGTTGCCAGAATTGGCGAGCGACTTCAGAGCCATCCCACCGGGAGTCGAGCCTTTTGGTCGCTCGCCAAGGCTGCCCAAGGCAACTTCTGCCAGTCCAATCTCCCACCACTGCGGAAATCTGATGACAGTTTGGCCCATAGTGCAAGAGAGAAGGCTGATCTCCTGGCCGATCTCTTTGCCTCAAACTCGACTTTGGACGACGGAGGAGCCACACCACCTACCATCCCGCGGTGTGAGAGTTCTCTGCCTGAGATTCGCATCACACAGCGTGCGGTCAGGCGGGAACTCCGACTCTTAGACGTCCACAAGTCGAGTGGGCCGGACGGCATCCCCGCGGTGGTGCTTAAGACGTGCGCCCCTGAGTTGACCCCCGTATTAACGCGCCTTTACCGTCTCTCCTATTCGACCAACAGGGTTCCATCTTCGTGGAAGGTTGCTCATGTCCACCCGATCCCTAAAAAGGGTGACCGGTCGGACCCGTCAAATTACAGGCCTATCGCGATAACGTCCCTGCTATCTAAGGTGATGGAGCGAGTCGTCAACACACGGCTCCTACAGTACCTCGAGGAGCACCAGCTGATTAGCGACCGACAGTACGGTTTCCGTCACGGTCGCTCAGCTGGTGATCTTCTTGTGTACTTGACACACCGATGGGCAGAAGCCTTAGATAGCGGGGGAGAGGCTCTAGCTGTGAGCCTCGATATCGCGAAGGCGTTTGATAGGGTCTGGCATAGAGCCCTTCTATCGAAGCTACCATCATATGGAATCCCCGAGGGACTCTGCGAGTGGATCGCCAGTTTTTTAGATGGGAGGAGCATCAAAGTCGTCGTCGACGGTGCATGCTCCCAGGGAAGGCCCATCAATGCTGGTGTTCCACAAGGCTCGGTGCTCTCCCCAACGCTGTTCATTCTGCATATCAATGACATGTTGTCTATAGATAGCATGCATTGCTATGCAGATGACAGCACGGGTGATGCGCGGTATACCGGCCACCAGAACATCCCTCGGGTCACTGTACAGGAGAAACGGTCAATACTTGTGTCTGAAGTCGAGGCATCTCTAGGGCGAGCCTCCGAATGGGGTGTGAAGAACTTAGTTCAATTCAACCCCTCGAAGACACAAGTATGCGCGTTCACTGCGAAGAAGGACGCATTTGTTATGGCGCCTCAGTTTGAAGGAGTATCTCTCCCGTTGTCCGAAAGTATTGGGATCCTCGGCGTTAATATCTCGAGCAAAGTCCAGTTTGGGAGTCATTTGGAGGACAAAGCCAAATTGGCGAGCAAAAAACTGGGTGTCCTGAACAGGGCGAAGCAGTACTTCAAACCTAAACAGCGGCTTGTGCTGTACAAAGCACAGGTTCGGCCGCACTTGGAGTACTGCTCTCACCTCTGGGCGGGAGCTCCCAAGTACCAGCTCGACCCACTTGACTCCCTCCAAAGGCGGGCTGTTCGAATCGTCGATGATCCCAATCTGACGGACAACTTGGAATCGTTGGGGCAACGGAGAGACTTTGGGTCACTCTGCGTGCTCTATCGATTGTTCCATGGGGAGTGCTCCGACGAACTTCTTGATTTGGTGCCATCGTCGCCTTTTTATCATCGCACCACTCGACGCCGCTGTAGGCTTCACCCGCACTACCTGGAGCCGTTATCGTCTAGAACGGTAAGGTTTCAGCGGTCATTCATCCCACGTACGTGCCGGCTCTGGGGTGAACTTCCTACAGCGGTGTTTCCTGAGCGCTATGACATGTCCTTCTTCAAACGAGGTTTAAAGAGAGCTATCCTATCAAGGTAGGCAGCGGCCTGGCTGTGCCCCTAGCATTGCCAACGTCCATGAGCGGCGGTAACCACTTACCATCAGGTGGGCCGTCTGCTCGTCTGCCACTTTAGGCAATAAAAAAAAAAAAAAAAAAAAAAAAAAAGACATGTATATAGACAAAGAAAGGTAAAAATATATAATTATCTTAGTTTTTAAAAACACTTTCGTTGTTAAATCTGCAGGGTATGAATAACTTTTCGACAAGACTCAGTACGCGGGCTATTGGCTTTTAGCCTTCAATCCTTAACCGACAGACAGTATTGTGTGTAATAAACTCGCCTCTTTTGTCCAGTAATTGGCCATAACCGGCTGAACTGAGTCAAGTTTCTTTAGTACTTTTACTGCTAACCAAAACTCGTAAAACGTACAGTTTTGGACCGGCTATTAGTGGTGAATTTTCTGCAGTAATTAGCTTTATAGTTTCGGTCAAATAAGATTTAAAAAACTGTTTTGTCAGTATAAAAGAACCGCTATGCGATGTTGTTGTATTTGTGTTCGTGAGGAACTTTTGAAGGGTTAAGAGAGATTTTAAAGATAAAGCGGTGCATAAAGAATAAATGACACAAACAACCTATTCTTGTATTTTATGCTAAGTTGAGTTTTGACCTAGCCTCTACAGAAAATGTACGTAATTTTTCACAGCTAATAAATTATTATGGAGACTTGATTGTTGAGGCCGATTTCTATAGACGGTTTCAAACATTTACTCTCAAGATTATAAATAGTATTTATATAAATAAATTACTTATGGATAATTTTTTTTTAATTTCTACGTAATTTTTGTAATTATATATATTCAAACATTATATATACTCTATACTAATATTATATAGCTGAAGAGTTTGTTTGCTTGGTCCCATTTGAGTTGAGAGACCCCAATTAATAAATTTATTTTTATTTTTTATTTCTCTCAAAAAGGAATACAATTGTTTGTGATTACTTGGTACTTAAATTTCGTTCATAATCCTTAATGAGAGCTGGAGTTAGTACTGGGTCCGTAACCCGTATGACAAATCTCCAGGCTCAAATTTAAAATATTTCAAATTATCGAGTAAGACTTGTAGACTATCTAACATTACGCTACGACCAAAAGGAGCTGAGCTGTAGCCAAACAAAGAGCCACGGGAGAGAAGCCCCGCGCTACAGCTAGTTAATAAAACCCACGTTAGCCTACATAATGTTTTACACACGATCGCTTTGATTTTATTAACATAATTATTGTATTCATAACGTTTATCACGCATTGTTAGATCTGAACTTATTTACAGTAATAATTGCGATCTGATTTAAAATACATGATTATATGTACTCGTATCTACCTCATTCTGCTTTTAGACAAATATCACTATCTAATAACCATATGTTGGTAATAAATCAATTTCTAATTGCTTCGCCACTGTTACTCGTACTACGCGAGGCTCTGGAAACTATTACATAAAACATTATGTCGGTAAGTAGGGCAGTTTGGTGTTGAACTTTGCCAATGAATTCCGGAAGAAAAACTTCTGGCATATCATCAACTAGTCGACAACGGCGCTCGCGGCTTAAAACAAACAAAATATTTGTTTTTCCACAAAAAATACTATCAACTGTAATCTCTATTTCTTCATCTCAAAGTTCAGTTTTGTGTGTGTGTGAGTTTCGTCATCAACAGATTTAGTTTTGTTTGAAAAGTCTTGGCGTCTAACATTCTCGTCCGTTCATTTGATATTCGGAGGTTTCGGGATTTTTGTTTGACTGTTGAAGTTTTGATGGATGGTATTTAGGTGTAGGAGTAATTAGGTGTGTAAATCTGGACCGGAATTGGTTTGGTTGAGGCAAAACGCCTCATTACTGCAGTTCAGTTATAATATTTCTCCATCAATGCATTTTCAATTTTCAATATTATCAAAATTAAGTGTAAATGCACTAACAGTTTGGATGCTAAACGTGAATTTAATTGCAAATAGAGTATTTAGATAACTATAACAATGATTTTTTATGTTCTGTCGGTGATTTACAAAAGATAGAGACTTTTACTTTTTAAAGAAATTTTTACTCAATTTTATTACAGTGCCGTGTCAAATAAAATAAAATTGTAGATACAATTTTATTTTACCTCTAATTGGTAATCGGTGTATCTACTTTCGAAATATTTTACACCTTTATAAAATTCAGCAACGATTTTCTGCTTTCTTTTTTTGTCCTCGCCTGAATTAGCGTGAAAATTTGTGAATTTCTTTATGACTTCTTTTTCTTAACTTGACTTTAATTAAATGTCTTTATTTTGTAAAAGTTAGTCGCTTAATTCTATCTAAAAAAAATATCCAAAAATCTTCACATTCGCGAATATTATTTTCCCAACATTTAAATTCTTGACTAAACATCAAGAGACAAGAGCGTGTGACCGCCAGACTGTATCGCAAAATTATAATTACATCTAACACAAGCAATAACAGACCTTATTTAAACGTAATAAAGTTTAATACAACGCTTATATCGTGTAAAATTCATCGAACCGTTATTGCCAAAATAAAATTGCAGATGAGAAAACTTGTTTCGGGGGAAACTGAACTCTCTGATAATGTAATAAAGATTATTTTTATTTTTTTCTTAATGAATGATATTGGCGGTGTCGGTACTTGGTGATGTCAGTATATGGGGCATGCAAGGGCAAGTGATGTTGTTTACCGGTCGGGTCTCGTAATTGGCAATACGGTCATGCCAGCAATGCATTCGAAACGCATTAAATATTAATGAATTTTGCGAAATAAGTCAACCGCATCGTGCTTCTTCATTTTCGGAGGGCAAATTCGATCTTATTATTACTTTTATTTATATCACAATGCCTATTAAAGACCTGTAATGACAAAAATAGGAAGTAGGTAAGGTAAATGTATGAACAAAACCATTTTACTATCAATTAAATGGCAGGAAAACTGTGAATATATTTAAATTGTACTTGAAGTATTTCAAATTCATATTCATAAACACATATCATCTTAACATCTGTACCTCAACTTCGCAAGAAAAAGAAATTAACCGTTTAATAAAAATAAAATTAATATCGCTATTTAGAGTTTCCTCGTTTTCCAAATAAAAAAAATCGCAGTCCGCTGCTAAATAAAATCATTATACTGTATCCACAAGCAACAAAACGTGAAAATATGTAAGTGCCTACACAAAATTCCACACAATATTTTTATTTAACTAGGACTTCAATTAACAGATTCTGTACGTTCCCAGTCAGCTGTAATTAAAGTATTTGATATAAACATTTCTTTAATACCGTTCACTCATACTGAAAGCACAAAACCCTAAATACAATTGCCTTAAAATATCGTGGGTATTGAATAATGCCAACATTTTGTTGCGTGTGTTGTGTAGCTAAATAAGTATTAAATACATTACAGACTTACTGCGCCATTACGTTTTATAGTAATCAAAATTATTTAATAAGGTCAAAAAGTAAAATAGACTAGTAGAGCTCCAGAACAAAACTATAAAAATAATACCGGCTATTAGTTACAAGATATTTTTTCCTTTCTGGGTTATCCGACCACCTTTTTAATTTGTGATTTTATAGTGACATCAATTTTTAATTTAAATTTTAATAATTTACTTTTGGTTCCACTTCCTTTCCATAAAAGTTTAATTTTACCAAATTGCAAACAGTTCACGTGATATTCTTAAAAATAATCTTAAATTTTCGCTTATAAGTATTATTGTTAGTAATTTACGTATATTAATGCTCCAACAGCGAATTCTGAACGACAAATGATGTAAAATGTATACAAAATCATTGAAATAACAACAATTTCTAGTTATCCTAATTCCAAGTGTAACTGCGAGAACCCCAGAGGCCCAGACATCATAAAAATAAAACAGATTCTTTATAAAACACCACGAGATGAAATCATGTCGACAGGACCGCATGCCCCCACCATGATGTGGCCACCAATAATAGAGATTCAGCTCAGATTCGCTACGATCTTTACGAGAATATTACAAAAAAATAACATACTAAATATATGTAGAACATTATGAAAAATTTACCGTCATTATAATATTTTTTCATAAGAAAGAAAAATAATTTATAAAATAATTTATGAATAAATAAATCTTGAATTTAATTTCATTCGGTTAGACAAAAAAGATACAAGTTATAATTTAAGAGAAATTAAAGCACTAGATTCCCTACCTATAGCATAGCATAGTTTAAATGTTTCTAATAAACGCACTTATTTACTAATAAAATTAGTTTTGTTACTAAAACTAGAGTCTCCAGAATCACTAATACATTCACACTCTTTGCTATTCTGATTCAAATGTAATAAAAAAGATAAAAAAGTAAATATTATTGTAGCCTCAAACGATTATCAACTTTAATATAATTGTGTCAACTATTTTTGTCACGGTCGCTACATCGGATTGTTTACTCTAATACTAAAATCTTTGCGACCACTGCTGTAGGTTTTTCTATTTTTTTTTTTATGAGACAATCACAATCTTCTTAGATTATTAGGACTTGTATGTATATCTCTGATGTTTAACAATGTAGGACCCAAGAACCTCGTCTTGATGAATGATTTCATCTTGAAAACGGGCCTCTCGCTAAAATTCATTACACAATCAATGACACAGGATCTAAATTCATTTCTCGCGGAAATAGTACGGTTTCAATTTAAAACGTTATTCAGCAAAGAATAAAGTTCAATTTACATATTTTACTATTTATCCTTGGACTATGACATCACCTTGCTAAAAAATATGTTGTATTATTAAAATAACCCTTGGATCTAAGTGAATGCCGTCATTGTCTGCTTTAGTGCAGCCTGTGCGGTCACCAAGTGGTTTTAAATACGGATCCGCCACGTGTTGCTAAAGTTGAAACGTGCTATTATTATGCCTTGAAATATTTGCCAGATTACTATGTAGAACTCCTTAATCAATCTTGAATGTCCATTTAACTAATGTAGTAATTTATTTACTCCTACACGTGCTAGAAGGACCACCTGACAATGTATTATTTTTTTGTTGTTGCACTTCTGAAGCCTTAGTTGAATAAGTAGTACTAGGTTTTGATTACATAAATTAATGAAATAGATATATTTTTATTCCTTTTATGCATCAACTTCGATTGTGTTTCTATCTGTTCCTCGTTTGTTTTCTCTCGTGATACATCATTCAGTGGATTTCTTTAACTATGTTTTTAGGATAGTAGCTCCTTATTTCAATTCATATACATAATAATATTCATGTAATTGCTGATATCTATGACATAGATACAGCTGCCGATTTTAGTGGTATAAAAGCAAATAGGTGATCCAGTAAAATCACAGTAAAGGTGCAGGAATTTAGCCTCAATAATTTCAGCATAATTTATAACCAATTTGGTTTTTACAACACCATGGCCTTGTGCCACCGCAAATAAACCAAGATTCACGGAGCGTAGAGCCGTGATGGATGTGCCCGCTTCCGTACTTACAGCCTTGATCCTAGCTGTGTGTGTTACTTCGTCAGCTATGAAGTCATGTTTTACAATGTTTTTACCTTTATTTGTCAATTTTTTTGCTCTTCTATCTAGTGGTGATTTCACACCTATTTTAGTTACTATTCAAAAAATACCTGTGATAATGTACACGTTCGATTCTATTTGGAAAGACTGAATACTTAAAGCTGTTAAATATTTATTGTTTGTATAGAAGTCTCGCTGTACTGATTGTTGGTAATTTTATGCAGTTTTGAATGTAAACCAATAATCTGATGTTATGAGTGAGTCAATAGTAGTCGATTTAATTCGGACTTTAGCTGATATACAACAGCAACACTCTCAAGTCGGCTCAGCTTTGCAACGCGTGTTACTAATCGTTGAAATTCTCTGTTTTCCTCTATCAATTGGTAAAACCGCATGAAAATTCGTTCCTACTGAATGATAACTGATTTTTGAGTTTACGGTGAACACAAAAACAGACAGTCCTGGCGGAAGACTTTGTTTTATGTTATGTAGTTATACTGACAAATTTTGTGACAGCATAGATTGTGTATACTTATTTAAAGAAATAGCTTCACGGAAACAGTTTCATAATCTTAACAATTTAGAATGTGCTACGTACAGGATATAAATTAAACGTATTATATAATATCATGTGGTCAAATTCTTTAATACTTATTGCTCACATAATATTTATGCTGTGTCATTATAATTAAATCATGTTTATAAATGTTAAATTCCTATCCAGGTAAAAATTAGTTATGTTTAGGTTATAAACTAGACTATTATCTATTGTTGTTTCTCTTTCCCATTAGATATAGTATGAAACTATTTGAAATATTTTTTAGTTCTAAACTGAATCATTACGTAATTCTCATTAGAATTCGTCCTTCAATTTGCCGAATTTAAAGATAATTATACATTTTGTTGTAAACATCTGCTGTCTGCAAGTTTTAGTCGCTATTTGAAATGTTTAACTAACATATGACTGTGATTACTTTACACTGGAGGTATAGCTTACCCTGTAAATAAAAATAAGTAGGTAAAGTCAAGGTGATGTCTGTTTAGTGGTGGATTAAGAATGTATAATGTCACTACCCCATTTCAACCCGTGGGTGTCGTACAAGGTGACTAAGGACTGCGAGAAAAGGCAAATTCGAAACAAAACCCTATAAGCTTAGCCAGCGTGGTATGGTAGGCTAAATTATATCAAAAATTTTTGGGGGAGACACATTCCCTGCAGTGAAACATTAATTCATGCTGTAATGATGAATGGTGTCAAGACTTTTTAATTTTAGTGTTTTTTTGGGTCCTTCGCCCAAAAGATATGTCTAATGTGTCTGTTTTAAATCTGTATGACTCAGCATGCCTTATTGATTCGTAATTGAGTAGTAGTTAAGTCAAGTAGGTACATTGTATAATATTATCGTTAGAGCCAAGTTAACGTTACATATTGAATTTATAAACCGTTGTCGTTTGTATAAGGAGTGAGTGACAAAGTGGTAAGCCCCTGGCCTAATAACAAGGGTAGGTACTTAAGTGTAGTATTCTGACATCTGTCATATTGTGACTGGCCTGTTGGTCTAGTCGTTAGTGACCCTGACTGCTAAGCCGGAGGTCGTGGGTTCGATCCCCACCCAGGACAAATCTTTGTGTGATGAGCATAAAGGTTTGTTCTGTGTCTGGGTGTAATTTTTCTTTAAAAAGACAACGCCCGCACTAGGGAACGAGCCCTGTGTCGCGGGGAGCTTTACAAACATGAAACTAACGGACACAAAGTACACCCAGACTAGAAACAAATATCTATGAATCACACAAATATTTATCTATAATATGTATGTATTTACAAAAAAAAAAAGCAAATATAATAGCTTAATTTGGGATTAGATGGCGCTGTGTGAATGTGGTAGAATATTATTATTATTCATGACTAATGTAAGTCCAACGGACCGTGCATCTGGCTGTTACGGTGAGAAATGAAGTTTATTTCTTCAATATTGTGATGATATTAATCTTAATTTCTTACCACACCGGCCAGACGGTCGGATGGACTTATTACCGGTAGATGTATGAAACCACCAATTATACTTTAAAACCAAGGTGGTAGGTTTAGTATAGTCAGGACTAGAGCTAGGCTTTTCTTGTATTGTTACTTTTATTTACAGTAACAGCATTTTGAGGTTGTAACTTGGCCACAAATTTTATATGACATAATATGTTCGGTGGATAGATTTATCATAGTGAACTAGCCACTTCCCACGGCGTCTAACGTATGGTCAATAAAAAGTATATAACAACATTTTTCAGGTCCCAGACTATCTTTGTGTGAAATTTCGTGATGATCGGTTGAATAGTTAAGGTGGGAAAGCGTAACAAACACACTTTCGAATTTATATTATTCGTTACTAGATTTTTTTAGCAACGCATGTCCGTAAAAAAAGCCTATATTTAGTATAAATATACTATAAATATAGTATATTTATATAGTATAGTCAGATCTCTAGCAATATATAGGTCAAAATCGCATATAATTAGATATAATATTATGACAACAGTTAATATTAACCATCCTTATCACCTGTGTTTAAACAAATAAAACGATTTGATTTGATTTGATTTGATTTGACAGCCAAAATTCTTAAAATTGCTGTTTTGACTTCTGTGGCTCTAGAAAAGACACCTCATATCAATACATCTTCAATATCTGTAATGGACCAATAATTATGTACAAAATACCTTTTATATTGAGGATTTAGAATTTTAGTTTGGAGGATTTAGAACCAAACGTTACGCCATAAATTAAAATACTAGGTGGCAATAGACTTAAACTCGTTTTTAAAAGACACCGCAACAGCATTTTGTTTTCAAACTAATACACCATATTATGCGTAATAAATAATACTACTCGCAATGCTATTTGAAAATATACTTAAACATCATTCCTTAAAGTCTAATTTGTACACCACTTCCTTTCCGCTTAAGTGCACTTTTGTGGTATTTAACCGTACCCTTAGACGTTTTGGCTGACGACGCGTGCCAAACGCTATGCAATTCTGCCAACAATCATTTTGGCAACATTGCCACCCTCAGGTTCAACAACCTGCTATCAACATTATCACATATAAAATTATTTATATACTGTATCCGTTGTATATATTTTAAGAACTGTTCGCTTGCGATAAAACTGGGTAGTGAGAAACCTATTTTCGTTAACTCAAGTGGGAAATTAGGTAGTGCTATTTATTTTTATACTCGCTGGTTGCGCTAACGTTGCGGCCAATATTGTTTCGTGTGAAATAATAGTTTGGTAATATTAATAAATTAGATAGAGTAGAATGAGGCTGCGGGACTATCTTAGTAAGTTTATCCACACACTGGGAGGAAAACAGTTTTGAAATGTTTATTTACTTATCTTTTGTTTTATATAGACTGGCCTGTTGTTCTAGTGGTTAGTGACCCTGACTGCTAAGCCGGAGGTCGTGGGTTCGATCCCCACCCAGGACAAATCTTTGTGTGATGAGCATAAAGGTTTGTTCTGTGTCTGGGTGAAATTTATCTATAATATGTATGTATTTACAAAAAAAAAAATGTATTTAAGTAGTATATCAGTTGTTTAGTACCCATAATACAAGCAAATATAATTGCTTACTTTGGGACTAGATGGCGCTGTGTGAATGTGGTAGAATATTTTTAGACGCACAAGACTCCTAAAGGATCTAACCAACCAAAATTCTGCCTGAAGGTCTGACTGTCTCCGAATAAAATTGTCAAATTTATTCTTACAAAGAACATATTTGAACATGAGCTTTTGTTTTTCTTAATTTAACGTATTTTAAAAGTTAAGTCATAGGGCGAGAGTAAGGAGGTACTTAAGGTAGGTACGTAAGCGCTGAAGAGGTTACTCTTAGTGAGACTCCACAGTAGCTTTATGGTTTAAGTAGAGTTTGTAGTAGGTACTAGCTATCGGTTTGAATGTATCAGTTTGTTTAAAAATAAAACAGGATACACGTACAAATTGACTGAGCAAGCCAGTAACACATGGATACAATATAAAAGAAATATAAAATAAACGTGACAATAGCCGACACGGTCACAAAGTATACTTCCGGCAGGTTATAGAGATGACATCACCTGGTTATTGATGTTCACAAGATCGTTCAATGAAGCCTGATAACGTCATCTTTTAAATAAAAGTGTATGTCTGTTTGCTACCAGTTTGTGCGGAAATTGATGGGCCGAAACACACTTAATAATAAATCGAATAATGTGAGATTTTAAATACTAGATTTATTTTTTAAATTTTGTGTTGTAATTCAATTGGGCATTCGTTGAAATTCTATCTTAATTTGCATACTTACCTACCTTATAAAGTATAATATATACCTACAAATATAACTTAAAGTAATTTTAAAAAGAAAAATAAGCAACGTTAATTCCAAAAAAATATCAATAATTATAATTAATAAACTTCTATGATATTATTATTCTTAAATTATTTATAATTATAACATTATAATAATAATAATAATAATAATAATAATAATTTTATTATCAGGATAACAATTTCCCATAGATAAATACCTTACAAACTAACATACATAAAATTATAAAACTACTTCACAATGCACTTCGTATATATATAATTATAACATTATTATCTATGTAATTAGTTTTAATCTTTCTTTGTCGCTTCTTTAGATATTAAATCAATCACACTCTGAAAACGGGTGAATTTCAACAACTTCGATTTTTGCCTAATTCCGGTGGCGAATTTTATTTGCTTGTTTTCAAAAGATTTTTTTATGTTAACAGGTAGCTGAATAAATAACATTTTGAGTACTATGGTAGAGATCAAAAAAATATATTTAGTTTTTGAGATATTTGAGTTTGAAATCTTCAAACGCCACCGTAATTAGATTTGGCCCACCGAAATTGAAAACCGTTCCACCGAAATTGCATAATGCCAGTGGAATTAGAAATATTTAAAAAACAATGTATTTCAAATCAACTTTATTTAAAAAATTCTTTTTATTATATCAAAATAAAGTCGGTAACAAACAAATTCTTATATAGATAATATTGTTATCACATGTTTTTTCTACATATCTACTTATTAGCAAAGAAAGACACTAGCTTACTATTCTAGGTTGAGAAACTAGCTCATTGCCTAGTGTACACGAGGCTAGTTTTTCAAGCTAGGATAAGAAGCTAGTAACTTTGGCTTTGTGTATACAGAATTATCTTCTTTTCTAGGCTAGTAATAGTTCCTTGTACACGAAGCCAGAATTATTAGCTTACTGGCACTGACTTGCTATCATAGCTTCGTGTGTCTCAGGCATTAGCATGCCTAAACTATCTAGTCCCCGCGCAGCAACTGCAAAGTCAAGTCAGGTGTATATAAAATTATATGTGGTGTACATAATATAATTTTATATAAATTCAACCCATTTTTCTTTTCTTGTATTAGCATTTATGGCCATCTAAATATCTATTGTTTTAGCATGGCGCCCTAAAAAAAACAGATTAGAGAAGAAAGGTTAGAAAAAAAGCGAATAGCAGACAGAAGAAGAAAAGAGAAAATAAAGAACGATCCTTTATTATATGCTGCTTTGAAAGGAAAGGACAAACAAAGATACATTAGACTTAAGGAAGAAAAAAAAATTATACTTAGTAGGCCACAGCCTACTAAGCCATAGAAATACATAAGAAATCACGTTTAGTGATTTCTTATGTGTCATTTCTGCCATAGGTATAATTTTTTTTTCCTTAAGTCTAATGTATCTTTGTTTGTCTTTTTCTTTCAAAGCAGCATATAATAAAGGATCTCTCGTTATTTTCTCTCTTCTTCTTCTTTCTGCTATTCGCTTTTTTTCCAACCTTTCTTCTCTAATCTGTTGTTTTTGGGGCGCCATGCTAAAACAATAGATATTTAAATGGCCATAAATGCTAATACAAGAAAAGAAAAAAAATGGGTTGAATTTATATAAAATTATATGTACACCACACATAATTTTATATACACCTGACTTGACTTGGCAGTTACTGCGCGGGGACTAGACAGTCTAGGCATGCTAATGCCTGAGACGCACGAAGCTATGATAGCAAGTCAGTGCCAGTAAGCTAATAATTCTGGCTTCGTGTACAAGGAACTATTACTAGCCTAGAAAAGAAAATAATTCAGTATACACAAAGCCAAAGTTACTAGCTTCTTATCCTAGCCTGAAAAACTAGCCTCGTGTACCGTAGGCATTGAGCTAGTTTCTCAACCTAGAATAGTTAGCTAGTGTCATTTTCGGGATATACAGGATGGCAAGCTAGTGCAGTTATCTATACGTGACAAGAACTAGCTTCTATTCAAGCCCAATAAGCTAGTAATAGTTCCGTACACACGAAGTCAGAGTTAGTAGCTTACTTTGCTAGTGTTAGTAAGTTAACAAGCTAGTATCTCTGGCTTCGTGTGTACAGAACTAGCTTCTTTTCTAGGCTAATGCGAAAAGAAGCTAGTTCTACAGGTAATGCTTAGGCATTACCTTTAGGCATTGCCTTTATTATAAAGGCATATTGACATTCTCTGATATGGTCTGTAAATCTATAAAAATGAGTCTGATAAAAGATATAATTTTGTTAATAAAATTATATAAAACCCATAAAAATCGATAAAAACACCATTAAATCAATTACGGTGGTACTGATCAATTACGGTGGCAAGACTTTTCGCCACTGGAGCCACTGGAATTGCGCCACCGTACTTAGATAAAGAGACAAAACTAAGATTATTAAAAATTCTATTGTTCCTACATAAAATTTAGTCTATAATGAAGGTAATGTGCTTTAATCTTAATTTGTATAAGAAATTTCGTATTAATCTACCTTATAGTTTTAACAATAATGATGCCACAGTAATTGTAAAAAAATGTATTCCAATGCCAGCGTAACACGTACTTGCATGTTTGGTGTGACCCTCGTACAGCACAACACACAACCATCTATCCCGTTCGCAAAAGGGCAACTGCAGGGTGAGGGTGACTATAGTTCGATGACTCAAATGTAATGTTGCCACAAGTTATGGAGTGTTCAAATTGCGCCAGCGTAATTGCTTTTTTACTCGGGACATTTTTGGAGGGCAGTTTTAAATACTAAAATATTAGATAAACTAAACGAACTAAATATTTTGAATGTCGTTATCTAATGTATTTTAAGAATAATTCACTATTTCTTAGATTAAGTTTATCAAAAACTCGAAATAAAGCAATTCGTGCGTAAAAATGGAATCGGGACACTCCACCGTAATTAGAAATTGGCCCTTTAAGATTTTTTTTAAATATGAAAATAAATAGTTAATTGCTAAAAAGCTTTGGCACCGTGTAGATAACAATGTGAACTATATTATAGAATTATTTATTATACGCTAGTTAAATTTTACACATCGATTTTCAGCGACGCCGCACCAAAATCGTGCTTGGGAAATTCACCCAAACCTGTTTTACCAACTATAAGAAGTTTATGAAGTTTTTTAACAATGAACTGCTACGTCCACAAGTTGAAAAGGGTCTGGTTTAGGGGTTCGAGGGGAAAACCCAGTAGTTATATTGGACATTATTGTGAATATTTATGCGTTTGTTCAGTTCACGAGGGTTGGGGAACCGTTGTAATTATATGCACCTGCTAAATATACGCAGAGCTGCATACCTACTTTTATTTGGGTTTTTCCCAAAGTACTAGTAAAAATGATTCTCAAACTAACTACTCCATGTTTTATTTTTCTATAAAAATGCAATTAATGATCGTGGTTGTAAAACTCGCGTTGGTATTTAATTTGTAAAACTAAAAACTAGATTTTAAATACATACTTTACGATTAATATTAATAGCAGAAAAATATTACAACATTTTAATGTAGTTAATACATATATTTGTCATTCTAAAGACATTCATTTTATTTTTTACTCTTTCATTAGGTACTCTATTTAAACGTGTCAAATAATAATTATTTTTGCTTAATTTAATAATGAAGTATTATGGTAAATTAAATCTTAAAACAAAATTGATAAAATTTAATTCGCAAAATTAACATTAAGTACTCGTAGTATTATTATTACATAATCATACGAAAACCATGTATCGATTGCCCACTTATACCATGTCCTAGGTTAACATGAGGGGTACGTTTTACCCCAGTAGGTAATACATTTCCATTGGTCGCCGGTTCGATGAGTGAAATTGGCTGGCAAAAACACGTTAGTGATAAATATTTAATAGGAAATAAATAAATTAATATTAGTCTCCTTAAATAAAAAAAAGAAACCAATATTCGCAATTTTGATAATGATTTTTAATCAAATAATACACGTCCTTCATGAGAAAAAAATATAAAATTGTCAAACCGTAGACATAATACATACTCTAAGCTAAAATCATTACATCTATGTTTTTTTAAGTCTGCGCAGTCCTAAACGACGCAATGTCAGCCGAGCGTCTAAGGGCGGCATTTGTTATTCACAACAGCTGATTGAAGCCGGCAATAGAAAAACAAATCGAATTACATTATAAGTATTCAGTCTACATAATTAATTTAATATATTTAAGTTACAATTAATGTTATATTAACCTCTAAAGGCCTCCTCTCAAGCTACACGTAACGCCTTCATAGACTAGATTAGAAACATCCAGGGTACACAAGACCTGAGTCCGGAACGCTTTTTGCACCCAAATACCATCTCTACTACGCTTTATATAAAGTTCAATTTATAGTGAAACAAAAGCCAGACAATCGACAGGGCATGGGGGAGACGTGTAATCGTTATTCAAACTGGCAGACTAGTATTTCCGAACTTAGAGCGCATGCGCGTGATCGCAGCGCTTATAGGTCACGGCCTCACAGTCTGCACTGGAAGCCGGCTACAGAGATATACTTAGAACGATACGCCATTTTACTAACACGAAAAATACATTCCATTTCATATAATAACGTTAAGACAACGATATGAAAGTGTACCTCCGTGGATGTGCGCGTTGCGAAACGAGTACAGGTGACAATCGCACTGTCCCTTTTCGCGAATCTGAGGCGCCGCGACCGGTCCGAAAATAAGTGACGCACACAATTAAAACAGTATTGAAACGGATTTTATGGAATAAGGAGAGCGGGACGTAGTTACATGGTCGCATGGCCCAGTACAGCACTGCGGCACCGGCGCTCGGGGCTCGGAGGAGTTATGTGGTATTGTGCGGCGTGCTGACGTGTGCCGGCCAGTGATGACTCATCCCCTGCGCTGCGCCACCGGCCTCAAGGAGCACCTTCCCACGGGATCTTTTGTGTAATCGTGTACGTTCAAATGTGAATATTTATTGCGCCGGAATGAAAAAATTTGTGCCTAGCTTGACTTGTCGCATATGATCGTCGGGAGTCTCTTATTCTATCTTCGATCGCTTTCGTTTTAACAGTTACGAATAAGGCACACGTTGTGAAATATCAACTCAACTATTAGTTTCGTATTTAAATTAACATAAAGGCAGCCGGCCGGCCGAAGGTCACGCGGATCGCGTCACCTAGCATAAGGTAAACTCGGTCGGGCGTGTGCGTGCAAAACGTAAACACTAGCCGGCGAATGCACCGAAAAAACTCGCGCGCTATGATGTCACCGTGCAAACATTAGAACGTGGAATTTAAAATTAGATGCGTCCAGCGAATCTATCGAGAACGGTTCATTGAGCGACGAGAGGGCGACGCGAGCGGAGCGCCGCGAGCAAACGAGCACGAACGACGAGGTAGGCTCGCGCGATGGCGGCGCCGCAGCCGCGACCTTGCACCGTGACGATCGCAGCGTCACGCCGCGCCGAATTATTTTCGTCGCGTTTTGGCAGCTCACCTCACTCGCGCTAGTTAGAATCACAATCCCATGCCGCTTAGTACGATTTGTACGCTTTAATATTACTTGTATTTTACAGATTGCGACAGACTCTAGCGGCGCGGCTCGCGGAGATCGACGACATTGTGTCCGAATTCGATCGCGTGTCGGAGAGGATCGACGAGCTCCGACAGCAGATAGAAGTGTTGACGGCGAAGGTTAGGACTTTCTACGTGTTTGGAGAAGACGAAGCCGACAGCGTGCGCGAACTGACCAAGGAAGTATCTGACTTGGTCGAGCGAACGAAGATCTTCACGGACGAGAGTCGGAAGCGGTACGGAGGATCAGCGCCGGCGGACATCGCCCAGGAGCTGTCCTCCTTAGAACTATCTTCTGAAGCACTGGCAGCAGCTATGGAAGAGAAAGAGAGGGAATGGAAGCGCGCCCGCACCGCTCGCTCGGAGTATGCGACCGATGTGGAAGACGTGCAAGCGTGGGTCCGTGCAGCTGAGCTCACCGCGCGAGACAGGACGCTGCCGCCCGAGCCTTACAGGGAACGATTAGTAGCCACTAGATCCGAAGTGCCAAACATAGCGGACCGCGTGGAGCGATTGACGCGAAACGCTCGTTCGATAGTCGAGGGCAGCCGCGATGCCGGTGAGAGGCAGTTAGTGCAGTCGACGGTGTCGGCACTCTCTGAACAATTCGCGGCTGTGTGCAGTGAACTAGAAGCGCGGCAGGCTTCCGTTGAAGACGCTTGCGACGCTGTCGCCAGATTCCTAACACTACTCGAGAAAGTCCTTCTTTGGGTGGAGACCCAACGTGCATTCCTTGCGCGGCCACTCCCATTGGCCGACTTGCAGGAGGCGCAACAGAAACAGACTGAATATGGGGTGGGTTTCCTAATAAGAATACATATTGAGGATTGTTATATTTATTTGTAAACTTATTATATATTTTCATGGATGTTTTCAGAATGCGCTCAAGAGCTGTAAACAGCAAGCCAAGAATCTAGCTGATATGGCCAAGGAGATTGAAGCCATTGAACGTGTTACGAGTCCCGGGGACTTACCTTCGAGGCTTGAGGCTGCAGAAAATGCCACAGTCGATGTCGAAAAACGATTGGCGAAGACAGTCAGTAATCTTACTGAATTGCGTCATTACACTTTAAATGAATTTAATATCTAACTATGCCTAAATGTTTTTTTCAGAACGGTCTGCTACAGGAACTTGCTGAAGAGTGGGAGCGATGCGAAAGAAAGTTAAAGGACGTCGGTCATTGGCTCGAGGCAACTGCAAGGACGCTAGAAGCGCCACAGAATGCTAAGAAGCCACTCAGGGATCGACTCGCCTTGAGAGAAAAACTTATTAATGATATTTCCACGCAAAAGACTAAGATTTCATATTCAGTGGAAAAACTTAATGTGAGTCGGGAATCGCGTCTTAAGCTTCTTTAGTATATAATTTATTACTGTGTTGTTTCAGATAATGGGTGGTTTGTGCGTAATAAATGTTATATTCTAAGCAGGTATTGTATACATGCAGGTACACTTCGGTCCGGACGGCGTGGCGGCGCAGTCCCGTGGGCCGGAGGGAGTGGAAGCGAATGCGCGCGAACTGGTGACGTCACTGGACGCACTGGCGCAGCAGACTAGCGGCCAAGCGGCTGCGCTAGCGGCTGCGCTGGCACAGGTGGAGGCGTACTGCGCTGACGTTGCGCGGCTGCGAGCGCAGCTGCTTCAAGCGGAGCAACAGTTGCGCCACGCGGCGCAGCCCAACTATAGCCCTCGAGACCCCGAGCGGGCACAGCGGCAACAACAGGTAAGCCCCGTCCCGCACCGACCCCCGACACTAGGTGGCTAGCGAGTATTCTAGTTTTGTTTAGGAGGCTCTCAGTTGGGCGACTCACCCGGGGCTAGGTGGTGGGCACCGCTTCATCTCACCTCACCGGCCCTCGTGGCTCCGACAATCGATCGTTTATTTATCTTCTGTTTTTTTTTGTCACCCTTCCTCCTCACCCTACTAACACGTCGAACTGATATCCTCCAATAGGAGTGTCGAGAGCGCGTAAAGTCGCTCCAGAGCAAGATTCAGGCGCGTAATGAGAGAGTTAAGCTGCTAGTACAGCGCGGCAGCCCGGACGCCGAGCCGCTGCGTGACGCGTAGTCCGCGATACCGCGATACCGCGCTTAGTTTTTAAGTCGTTTCCTCGTCATCTCCCTGTAATTTTTATAAGCATTATATTATGAACGTTAAATATACGAGTCGCATCGCAGCCACCGTTGTTTCCTTTCGCTCAGTCTGCTCGCAAAGAGACACCCTTGTAAATCATGTGTTTGTCCGTACTTGCGTATCAGGAGGTCGGCCGGCGAATCGAAGAGCTGACCGGGGCGATCTACGCGCTGGACCCGTACTTCGTGATGTCGTCAGACGAGGCAGCCACTCTGTCGATGCTCGTGACGAGCGCGCGCCACGCGCAGTCCGCCCGGCGCGCGCGCTCGCCCGAGCGTCGTGCGCTGAGCTCGCTCGGTGCGCCCAGCACGCTCGCGCCGCAGCCTCACGCCCGCTCGCGCTCGCCCTGGGCGCGAGGCGGAACCACCTACGCCGAGATAGTCAAAGGCGCGGGCTCACGCTCCAGCTCCCGTGGGGAGCCTAGAGCTGCGCACTCCCCATCCTATGATGATCAAATTCAAATAGAAACTACCCCAGTGATTGAACCGTGTGTGATTAGTGAGAGGGTCGACGATGACCCGAGTGACACCCGTGTTTGCGAAATCAGTACTACGACGTATGATAACAGTGTCAGTGAGACGTACACTCGTGAAGTGAATGTGTACTACGATGACTATGTAGACAGCACAGAACCCGAGCCAGTCAAAGAGCAACATACGGTCACCTCCTTACAGTACCAGGAATTACCTGCTGAGGAACCGGAACCAATGTATCAGGAGGAGATCGAAACTGTCATTCAGAGTCTGCCAGAGCAGCCTACACAAGAGTTACACACTATTGTGCAAGATAGAGCTTCAAGTCCATTTAAACATCGCTCGCATGAATTATCTTATGCAGAAATTTTGGCCCTCGGGTTGCGCAAACAGTCTCATACTTCTAGCGTCGCGTCCTTACCGAAACCACAAGTGGCACATGTTGAGTTAGTGAAAGAAATTGTAATTGAATGTGTTGAAAAATCTCCGGCGTTGCAACAATACGAGTCGAAAGTAGAGCGGGTCGAGCCAGAACGGTATAAATTAGAAAAGTCAGATAAACCCGAAAAAGTGGCACGTCTTGAAAGGTCGGAACGTCCGCCGCCCCGAAGCCGTTCTAGGGAAATACCTAGACAAAGACGCGCTCCTGAAAAGCGTTCTACAAAAGCTCATGATGTACAAACTATGAAAAAGAAAAAGACTATGAAAAAAGCCATTGAAGTTCAAGACTTTGATGAGCCCGAAATTCAAATAGAACCAAACCCAATCAAGGCTGTTTCCGAACCATTGGTTACACCAATCATAGATACTGTACAAGAAATAAAAGAAGTCACTAAGAAATTACAACACAGTGCCACAGTTGTTGAAACTGTCTCTGAAATACAAACAGAAGACTTGCAACTTGAATTAGCTCCTGAAGAAATTGAGCATAAGAAAAGTAAGAAGAAAAAGTCTAAAAAACCTAAGTCTTCTGAAGACGAAATACTCAAAGCTCTTAAAGAGATTGAGGAACAAGATAAACACAAGAAAAAGAAAATTAAAGAAGCACGAGACAAAAGTAAAGATAGTGTTGCAGAGTCTATACCACCAGAAACTCTAGTCGTTCCTGATGTTTCTGAAACTAAAAAGATTCAAGGCAGAGAAGATTCACAAACAAAGTCTAAGAAAAAGAAAGGCCACAAAGATAACCAAGATAAAACAAGTGATGATACGCAAGTATTTCATTTTGAATCTGTTGTTTCAAATGAAACGGTAGTAAAAGAGGCCAAGCCTAAGAAAAAGAAAGGTTCTAAACAGTCTCTAGTAGAACAATTTGATAGAGAACATCATAGCCCAGATAATAAGTTATTAGATGTTATAACATTAGAAACATCTGTGGTTAATAAACCAGTCATAGATTCAGCTGTGAATGAAGTTGATACTAACACATTGAAATCATCTGAAGAAAGTTCAAAACTAATCGTAGAGCTCATTGATCAACCTGAAGTCATTGAACGAATTGAAGAACCTGACAAGACGCAAATCATTTTGGCAGAAGAGCCTGATAAGACACAAACCATTTTGGTTGAAGACGCCTCTGATATTTCTTCTGTTGTAACAACTGAACAAACTAACTTAGACCCAGTTACAACATTCATTGACAATACATCAAAAAAATATTTGTTGCTGGATGAAGGTGAAAATCTTGTACAAAAAGATGATAAACCTATTTCAGTGGACGTGGTTCTGGAAAATGCACCAGTAGATACTACAGAAGTATCTGTGGATAGCTTACAGAATGTAAAAATACAAAAAGCTGATACTTCAGAAGAAATTTTATTGGATTCTAGCTCGATTGCTTGTGTTTCCAAAGATTCCGTTAATATTGTGAAATCCACAGAAGTTGATAGTAAGTCTTTCAAAACTGAAGAATTACATACTCGAAAAGAAAGCAAGAAAGAATCTAAAACTAAAAAGAAAGGACAAAAAGACCAAACAATTGTTAGTGACACTACAGCAGAATTTATTGCTAAGGAAGCTCAGTTACAGCTAAAGCAGATCTCTGATAAAAGTGCACATAAAAAAGCTGAAACAGATACGCTTGATGAATCATCTAAAAATAAGAAGAAGAAGAAACAAAAGAAACAACAAAAAACCACACATCAGGTTGTATGTGAAGCCACAGAAACTGTTGAGGTTATTGAGGAAAACGTTAATGTTATTGAACCTGTTATCGAAGAGTTACCCACAGTTGTAGAACAGGTAGAAGAACAAAAACCAACAAAAAAAAAGAAATCCAAAAAAGGTAAACATCTAGGTGATCCTAAGGAGGATTTAACGGACAAAATAGAAGTAGAACAAAAAGATTTAATTGAGACTACTGAAATAACTGAAAGCAACATTGATGAATTGGAGCAATCTTCTTCACAAGATGCCATACCATGGTCAAAGAAAAATTGTAAAACAAAAGTTTTACAAGGAACTGATTTACATGAGACGATATCTGAAGAACCATTGCCTGAGCTGATACCATCACAAGAAGTTACTCTGCAAGAACCTGTTTTTGAAGAAGTAAAATCTCATAAGAAAAAGAAGCCCAAAAAGCAGAAAATTAATGATGATGATATAGACAAAGCATTGAAAGAAATTGAGCGTACCGAAGGCTCTAAAAAGAAGCCAAAAGAAAAGGCATCTAAACCTAAGAGCAAACCAGATCAACCTAAATTTAGTGCTATAGAGCCACATATTGCTAAAACCGTAGAAGATGAAATATCTTCATCTATGAAGATAGACGATACAACGCCTAAGGAGTTAGATGTTCAACCTATTGAACACGTTGATTGGAACGCTATGCTGGAAGAAGAAGAAGATATACCGGAAACAATCTCTGAACCTATTCGTTCCCCTGCGTCTGACTTGATCATTCCTAGCACCGAATATGTTGCCAATCAAGTAACGATTTTACAAGAAGCTAGTAATTTATTAATAGAAGAAGAATCTAGTTCAGTTATTAAAAGTGACTCGTTTACGGAACAAAATGTTCACTTAGATGAGGCAGGTATTTCCAGAATTATCGTAGATGAAAAATTGGTCGCGGACAAAAAACAAGAATCAACGGCAGCTACAAGTCCATCCAATGAACAAAATAATAATGATAAATTCTTTTCGTCTGATGCGCTTAAAGAAGGGTCTTTTAATATTGTTGAAGAAATTACCCATTATGAACCCATTACCCAAGATATCGAGACCCGCACAATATACTTAATTACGCACGAAGAGAAGAAACTGCCCCCAATTAGGACTGTTAAAATGCGAAGTAAAAGTAATTCATTAGAAGAACCTCAATCTACTGGAGATATCGTAGGTGTAAGCAAAGAATCGACAAATAACAAAATCACTGATGAGAAGTCTTCCATTAATGTTAGTGATAATGTGTTAGACAGTAAGGTTATTACAGAAGAATTGATAAAACGAGAGAAAATATTACTGGATGTGAGTAAACCAGAAAACTCAAAGGAAACAGATAGCACAACAGATACAGGTTTTAACACGAAACAAGCGATTTCTGATTCAACAACACTACAAAAAGTGACTGAAATTGTTACTGATGTAATAACTTTAGAAAGTATAGAGAAATCCTTAGAATCTCAAACTGACATTAATAAACATGAATTACCCGTCAAAGAAATGGCAGAAAAACACGATAAAGATCAAGTACAGCTAACAGATGAACTTCAAAGTAAGGAAGCTGAACTAAAATCTCATGAACTTTTGGAAAAGCCCGATAAAAGCCAAATCACTGAAGAAGAGTTATCGGATATTATACTCGAGGAAGCAATCTTTGGATCAGTTCAAGATCGTAATAGAATACCAATAGAAAGAAGAATTAAGGATAAATATCCCAATATACCATACCAAGAGCTTGTAAATGAATTCAAGTCTTATTCGGTAGACCTAGATACATACCAGTTAGATTATGACTATACTCAGCTAATGTTAAATCAACGTCAACAAATTGATAGTAGTATAGATGCTACATCTGAAGTTAAAAAACCTGAAACAGTGAAATTATCACCTGCTTTGGCGCTGGTTGAGATTAGGCAATCTCCTCCAAAAGAGGAAGCACCTAAAATTAATTACAATGAAATAAGTGATGCCGAGGTTTTATTGGCTGGAAAAATAATTGACAAACTTGAAATTTCCCAGGATATATTGCCTGTTACTAATGTTAAAACTGAAAATAAGAAGGAAACAACTATTGAGCAAACTGCCAATATCATTAAAACTGAGAGTTCTGTAGTAACAACAAGTGATGATATCCTAATCGATTTAGATAAAAAAGAATCAGATGATAAAAACTTTGTGGCTGTTGACAAGCCAACTGCTATTACAGAAATTTCTCTTGTATTTCCTTTATATAAAGAGCAGCCCAGAACTAGTTATCATGAAATTAAGGATGCTGAATTAATGTTAGCCTCTCAGGTATCTAGTCCATTGGTGAAAGTAATATCATCGATTGAAGACAAGAATATAGTTTCGTCACGTGTCTCAGAAACTGTTGAAAAAATTGGAGATACTAGAGGAATTTCTTTGAAACCTGATGAAACAGCTACACTTCGTTCAGATACTTATACCAAAGAAATTCTTGAAACTTCACCTTTATTAGAAGAAGCGCCACAGTTAAGTTATTACGAAATCCAGGACGCAGAAAATTTCTTAGCTTCTCAATTAAATCTTAAAGAAACTACTGTATCTGATCCAATTGAAACCGAAAAACCAGCAATTTCAGCCGTGGAAAATTTGGATCCGGTCCAAGGAGAAAAATGTCAATACGCTGAAGACAAACTCCTTCAAAGCCTAACAACTTTATCAACAACCAAGACTGTGACCGAAATTAGAAACGATTTGATCTCCACAGAAAGTTTAGTCTTAACGTCCAGTAATAAATCATCTGCAGTTACTGAAAAACCGTCATCTACATCCAAAACCATCAAAAAAGATAATATGGAATCGTTACGTATGGAAACGCCTCGCCAAAGCTATCACGAATTATCTGATGCTGAAATACAATTTGGTTTAATTGTGAAGTCACAACCTTCTTCAACTATGAACGTACCATGCGATAGCGAAGTATCAGCGATTGAAGAAAGACCAATTATTGATATACTCGAAAAATTTGTGGACCAAAAACCAGAATCTATTGTAGCTGAATTAGCACCTCAACCACCTACAACTATTTATCATGAAATATTGAACACTGAAAAAATCGTTGACAATAAACTTGAAACAAGTACGTTGACTGTTTCTGCAGAAAAACCTAAATCTCTTGAGACGGAAAAGGAAAACAAATCTCAGTTTGTAAGTTATGAAAACCCTATACTTAGCTATCATGAAATTTCTGATGCGGAGGTTTTATTAGCTAGAGGTTTAATTACTAACTCCAGGGAATCAAGTTTAGAAATCGATACACCAGTTGATAAACAAGATACAAGAGAAGAACATATCGCCATAGATGTACCCATTACCGGTGTTGAATTAATAACTGTAATTGAACAAAAAGATTGTACTCACCATGACGTTTCTGTTTCAAATGATGACCTACAATCTCCAGTTGTTGAAAATGTAATAGATATTGTGTCAGATTTTGATCCCGTCAGAGAGTCTTTATATGAAGTGCCAAGATTCATTTATCACGAGTTAAACGATGCTGAAAATGTATTTGCTTCTAATCAACAGTCCTTCCAAGAACGTGCTGCAATATTAATTGAGCCCGTCGCTAATGTAGATGATAAACCAGAAATAGCAACACATTCTAAAGATGAAGAAAATATAGCAACTGTTCCAGAAAATGTATTTGAACTACCGCGACAAAGTTACCATGAAATCCAAGACGCTGAACGTATGCTAGCAACAATTGCTTCTAGAGAATCAACACCGGACTGTACTAAAGTTCAAAAAGAAAAGGATCCTGTGGCTCAGGGTTTACCTGTAAATAAAGAAGTTGTTTTACTTGCTTCTGCTGTTGACAAACAAAGTGTAGCTAGTGAAAAAACTATTGAACTTACTACAAAAGAAAGCAATATTACAAGGGAAAGCCATATTGCAAGGCCTCTTGAAAGTGTACAAACTATAGAAAATGTATCTGTACCAATGCAAAGGGCTCCTTTGGAAAATATTGCATTGTCATTTGAAGTCGATGACCTCAGTAATACACCTATCTCAGTGGTTTATGGTGAAGAGGGAGACAAAACTTCTAAAGCAGAAGCTAAATCACTACAATTTGATAAACAAGACAAAGATTTCGTTAAAATTGATAATGAACCTTCCAACTTAACTACCGCAACTACTCTAAAACAAGAACACTTATCGCCCGAAGACGATACATTTGAAATCATTGAACACAGTGAAGTGGCTGACATTTCTCCTGTCTTTAAGGATGCTATTATTGCTGAAGAGATGATAACAATCATCAGTGAAATAGAAGCTGAACCTGCAAAACTACCATCGTCTATTACTTATAAAACTAGCGATGATGATGAAGTAGTACAAAATCTTATTGAAGAAGCATTGCAGGAATCTGAAGTTTCAAATATTTTGGAAAGTAGGGCAAATCTTGAATCATTTGAAATTGATGATTTTAATGATAGTCTTGTGCCTGTGGTATTCGGTGATATTAAGGACATTGAAAAATCGATAAAAGAACATGAAATATTACGTCAAACTAAAGAGCGTGAACTCGTAGAAAGTGAAGATTCTGAAAAAATTAAAGAAGTTTTAATTGATGACGCTCCTTCCTCGATAGAAGATATTGAAATTCTAGAGACTCTTGATGATTACGCAATTCCACAAAAAACTGAAATAGTAGGTGAACAGTTAGACGTTACGGATAGTTCAATCTCAGAACCTAAGCCTGACACTATCTCGGTGGACCCCATAACAACTGATATAGTATCCAATTTTCCTCATTCAGATTTAACGTATATTCAACCTGATGTCGATGCGCAGAAATCTACGGATACTGTTACGGAGAAAATAGATTTAGATAATGTTACGGATACGCAACTAACAAAAACGGAATCTGTTGACCATGTAGAAAAATCTCCCATACATAGTTTGCATGACCTCCTTCCTGAAATTGACTCCATCCCTGAATTTAAGCCCTCTTATCCGAACACTGTATTGTATTCAAAATTGTCGGCTGATGCACCAGAATTTACACCTTCTTACATGTATCAGACTATTACTACTGTGTCTGAGAGTAGAACCGATTTAGTTCAAGATGCACCTTTATCTTTGACTGTAGAAGAAGATGTTATTAATGTAACAACTGATAACATATCAACAACACCACAAGTATCTTACTCGTCAGTATTGCTAACCAAAAAAGAGAAACAAGAGTCACAGCAACAGACAGTGCCATCTGTTGAGAAAGTTCTGCCAGAACCAGAGTTAACATCTGAGGAAGCTTACGAGGAACATGCTGAAATTAAGTCAAAAAGACATAAAAAGAAAAAGAATAAGGATAAGGAAGTGAAGAAAAAAATCCCAGTTCCCAAAAAATTTGAAAACGTGCCAACAGCTCCATTGGCACAGGGAACACAAGAAACGCCGAAATCTACTCTGACTGTTACAGATTCTACTAACGTATGGCTCAAAGCAGCTGATGATGGTAAATCATATGCTGAAGTTGTTGCCGAAGGCTTAATACATGAACAAAGAGAATATATTCAACAAGTTACCGAGAAGCCAAAGGATAAAGAACCAATCGCTTCAGTGGTTCAAGTTGATAGTCCACAAGATATTGACAAAGTAATAGAGCGGCCATCATCACTTGAGCTTGCAGAAGACTCTATTATTGATACAGTACCAGAAAGTGACAAATCTATAGGATCATGGGCTAAAATAGTCGCTGCCAAGCGACCATCACCTGACATAGTGCGACAAGCTGAAGAATTGCAACTAGAACCAGGTCTTACTTCATGCAAAATACACCCACCAATGATTCTAGTTGACCAATCAGACAATGATCATCACAAGCCTGAAGTCGAAATAGATGCTGAAGGGTTTATCACTGTAGAAAAAAGTAGACGATCTAGGTCTAGATCTAGAGATACAAGATCTCATTCAAACGTAACAGAACAACGTGATAATCGGGAAAAATCTGAAAATAGGTTTGAACCTTTGACTAGCAGTCTTAAGCCAGATGGTGTTGAGTTAACACTGAATCCTTCAGAAGATGAAAAACCGTCAAAAAAACCTGGCAGAAAGAGTCGCTCTTCCAAATCGCGAGAAAAAGATGTAAAAATAAAAGCTGCTGAAGTAGCTCCGAGTACTTCTGATGAGGATAAACAACCACAGAAAAAAGATAAAAAGAAACGGTCATCTAAATCAAAAGATACCGTTAAACCCCTAGCAGAGAAAGTTGAGCCTTTGACCAAATTAGAGGAGCAGGTCATTAAAACAGAAGAAATATCAGAAGTAGTGGCCAGTTTGACTACTCAACCGGAACCTAAAAAGAAGAGTAAAAAGAAGAAGAAAGATAAAAAACAAGTGGAAGTCGTTGAGGGCACAAAAATATCATCGCCCGTTGGAATCACACCGCCTGAACAGGAAACAATCTCACAGCTTAAGAAATTCGATACTCCATTGTCAACACCTGAATCGAGCCAAACCCCTATTAAGGATAGAGTTTTCTCTGAAGCTCAATATTGGAAAACGGATCCTAGTAGTTTGGATTTATCTGAAATAATTTCAGTAGAAATACAACATGCACCGACATACACATCTACTGAAACAAAAACTATAAAAATAGATTTAAATGAACCAAGCGTAACTACAGAAGATAAACTTGGGAATCTCGAAGCTCCTAAAGAGACGGACACAATTCAAACTGCTACCCAATTTATGACGAACGAATTCCTGGCAATAAATACTCAAACACTAGATCTTGAAGCTAAGATTGAAGAAGATCAGTCACTTGAAAGTAAGATGGCTGATTTGCAACGAGAAATTGAGGAAATGTTATTACCAGAAAATGATTCTTCTTTAACAAGTGATGATTCTCCTAAAGAACTTACTGACACGCAAACATCTATTGAATATCAATATGATGAACTATTAGATAATATGTCTCCATCACTAGCTAGTCCTGAACCTGATGGTTTCGAACTTAAATCTCAAGATTTAGTACTTGATTCCACTGAACAAGTTCAAATTCATAAACATGAAGATTTTGATGACAAACATATCAGTATGAGCATGATTGATTCATTACTGGATGATACTGAACCTATATCCATAACAGAAACTCACTCTTTAGAGCAAACTGAAGACTATTTAGTGACTCAGGAAGAGGAGACACCTAGGGATTTCGTGACTGAAACAGAAAAGGTTGATTTACTACCAAAAGTAGTCCAAAAACCTATGGAGATAGAATCAAACAAAGATTCATCTTTGGTACCTGCTGTTATTGAAAAAGACATAAATGCAACTGAAAAACTAGTAAAAGAAGATATAAAGGTCAAAACAGATACTATGGTATCTCAAATTACCAGTTTTATTGAGTCAGAACGTGTACAGGAAAAGCCTCAGACATCAGACATTACTGGTTCAGGGAAAGATACTAAAACTGATGACTTAATTATTACTGAAATCACTTCATTTATTGAAAAGGAGAAAACACAAAATAAGTCCGAATCACCCAAAGATACTCATTTGCCGTCAACTGATAGTAAATTGGTCACAAAAGACACAACTAGTTCTCAATTATCTAAACACGACACTGAAAAAGCCGATATTATGTCTAATATCCCACTAGCTAACATTGACACTACTACTAACAACCTTACAAATCTAAAAACGGATACTTTCTGGACGGACAAACACACTATTGATGACGCGGAAAAAGTACTGATTGAACGTAAATCGGTAGAAAAAACAATAACACCTTTAGTTGAACCTAATTTTGACGAAGGTATTAGCGTTGCAGAAAACATTATCAAAGATAATTCATTTTGGCCCGAGAAACACTTATATCACGATGCTGAATGTCAGTATTTCCTTTCATTGGTTACTAAATCTAAAACATCAGTTGAATCCAAGGAAATCAAAATTATTGATGAAAATGATAAAGATAGAGACCAGGGTGGCAGCTCTGGTCACACTTCCGAAGGCGAAGAGCCGAAAGAGGCTTCTGGCTCGCCACGTGACTCCAGCTACATATCCATGGACCTTCCCGGTGGCATATGTAGCTGGAGAGACAAGTCGTCGTACTTGAGCGCTGAAACACCTACAGTTGTCGATGATGTGAAGGAGCCTGTATCTAGGGAGGATATACTAACAAACCTACCTGTACAACCAGCCCCATCCTCATCCATACAGGAGGCGGAGGCGACGCCCCAGAGGACAACAAAGGTGACTGACCCACAGTCGTATTGTACGATTTTTAAATATATACTTTATGTTTGGCATGATATTATTACTAAATTCTTAATTTCACATATTATGAAACTTTGTATTGTAATGTGTTTAGCCACGCCGCAGCTCGTCTTGTAGTGCCACATTTTGGCGTGCACTGTGTACACAGTAGTAGTATAGCTACGCATTTGATTATTTATTAGCCGTTATTTTTGTATTGTGTGAATTCTAGTCAACTCTAGTCAGATCGAAAATTTTATCTAGTCTTTGTCAGTGATCTGATATTTTTACTGTAATAAAATTGAATAATAATAACGTATAGTGTTTTATTTATCTGTTATGATAGTTTTATGTTCTGGATTAGTTTTACCCCCGTCAAAATTTGGCTACTACGAGACGATCGTCGCTTCAATCAATATAGTTTTAAAGTCTGTAACTGGGTCTGTCTGTATAAGTTGATAGAATACCAACAAATAAGACTTCGGTATGCAACAAACATTAATCTGTTACAAAGAACTTGTGACGAAGTCTGAAATTGAAATTGAAAATATTGCTAAGGTCAGTCATTATTTTGCTATAATTTGAATTTTCTAGTATTTAGTGTGCAAGACTCTTTTATTGAAATATTTTGAATGGTACAGTTTGAAATGAATTTATTTGTGTTATTCTGAATGTCTTGCTACCAAAGCATCCAATTATTCTAAAATTAGACATACATTTTATTGATTGTGAGTTATCCTCATAACATAAAGTGTTCCGTACCGACACCGGTTACATCGCTTCTCGGTGTGAATGCTACACGCTTCACCACTTGCTATTGACAACAAAAACTAACCGAACACTATTTGGTTATGGGAAGCTTAATATTTACAATATGAATTAATTTGACCATTAATTCATGAAATTCATAATTGATTTCTATAAAATAATTAAAATTCATGTGCTTAAGATAGAGCCCAAACATAAATGACAATTATTAAGTTTCCCTGTAACTATGTCAATTCTTTATAATCAACCTTCAAATAATTGGAACGTTGATTGTATAGATTGCGTGACTTGTTTGGAATGTCAAAATTATTGATTTCTCATGTATAAACGGTACGGAGCACTTGGTACTTCGACTGACCAGCTTTTTTTGACCTTAGAATGTTGCAAGCCCTTTGAGCAGACTCCTCAGTTCGCATGTCATGCCAATATTGATGTTATAAACTAATTTGAATTTATTTTGTTGTTGTATTGTGCTCCTAACCTGTAGTCCATCGGAATGATCACCTGGACTGTTTTACCTTTGAGATATTTCGAAATGGAATCAAAAGCACGAAAATACAACTCTCATTTAGCTTATGGTTGGGCGTTAATTTGGATTTTATACCATTTTGTTTTATATTAGATTTTTTATATATTATGTCTGTTCCAGGGAAAGTGAGATAAGTTTAACATACCTACTCTCACAATATTTTCTAACATAAATATCGTTTCAAAACATTCTGTGTTTACACTCCAAAACATTGTTCTTTATGACCGCTTGCATCTCCCAAGTGTAGCAACGGGAGCTTATAATTTATGAGTTGGATGTAATCCAACAATATTGGTAACAGACAAATTTAGTCTTGATTTACTCCTCTCGAGAAATGGTAATACAAATGCATAGTCTGTCTATTGAAAGAATTATATCATTCAAATATATCTGTTTGACATCGTATTTTCAAAACTTAAATAGTTTGAACTCTGTGTCTAATTATTTTAGACCCAGAATTCAAACTGTTTATCTTTTCCTATCAAATCCAAATTTTCGTCTGACTAAAGCTTTTGATTCCAATTTGCGGCTACTCTCGTGTGTTTTGCTAATAAATGCGTGTGTTCTCAGGATGAATTATCTAACGATATAGAAACTCTGCTAGAAGAAATAAGAGATGTACAAACACGCCTCTCAGATCTGCCGGACGAGAGTCTCGAAGCCATGGAGCAGGGTCTCAGGGTAAGTTTCACTGTATATACTCCATTGATCAAAAATAACAGACCCAAATACTAAATGACGTACATTCGCTATATACAGATTGGCAATCTTTCGTATCTGTAATTGGTAGAGGGATGCCGAAATTTTGTTTTAAAAATTTTCCCAAATATTGCCGCCTAATAAACAAAACTAGAACTCTATTTATGTCGTTATTGAAAAGGCTATTCAGACAATTGTATTTTAAATACGTTTTATTTTAGTTTTTAAGTATCAACTGTTTATACTTTTTACATTTCTTCATACTTTATGCTCTAAAGGATTTCAAGAGCAATTAGTGCAGACCATCGTCTGGCGTCCTCTTATCATCATTAGCTATTAGGAACGTGACCGATAGGTGAAACGTAACTTGTCATGAACTTTGTCAGGTTTTGTCATCTCCCAACAATGAGAGCCTTGACAATGAGTAAGTCCATATACTGTGATGTTTCACAAAATGATGTCACCTGTACGTTACGACATGCGAGTTAATAATAATGTTTGTGTTTGGCTTCACACAGGCCACTACTAGTAAGTGAACGAACGCAGTGCAGTCGATACGAATTATTCGAATGAATTTTACGATTAAATCGATTTATTTCGATTTTTTTTGTGAAGTGCTTTCAGTGATTGTGGATTTATTTTCGACAGGTATTTTATTTTTATTGTTTTTTATCGTGTTGTTTTCATTGAACATCTTCAAATAGAAGCTTACATGAAACGATAAGCTATAAAAATAAACACCCAGAGCAACTTTATTCCTAATAGCATTAATTATCAAAATGTGACACCCGTTTTTAAATTAAATCTGTCTCAAAAATAAGTTAACGGCATGAAAGACTCCTTATTACTGTGGACCAAACTACGTTCGTATAGGAAATTATTTATATAGGAACAGTTTTAATTCCGTCTAAATAAAATAGTGGTATAAACCCACCCCACATTGGGATGGGCATTCTGATCCAATCAACTGGAACGGTTGACTGAAATATCTTGTTAAGATCAGTACCAATTTATTTACAACGGTTGGCTAGACACACATTGATATTTGTCTGGCCTTTGACCTGTAAATACTGTATTTTGTATGACCTATATTTTTGTCTTAACAAACTTCTGTTTGCCGATTTGTCCACTCGACTTAAAAGAACACATATCTGAAAAAAAAATTGTATTGTAAGAAAAAAGTTTTTAAAAGATCTTTCGAAGTATATGCTAAACGTAAATGTTTGCTAAAAAAAAAGCTTCAACATGTATGGAGGTGCACACCTAAAATATTTATATATTAAACTATCAAAATACATAACGGCTCACACAGGACACCTATTCTACAAATCCAAAGTAGTAAAATGCCTATGACATACAGACTAAACTTGACGAAACTATACGGGTTCCATTTTTACCGTATTGGCTAACGAACCCTAAAAATGTGTGTTTGTCACTTTAATTACAAGGTCCCTGTCTGTGGTATCGCCTGCCTAGACTATCTGTATGTGGAATTTCAAGCGGGTTGGTTAAGTAGTTAAGTTAGAAAAGGGTGACAAACAAACAGAGTTACCTACTTCTACGCTTAGAAAAGAAGTTTACATTTTTTTTTCGTTTTTCTTCTCTTGCCTTGTGTGTTTACTTGTTAAGCTGAGTTTATTGATTTTTTTACTATAGTGCTTTACAAAATGTTCAGTTTGTTATAATAATATAGTAACAGTTTGACAGATTTATAATAAAACAAATAATCAAACTGAAACTTCTTTCACTGTTACAAATTCGCTATTTTTTATTATTAATGTTTGTTTTTTAAATGGAAAACATAGGCGTTATAAACAATTCGTCTTTCCATTATTATATAATGTAACGTAGCAATACGTCTTTTTTACTCTTTACTCGGGAACATTCGGCTTAGGACTGAGAATTTCATGACAGGCAAACCCGATTTCTTTTTCCCATCCTGAGAATCGAACCCTGCCAATGCTCTTGTCTGCTTAAAGTTAAGTCCCTTACTCGCCTTTTACGACACCCACGGGTTGAGATGGGTAGTGAAATTATGTATTCTTAATCCGTCACTACACGGCACAAATTGTATAGAAGAATATTTTTTGTCTGATACGCCACGTGTCTGAAATTTTCCGTGTCTGTAATATAATCGCATCTTAAAACGTTTTCAGATCTAATCGACATGCGGTATCTGACGTCACTCTAGGCATATGGCACACTAAACCTGTTAGTAGCCCATATATCACTTTAATGGACAAGCTGCAACACGTCTAGTTTTGTTTTAGCCATGAGATCACAATCAGCTGATTCTCTTTATATGATCACGAATCGCTACTGAGATCTGAGATCATTCACAAAATTATAATTTGTTTGAGCTATTTAAAATTATGACGATTGGTTTCCCTCTGACATCATTCCCCTTTTTGAAGTGTGGAGGGAATTTTACACCGTTTATAATTCCCACATTAGGACTTTATTTATAGATTATTTCACATAATTATGTACTTAATTTTGCGCGCGTATGACCATAACAGGTTTTGCTCATATAATAGTAAAAATTTGCGTCCTTAGATTAGCATCTCAATTGATTTAAAACTGTGTGAGAAAATAGTAGCAGATTCAGCTAAAATTTTGTTGGCATAGATATAAATCTATGGTCTATATTGGATTTTAGGGCCAAATCTTTCGATTAAAGTCCTTACTTTCTAAATAATTAATGCATAGTATTTATCGCTGTTTAATAATCTTTTTGGAATAAATACTTCAAAAGAACAGCTTTAAATAACCGGGTAAATTTAACCACAGTCATTAAAATCAGCTCTTTACTATGTTGTAAAATGTATTTATATAGTCTCACCATCGTAAATGTAACTAGGCTTATGCATATTAAATATAAATACCAGTACTCAGAAAATAGGACTCTCACGTAGGTTCTGAATCATCACATTTGCCTTTCAAATGCCCTGCTCTATGATTCAATAAATCGTGAATTTTCAGAATTACTTTTAATTGACTCTTAGTAATATTGTCACTATGTATATTTCCTTATTAGCGACTCAGTCACTCAACGCTGAACCATTATTAGGTGTATAAAATGATTAATTTATGTGTCTGTATGACCACATACTAGGTTATGAGAATTATTATGTTTTCGGTGTTAAATTTGGTGTTTGATTTAATTCTAATACCTTTAGTATTGCACTAATAAGCTGGTTTGTAGGATTAGGTAGGTTACAATACCACAAAGTTCGAATCAATTTTCAAATTCTAAAATTCTATTTTAATCTACTGTAACACAAAAATCTAAACGTAAAATATTACCTATATTCTTAATTTAGGTATAGGTACTTTTTTTTTCGTTTTAATATGAATTCTTTGATATTTCAACTCATCTATTTTGTTAGGTATCTAAATTATTAGCTTGCCCATAATTTTTAATCAGTATTTTAACAAACTTCCAACATCCTTTTAAGTTTTAAATGGGCCAAAAAATATTTAATAAGTAGGTATCCTAAGCACCTATTATTCTTGTTATAAGTCAATAATATACTACTACATAATCAATAACAAAAGGTGCTTCACGAATATAAGTACCTATTTCTGCATAAATAATTTTATTAGGTGGTGACATAAGATTTCGACGAACCATATCTTTGGACTTACATCACGGATAAATATAGACTTTTACTACAAGCAATGTAGTTTGTTTAGATCTCATTTATCTTTGCTAAATACAGTGTAATTACATGCATTTTAGCTTCACTGTCTTGTACAGTCAGCGTCAAATAGATAATGACACTCAAGGTATTCAAATTTATAGATGCAAACAAAAAGTCAATAATATCGGTACAAGCAAAGTTTCCATATTGTTGTCAACAATTTACGCGCTCATAAGTCGAGACGCTCAAAATGTCATATAGATAGGTTCAATAAAACCTCAATAAATATGGTTACAGTCATACCGCCAATGGCATCCAAGTTTTCAAAAATTTGGATCCCATTAGAAACTTGTACCGAACTTTGCTTGTACCGATATTATTGACTTTTGGTTGCGTCTATAAATTTGAATACCTTGAGTGTCACTAACTATTTGACGCTGAACTGTACACTTTAATAGCTTACGATTACATACTTTTTGAAAGAATTTTTATTATCACGTATTTAATCTGCTATTAGTATTTGAGGATAGAACCTCAGTGTTATGTAAATTTCTTTAGTTTAAACAGTATAGTTTATTTAGTCGTATGAAGCAGATTATTTACTTTTAAATTGAAGGATATTATATTAAGGTTATGAATTGAAATACGAAGATGAAACTGTTTTTATATAATATGTTTGAAATATACTAGGTACTTTATTTTATTAAGAGAACTGAGGATATTTAGGTAATAATTCGCACGCTGCCAAAGTGGGTGGATATATCTAGGTTTACTTATACTAATAATTTACCTGACTCTTTCTTATTAGGTATAAATGAATCTATGTCAAAACATAATCGATACCTAAGCTACACTAATAGTTCTAGATTTGAAATACTTTACGCATGTTATGTATAAAGTATCAGGATTATCTAAAGTTATACTTATATTGTACACTTTTACAGTGCATAATAATATTATATCAAACGCAATATCAAGTTTTCAGCGTATAAAACGAACTTTCAGTGTTACAACAAGCCACAGCTGGCGCCATCTGTCATGATTGCAAGACACTAAACACATTTAGATATCTGTAGGCGTTCGTAATGTTTACCTTCTGTTTTAACGTTTTACTGATGACGCAATAACCTTTTAGCAAACCCTTTTATACTACCGACTGACAGCTTACATAAACTTGTATGTGATAATTAAAATTTTAATTGTAGAATATAGAATAAGCTATTACCATTACTTGTTTTCAGAAGAGGCATAAAAATAGGAACCATATGAATTTATTTTGCCTAAATAACGACGTTTATATTTATTAAATAAATGACGTTTTATTCACAATCGAAATATACATAGTAATAATAAATTTATTGTATCTAAGGTATCGGGCCTACAAAAAACAATACAATCAAATCATAATATTCATAAAAACTGAAAGATCTCCTGAGTATAAGCCTGTATATTACCAGACAATAGAACTAGAATATTTATAAATAGTACAAAATGTTACCAGGACTTACACAACTTTTATGGATTTTCAGGAGGGCATCACAGTTCTAGTCAAGTGCGAGGAAGCGGCGGAACTCCTGGAGTCGAAGGTGATGGAGTATCGTTCCGAGCAGGAGGTGCAGTCGCTGATAAAGGAACTGCTGTCTATGAAGGCCAGGATTGTGAAGCTGCTGACACAAGCGCGCGACGGTATACTCATCATCCAGGTAAGAAAGGTAAAAGTACATTTGTTATAGAGAATGCACCAGGTGTGGAACTAACTGCTTTTTTCTATATTCCTTTACTAATGGATAGGGATGTCAAGGAAAGTATTAATATCTCTGTAACTAATGTATTCGCACTACTTTGTTGTATCGATTTTCTTGACCGCATCACTACTTTGATGCCAAAGCATACACAGCTCATCGTTGGATTCTTTTTCTTGTTGGACAATATTAATAGAAAGGATTTTTTTTCCATTGATTGCTTAATTGTCGAGACATTTATTCAATAGCCTTTCGTAGGTTCTTACTCCTTCCTATGATCCAACTAACTTCTCTTAATACACTTTGGCTGGATAAGTCAATGCAGTATGACAGGATCCGTAGTCAATACCATTACTTAACCATAGATAACACCATAATCAATCGTAAACCGAGTAAATTAGCGGATGATGTTATATTATCAGCATTACAGAATTAATTAGTTTTAACCTGTTGTTGCTATAACATCGGTTTTATTGTTCACACGTTATAAGTTTAAATAATAATATATCTACCACTTTTACACAGCGCCATCTAGTCCCAAATTAAGCAATTATATTTGCTTGTGTTATGGGTACTAAACAACTGATATACTACTTAAATATTTTTTTTTTTGTAAATACATACATGTAATATGTATGTAAATTACATAGATAAATTACATTTACTAGTATAGATAAATTACACCCAGACACAGAACAAACCTTTATGCTCATCACACAAAGATTTTTCCTGGGTGGGGATCGAACCCACGACCTCCGGTTTAGCAGTCAGGGTCACTAACCACTAGACCAACAGGCCGTCAATATGTAGTATTTAATTTAGTTTTGACGAGTAATATGGTTTTGGTTATGCCAAACTTAATATACATTTTTACTTTTATTAATAATATTAATAACATAATCCAACTTGAAAATATTGCACATAATTAAATGTGTCTTTTTGTGAAACTTTCAGGACGCCAAAGTTGAGATGGCTCGTCAAGCAAAGGAGATAGAAGAACAAAAAGAGAAACTTGCAAAACTTGATAAGTGGTTGGAAACCATTAACAATGGTCTTAAAGAATCTACTGTTCAGTCAGAAGTAGCTGAAGAAGATATTCTTAGATATATTGAAATTTATGAGCGTTACATAAGAGAGTATGAAGAATATGAGATTATATTGAAGTCAATAACTGTGATAAATGAGGATGAATCTAGTCAATCGTTGAAAGTAAAGTTGAAAGACATGCAGAAAGCGTTGGAGGAAACGAAGCATCTAGTCATTATAGAGATAGAAAGGTTGAGACAAGTCCTGTTGCATATTAGATCTGCGCCAGAGGTTGCTGAAGAAGATATTTCTCAAACAGACAGGACTATTGACTCTACGTCAATGCCTGAGGAAGTTGTCTCACCTAGGGAGGTCGAAGTTCTCAAGGAAGAGGTGAAAGAATTGCCGGAAAAGGTTCCATCTGTGATCGAAAAAGTACCCTCAGTTAAAGTGCCATCAGAAGAAAGCTTAGAAAAAGCACCAACTGTACAAGAGAGTAAACCTAGTCATGAAAAACCCGAACCAGTTCAAATACAGGTAGTAAAAGAAACTGTTGCTATCGAAACACAGACTGGCAATAGTCTTATGTCCGATCCTCCATCAGTATCTGACAAGTCTGTTATTTGTCAGCCGGATATTATACCCACACAAGATAAATCTATAACCTGCATTCCACCGCAAGAGGTTGAAGTACAAACCAGCGAACCACATTCCGCTGAGAAAGAACTTCTTGAAAGTATTCAAGTCAGACAAACTATATCAGATGGTCATGAAACTATTGAAATTGCTACTCGACCTGTACTTAGAGAACGAAAATTTGATGAACAATCATTATTTGTGGATGCTGATTACAAAGATGATAAATTCAGAAAAGATTCGGAAATAAACATCATTCATAGTTTACCTCAATCATTTGAGACTGTTATGTTCGAACCTGATGATACAACTACAGAAGTAGTTGTAGATGCTGATGGCACGAAGAGGATAATTGTAAGGAAAGTCAGAAGGACGTTGGTCACCAGGCAGCAAATAGTGCAAAGACAACAACAAGAATCTCATATTTTGTCAGGTGACCAGACATACTCTCAGATAGCTTTAACACAAAGCGAAGGTGCAACATCAGCTACCCTCGACGACGGCGACGTACAACATGTTCAATATCATACTTCGCAAGGCCAGGTTATTTCAAATTTACCTGGAGGTGAGGTCACTGTACAAGAATTTGTTTCAAAGCCCGAGACAGTTATCACAATGGATAAGGATATGAAACCAGAAGATATTTTACAGCTGGTTGAAAGTGGAGTTCCTACTCACATTCAGACATCTTCATCTAGTGTTACTGCAGTAGTTCAACAAGTCACTAAGAGAATTATAAAGACACGAAAACGTATCATTCGTCGTGTTGTAATCATTGATGGGAAAGAACATGTGACGGAAGAAATCGTTGAAGAACCTGACGATGTTGAAGTTTTCGAAGAACAAATACCAAGAGTCTCTATAAGTGTAAAGGAGCGAGGTGATGTGCCTGCTGAAGCAGGTAAAGATGATGATAGTGGAAAGGATGATCATCCAGCACTACCACCTCACAGTGATGATGACGTCTCCCGTTATGGGAAACCAAAAGATCAAAAACCGGATGACAAACCTGATGATAAGTCCGATGACAAACATGATGCTAAATCTGGTGACAAGCCTGATGATAAATCTGATGACAAGTCAGGAGACGAACCTAACGATACTGAAAACCAAACTCAACAACCAAATCTACCAGGTGACATCACCCAGGCTCAGCAACTGGAAACACTTATGCATGAATTTATGCAAAAGGAAAGGGGGTCCTTTACTAATGTCTCTAAATCAGTTCTTCGCACTTCGTCTTCAAGGGAAACAACACCAGTGGAAACGGTTATAAGATCTTATGAAGTTACACAAGGTAATGCACAGCGCTACGAACCTGAAGAAACTACCACTACATACATAGTGCAGGAACCAGAAGAAGGACAAATAACCCAATCAACTAAAGTATCACCTCAATTGGGACAAACCATTATCACATCAGAAGGAGCTCTTCATTCGACGTTTGAAACTTCTTCTACTAATGTTGCCACAGTAGTTCAACGAATTGTTAGGAAAATCACAAAAACTAGGAAACGCATAATTAGGCATATTACTATAATCGACGGAAAAGAACATGTTACCGAAGAAGTGATTGAAGAACCAGATGATGTTGAAGTTATAGAAGAAGAACCTCAAGTATCTCAGAGTATTCAAACTGAAGGGACCAAAACTAAGAGCGTTAGAATCATAAGGAAGGTGGAAATTATTGATGGCAAAGAACATGTCACAGAACAAGTTATAGAAGACCCGGACGATGAGGAAGTTATTGAAGAAGGACCTATACTATTACATGGCACTCAAACGGGAGGTGTTATTATGACTAAACGTATTAGAATCGTAAAACACATTCATATTAAAGATGGAAAAGAACATGTTACCGAAGAAATAATTGAAGAACCTGATGACGAAGGTCTCAGTGAGCAACAATTGGTATCACAACCTCTAACAACTGCGCAAACCAAACGCATTAAAACTGTAAAACATGTCCAATTTGTAGACGGTAAGGAACACGTCACTGAAGAGGTTGTCGAAGAACCTGATGATGACCTCATCGAAGATTCTAAACTATCACACAGTATACAAACTGAAGGTGTAAAAACTAAACGTATTAAGATCATTAAGAAAGTTGAGCTTATAGATGGTAAAGAACATGTGACAGAACAAGTAGTAGAAGAGCCAGAAGATGAGTTTGTACCAAGTTCTACAATAACCGCCCAGATTGATGTCAAACTAAATAAACCTGATGCGACTGAAATGAGCCAATTAGAAACTGATAAACCGGTAACTATAAAAACCACGGTAACTGTAGTACCGTCACAAAAAGATACTTCAATTACAGATATTACTAAGAGTCTTATTAGTAGTGAGGCCGACCATTCTTCAGTCTCTTCAATAGAAACTAAAAAGCCTGTACCCAAAGACACGATGACGTCAGAAATTCCAGTATCTCACCTGGCATCTATTCCCGCGGAAAAAGAATCGAGTAAAGTAGTATCTGTTGACATTATCAAAGAAACTGTAGTACCAGATATTATTGAAACAACTACTGTTAAATCTGGAGATCATGAAACTCAAAAATCAATTGTTACTGAACATGTAACAACTGAGTTTACTACCATAACGTCAACTGATAAACAAAGTGTTATTGATGCCACTAAAGATTTGATTAAGAGTGAAACAGATCAATCCGTACCTAGTAAAGTAATACCGACAGAAGTTGGTGGCAAGAGTTTAATCATTGAATCATTAGAGACTGTAACATCGACAAGTCCTGATGTATCTTTCATCACAAAAGACATTACTACAACGGAAATACTTAGTGAAGAACCCAAAACAGTTGTACACCTACCCGGCGATGTATCTGACGGAAAGGTGCCCGTACCTTCAGTGCAAGTAATTCCAAGAGTGCCAAAAGAATCTGATATCGTTTTACAAAAGATTCAGGAATCTGTTCAGTCAACTGAGCCTGAAATTACAATTACTAAAACAATTGACACCATAAGTGAAAAGCCAACAATCACTGAAAATATAATCCAAACTGACTTTACAGAAACACCGCAAACTAACGGACAAAAGGATACAAGTCATATTGACGTTTATAAGAGTTTCATTGAAAGTGAAATGGATCATACTGTAATTTCCAAAATACCAGCATCACCCGTAAAAGAAAAACCACAAAAATCAATAGAGGTTCCCGGAGAAGCTGAACAAGACACACCTAAAACGCAAGAAACTATTGTGGTAGACACCCATAAACCAACATCACCAATTACTACTACAGTTATAGAATCAACAACTATTCATAAAACTGAACCAGTACCTGAAACAGTAAGTAAATTACTAGAAAAAGTAAGCGTTGAAGAAACTATTGATGGCAAACCTCAAACTGAAGAAATTGTATTGGTGAAATCGGAGCAACCTATTGAAACTACAGAAGTGACACAAATTTCTTCAGGGCCTAAAGATACAACTCTTGTTGATTTAACGAAAACTTTCATTGATAGTGAGATGGATCATACTGTGATTTCTAAATTATCTGTAACACCTATTAACAAAATTCTTGAAGAAAAATCAGTAAAATTTATTGAAGATGTAACTCAAATCACTGAAACAGAAGTCATTAAACCTGAGATTGGTGAAGAAAAACCTATACCTCTGGTAGAAGATAAACCCATCGATAAACCTGAGATTCCTAAAGAAGATATTCTTGTAACTCAAGAACAACCAGTCAAACCATCACAATCACAAACAGATATATTAGAAGAATTTATAGTTCAAGATTTCCCAGGCCAAAAAGATACAAAACAAATGTTAGACTTTACTAAAGAGCTTTTGGAGCAAGAAACAATACACGCTGCTAATATCCACTCTTCTAATAAAAAAACATCTACAGACAAGACTGGTATTTCTGACAGTGTTACTATGGAAGAAAAAATTCCACCTAAAACACCTGATGATCCATTATTGTCTACAAAGAAACCTACAGTTGTTGATATGATTGTCAAAACACAACCGGTGCCAGAAATAACGGATATCAAGCCGCTTGTGGACAAAACGCAAAAAGATACCGAAAGTGTGGTTATTGAAACTAAAAATATAAACGTAACAACAAATACTGAACAGTTGGAATCAGAACCAACTCCTGAAATCCATCAGCCAATTTCAGAATTTCCATTTCTACATAGCGAGGTCACGCCCAAAGAACCACAAATCAGTGTTGTAGCACTAACTAAGGCGATACTCCAAGAAGGGACAAACATATACGAACAAATGCCAGAACAAATAAATGAATCTGTATTTACAGAAACTAAAAATATTGTCAGTCATGCAATTTCTGAAAAAGCACCTTCACAGTCTACGGTTGAAGTGGAACCCATAAAAGTAGAAACTATAATTACGGAGACCGATGTAACAGAGATACCTAAATCATCAGAAATGTCTTACATACGACAATTCGAACCACAAGTGCAAGGGTCTTCAGACAGTGTAAATAAATTGCTAGCTGTATTTGATCAACCCGAAAAACAAGATGTCCCATCACAAACATCTGAGTTCCCAGGATCTAGCACTTCCGGGCAACCTAAATCTGTTGCAAAATACGATGTTACTATGCTTCTCCATTCTGAGCGTCAAGACACAGATCTACGAAGTCCAAAACCTGATTCTGTGACCACACAACTCGATAAGCTACAACAGACTGTAGATATTTCTATGTCATTAACTCAACATCGTGAGAAGAAAGTTGAACCCAAAGTGCAGTTTGACATGAAAGTTGAAGAGTTTGAAGCTGAACCAATCGTAGTGAAGAAAGACATTGAAGTTATTCTGCCAAGTGAAGTTACGGCCAAGAAGGAAAAACCAAAACCACCGATAGTTGAAGTAGCTAAAGAGCTTCCCAAAGAAATTACTCCTCCTGAACCTGTCAAAGAAACTAAGAAAAGCAAAAAGAAAAAGAAACACCGGGTGGGATCAACTGCCAGTGAATCAACTGAAGTTGAAACTGATAAAAGTATTGCAGATACTGATAGTTCGTCTCTGAGTCATTACGTCGAACTTCCGACTTCTCCTCCCATAGAATCTCCTAAGCCTACAGTAGACATTTTGGAAACACCAATACAAGTGCAAGAAATAATGCCTGAACCAACTCCAATGGTAACACCTGAGGAACCAGTTATTGAATCTGAATCCCCAGAAAAACTTGATTCACCGGAAGAAACTATATGTGAAGTTTCATCACCTAAAGAACAAGTGATTGAAATTAAAGAAGACATTCTAGACTCATACGTGGACTCTGAGGGCATTTCAGTCTCAGAAGACCGTGGTTATGAAGCCGAAGACCTCTCTTTGGGACCAATACAAACTCCTGATAAAAAGAAAAGACATAAGAAACGTAAGCAACATGGCGTAAGTGAAGATACCACGTATCCTAAAATGTCTACAACTGAAACTGAAGATACTACTGTGACTACACCAGTTGAAATGCAGGAACCTGTAAAGAAGGGTAAAGATAGAAAACGTAAGAAGAAGACTCCTGCAGAACCATCAATAGATTCCGAGGAACCAGAACCGGTTGTAGAACCAGAACCAGAAGTGAAACCTGAAAGTCCGAAAATTGGTACTGAAACCGTAATGTCACCAAAAGAAGAATCATATCATACAATGAGTGAAACTTCAGATATCAGTACAGTAAAGATTGTAGAGGAATGCGTCCAAAGCAGTCCTGAAGTTGCTGAGAAGGAAGTCCCTACAACTGTCACATTCCCTGTACCAGTAGTTGAAGAAATAGCTACACAGGAATATTCTATTCAAACATCTCCTGAAGAAACTGAGCCTATTGAAGAGATTCCACGACCTGAAACTTCTGATATTGAGCTTCAAACTACACCAACTTCTCTAAGTGAAGTCATAACACAAACAACACCAGTTGAGGATAAAGAAGCTCATACACAAACCATTGAAGAAATCACAACTGTAATAGAGAAGATAATGTCAGACACTGAAATTCAAACAAGCCGATCTGAAACACCTGAAAAAGTTGTTCAGTTGGAAGCAACAACTCAAGTTATACCCCATGATATCACAACTCCAGAAGAAAAGTTCTCCCAAACATCACCTGTAAAAGAACCAGTTGTGGTTGAAGAAGTAAAACCTGAGTTGCCTGAAATTGAGACAGAAGCAAGAGAGATACAAACTTCTCCTGAACCGGAAGTACAGAAAGATGAAAAGTCCACTGAAATACTTGTTGAAACAACCGAAACTGATATTCAGACTGTTCAGCAAGAGTTCACTGAACAAGGAACATCTACTACTCCCGTTCAAGAGAAGGAATTAACAGAGATAAGCATTCAGACACCTGAAATTCCTCTTGTCAGTAGCTTCACGCAATCTGACACGCCAGAACCTGTTGAAGAAAAGATGGCAATTGTTGAAGAAGTCAAGATGCCATCTTTGCCTCCTCTGGAAATTCCTAAACAACAAATCATCACCGTTGACAGCATGCAACAAACTACTCCTAGAGAAGAAGAGCAAGTGCCTCAATTAGAAATCAAGGAAATCCTAACTGTCAATACTTCTCAACAAACTACACCTAGAGAGCCTGAAGAAGTTGCTATAGTGCCTACACCACCGGTTGAAAAATCAAGGACACCAACGCCAGAACCGAAAGTTGAATCACCTAAAAAGCAGGTAATAACTATAGATAGCACACAACAGACTTCGCCAATACCAGAACCAGTTGTCGAAGCAGCTCCTGTTCCTGTACCTATACCTGTGCTAGATTTGGAAAGAAGAGAAATAGTCACTATAGACAGCACTCAACAAACAACACCAAGAGGTTATTCTGATGATTCTATCTCAACATCAACTAGTGAGCCATATGAAATCCATTTGAAAGCTCAAGTTACAATTCCACAAGCAACAACCGATTTTCTCGATAATGAACGTCAATTCGAGGAACCGCCTATGTCTATTTTGGGTGATAAATACAAACAAAAGAAACGTAAATCTAAGAAGAAGACCGATTCACCTTTGTTACAATCCCCGGAAAGCTTGTCAGATCTAATTAATACCGAACTTTCTCAATCGGTTACACCAACGAGTGAAGATACATCGCTTAGAGATGCATCTTCTATAGATGAAGGTATTTCTCAACTGGCTAGTCCTATCATGCCAAGTAAATCGATCACACAGCCTAGATTAACTTACTCAGATGTAGTCCAAAGATCGAAATCAAAGTCACCATCTCCAAGTAAGACTATCCTCCCTCAAAAATCGGAGAAGGCTAGATTACTAGATGCACTTGAGAAGCGTACACAGTCAGTAACCGAACCACAGAAAGCTATTCCCGATGATTCTATGACTGTAGCTTTATTAGAACCATCTGTGGAGAAATCTTACCAGCTTGTGGTCAACAAAGAATTAGATGAAGTTAAGAATGCTATTGAAAATAATGATCCCTCTCGAATAGAAAGGAGTGTTATTATTGTCATAGAAACTATTTCTATATGGTTAGAAGAAATCCAATATAAGATCCAAAGACAAGCTCTGTCTGGTTCTTCTGATCGAGTAGAAGATACTGAACGTCTAAAGCAATTACAGAAAGATGTTCGAAAATTAAAACACATTATCGAGATTACAGAAATCAATGAAGAAATAATTACTTTGATCGAAACGTTAATGCATCAAGTGGACGCAGTTAATACTTTGAGTAGTCAAAGCTCGTTCAAAGTACAAGAATACGAGAGGGAATGGATGAAATTCTTAGTCGACGTAGACGAGCTCAGTGTATCTGTAGAAACTGTGAAGAATACTTTGGACAATGTAACATTATCGGAAATGCCCACACAACAGAAGTTGGAAAAACTTGACAAATTAGAATCAAACAACTTTGATAACGTAGAGACTGTTAGAAAAATGTTTAAGAGATGTCGCAGTCTCATCGAAGCTAATCCTAAGAGAGAGTGCCCATCAAAACTTTACGACTGCGATGACGATACTAAACATGTGGAAAACACTATCAACACAGAACGAGATCGTCTTCTTCAACTAACATCATTAGCCGAAGAGTACGAACAAACTCTACAAGACTTTGGGCAGATCACAGACGTAGCGGAAGCTCTTTTGGATGGCAAGATCATTGTGTCAGACTTAGACCATCTACATGAGGAGATTCAAAAGCATAGAAAGTTCTTCGTTAACTTAAGCCACTGCAGAGCTATTCTTGAATCACTGGAAGATAACTTAGATAGTGAAACGAGAGCTAAGTATTCGTCTCTGCACAATTCTCTTCATGACAGAGCTACGGTCATAATTGACAGGGCCGCAAGCCGAGCTCAACAAATGACTCTAGCGGCATCAAGGTGGACCTTACTCCAACACGGCATGAAGGAGGAACAGCAATGGCTGGTTGTGGCTCAACAAAGAGTCCCAGATCTGACTAACGTCACAACAATAGATCACGAACAATACATTAATCTGTATCAATCAATAAGCCTAGATCTATCCCATCACTATGCGAAAATGCTACGACTTCTATCAATAACAGAAAGTCTTCAAAATTTAATAGTGTGTTCTGGTCTAGAATCAGAATGTTCAGTAGCACTTGACACCTTGTTAAGATTACAAGACGACGTAGACTCTAGATTAACACGACTGACAGCATTCAAAGAAAATTGGGTCACATATGATAACCTCATCGATAGGATCGAAGGATGGATGAAGGTGGCTAACAGAGAACTTGAGATCATTACTCCTGAAAACATCACAACTACTGGCAACCTTAGAAGATTTTGGGAGCTTAAAGCACAGCATGAAGTCTACAATAACCTAAAGAATGAATCAGGAGTACAGTTTGAAAAGGCGTTGGAAATTCTACCTGTCTCAGATGAAATGGTTCAACGTGAGTTCTTCTCAAAAATAGAAGATAAATGGAGCGATTTAGCCTCAAAGATCGGTAATATTCATTCAACAGCAATTCAGAACATCTCAGACCGTGATGTCTCTTCTGGCGAGAAACTTAACATTCTTGAAGAAGAATTGAGAGAGCTTCGTGCATCTGTAGATAGTCTCAAGGGTGTAATTAAGAGTGAAGACGAGCTCAACCTTTACATAGAAAGGCTACAAGTCATGACCAGTCGTATAGACCGTATACAGAACGAATTGGGAAGACTCAGTCTATTACCAACTGCAGAATCTGAACGTCTCGGTGCTTTATTGACCCAATCTGGTATCCTCGATGATCAAATCGCCGAAGAGCTGGAACGTAGCATGTTACTAAAAGAAAAGATTGTTCACGTCCAAGCTGGTATAGCTAGGTGCCAGAAGAGTCAGCGTCGTGCAAGATTGACGTTGGAGGAGTGCGAAGCAGCTGAGAGACTTGGCAGTGATGTAGTGGAGCGAGCCTCGCAAACCTGTGATAAATTGATTGAAGAACTTGGAGTTCAGTGGCGGGACATTTTGGCATTGAGGCAAGCGCTACACACACTACCAACTAGTCTACGAGTTGTTGTTTCACCCACTGGCGTTGAGCGGGATATCTCTGGACTGCAGGTGAGTTTTAAATTATTTGGATACATTAATCGCAGTGCTTTTCTCCTTATAAAATACCTGAAAATGCAAGATTGCAATTCTTATTAACGCTTATTATTTTTATGATAGCAACACACGTCAATGTATCATTTTAATATAGAGGCGCTGAAAATAAATAAATTAAAAACAATAAATTTTAATGCTAAAATATTGAGCAATGACAAATTAAAATATTCTCAGGAGACCCACTCGGAACTGGAAGCAGCGTGCAGTGACCTGAGCAGCCGGCTCCGTGCCAAGTTACATCTGTGGCGACGGTTCGAGAGGCAACTGGAACTGGTCCAGAGCGCTGTCAGGGAGGCTGACTACATGGTGGAACTCCTCACAGTCCAGGGGCAGGTCGACTACGATAGGCTGTTGAAGGCTACTGAGAAGTTAGAGGTGAGTTGTTAAAGTAGTTAAGCAATTGAAGCTTAGTTATTTGATAGTATAATTTAAATAAAGTAATAGTTATATTACAAATAAATAATAATAGATCCAAAGAAATGTTTAAATATTATATATTTTTATTTAATTATGTTTTTGGTAGCATTTCAATCAGGTAAATGGAAAGATAAATACCTATGTTATTAAATTCATCATTATATTTATGGAAGTTAAAAACTGCGGTATAAAATTTAACAATATTATTATTATTGTTAAGTACATCTTCAAAGTAGAAAAAAAAATATAGTAATCTTAACATGCTTTTTTCCTTGACCAGACGTTAAGTGAGAGTCTCTCACGACGTAGCGGCGAGCTGGTGGGCGAACTGACAGCGGCGGCGGCCCCGCTGGAGGCATCCACGGACCCTGCAGTGGCTGCCAGCCTTCGGAGAGAACTTGACGACGCTGCCGCCGCCTATGAGCACACCTGCACCAATCTCACGCAGCTCTGTGACAAGTATGTATCTACCTTAGTATGAACATATAAGTCATTTGGCTTTTTTTTTACATTTGTAGGTAGCCGAATATGTCTGTCTCATGGATAACTATCTCGGAACCCTTCATTGTTCCGGGATAAAAAGTATTCTTTATGCTGTTCCAGACTATAAATCTGTCTCTGTGTCAAATTTCATAAACATGCTTTCAGCTGGCGTCATTGAAACAAACCGCCACGCATATTATAATAATAAGTATAAGGGTGAAGATTTTTATATTGTTTTTTGAGTTTGTAATTGCATATTGGAAAATTTTAATTGTAATTATAATTAATTAATATTCAAGCTAGTGCTGCAGTTCTCAGTGAATACGATTTATTGTCGCCTAAAGAGGTATTATTTACCACCATTCTACAGTATATTATCTGGTGTAGGTACCACAACGCTGTGGAGCTATGGAAGCGTTACCGCGACGCAGCCGCTGCCGTGCGCGCCTTCGCTGACTACCAGGAACAACGTCTCCATGCACTTAGACCTGGTGATGCACCCGCCACTGCACAAGTAAGTGACACTTTATATAGGAACTAACTTTGACTTGGTACTTCTGTTATAGAAAGACTCTTGAATCAAAGTGTGGCTGAAGATTGACTGTCACCGTGGCGCAGTGGTTAAGGTGGTCGCCTCGCCACTACATCGCCGTGCTGGGTGACGTGGGTTCGATTCCCACAGGAGACAAATATTTGTGTGATTCATAGATATTTGTTTCTAGTCTGGGTGTACTTTGTGTCCGTTAGTTTCATGTTTGTAAAGCTCCCCGCGACACAGGGCTTGTTCCCTAGTGCGGGCGTTGTCTTTTTAAAAGAAAAAGAAAAAAGATTGGTCGAAGATTTGTTGGAATTTTCGACTAATCTCCTCGGTAAAATTTATAGATACATACATACGTGAAGCTACGATTTGATTAAGTAACTTTTTAAATAATTCGTGTACAGAGAAGTGTAAGATTATGCCTAGTTAAAGTATACTGAGAAAACGTGCAGAAAGCTAAAATGCCATCGAATTTCGATCATGATAGGTCGTGACAATGATACAAAATGGACTTCTAATTTTTAACGTTTGACGGTACCTGTTTTTTAGTTAAAACCACAAAAATAGCTGTACTTTTAGAGATTAGTGCGGTTTCATTCACCTCGGAAAAAAAATGAGCATACAATTTAAAGCAAAGTTTGCGCTAAATAATTTATGCGAAATATACATACCTATTATGTGTGCTATGTACTTACATATTGCGAAGTTTTACGTGATAAAAAGTTAGATACCTAAACTATAAGTATTAGATGGACGACAACATAGCGGTAATGAGGATATTTAATAAATTTATTATTACTATTCATTCAAATGAGGGTTACGTACGAGTATATCTCTGCTCGACAAATATAATTAATCGGTTGGCGATTGCCGCCTTATTTACTTAGTCCATTGGCTCAACAACGCATAATGGATCTCGGCTTTCAATACGAGATTTATTAAACCGTTCTCCTCAAAAGTAGTTTTATGTAGATGTAATTTTAAACTCAGATTCCACCAAACAGGAGACTAGATGAAAAAAGGCGAGATATTTTTTATATATGTTATATCCGTTTCGAGCCTTAGAGTGCGTTTCCACCAGAGATGTGCGAGTAGAAATAGCGAGGGATGTGTTTGTTACGACGTAAATGGAACAATTCTATTTCAGCCTTATTTTACTAAGGACTACGCCACATATTGCCGCACTGAGCCGCACTTTCCAATGCTTCTATCATTTTCAATTAGCGTCGTCAATTCCGCCGCGTGCGGTCGCACTGCCGAGCCTGTACATATAACGGTTTTAAGTGACAGAAAGGAATAGAAACATAGAAAAGTGCGATTCCGTGCGGCTGGATGTAGTCCAACCCTTATACTTCCCTTACTAAACTTATATTAAAGCTTGTCCAATGCACATGAAGCACACCTCCAGATCGATAGCGAAGCAACAAACAAAGCGTAGAAGCGTCCATGACTCACGCGAAGTGACCGCACCTAACTCGCTTTAATAAATTGGGGTTAATGATCTCGTGCTTCGCGATTTCAGCAGTGAAATGTTTCACGGTATGTGGCTTAGGTGTGTTGTGGATTGTAATATAAGTAAATGCATTATTTAGTGTTATGTCATTGACTTACCGGCAGATTCTTACGTATTTCGAGAATCCATTTAAATTTAGGGTCGTAGAACCCACATGTTTTCATAAGCTACATATTATGAGATATTATGAGTTACAAGCTGTTGCTCGAAGCTTCACTCCCGTCGGTGTTTGTTTGGCCACTGCTCAGATTATATTGGTCGTAGAGTGCATATAGCATTTCTCGATAAATGGGCTATCCAACACTAAAAGCATTTTTCAAATCGAACCAGTAGTTTCTGAGATCGCGATTCAGGAAGCCTATAGGCAATATAACATCACGCTACGGCCTGAGTAGTGGCTAAACAAATAACGACGGGAGCAAATCCCCGGGCAACAGCTAGTAAAGGATATTATGGATATAGAATGGTATAAGGCTACATTAAAAGGTGGCTCTGTTACCAGTGTGCGTATAATTATTTATTAATTAAAAACGAATTAATGAGTTAAATTAGCAGTCTTGTATGTAGTGTAATGCTCCCAACTATTGTGTTTTATGTGGCTTATAAGGCTGTGGGCGTGGTGTTCTGTGATATCAGTTTTTTGTTAGTTGTAGTATAAAGGCGCAATCACTTAAGACAGAGTAATATTTTTTAATTAAAATAACTTTTCTTTTGAGATACTAGTCAAATAAATTTAAATAGGTATCATTGCATATCAAAACTAGGAGCTACTTTTATCGGGTTATGACTATGAAATTTAATCATAGCTAAAATATTGGGGTTCTCCGGGGCGGGTGTCTCAATGATTGGAGTCCTCAGCGCATGACTTTTTTTCGAAGTCGTTAGCAAATAGAATACAATACGCACATATTAACATAGTTTGTCTGATACTAAGGTAAATTTATAATATAAAATATATTTTTCAAATGTAAATTTTAATGATTAAATGAATAAGAATTAACGCTTTTATAGCTAATATTTCAATTAATTGAATATAACACTACTGCGAAAAAAGAAATCTAATAAAAGGACCCTACTACTATTATTACCAAAAATGTCTGAATGTACACATTTAAATATTGATCTATCGAATTATTTTTATATTTCTTAGTGATGTAATGCAATATGTGAAAAAATAACGATACCATTCTGTCGTTGCCTTATGCCAAATGTGTCAGTGTTTCCGAATGACACAGCAGTGATGTCACGTGACATTGACAGTCGGACTTCAGTGCATCGTCCGTTTGGCAATGTTGTGTGAATTGTACCAAGTGAGTGAAGCGGTTTATTTAAAATGGTTTATGGAATTAGTTTTTATTTTGTTTGATATTGTTTACTTATGTGTCGACATTGAGTTTTGTTTACTTTTAATAGTGGCATATTATGTTTACGAAAAAATAATTTCAGTTCATTGGTAAGATGCGTCAATGGTATTTTTAAAAATTTAAATATGCATTTTCGATTTCGTAGTAATAATTTTATAATTTACCTTAGGCTAAACCTTGCCTATATAGAAGACGGCCAATTTTTTATAAATATAGTAGATTGAAAACAGGACGCGATAACATTCTTTAAGAGAAGAGTCTTACCTATACCTATCCTAAATCCACTAAAACAATTGGAAACGTTGGTGATAAAATATATAAATAACATAAAATACATCAAACTATGTTTTTATTATTTTCTTCAATAATACCGAATGCATTTCAGCATTTTCTCCAATTTACTATCGTTGAGATTAACTCAAGTCAGGCGCTCGTTACAAATCGGTTCGTTTCGTTTTAATTACATTAACGTCTTGATTTTAAATTGGGCGGATTAAATTGCAGTTGGTAAATAACTACACAATTCTTTTTCTGTTTGAAATTTGCTGTATCTAATTGGTTGGTATTCTCTTCTTTTCTTTGTGCCAATTTTCATCCAAAGGTGTGCAACAATTTGGCTAAATTAAGAAACAAATAGGAACATACTTACTCATTTTATTATTAGTAAACTTAAGTTTATTGTAGAATATCTTTATTATATATACACTAGCGGATCCGACAGACGTTGTCCTGCATGATATACCAATTTTATTTGTGAATCTTAACCATCCTCGAATCCACTTGAACACATACACAAAAATTCATTCAAATCGGATAGGCCGTTTAGGAAGAGTTACTGTCAACTCACGTACAAAAGAATTATATATATAAAGATTAACGTTTTATTACGAAAAGTAGGTAGAATAATTATTTTTCATCATTACAACGCATAAACGTCCCACTATTGGGCAGGGGTCTCCTCCAAACATTGTGGACCACCTACCACGCTGTTTAAACTGGTACAGGTTTTTTTTTAATCTTCCTTTTCTCGCAGAGTTCTTGTCTCCTTAAGGTTCGTCATCCACGGATTAAAATGGGGTAGTGACATTATGTATTCTTAATCCGTCACTACACAGACTAATACTAAAGAGATATTTAACTAGAAAATGCTGACACACTTAAAAAATAATATAGGATAGAGTGTAAATAGAACCGTAAAGTGCCTATGTATATAAAGTTTAAAGTAGTTTGAATAAATACAAGAGTATATTCAGATGATTGGAAACACGCATACAAACCTACTTTCTATTACACTTAAAAGTAGGCACCACATTTTGATTTTACATTATTTAGTGTAGGTTAAATGAGCTGTGGGATTTTCCACTTACTACCACATACTACACAATACTATATTATCATCATCATCTCAACCCATAAACGTGCCATTACTGGGCAGGGGTCTCCTCCAAAGAATCAGGAAGGAATTTAGCCTACTATACCACGCTGGCCAGACGGGTTGGTATAGGATTGGTTTAAAATTTTCCTTTTTTCGCAGTGCTCTGGTCTGTGTAAGGTCTCTCTCCCTTAGTCGCCTTTTAAGACACCCACGGGTTGAGATGGGGTAGTGACATTATGTATTCTCAATCCGTCACTACACGGATAATACTTTATTATACTCGTAGTACCTAATAAAAGAAAATTTAAATTTATCATCCTTAGGTTAACCACACACTAGCAACCTCACTGCAACAATTTCTCTCCTCTAAAGTCCTCTATCTAAACACTTGAGAGAGTTTAGGCCATAAACCACACACCGAGTGCGGGTTGGTTAGCACCCTTAAGTTGACTGTTGTATAATGCTGAAGGCAATAAGTTCGCCTAGCCTTGTTCGTTTTGTTCACAAAGTTTAAAAAATAAGTTATGAAATTTCTATGTATTGTTGACGACTTTTGAGTAAAGAGACGTTAGTTTCAATTTTAAATATAACTATTTTGAACTTGAATGTTAAAAATGACACCTTGTTTGCTTTTAGCTACCACCGGTTTTAGCTATTTTTGAACTGCGATCAAAGTAATAACATACGTATCTGCACACAGAGATAGTTAATATTTACTTTTTAATACTTTTTAAACATAGTTAATAATTATTATGTAGTTACCTCACGGCTTTATGTATATTCGCCGCGCCTCCAACTTCAATGGAGGCGCCGCCGCGAGAAGCTACAGAGCTTCTAGGCATTTTTAACTAGTATTTCTTAAAGTATTTCTGAAAAAGCTACTCCTTAACAAAGTTTACCGATGGGAGAGCTCAGGTTAATTGTATTGTATAAATTTGGTATGTACTACTTTTGTGTCTCTATATAATATATACCTAAAGGCTAACTAGATTTTTTTTAGCATTATATCCGCCTTTGTACAGCCAATGAAAAAAAATGATAATAGTTAAATTGATGACATAGAATATATTTATTCAATAAAAATTTTACACATAACTTAAAAATATACACAGCTAACCTATTTAAAAAAAAAAGACCCAGATACTCTATTTACAGGAAATTCCTATAAATAGAATATCTGATTGAGATCAGATGCCTGACGAAACGTACCCAATATAAATAAATGTTTTCTATTTCTATTTCTACCCAAAAGGCTAGCCACATTACCACGTTGGATAGCAAGGCTAATGCGTTACCCCAGGTAGAGGCCAGCCCTTGGGTCATGTGATACCTCAGAAACACGCTTACAAATTTTACGATAAAATTTGTGAGCGTTTCGCCCCCAAGGTCCAAGAGTTTCAAGCCCAAAAGGCTCAAAAATGTAAGTCTCACCAAGACAGTATATTTACGCCGCTTGAGGCACTCTGCAGAATTGGCAGCAGAACCCGCTTTAATACCAGTCCGTGAAAGATGAGATACCGCCAGTGTGTCAACCCAAGTAGCATCCCACACCAAGGGCTTACCCATCTTCCACGGAACGAGAGTGATGACCCAATACTTGATGTACAATAGATAATATTATTTATTTTTATTATCATTTTTTCAGAATGAATTCTGAGAACTTAGTACTAATGTATTGGTATGGTATTGTCATAACAGCGAGCATTATGTGCAGAGTTCGCACAGCTAATGTTTATTAACAACTTGCAGCCGTTTAACACAAAACAACTACATTATGGCGATTAAATACACATGCACTTGTTTTTTTCATTTAGTTAGCTGTGAATATCAGTTACAATAGAAGTCATTTCAGGAAAAATAACGGAATTCTTATACATAACTATGGGGATATTATTATTAGATATTGATATATTATCGAGAGATATGGGTTTTAGCCGTTCGCATCAGTCTCCCGTTTAGAGATTATCCAAACTACTAGGAACGGATCTCCTCCAAAGAATGTGAATTAAGTCTACTAAACCACGCTAAATAGTTTTTTATTATTGTTTACTCAAAACGAGTGTAGTAAGTGAACAAACGGTGATTAAACCGCTAAAATTGTGCAAAACAGTTAACTGTATCATTGACGTTGAAATTTTACCGAAATAACTCGACACAAACAATTCGATGACGCACTCACAAACTGCATGGTTCGTACTAAATTTGCACGTGTACCTAAAAACATAATGTTCTTTTATTCTCGCATACAGATACAGATTGTGTAATGATTACAATAATTTTCGACTACAATTGCGTGTTAAAAACAAATTCATTGACAACTAATTTATAGAAAAAACAAAGTTCTATGTGAAAATTCGTCAGCAATGAGTTTGATATTAAAAATAAACTACTACATTGAACACTTATAACGATTAAAATATAACCTGAATTAACTTGAACGGGTACAAATTTGCAATTTATTTTAATGAGACGCCTTGGCAGTGTAAAAACATTTGATAAGCCGAATTATTGAAGCTGAAGTCATAATAAAATCGGTGTGCTGATAACGTGTGTGATAATGCGTTCGACCAACCGCAGGCCAGTCGCTTCGCGGGCGTCCGACTATAAGGACGTCTGCAATTACCCGCGAAAACAAACGAACAAACTCGAAACAAAACTCGAATATCGAAAACATAAAATCCGAAGTGTTGAAATCGATAACAGCCAAGGTCACAACACTAGTCCTACGAAACTATGTTTAAGTTGTTGACTATGCATAATTTCATTTGATCATTAGGCGATAAAGCAGCAACTGCATACAATGTCGACCTTGGGACGCGGCCGTGACTTCATTCTGAGCGATGTTCCAAATTCGTAAAATTTTAATTCCGCATTCAAATCCAATTTACCCGTGAATTAAAAAAAAGGCAGGATCGAAAAAATATTGAATGGAAATATCGGCCTCATTAAAAAATAAACTTTAGTACCCGCAATTAACTTGATTTAAAATGTTTATCTGAGTCACAGCGACCTTAATTTTAGTTTTAATTATTTATTTTCTGTTTATAGTAATTATAATAATGAATAAATTAATTAATGACAGTGATTAATCAAATTGTGTGTTATTGTGTTGATTGGTGCCATGATATTGTCAAATGTATGAGATGATAATGTTGTAGTGAAGTGATAAGTGATATGTGTCACGGGATCGCAGTTTGAATTATCAGCAAATATGTCACTTCAGGAGGTGAGATTACTAAATCCGTGTTATTCATAAATTGATTTTGTTTATCTTGCTTATCTTGCTATTGGAATTTTACAAAAAGGTCATCTAAGTTTAGATTCTTCGTGTTTATTATTCATTTTAAAATCTCAAATAAATTATAGTTCAACTATGTTAATACTTTTTAGTGGATAAACATAAACAGTGATAAGTCGAATGTTCGAGAGTATAACATTATTTAGTAGACATATTGTGTACGTCCAAAATATTTAAATCAGTTGAAATTTCAAAGGAAAATTAAATCTGTGGCTAGATTTTCCAGACGTCATAATTTTTGTGCTAACATGTTAGGATTGTAACCACTTTTGACACTGACACTGACAGTTCTGCTTTAAATGAATTTGTACCTATAGACCTAATATTTAGGACCTTGGAATTTTAAAGTCCCTGTTCAGTTCTAATCTCACCACATAAATAAGGAATTGATTCGAGAGGAGGCGTTGGCTAGCACGATTACCTTCCACCTGCAACGATTCTGACACACTTCTTTTGCATTTCAAAATTCATCAGCCTTTTCATACATTTTTCCCGGTTAGAGTACTTCTGATCTGTCCTTTATGTAGATCTATTTGCCCATTATTTGGATAAGAAAAGCTAATGGATTTGGTAGATATCTATTAAATTGTAATCTAACAATTTTCGTCGTCATAATTATGCTTTTCATACTTACAATATTTATCAGTGAGTGCTCGGCACTTAGAGTAAAGCAAAGTTCATTGTGATCTGTACAAATACCTACTGTCCGATGAGATCACCGCGAACCAAGTCAAGGAAACAACGTTATACTTACTTGTTACTTTATTTTTTTATACCTACTTTAATTTAACTTTGCAACCATTTTGAAGTGTAACTTTGACTAAAAATAAAAGTCAGTTGATTTGATTGGTTGGTTCGTACATCACTTAAGGCCATTAAGTTATTATGTACTACGTCTTAAGGCTTGTTTTGTGTTTAAATTTTTTTTATTAGCAATGTCATAATTTTCAGTAAATAAGTTATATTTTTTTTTAAATGTTATTGTTTGAGCTAATTTGCTAGTTTTATTCTTATTTATTTATCAAGAACAATAATATTGTGTTTGATACACTACTTAACACGTTGAACGCCGAGATTCCAGACACAATAGAAAATCTATTGTTTGGGGGACACCGGTGACCCCCATGGCGCTCAAAGACTCAATACCTAATAATTTTTGATTAAATTAATTAATTTTCTTATCTTTCTTTCTATCCTCTATCTTAATTTCTCTTATCAGTAGGTGTATGCGAAAAGTCACAAATAAGATTTTAGTCTCAAATTATAAATGTTTTTGTCCGCCCTGTTCTGTACTGTTTGTTCATTGAAGGCCCTATTTAGACCTATTTTTATTAGTACCTGTGTTTGCGCAGGAAGTTGAAAGTGGGGGACTTGGTTATGGAGCATTTCCGCAATAAGCGATACATGGCCTTATCTGTCGTAATACGAGTATATACTGTTCCGTTCGGATGTTGTCCCGTCTAATGTGCCCGGGAAACGATCAGTTTTTTTTTTGTTAAAAATTATAATATGCAGCTTTTGACGCGTTTGTCAAACAGTTTGAAAGAAAACCTTGATGTTTGGCAAACAAATTGATCGTTCATCAACAAACAATTCGTCTAAAAACATAGGAACAGCGTGTTCGTCAGTTTAAAAAGTTTATGTTCTTATGTTAAAAGTTCAAACTGGACATACTTACCTACCTATGTCCTAAATTTTTTAACCCTATCTTTGTTTTAGGCTCCACACTTTTTAGGGTCTTGACCTTACTCACAAATATATTATACGTAATCTGACCAAACCAACGTCATAAGCTTAACTAGAACGATTCAGTAATTTCTACACGTCTTCCAAAGTAATTAGACAAAGTTTAGTTAATTTCTCAGCACAGACACACAAGGTCGAGCCACGAATTTATATCTGCAACAGCAATTAGCAAACTACACAAGTTTTGTTTATCGCTAAATAATTAGCTGTTTGAAAAGAAAGAGTTGCCTTGAAGTAACACTTTACACTATATTTTCGTACATTTTGCCTATACACGTCCACTGTGTTGAAGGCCTTCCCTAAGGTGGTTCACAGCGACTGATCCTGGGCAGTTTGCACCCCGTACTCACACATTTTTGTTGCTCTAATTGCTGATGTTTAATTCCAGGCTTTCATGATAAACAAACAAAAAAATTAAAGACTTATTAAATTTTCTCAATCGCGAACGAAAATTTGTTACTTACGTTAAATTTCTCTAGCAGTAAAAATATTAACACGAAACATATCTTTTATGATATTTAGCTTTTGTTTTTAAAACTCTAGTTACCGATTTAGTACATATTCATAAGATATCAACAAAAACCTTAATTTTCAAAAACCAATTACAAATACACCTAAACTGAATACGCAAAATTAATTCTAGTTTCCAAAGTCAAACAAATAGAAGATAATTAAAAACATTTAGTTGAGCCGATGGCACTGTGATTAGCGTGCTGGTAACTTGTCAAGGGCACAAACTAGGAAAACTCCTAGTTTCGAATATGTTTACTTTGTAGAGTTAACTAAAGAATACACGCGCCAAGAGAACATTATTATTGGATTAAATACGACTATCGCTGTTGAACTACGACTTGTAATATAAAAAATACAATCGCGTTTATAATATTGTAGAATACTACATTAAAAAGACTATATGAAAGTACATTCAAACACTCTGCCTCTTTGAATAATCGAATGGTCTTTGAGTAAAATTTGGCAAACAACTTAATACTAGATACTTCCCTGTCGTTAATGTGTAGAAGCTAAAATTCTGTCTATCCCACTAGACTATAGAATACTATGTTGTTGTCTACAATCTTTTTAAACTTTTTATTTAGACTCATTTACCTGAAACTTAGTTTTATAGATTCTAGTCTCTAAAAACTAATAAGAATCAAATTGAAACATGAAATTTTAATTCGCCAATCGATGACCAAGTTTTCGTGTGTCGTGGGTCGATACTTAGCTTTCCAGTCAATCGATTAATAGCCAAACAAGGCCTATCATTATGCCTGTGTTTAAGTCTAAATCGTAAGGCCATTTTAGTTTGAATTTAAAATTTATTGATTTTATCAACCAAAAACATCCAAAAGATGCGCTAGTTTAGAAATTATTTGTTTAGCAAGATGTTAACTCAAGACTGTTTGCCCACTTTTACCATCTTCATCTCTTACTATTTACACAGGCAATCTGAATTTCTACTACAAATAGCTACTTACTTTGTTGTGATGCCACAATTCACACGACTCACTAGACTACTTATTGACTGCCTAACAGACCCATTAGCAGTGTTCCTTTTTTTTACTTTCCGTGCTTTACCGGCCAGTAGATTTCACAATAAAAAAAATATTTTTAAACGTTGTTATATAAACTATTTGACAATCGCATCGAATCTGCAATTTCGCACCCCAAAATGTTCAGCAATTTTAGAACCGCGGACCAAGCAATAATATTTTAAACAATCTTACTATATAAAACGATGTCGCGATTGCACGACCGTCACGGTGAAATTGTCGCAAGGAATTAGAGTAAACAAACGATTCGGATCGGTTGGTTTTATAACAAAATAGAAATATAATACAGATCCAACATTTCTTAAGCTTGACACAGTTTGGTAGTTAATTTGTTCTAAATGCATTTTTAATGTCGTACCTACTCGTAAGTATATATGCCGAAAAGATTCACGAGTTTTTGTAAACACACGATATTGGACGCTAGACAAGGCTAATTTAATCATGCGCCATATGGTTTATAAAAACGTTGAGTTTAATTATAACACAAAAAGAGCATTAACTTTTCACTAAATTAATTATAAAGTCCCCAATAGTGGATGATAAAATTTAAATATAAGTAAACACAACTTATCATTGATTGTGAATCTGCGAATTCGATTTCTAGGTAGAAAAATATAAATTAATAAATTATTTGTGGAATATACATCGACTATGGTAATGCAAAGGTATTGGAATTCTTGAAATTACTCTTTAAGTGAACAAATTTACAAAAAAAAGTTAGACCCTTGAAATGGTATTGTACAAAATATGTGTATCTAAAATCGTCAATTATTTAACAACAGTTTTAAATACAATATCATTAAATTGTACAGGATTTCCTCTTAGATAAATGTTTTAATTACCTAAGTACAAATGTTTCGTTCGAAATTTCAACAACACGTTACAATTCGTTGCTGATTGCTAATTTTGTGTGATCTAGGCCGATTTTAAAAGTACATTGAACAAGTATAGTGAATATTTAGCACTATTAGTAATGTCAATATGAATGTAGGTGCTTCATTGAACGCGTTGCAAAACCGCTGACTTTTAATTTCCAACAACAACCGAAATTATGCAACGTTATTATTGTCTTGCTAATTTCTATTGTTTTTTACGCAGAATAAACCTATTTTCGTACATACCTACTTGTTATGTATATTGTAGGTATATTGTAGGATCGCATGAACGTACGTAGATTTTAAAGCAAAGTAAAATTATGTCAAGGAAATTTTGTCTTAGTAAATGAAGTAAATAGATCTATTCGTAAATGCGTCAACAACACAGCTATTATTATAAACTTTATTAGTTTTATATCCTAAAACGAGCTGTACGATAAATAAATATGCCCACGCGCAATATAATACGTTTACGGTTTGCTGCGTCAGTCTTAATATTGAATCGATTGAATCACATCACTAGTTAAAATCGTCTACATGATGATGATACAGGATGTGCTAAAAATTGGCCAGTGATGCGTTCTTATTTTGAAATTTTATCTGATGAAAACTAAATTATGAAGGTTAATGAGTTCTTATTATGCAAATTATAATACTGATTGATTTTATAGTCCAATACCTACTAAATAATTTAAATCGCATTCATGCTAACAGATATTCCTAAGTAAATAAACTGTGTCACTGTCAATATAGGTATAACATACTATAGAAAAAGGCATACATTTTAAAGCAGCCATTCTTCGAAATTTCAACCTTGGGCCTATATGAACAAGATATAAAATACTATACAAAAGTATGTTGTATAATGCCCTTTTGTCATAGAAGGCAATGCAGTACTAGGATAAGTTTCTCCTCGCCTCAAAAGGAACCTAGTGCGAAGTTTGCATTTGAATGACTACTTACTTCTTTCAATAAAAAGTTAATCGTCCGCACGCGCGTATCCGAACTGCTAGCTTGGAACAACGTAACTGCCTCATATGTGTTTAGGAAAAACGCATCTATGCGTATAACTATAGGAACCTTTTTACCGAAGGTACTATGATGCACTTGAATTAGTTTACATTAGCAGGCACAGCAGAAGCTGTCTTCGGTATAGGATAGTTTTTCAAATATCTTGATCGATATGACTAGTTGATAGCTAAGTTTGGCGTAAGCTAGGTGCGTAGTTAGTTTTCTAACAAATTATTATCATAAGTATTAAGGGCTAAATCTGATGGTTTTTATAATCCTCATAACCCAGTTGGAGCCAAGCAGTATTTGTAATACTTACCAGAAATACTTGAGATGTTATGTTCAACCTTTTCACATAGGTATATACTAAGATATATTTTGATGGTACCTAATGTAAATTGGCAAAAATACACATATTCCAAAAAGAAAAAGTATGTAAGGAATATTATGTTTTTTCATAGATCGGATCCGGCCAAAGACAATACAAATAAATACTAGGTACTTATACTAGTCATAATTATATATCTATGTACCCACGAATACTAATTCACTAGGTACTGAAAAAGTTCTATTTTAGCGGACCTGGTTCAACAATGAGTGGTATTAATTTATGCGAGCGATGATCACATACTAAAACCGGTTTGTGCAAGACATTTGAATGTTAATTAATTTAGAACAGGTACTGTGTAGTATGTGCATTTTGATAACAATACATTAGCGAAATTGTTTATTCAAAGTAAGTATTAGGGTACGTTTATATTAGGTGGGTCACAAAAACATATTTGTCTGTACTGTACTGTGTGTATTAACCTTTTTATTTTAATAGTAACGTGGCCGCACAGACAGCTACAGACACGGGCTGTCAGATTCTAAAGAAAAATATTAATTTGTCTGTACATATAAACGCACCTTTAATGAGAATGGAGCACAAATAACGCACTTTGCAGCAATTATAGGAGTCGTATACTTTTAAAAATATATTTGATGCGTTCTCTATTCGTTTAGCAGTCTATATAAAATGTTAACGTCTTAATAGCGGGTGGTGCGATATGGCGGCGCCCTTGCGTTGAACTAACTTCACAATTAACCACCCACCGCAAGCTCAACGTTAATCAATCAATATTACACTACACAAATTAAAAGTTTCCGCTACTAACTTTTGTTTAACCACTGTTTTGATAGCTTTAAAAGCTAGCAGGGATGTATTAGAAGCATATTTACCAAGCAAGAACGCATTAGAACCGATTAGGACTCATACACTTTAAGAAGTTTGTTATCATTACATAGTATTATATACTCCTCAAATAGTGTCATTCGCCGGATATGTACGCGATAAACTCAAAAACTATTGAACGGATTTTCGTGCGGTTTTCACCAATAGACAGTAATTTTCATTTCATTTATTTATTTCATAAACAAAACTACATTTGTGTTGAAAATTTTCCTTACATGCTATAAACATTAATACAAATAAAAACATTAGCTGTAATTCATCAATTTAAATACACCATTAAAATACAATAATATAATATAATTTTTAATCTATAAACTAACTAACTATATACTTTGTAAATTATAATTTTTTTTTACATTCTTATCGTTATAAAATTCGTCGATACTATAATAAGCCTTTGTGATCAATAAATTCTTCAGTTTATTGCTTAGGTAAAGTGTAAGTAGATTTTATTTGCTTTATTTCTTCTGGTAGCTTATTATAGATATTTATAGACCGTTCATTAATTCATGGTTTGTGTATAATTTTACTATTTACCACGAGCGAGCGGCAGACAAAATATACCTGTAAACAAATTTCATAGATCATAAGTACATAACCACTAAATATTGCACCACTACGTACCTTAATTTCTCCGGACATTACTCAATACATTATAATAAAAGCTTTTAGCTGCACCCAGTTTAGTAACACCTAAATATAACTCAAGCGTGTCTGGATCGTTTCAACCGCGGACACCATTAGGCGAATTGGCTACATATAAAAGGATTTATAATATCCCACTACTAATGATATAACTTGAGATTTGTTTATTCGACAATTTTCATCTTCTTTCTATAAATATAAGGTTCAATATTGCTCAGAGCCGTTTCTCATATAACTTTTTACAATGTGAGTACGATATATTATATTCATCCTAGTATATCCCATAATAATATAAAATGGGTCTTGGTATCGGACAGACAGACAAACGGACAACGGAGAAGAGTAACGAAACCGTAAAAAGTACTTAATGTTAGAATAATAATATCTTGTACATGGTCATTCTCCTAAATTACTACGCAACAAAATGGTAGCAGTAACGTGAATGCAAGAGTGTCAATAAAAGATACATTTATTTCCTCTATCATTCACAAACATTAAACATAGTTGTCTACGATCGTGATGTTAGCTTCCACTATAGTTACAGACCACGAAATTACGCTACGATTCACACGGTGATTATTATACACACAGTTTAATAAGATAACAGCTATATCATCCTTATAAAAATCTAGAAGTACAGTGGATCAAAAATAATCAAAGTAAACTCTGTTTCGAAAATTAAAATAATTACTACGCTTTACTAGCTATATTATATTGTTTGTGAAGCCTTGAATCACGATGAGCAGAGTTCAGCGGAGTTAATTTTACGGGCCATAGTCAATATGTTAAGGTAGGTTTAATAAAATCTTAATAAATAACAACTAAGTAATATCTGCAAAATATAATAAAACGATAGATTGAATATTACATTTAAAAAAAACATATTTCAAATGATTTACCTATTTCAATAATAATATCACATTGTGATAGCTTTAATCTGGATGCAACTGTCCCGATTTGTATGGAAAGAACTAGCTGTAGTTACTTGAGCTATGTCAAAAGAAATAGAATCATAATTGCATCGGTTGTAACAATATTCTCACGTCCGTATATCCAAATATCGTGGTGAAAGTCTGACAGTCAAACAATAGTTACGTAAGTCGCAACGGTCATCACTTTTACTGCAAATAACTGCCAACTTGCATCGGTCAACGGCTCAAATGTACTGTCGAAAGGTGAAATTGCGGCAGATTAAAGGCCTAACATCTTTGGTTACAATCTGTTGTATTATGAAGAACGGTTATACTAAAAATAGGAACGTTGGCAAGGAGGGAGACCTACAACCAAATCGAGGACGTTCTAAAGAAAGGATAGGGCAGACTCTAAACCAGCAAGCACAATGATATTGTATGTTAAAACTTTGTTGTTGTGCCACTTTTCGAGCGCTTATAACCTATCTACACCTTGTAGATAGGTTATAAGCGCTCGAAAAGTGGCACACTAAAAATAGTCTTATTAACAAACTTCATCTCAATGTCCCGTTGACGGCGAAGGTATTTTGACATTGCATTATTACGATATCTATGTGTGCGTTTGTGTGCCATTTCCAAAGATCGAACGCTATGTACGTAACCTATCTACACCTTTTTTAATATATAATATCATTGAGCAAGCATGTATGAAAAGATTGATGAATGTTGAAGAAGCGAAAGATGTACCTATGTTAGAATCAGTTATCAGTATGTTAGAATTAAGTGGAGGGAAATAAGTCTCTGCCTAATTCCACCTAGGTACCACCGGCTCTCTTAGGGAAGAGACATGATCTATAAAAAAGTATGTACCTATGTTATACTGAATGAAAGAAAATCCTTCTCAGTAGGTACCTACTGGAAACTTGTGATTATGCTGTGTGTGGTGGTCGTAGTAAGGGGTTGCAGAATAAATAGTAAAAGTTTTTCTTGTTATTGTGTACTTAGTGAACGCTCTCCATAGTAAATCTCCCAAGTCGCTGAGGCCGAATACGGTTATATATATAGTGAAAAAGAATTGAATAAAAGGCGATGGATTATAAAAACTGAAAAATGTATGTCGGTTCTTTGGATATAGCTGAGTATTGATCGATTTTCAGAGTCATTTCCCGGAAAGCTAATAATAATGTTAGTTAATTATTAACTAACTGCTCCCATGTTGTTATTTCCGCATATTTAATTATATATTATGTCATCATGCCTCTACATACCTATATAGGTACAGTTATTACCAATAACAAATTATTTATATTTACCTTCACGGCTAAAGTGAGCTTAGCAACTGAACATCTAAAGTAGTACGTAATAATATTATTAATAACCTACCGTGACATAATCTTATTTAATTTAGTTTACGAACGATTATGAAAAATGTAACAGTAAATAAAATTAATCAGCTTTACAGAAGGTTTTCTAATAACAATTCTTACATGCTTGTTACTTATTCGTCATCGACTACCATGATATTATACATATATAAAATTTGTTTACAACTTTTAATTATTTTTTATTTTTATATTTTATTTTTTTTGGAATTATCCTAGTAACTTATAGATTGTACTCATAGATTTTACTTTCATTATAATATTGCAAATATGACACACGAATACAATGTACCTCTCATTACCAATGATTACAATACAGCAGGGATCGGAACTGTAACTCCTTCATACAGGTTACTCCGTAACCTAGTTAGGAGTAACCTAACAGAACTGCACCCAATGCTATTGTAGGAAATCTGTAATTTCTATCTCTAAAACTTGTAACCAACCTATGTACTACAATATTTATAATGATTAATAAACGTTATATAATATATACCTTGAACTGACGTTTTTAGTCGTACTAGAGCTCGAAATCGGCTGAATCGATTTGGCTAAATTTGTTTTTTTAAATATTTGTAGAAATTAACAGAAGGTTTAAAGGGTGAGAAAATAATTATTATGTACAAACAAAAGTCCTATAACACACAAAACAATAATTGATTGCCAAGATTATATGATATTTATTCAAATCGTGCAATATATTAGGTATTACACATTCCACCCATATTTCTAAACTATCTAACGAAACAATTTCGCTCGGATTTCCGGCCAATTTAATCTATTTTCATCAGTGAGTGTGCGGTGCAGTGAAACAGCCATATGGCGTGGATATCATCGAGCACAAGGAATGCAAACGCACGAAGTTTAAAATAATATTATAAGACTGAAGTGTATTTTTACCCGACTACCAAAGGGGAGTGTAATGTTTTTGTTTGATGCCGATAATCTCAGAAGCCGGCTATTTAACTATAGATAGGAGTTTATAATTAATCCGGATCCGGATTTATAATATAAGTTACATCGGCGAAAACAGAAGTTAATCGCCAATAATATTCATGCAATTAGGTATTAAGTGACTGATTTAATAAATTAAACATATGTCAATTATATATTCTTATAAAACAGTACGTTTGTTGTAAACGAAGTTATCTAGTTCAAGGTCCAGATTACACAATTTTTATCACTTCCTTTTAAATGTAGCTATAGATAAACAAGATTTGTTCGAATACGTTTAACTCTTTAAGTGCAAACATATTTATGTCTATGACATAATTGGATTTGTTATTATTGTTTCCGTATTTAGGTATGTACCTATTAATTAATACTGTAATATTTTTGTGTAGTTAGTTTCGTAGGTAATTTTTTACATCAGATTTAATATAATATAATAGAGTGACAGGTTAGTATTTGACTGTCCTACGATATACGCACATTAAATGGAGCAGTTAGCTTATGCTAGCGACATATAATATTATCCTGACAACAATCATACCTTTAAACTTTGGCCTCTACAGGAAACGGACGTTCCGACGTACTTAATAGTCTTAATCGATAACGATGGCATAAATTGCTGCAATAAAGTAATGAAGCATAGGTACATACATTCATACATATAGATCTATCTTTCCCAACAGAGGGGCAGGCAGAGACCATTTCCTTCCACTTGCTACGATTCTGACATACATCTTTGGCTTCGTCAACATTCATCAGTCTTTTCAGGACACAGGACAGGGACAGATCAGAAGCCTCAACCGGCGAGAATGCACATGTTGAGGGTACTCCTGATCTGTCCCTTCTTTAGAACGTCACCTATTTGGTCATGGTACGTTCTTCTAGGTCTTCCCCTTCCAACGTTTTCTTTCACATAGGTACATACATATATTATATACATAACGTGCAATGTGTATGTTGAATTGCAATGGCACCCGTGCGGCTGCGTCACCCGGTTTCAGCTCCGTGCCTATGGGTCACACTGCAATGTTTTAAATTATTTTTCAATAAACAGTATAACAGAGAAGAGAAAACCCGAGCCTAGCTGTGGGACATTAATGGGTTATTGATAAAATAGACTATCCAGTACAAAAACATAAATTAATCGGTTTATTAGTTCCTGTCAAACTATATAAATACGTCAAAAAAATAAACTCTTCGCATTACATTGTTGGACATAGCTTATACAATTATGTATGAATGCAATTGTGTGATCAACGCAATACAAGAATAAATTTTATGCATCGATAGATAGCTCTCTATATGGAGTAATTCCGATTTCATTTGTATTGCTATTAGTTGCTATAATAGTCCACTTACGTAGCTAATTGCTAGCTGTCAGTCATATGTAATATAAGCTTGTTTGTTTGGAAATCCTGGTGGTACCTAATTGTTATTCTTTCAATAACTACAAATTATAAAACACCAATTTTAAATATTTCACGAGACTGCCTCGACCGTCGTAATATGTGACTGTTTCATGAAAACGAGTGTCTGGGTCCATCAAATCACAAAAATATTTTTGCAGCCATTGTATAAATGTTTGTTATGTCTCTGACGATGACACAGGACTTATCCTTTAGTGGGTCTAGCGACCCCTTTGTTTTTGTTGTGGTCAAATGCCGAGTCGGCGTCGCGTCGATCGCTTACTTCGGAACAGGTTCCGGGACCTACCTTAAAGCAATATGTACGCAGAAGGGTTTTAGTGAGTATGCTGGCCTTCTGCCATTGCCTTTCCGCGAATCGTGTTATGCGTTGCGCTTTTTCCTTAAAAGTCGGGTAATATATTATATTGGGCATTTATCCTCATATTTAAGAGAGATTACTGCCCTACATCTTCGTCATATCTTCCCTAAGTCACCTTAGCTATATTTCGTAAGATTTCAGTCGTTTTGTAATACGCCACTGATATATGCCTAGCTTTAATCTCTCCTCAGGGCAGATAAGACCATTATGTTTAACAAACCTGATAACCCTAACTCAGTATCTTTACTGTTTCATATTTTTTGGTTTTAATTTTAACTATTTACGTGTATTCTGAATAGCCTTCACTCAATACTTACTACATTGAATTAGTTTATGAGTTAAATAGGGCAGCATTTATAAGCAAAATGTTTTGTTATACCTAATTCTTGCGTTTTACGCAATGGATAATTTGAATGACACATAAATACTTACCTACAGCTGCGTATAGAGACAAAAAATAAGTTCTGACTGCTCATAGAAGTCTCAGTCTAACCATTGAATGATGTAGCATACCTACGCATACATTTGGTTTCGGGTTCAATTATGAGACAAGTATTCGTATAATTTACAGATAAGGATTTTACCCTTGAATGCAGGAACTGCTTTATGATTAAAGTCTAGTTAAAAGTCACCCTGTGAAATGACGCATATTACTCTAGCGTGTCTGATTAAATAAAAATTAATACTTAATATAAAATTGTTGCTTATAAATACTAATAAAAGCTACTTCTTTCCTCAGGCATGTCTAGAACAAGAAGCGAGGGTCGTAGAGCTCCGCTCTTTAGCTGCAAGAGTGGCGGCAGAAACAGGCTCCCGCGCCCTGCCGGCTGATGCCGACGCCTTAGCCAGGAGGCTACAACTGGTCACAGGCGCAGTGCAGGCGTTGGCAGACCTTGGAGAGGCCAGGCAGCTGGCCAGGGCGAAGGCACAACATGCGAAGGAAAAGCTGTGTGATATGAGACAGGTTTGTAGAAAATTTATGAGTCTGACAAACGTCATACGTGTAAGCAACCAATAAAGTTTCATTATTATATACTTTTATACATATGTGTAGGTAACTTTTTTAATGTATCTAGTTGCACCAATATGAAAAGTTTTCTTAACTATAACAGAATCAGATAGAGGAAGAATATGCGTACGAAATATCAATGAAGCACATTCAATAGCTTACACAATAATTATCATAATACAGCATTTCCTATACATTGCACTTGTTTGGTTCGCATTTACTATCAAGTGTCCAATCTAACGGATAAAGACAGGAGTCAGCCTTTTGAATTATTAATTAGTATAACGGCAGTATTGATTGACCTGCATTTAGTCCATACGACTTATAAAAGATGCAGTTAAAACGTATCGATTCATTATTGACCTATTTTATAATTATTTGCATAATAGTAAAATAAGACATAAATTAATAACTTATTTATTTTTATATTTCTAATAAATATGAAAATAAAATATTTTACATACCTAATAAGGTTTATGACATCTTCGAAACAATTTTTTAATCGCAATAAACAACAAAAACAATAACATTTAGGTCGTTGAGCAATCAAATATTTAAGTAGCCGCGATATATTGTTAAATTGTTTTGAACAAAAATCAATTGACGCGTCCAATTGTCCAGATTCACGATTGAATGATTTCGAACTATATGTCTATTATGTAAGAAGCTTTGTTATTGAAGCTATACTATTTTCAGTTATTGTTTTATTACATTGACAGGACTTGGCTCCAGTACAAGAAGATGGCGAAATTGTTGAAGATAAATTAATCGCTCTTCGAGACAACTTAATAGCATTAGGTAAAAGTGAAGCGGACATTGCACCCGCTAAAGCTGAGCTACCAGATATTGATCGCGACGTCTCCGATGAACACTCGATAGTCAGGATCTTAGAACTATGGCAGGCCATGTTCAGAGACACCTTCTTCCACTACCATCGACTCTCTACCGCGTTGATTAGGTCTGGAGACGCAGCTACAGCGTTACGGCTTTGGCACGAATACTTAATAGATCTGCAGTCATTCCTCTCAGGGTCAGTTCCAGCTGACTATGAGAACCTGACGGAACATCGTCGCTTGTGTAGAGTGCACAAGAATTTGTTGACATCACAGAGATCTGTACTCATGAACGAAAATAGAGAAACAACTAATAGAGACCTAGCGGACAAATTCGATACGCTGACGAACCTTCACAATGAAACTTTGGCGAGAATCGTTGAAAGACATGACGAAGTATGCACCAGGATTGCAGCGTGGGATGACTACAGAGAAGTTTATACAGAACTATTAAGGTGGCTCAAGGAAATGGAACGAGAGAAAGAAAAACTTCAGCTGAGATACGTACATATTAAGAGGATACACAAGATATTAGCTAAGATACAGAATCTCTCAGATAAGGTACCAGAAGGTCGGAGACAATCGGATAAATTATTGGTGGATTTGAAAAAGGTTTTAGAATTTACTGAGGAGGCATATGGTGCATCGGTCAGGATGGAGTATGCTGGTATTGTAAAGAGAGTTGACAACCTACAAGCTAGCCTTGACACATGGCGAGACTTCCTGACTAGGATACTTGGCTTGATTAACGAGTACGAAAATATGTCTAACGAGCTCCTAAAGCAATACTCTAAAACGCAAGATGAAATCATGTCTTATTCTGATGAAGAAAAATTGTCAAGACCACAACTCAAAAAAGCCATTGAAAAATACACTGACTTGAGATCGAAGATTGTAAAGACTGAAAACCAAATCGAAACCCTTAGCGTTATTCAAGAACAACTCAAAGAATGTTTGAGTCCTCAGGACATAAGACTGGTCAATCAAAGAGTATGGCAACTACGACAACAGAGAGCTGACTTAGAACACCAGCTGTCCATAATTATACACAGATTGCAAGAACGAACAGAACTCTATGTAATATTTGAATCACGTCTTACACGTTTTATTCAATGGCTAACAACACTTGAATCTCGTCTCGAAACATCAAGCCAAAGTTCTGAAATTGGAGCTATTGATCCTCAAGATTTAATCAGAAGAATAAGTTCCGAAGTTCAAGCCGAAACAGCAATGAAAGAACGTGAATTTGAATGGCTCACTGAAACTGGTACATCTCTAGTCGATCGTTCTAAAAAGGATGAGAAATCATACAGTAAGAGTACATCTAAACAATTAAGAGAAATCCAAGAGCGTTGGTACAAAATGCAAGAGACTGGAAGGTCACGGATAGCTAAGATTAACGAGCTCCTGGAAACTATATCTCAACTAGAGGAACGTTTGACTGAAATTCGGTTAAAACTACATACAATAGAATCTAACCTCTCAGCCACTGTCGTATTGGAATTACTAACAGTCAAAGCTGTTGACGAGAAATTCAAAGACCGAGATGATATTCACAAGAACATCGAAAAAGAGAGCGGAGAGGTAGGGGAAACCCTCAATCTCTGCGAACTTGTATTCAACGATCCTGATGTCGTTCGCGGCAACTTTGATCTCCGCAACCTTCACACAGGTGTTGATATTGTCGAGAAGAAATGGAAAAATATCTGTGACATGTCCGAAAGACGTAAGACCGCGTTAAAGGAAATTCGCAAGTCTGCTGAACTATCCGTCTCACTGTTACCTAAGGTGGAGAAGAAGCTAGAAAACATAGAGAGACGAGTCGAAAAGATTGAGACTAGAAAGCGCCGAGGAGAGTCAGAAGATGAAAGTGTGGCTCGTGCTGTTACTGATGAACTGGAAAATCTGAGACTTGATATAAAACGACTCGAAGATGCTTACGGTAGAATTGCTAGCGGTCGAGGAATAGAACTCCGTGGAGCCGCAGCAGATGACGCGGCAAGGCTACGTGGTGCTGTCAGGAGTTGGCAAAGGTTATCAGCTCGTCTAGCCGCTGCAGGTGCTGATGCTCAAAGACAATTTGTGGGAGCCCATGGCGTTGCTGTGGTGGCTCTAGCTGAAACTGACGTTAGGCTCACAAGAGCATTACATCTGGCACCAGCACCACAAGATAAGCTGCTTACACTCAACGAGTTAGACGTAAGTAACAATACCTATTTATGAACTTCAGCATTGATATCAGATAAATTTATTATTATTTATTAATAAAAAAAACTTGTAGATACAAACATGCTTACATTTTTTTTACAAATTATTATGCAATTCTTACAGTAAATGATAAATAATTTTATTTGTAGGAGACTGGTGCCTATTTATTCTATTATAATAATATCCGAATTATGTTTTCTGTTTAAGGCTGTCGAACAAGAACTAATGGAATGTCAAGCATTAGTGGACAATGCGAACCGGTTAGCGGTAGCAGTGTCTACAATGCCGGGAATATCAGATATGGTAGCTGAATATCGCGTGCTGTTTGCAGACGTTAGAACGAGGTTAGATATCGCGAGAGCCGATGTCATTGGCGATGTCGATTCCGCTGTCCAGGTAAGAATGAGAAATATCCACTTTGAGCAATAATTACTATCCAAAATATGTCTGAAAGTTTAAACCTAACTTACCCTCTGCATTTTTCTAAATCTTTTGTTTTGTTACAGGTGGACACCCTAATATGGGAAACAGACGCCGCTCTCCAAGTAGACACTTTAACATCTAAAGAAACATACAGAGCAGAGCTCGCAACCGCCGTCAAACAAACATCTGAAGCGTTGGAAGCACTCAGGATAGCACTCGAAACACAACCTGACGAGAAAGCTGGCAGCGATGCGCTGGCTACATCTGCGAAAGAAATCGCTAAGGCTGGAGCGAAACCTGGACAAACACTGGAATTGGCCAAACATTTGTCTGAGTTGCTTCTTACTGAATGTGACGCGAATGAAGAAGAAGCGATGTTGAAGGATGTGGAATCTCTATCTCTGACTTACGAGGATCTTCTGAGTCAAGCGAAGAAACGAGAGCTTCAAATTAACAACTTAAGGTAATTATGTGTCCAATGTTGTTCTTAAATAGGATTATTCTATGATTATGTGTGTTTGGCGTATGGTGATTATAAAGTTTAAATCTAACGATTTCTTCGGACATTTCATGTAGTTGGCGGTGTATGATGCTTTTATGTTGTAGAATATATAATTATGTAGTCTCTCTGCTAAACTATACAAAATTTCTGGAACGCGTCATGTTCAGAAAATTCTAGATATCGATATCCTGCTAAAATATTTCTGGGTTCTTGTAGAAAATGTTTATTAACCTGGCTACTTTGTTAACTGTGATTTTCATAGTATTGGTCCATTTATTGTATTAACCCTTTCTTACTTAAATCTAGGTAATTATAATATGCAAGATCCCACTTGCGTATTTATTTTATTATATTTACTCAATCATTTTACGGAATTTTAAATATTGCGTACGATTACATACATTTTCTAAACATAGTTTTAAAATTATTTTATATCGTCTTAAACAATTATTATCCAGTACACTTACAATTATATATATAATAACTGTAATATATGACAAAATATGGTTAAATTTATTCTAGCATACTTGCATAATGATGATTGTCTTGCATAAATAACCTTATGCATATATTGTCATTATATGAAATGTCAACGTAATCTTCGATGTTGTTTATATTATTTTTATTATTTTTGTGGTAGCACTTAAAGCACTATTTGGCAACTGGTGATGGAGCTTAAAGCTGTTTTAGAACAGTGGACATTATTAGCTATGTACAGTCACACACATTTTATATAATTATGTACATAGTATTTGAAAAAAAAAGGTAATCTGTGATATATAAATTTTAGTCATAATATAAGTATACCTATTTATATTTATTTTTAATGTAGTTTTGTGGGGCTGACTGTACCTATTATATGAGTATTATTTAAATTAAAAACACAAAACAGTAACACCAATAGTGTAATTTTTTTATCAAAATTGGAATTGCCGTGAAGACCACAGACTAATTGGTAAAATGAAGATACGCCATACTATTATAAGTTTATATACGTCATGTTTTATTGTACCTAAAAGATCGGGGTCTTTATTAGCGAGGTAATACATTAAATATAAAGTCTATAAAAATGAAAAGGACTATTCTTCGTAGTTTATTAAAAAAGGACTATAATATTCCGTCACAATCTCGACACCACTACCACCGCCCGCTACTTTTACAAAACACATTCCACTTATTTGCATCGCAATGAATGGCGTATCAATATTTTACACTTTTAGTCTCAAAGAGTGTGTAACAAGCTTCCTAACCCGGCATGCTCTAAACACATGCGTTTTCTGGTCCTTTAGGTTGCCCCACTCGGCCTCGTACGCGCTCACGTGCGAACAGTGAGTACTGCTTACCTAATATTTGTATACTCTAGTCGTTATATTTCTGCTACATTAGTTTAGTATTAAATATTTTGAGTTTTGAATACATTAGAGAGTTTTGAGTTGGATTATGACTCATATTATTTATCGCGTGCTTGATAAAAATCCCAAAAAGCAATCATTTCGGTGTCTTTATTTTTTGTGTTTAAAAGTATTTATTGTGTATAAATAATACATAACTAATTACTTTATGTATATACTGACTTACATTTCATCCTTAGTTTCATACGAATAACTAATATTTCATCTCAAACGAGTGTCTCGTCTTTGCAATTAATTTAATATAAAATCTTTGTTGTTAATGTAGCAGGAACGTTAACGATGTCGCATGAAGTAAATAAAACATAGTAGTTAGTGCATTGTGTACATACTACTGAGAATTAACTTGAACACTTTATTACATCGTCTGTGTATTTGCACCGCACTTGTACACTTATTTTATTTTTGCTTTTATATTGGGATTAGTATGTAGTAGTGTCCTTTTTATTATGTGTTTATTTTTTAGTCTATGAGAGTACTCTACTAGATGGCAGTATGAAGAAGCTACTGCTTACTGGAATTGTATAGAATGTCAATATAAACCTTGAAATTTTTAGAAGACTCGAAATTTTTTGAGTTTTATTCAATTGACTTTCTGACGTACTTGCTTCATATTGTCAGTTTTATACTATTTTAAAATAATTAACTTTAACTTCTGTTTGTACTTAGCTAATTTATCAATTAGACGATTTACCCCGGCTGTTTTCTTCGTTCAGCTTACTAAGTTAATCGTGTGACCTTTCCGCTACAGTGAGTCTGGTCGGATCACTTGTCCACTTTGCTCCGAACGTAACTGGAAGCAACTGGACAACGATCTGTGGCGACTGGAGCAGTGGCTACAGTTCGCCGAGGCCACCGATGAGGCCAGGACCGGGCCGCCTGAGCAATATGATGCACTCGAAGATGTAATACAGGTATGTTTTACATGCTTTTTGTATATACTGTAATTGTATTTATTATTTTCTTGTGTGCAATAAAGTGTTAAAACAAACAATCTATTGTAATGTAAATTTGCATTAATTGTGCATCAAAATTAAAGTTTCCGGTGACAATATCAAACCGTATTTAACGTGCGTAGGTTACTCAAATAATTTGACGATTCGTTTGTAGGACCACCGCGAGTTCCTCCTCGACCTAGACTCGCACAAGTCCATCGTGGTGTCGCTGAACGTGGTGGGCGCGCACGTGGCGGCGCACGCGCGCTCGGCGGGCGCGGGCGAGCGTGTGCGCGCGCGCCTCGGCGCCGCCAACGCGCGCTGGGACCGCGCATGCGCACGCGCACACACGTGGCAGCGCACGCTGCAGCACGCGCTGCTGCACAACCAGCAGTTCCACGACGCCGTGGTGGAGCTGGTGGCGCGTCTGGGCGCTGCCGAGCGCGCCGTGCGGGCCCGCGAGCCGCTGCGCCTGGGCCGCGAACCGGCCGAGCTGCAACGCGACTTCCGACGATTTGCTGAACTACGCGACGAGTTGCGGCGCGCAGAGCCACGCGTGCTGGCGCTGCACGACGCCGCCGCGCTGCTGGCGCCGGGCGCGCCTCCTCACGCGCGGTTGGCGGAACTGCGGCTGCGGCTGCAGTCTCTGCGCAAGTTGTGCGGCGTGTACGCGCTGAAGCTGGGCGCCGCACTAGCTCGGCGGCCCGCCAGCTCGGCGCATGCGCTCGCCGCCGCCGCCGCCACCGCCGCACCACAGGTATATACACTCGCACGTAAGGGGAGGCCACAACACTGTGCTTCGGCGTATCGCAAAAACGACATCGCACAGTAATTCAGTGAAATTATATCCGGTATCGTCGTAAACTACGATGCGACCCTTCAACGCAATATTGTGGCCTCACTCTTTATCCCCACAAATTATAATGAACACTAATACCTAAATTATAGAAGTTAGGGAACATTTAATTCGAATCCAAGCATATCTAATTAAGTTACAATCGAAATACATATTATATCTGAAAAGAAAACCGTAAAACATGTTTATTTTGCGTCACCTCACCGCTTCACCCCGCTGAGCACAGTATACGCGAAAATTGCAGACAAACACTGAGCAAGCTTAATTTTGTTCCCACGACCTATAACGTTACATAGATAACTGAGTACTACATAATAACGTTAGTGTTGAGATATTCTAACGATACCTAGTATAATGAGAACTGCAATGCAAACATTTCATTCATTTTTGATTTTCTAATCTGGCTGTCAAAGCTAGCAAAAAGAGGAAAATTTCTTTTTTTTTTAATTCAAATTCCATAACTTTATAAAACTTGATTCTAAAATATGTTGAAGTAAGTTGAATGCAGTGTTTGCACAACATAGTATACCTTTGGCCCACGATGTAGTAGCTTCGCACCGTTGACGTATTTTGTGGTATTGTCGTAGCTATTGGAGGAGGACGAAGATGATCTGTCGGGACTACAGCTGCCGCCCCTCGACGAGTCCGAGTGAGTAACATGCTTTAGTTCTCCAACATTTTATTATAACCTTGAGATATTACACTTTTGTACCTGTCTTTGTTTTTGTCTTGTTTAGAAGAAAAACGATCGTTAAAATCACCATTTAATGATTACAATGTTGACAAAAATCATCTTAAATTCTATCTACAAGCTTTTAAATCTAAATATATATTAGTATTTAGAAATAAATTCGTAATGTTTCTTCTAAAGAATATAAAGTGCCTACCTACTTACCTTTCTATTTCAATGACTCTCATATATATCACAAAAAGCTTGCACAAGTATATTATCAATTTATAAGCCTAACATCCTTTATTTTGCGGAAAGTAAATAGTGTTGAGTAGCTTGTTTATAGTTTATCCATTAAATTTCATTTTCTGATAAAAATCTAAGTTACAAATACAATTTTAACTCTACATAAAAATTCTATCTTTCTTACTTGTACTATGTCATGTCTTGACTTGTCTATTTTTGTACTTAGATGGGTTCTTTTGCAATTAATTAATTCAATTACTAGGTAAAAATGTTGATCATATTATTTTTTTATGTATTTAGTAGCCCAAGAATCATAATTAAACAGAAACTTGTAACTCATTTCGATCTCTAAATCGATTTAGCAAACATAGTGTATAACTACTTTCTTGTTTATTCAGTAATGTTGGGTTACTCTGCCATGCTAACGAATAATACAGTACGACATTTTTCGTAAAATATGATTAATTAATGATTCATAATTTACTATTCAGTAAAAAAATTGAATTGTAATAAACCCCATAAATTGAGTAGGTTGGATTGCAAAAGAACCTTCATCTTCTAGTTTACGTTGAGCACCAGCACGTAAGGAACAGTTCTGATGTAGTGTGTGTCCACAGAATGGTGGGTAGCGGGGAGCCCGAAGAGGAACAACTGAGCGGTGTACAACGCGGCCTTCGATTCGTGTGCCGTGTCGCTAGAGCTTCGCTTCCATTCCAGGTAATTAGCCTTTTTTGTCATCATCATCACATCAGGCGTAAGCCGTCCACTGGTGGACATAGGCCTCCTCAAGAGATTTCCAATAGGGCCGCTTGTGTGCGGCCTGATCATTTATTCTGTCCACCAGTAATTTTATTATAAAAACTGGTCAAGTGCGAGTCAGACTCACGCACCGAGGGTTCCGTAATCAGGGATTATAGCAAAGTATTATAACAGCAAAAAAAAACATAATATCAAACATTGTTTACAAAACAAATTAAGCTATGCGGTCGGGCTTTTTTGTTGATTACTAATAAAGTATGCTAGTTAGAAACATTTTATTTTTCCTGTAACATGTAAAAATCGATATCGCTAAGCTTTTTATTTAAACATCGAGAGAAAAGAAAATACGAGAATAAGCATTTCCCAAGTTTTTAATAGTGTTAGATCAACAGTGTTTAAAACTATTCCACATTTCATGTCGATTAATAGATTCCGAAATATAAAGCTGACAGATGGACAGACAGACGGACAGCTTGACCATAAGGATTCCTTTTGGTACGGAACCCGAGTAAACCTTTTCCTAGCTTTCTTCATCTAGAAAGTTTAGTCTAGTAAAATGTATTTTATAAGTATGTTACCATTTCTTATCATTGCAGCAGATTTAGGGTATGGTTCAATAAGACAATAGTATGTATTTCTGAATAGTCCTATCAGACAAATTTTATAATAAATAATTAGTACAAAATTTATGCGGATAGATATCTGACATAATAAGTTAGTAAAAAATAAATATAGGTATCAAAAAATAATTGTTATTAAGACTTACAATAATGTATTGTAACTGTTGTTCCCCAGGCTCTCCTACTCCTGCTGCTCGGCGCGGCTGCCCTGGCGCCGCACGCACAGTCGGACTGCAACTCACGACCTCTCTCCCTCGAGCCGGTCCTGCGCTACCCGCATGGACCTCCTCCACTCTGAGACCACTACTAGATAGATCTTACTGCCTCTAAACGATCAGGCCTACCCCTCCCAACGAGGCCTGTTCATTTAGAAAACACCAGTAAGATTTCGTTTCAATGTACTCATACAAAAATTCATTCGGGGTACTAATCCACCCCATTCTCCTCAAATTTAACGGGGAGTTCAGCCAAATAGATATATATCTTGAAAGACATTTAGGGGGTACTATTTTAGAATCTATGGGGTATAATACACCCCAATATTTATAATGTTTAACCCCCAATTTAACAATGAACACATTCCACGTGGTCCGGCCTGTACATACAACATTTTTGTATATTTGTTACCGAAATTCTCCGGACTGACGATATTTATTGTATTTAACGTTTAACGATAATGCCGAGGAAGGCTTTCGTATCGCAACCACGCTCGCATTGTTACTTAATATTAGATAGTAAGGACTGTTTATAAAAGTCGAAAATAAAGCCTTTGCAATTGATTATAATGCTTGTTTTATTTACATCTCTAAACTGTACAACACAATGTCTAACTACATATATTTAAGATGGACATACCAATGTCAAAATCATCTTGAAAAATATATAAAACTGCCATATCACACGATTTAAGGTAAAACAGGTTAATGATGAAAGGAGAATCTGCAAAAATTTATAGAATCTGTTCTAGGAACCAATAACACATTTACACACACACAATATTTAAACTTTCGCGACTTCAACGTCGGGCAAATAAATAAGTTAGTGCTTAAAATATAATACGTGACGTAGCCCTGTTTTATAATAATTTAAATTTTTTTGTTGTAGGGAAAATGGTGTTGTGTGGAATAAAAACAAATAGACTAACTAATAATATAGTATGGCTAATAATATATTTTACACATCGTATATCCATTAAATAGGCTGCATGTGCCCTAAAAAGGTCTGCCAAATCCTAAGATGCGAGACAACATAGGATTGGACTCTCAAGACCTTAGATGAAAAATATGTTATAATACCCGCCTTAGTGTTGCATTAACTTTTTTCTCACAGCGATTTGAAATGAACCACCATAATAATTATTGTAGTATCAAAGAGCTTTCTAATGACATTTGTGTGGTCATTATTGGTCTTGTAGACACCATTTTGCCGATTCTCCTTGATTTTGTCAGTTATTTTTCATCTACTGCATATTATAGTTAAGCTTTCAAACTACCCTGTGGCACTTCTTAATTTATCATGTCTTCCATAGTTTTAGAATAATAAAGTTTGGATTTTCAACGGATTTGCCGTTGGTATGTCTACAGGATGTAACATTGGGAACGGTCAGTATCGGCAAGTCTGAACTATAAGACATACGAAGATTTATTCTTAGGAACCAAGTCATCGATGAAAGAATCGTTTACACTATACGCTTTCTTTTTAAATCTGTGAATGCAGATTATTCACAGAATTAAAAAAAACGTGTAGAGTTCTCGATCTTTTTTACATTGCACATGCATTTTATTCATTTTAGATATCTATTTCAATGAAACATGAGTTTAATACTAATATTTACTGCTTATGACCTAATCGATATCCAAATAGAAATTAGGTAGGTTTTATTTTTCAATACGTCCGGGTTTGATTCCTGATCTGGGTACACGACTACACGTTTCTTTTGAATTTATTAATGCCGATTTTATTGTCAGTAAAATCGATGACATGGTTCCTAAGAACAGATCTTTGTATGTCTTAAAGTTTCAGACTTGCCCATACTGACCCTTCTAAATGTTACACCCTTTATATAAAATATTAAGCTTCCTTATAGAATAAAATAAGCGCCTATATATCACATTCACGACACTGTTCACTGTCACAGTACACGTAATAGTTTCACAAAACGTTGAGTTATGCCCAACGCACCGGGCCTAACTGTTGCTGATGTCTGAAACAAATAAGATTTAGTCGGCAACGCGCTCGTGATGCCCCTGGTGGTGTTGCAGGCGCCCATAGGCTACGGTAACCGCTTACCATCAGGCAAGCCGTAAAGCTGCCAGTTCGTCGCAGACTCACGCAATTCAATATGTCGTGGTCGTGGCGTCGTCAGTTGACAAGAACAGACAACAGCGTCGTGTCGCTCCATACTGCTAGTACTGATCTGCAGTCAGGCGACGGTGTGGTCTGCTGCTGGACAACATGTTACCCAGCTTAGTGTCGCTAGCAACGGATGGTATTTCATACAAATAGGTACATAGAAACCAGCAGTCTGCTGTCGCGTGAAGTCGGCTACGAACTGACAGGTGAAGTGGATTATTTAGGTTACGAAAGACGAAACGCGTGATAAAGGGTCATGCGTTTCGTCTTTTGCAATCCAAATAATCCACTTTGTATGCTTTCTTAAAATAGGTGATATAGGTACCTACATTTCTAAGACATAATATGCCTAACATGACGCCTATTTCCCCGAACGAGCAGGAGAGGATTGAGGAGAGGGTGCATTTCCGCTGGACTTCACTAACTATATTTAGTTGCATGTAAAAGAGAGCGAGTCTTTTGCCATGAAACGGTTACGTACATTTACAGATATTGAGAATTTCAAGACAGAAAATACACAAAGCCTAATAAGAGGTAGTAATCTTTCAAAGTATTATGAATTAACAAAGACTTACTAAGACCAACTCGAGTAGGCAGCGTGTGGCTTGCGCTTCTGACGTCGAGTCCGCCGCCACTGGCGACCCCCGTTTTGTGTGGAGCGCGCGCAAAACTGATCGTACGAACCCACCGTCGTTGAACTTAGATGCTGACGACAGTTAAATTATATCTTCATCGAAAAGTAAGTACAGAATCAAAATATAAATTAGTTAGATAGGTACTGCGCTACTCTCTTTTATGGTCTAGAAATAATCCCTGGGTAACGTATAGTTACCTGTTCGATCTCTATTTCGGGTTGTTCAGGTGGCAGCTTGCCGAGCAGCACGCCGCGGCCGGAGCCGTCGAACGCCCCGCGCAGCACGGCCGACCGCGCCGATGTGCGCAGGAACTGCGTCAGCACCACTATCAGCACCTGGCAACATTCTGTTATATAACCGGCAGTGCAGCTCTACTTCGCTTCTACATATCGTGCCTACGGGACGAATACGTCCAGTCAACGCATAACGTACTTATTCGTATAGAAAAATATTGGGTTTAGAAGCAAGTCGATGAAGTTTTCTGGTCCTAGTGCATAACATACCTGTTTACATTATTTAAATAATCGTGCCAATATCATTTTATGCTTATCATTTCAGCCTATTGCTGGACATCCACTGCTGGACGTAGGCCTCTCCTAACACGCGCCATAGCACTCTGTCCTCCGCCTTCCGCATCCAGTCAGACCCAGCGACCTTTTTTAGGTCGTCGGACCATCTAGCTGGAGGGCATCCTACTCTACGAGTACGCTTGCCGAGTCGCGGTCTCTAGGACACGCTTGCTCCACCATCCATCGGTTCATCTGCAGATATGACCAGCACACTGCCACTCTAACTTACGTATTCTACGAGCTATGTCGGTAACTTTGGTCCTTTGTCGGATTGCGAAGTTTGTTCTTCAAAGAGACGCCGAGCATAGCTCGTTCCATAGCTCGCTGAGTGACTTTCAGTTTGTGGGTTAGTCCTACAGTGAGTGTCCACGTCTCGGCACCGTAAGTCATGACAGGTAGGACGCATTGGTCGAAGAATTTGGTCTTCAGGCATTGCGGTATAGGTGAAGAGAAAACCCGACGTAGTTTGCCAAACGCTGCCCAACCTAGTTGGATCCTGCGGTCGATTTCTTTCTCGAAGTTGTTTCTACCGAGCTGGATAACTTGTCCAAGGTAGACATACTCTTGAACAACTTCGAGAACCGATCCGTCGACATAAATCGGCCTCGGCATGACATGTTCGTTGAACATAATCTTGGTTTTATCAAAGTTCATGCCGAGACCAACACGTCGCGCGTCGAGAGGCTCCATCTAGGCTGCGCAGCATTTCGCTCAACTGTTAAAATTTTAGGCTCCGTGACCCAATAATTTAATAGCCATAGTAATAATCTTTATTTTATTTGGATCAAATACATAATACTTATGTCATAAAAAGCCAAAAAAGGTGTCAGCAAATTTGAGAGTTCATTAACAAGGCTAAGCTCTGAGAAGAACTTGGCAAGAAGCTCAAGTCACTTTTTTTAATCACCATAGGTAGCAGTTACAAATTTAATTGGTTACAGTTTCGACTGTGCATTTACCATTCAGTACAATTAAATACTAGTACGTTGACTCAACGTAGACTCTACGTAAAGGTGACGTCACAGTGACTGGAGCTTAATTCTACAACAACAAGAAGTTGGCATCGTGTTATGCAAGTAATGTGTGCACTGACCTGAAACAAGCAGACGAGCATGTTGAAGCACTGCAGCGCGAGTAGCGCGCGTGTCAGCGGCGCGCGTACCGCTTCCACGCAGCCGCGCGTGTGCAGCGACGCCGATAGCAGCGGCGAGCTCTCCGACCACACCTCGCGCCACTCCGACTACACCACACATACTGGTACACTAACACTGCAGCGGCGAGCTCTCCGACCACACCTCGCGCCACTCCGACTACACCACACATACTGGTACACTAACACTGCAGCGGCGAGCTCTCCGACCACACCTCGCGCCACTCCGACTACACCACACATACTGGTACACTAACACTGCAGCGGCGAGCTCTCCGACCACACCTCGCGCCACTCCGACTACACCACACATACTGGTACACTAACACTGCAGCGGCGAGCTCTCCGACCACACCTCGCGCCACTCCGACTACACCACACATACTGGTACACTAACACTGCAGCGGCGAGCTCTCCGACCACACCTCGCGCCACTCCGACTACACCACACATACTGGTACACTAACACTGCAGCGGCGAGCTCTCCGACCACACCTCGCGCCACTCCGACTACACCACACATACTGGAACACTAACACTGCAGCGGCGAGCTCTCCGACCACACCTCGCGCCACTCCGACTACACCACACATACTGGAACACTAACACTGCAGCGGCGAGCTCTCCGACCACACCTCGCGCCACTCCGACTACACCACACATACTGGAACACTAACACTGCAGCGGCGAGCTCTCCGACCACACCTCGCGCCACTCCGACTACACCACACATACTGGAACACTAACACTGCAGCGGCGAGCTCTCCGACCACACCTCGCGCCACTCCGACTACACCACACATACTGGTACACTAACACTGCAGCGGCGAGCTCTCCGACCACACCTCGCGCCACTCCGACTACACCACACATACTGGTACACTAACACTGCAGCGGCGAGCTCTCCGACCACACCTCGCGCCACTCCGACTACACCACACATACTGGTACACTAACACTGCAGCGGCGAGCTCTCCGACCACACCTCGCGCCACTCCGACTACACCACACATACTGGAACACTAACACTGCAGCGGCGAGCTCTCCGACCACACCTCGCGCCACTCCGACTACACCACACATACTGGTACACTAACACTGCAGCGGCGAGCTCTCCGACCACACCTCGCGCCACTCCGACTACACCACACATACTGGTACACTAACACTGCAGCGGCGAGCTCTCCGACCACACCTCGCGCCACTCCGACTACACCACACATACTGGTACACTAACACTGCAGCGGCGAGCTCTCCGACCACACCTCGCGCCACTCCGACTACACCACACATACTGGTACACTAACACTGCAGCGGCGAGCTCTCCGACCACACCTCGCGCCACTCCGACTACACCACACATACTGGAACACTAACACTGCAGCGGCGAGCTCTCCGACCACACCTCGCGCCACTCCGACTACACCACACATACTGGAACACTAACACTGCAGCGGCGAGCTCTCCGACCACACCTCGCGCCACTCCGACTACACCACACATACTGGTACACTAACACTGCAGCGGCGAGCTCTCCGACCACACCTCGCGCCACTCCGACTACACCACACATACTGGTACACTAACACTGCAGCGGCGAGCTCTCCGACCACACCTCGCGCCACTCCGACTACACCACACATACTGGTACACTAACACTGCAGCGGCGAGCTCTCCGACCACACCTCGCGCCACTCCGACTACACCACACATACTGGTACACTAACACTGCAGCGGCGAGCTCTCCGACCACACCCTCGCGCCACTCCGACTACACCACACATACTGGTACACTAACACTGCAGCGGCGAGCTCTCCGACCACACCTCGCGCCACTCCGTCTACACCACACATACTGGTACACTAACACTGCAGCGGCCAGCTCTCCGACCACACCTCGCTCCATTCTGACTACACCACACATACTGGTACACTAACACTCCTGCCTCACTCACATCTAGTTTGGAACACTCATTTACGTGTTTACTGGGCGCTTCATACAAGAACCTCTAAGACCAATGCTCATCAGCAAAAACAGAACAGTACCTATTAAATTTTACACAATTTAAAGCGTAACATCAATAGAAAAATCAGTGTGGCAAAGTTTCCTTTCTGAAATTTCTAATAATATTATAGTACTCTTACTCTGTGATTAAGGTGAAGGGTAAAGGGTAAGGCAAATAACAATAATTGGAGCTTTCAACAATAGTTCGGCGCCATCTATCATTCATCTATCACGCGAGCATGATTTCGATATGTCAGTGTCATAATGTGTCATGTTGAATTGTCATTTTTGTAATACACAAGAAACTTATATTTCTGAACTAAATTGTTGTATTTAATAATAATAATTACCAAGGAACTGAGCTGTTTTATACCCTTTCCACTCTGAGGGTACTTCTAAGTACCGGTTGCTTTTTTGTTAAATATATTTCATCGGGATACTCTCAGCTATTAGATTCACTGGCGATCCTTTTAAGTATTAGTTTTGTAAGCCAATCAGCGCGCTCAAATCGGCGGTACGCGATAAACAGCCAATCAATTTGAACTGCAAGTCACAACCTGTCAGCTGTTCGCGCGTTCGTAAATGAAGAATGTTTTAAAAAGTTTTAAAAATAGAATAACCAAGGTAAGTGTTATTGTTTATGTTTATTTAGCAACTTTATGCAATAAATTTGATAAATTGATAGTTGTATTGTTTATTTTTACATAACTACTTGCTCAAAATTTAGTAAAACCATTGAGGACTAGAAAGTACCATCAGTAGCTATTTGTATCAAAATGTTATGCATGTAGTAGTGAATTTTCTCTATGATTGTGGGTAGAATTGTACTTAGTTACTTTGAAATATACTATAAAATTGTTATTTTATTTGTTGTGTTTCACTAGTTATTATCGCAATTGATATTTCAAAAAATTACGCACTTTTTGAGGCCCTATTGATGGAAGATCTGCCAGATTGTGACGCTGTGTCTGAAGTCAATTATTCGGATGGTGAAGCTGAGAGAGACACACACCGTGTGGGTTTGATGAAATATTTAAAAGTACTCTGGAAAGGATTTTAGAAAAAACTCACCACGTATCACCGGGTAATGAAAAATTACGATCGGTATCTCCTACAGAACAGGCACTATTTTGCCAGAGTTCCTAATAATGTGATACACGTAATGACTGACGGTACTTATAATTCTAGGTCTTAGAATTTGTACTTTTAGGTATAATAAAAATCTGAAAAAAATCTGTATGTTTTATTTTACCGACCCTATTAATATTCTGTACAAATATTTTAAAAACCTTCGAAAATCACTAGTCCGTTAGGAAAGGGTTAAACAAATAGCAAACATATCGGGGCTACAAGCACTTTTTTTTAAGTGCGTTTCAGCAAGCGTTGTTTTAAAGCTTCACATTCCATTTTATTATACTAGAAAAGCATGTCTAAAAACACCTCGTTTCTGCCTTACCCTTCACCTTACAGAAAATACTGTAAAATTTGTGTTTAGGTAATAATTAAAATTAGGGCTGACTTGTTGTAGCGGGTCGTGGTAGCAGGGTGCCAGCACTCGTGGCGTACAACATGAATACGGCGAGACAGGAGGCAGCACCTTCCCGTCTGCACCTGCCAATCTATAACAAATAAACCCATCAGAATAATTACACGCGTAGCTTAGCGTAAAACTGCCCTCACATTTACCGATATCATTTGTACCGTGCTCATAAATCATTCACAACAAATAAAACTCACTGCATGACCACCTCGGAGCTCTCATTGAGGAAGTCCATGTTTATCCAGGGTATCTCGTGCCAGTCGGTCGGCGTGTCCGCACCACAACAACTTAACTCCACCTGGTTAATAATAAGTAGGTATATTCCCTGCCAGATTGGTGTATACGGCAACCGTGACAGACCTTACCTGC